>CM023624.1:14862987-15532987 GCA_013358685.1 Antennarius maculatus
TCGGCGACTAAGTGGTTCAGGATAGTCGCCTTCATTTTGGTTTAAACTTTTATCCAAACACAGAGGGTTCACTTGTCAGGGACTGTGAGTGTGAAACAGCTGATTCTAAGTTTGTATTAAGAAGGGATGAGGGTCCAGATCATTATCAGGGAGCAGCAAAGTCTGATGCACCTGACCCTGGGTCTAAACAGGCACCTGATGTACATGCTCCTCTCCCAGTTGTTCGTCAGAGACAGAAACCGAATTCAGTGGTGCAACCACCAATACCTGCCCTCGGAGAAGTAAAAGAGCAAATGCTGGAGTTCACCCAAACCCACATCATGAGTCCAGATCGGTTTCAGAATCATTGTCCCTAAGTCCTGCAGTGGTATCTCATATCCTGGCAAGTATGGTATTTGTGTTGTTCAGAGAAGCGCTTAATGTTGTCAACGAGGACGTTAACAGTTAAACAGGGGAGAAGGTAACCAGGTGGTAAAATGTGCATTTAAAGATACTCACGGAACAAAAACCACTGCAATTGTAATATATTCTCAGCTGTAGTAGTCCTCTTGTAGGAATTAACTTTGGACAGCAGGGGGCAGTAGTGATGGTGTCTGAGCCTCACACTGTCATGGAAAATACCGGAAGTAAACCTTAAACAATAAACAGTAAACCAGTTTTCACGGAGTTGACTCACCTGTGCCGACCGTGAGATCATTTCAATTCATTAACAGGTTGTTTAATGACAATATTGCACAATATACATATCTGTTATTGTAATGTTGTATGATATTCTCATAGAACCTCATGTGTCAAGCTGTATCCGCCATAGCAGGTCACGGGGAGCTGGAGCCTATCCCAACTGACAGGGCGTGAGGCGGGGGACACTCCGGGCATGACTCCAGTGCACTGCGGAGCCACATACAAGGACATACAAACACACACACTCACTCCTAAGGGCAATTTGGAACTGGCCAATCAACCTGAAGCGCATGCTTTTGGAGGTGGTAGGAAGCCGGAGAACCCGGAGAGAACCCACGCGGACACGGGGAGAGCATGCGAACTCCGCACAGAGCGGGACTCGAACCCGGACCCGCCGTGTTGTGAGGCAACAGCGCTAACCACTGCGCCACCGTGCCACCCTCACATTTTGTGTGTAGATGCCAAATCTAGAATTGCTGATGCTGGTGGATCATATTAATATGTGTGCTATCGAATAAATTTAAACAGACACCTGTCTCTTGCCTGTTAAGTCTGTTAAGAGACTCATGACTAGTTCTGGATTCATGCTCTGTATTTCTATTGTTCAATGTAATCATCCATCCATCCATCTTCCACCGCTTATCCAGAATCGGGTCACGGGGGCAGCAGCTTCAACAGGGAGCCCCAAACTTCCCTTTCCCTGGCCACATCCACCAGCTCCGACTGGGGGATCCCAAGGCGTTCCCAGGCCAGTGTTGAGATGTAATCCCTCCACCTGGTCCTGGGTCTGCCCCAAGGTCTCCTCCCAGCTGGACGTGCCAGAAACACCTCCCTAGGGAGATGCCCCGGAGGCATGCGCACCAGATGCCCAAACCACCTCAACTAAATCCTTTCCATGCGAAGGAGCAGTGGCTCTACTCTGAGCCCCTCATGAACAGCAGTGTTTCTCACCTTATCTCAAAGGGAGACACCAGCTATCCGCCTGAGAAAGCCCATTTCATCTGCTTGTATCCGCGATCTCGTTCTTTCGGTCATGACCCATTGCTCATGACCATAGGTGAGGGTAGGAACGAAGATTGATCGGTAGATGGAGAGCTTTGCCTCTCGGCTTAGCTCCCTCTTTGTGACAACAGTGCGGTAAAGCGACTGCAATATCGCTCCTGCTGCCCCAATGTAATCAATGTAATCAGCAATATGGAAATGATTTTTTTGTTTATCAACTGAAATACTGTGTTGTAATTGTACTGGGCGATGATATTAATGTTTTCTATTTTCTCTGTAGCCAGAGGAGCCACTATCGTATTTTTATGTACTCTTACGTATTTTATGTACTTTTATGTTAAACAATTGTGTTAAAATTGGGAAACTGTACAGGAATAATTTTTATGCAAACAACATCTGATTGTTTTGGTAAATTGACAAATTGATTCAACAACAACCTTAAATTTCATTCATAATTATTTCCAATATTATGTATTGATTTGGGGAACACAATAAAGACCCACAAAAAATTCCATTTGAAGTCTGTGTGTTACTTGTCACTTTGGTTGAGAATAGCAGTGATGAACGTGTTTGGACAAATTTTCTATTAAAACAAGTTTTCATTGATTATACCCATTTCAGTCAGAAATAGACATTTTGCAGTTAAAACCTCACATGTTTAAATACATTCAGAAAACCTGTGTCACAAATAATTATTATGTCACTTATTGTGGGAGTAGCATTGATGAATGTGTTTGCACTTGGTTCAGTCTGAAATCAACAGCTTGATTTAATTTCAGCTGTTGTAGTCCAAAACAGCTCCAAAACGAATGCTATCAGCTGAAAAGTCACATGTGTGAAAGAAACGTATGTTACAGGTCATTTTCATTTCAGGTTTTGTGACAAGATGATTGTTGAGCAATTTTGGACTGCTTTCACTTTGATAACTTTGACTTCATTTCAGCTATTTCAGTCAGAAACAGGTCCAAAACATCTATTTTCAGCAGGACTTCTGTGTTACAAGTCATTTTCTTGTAATTTTGAGTGAGAATAGCATCATTGAACATGTTTGAACTGGGTTCATTTTAAAAACAGCAGCTTGATTTCATTTCAGCTTTTTTACTGAGAAGAGTGTCTAAAACAACTGTAGTTGAAACCTCACGTGTTTAGATTTATGCAGGAAAAGTGTGTTACAAGTCATTTTTACGTATATCACTTTGATTGAGAATAGCATTGTTGAATGTGTTTGGACTGATTTTATTTTTGAAATTGCTCCAAAGGAGTGAGAATAGCATCGTTGAACATGTTTGGACTAGGTTCATTTGGAAAACAGCAATTTGATTTCATTTCAGCTGTTTTACTGAGTAGCGTGTCTAAAACGACTGTAGTTGAAACCTCACGTGTTTAGATGTATGCAGGAAACCTGTGTTTACAAGTCATTGTTGTATCACTTTGATTGACAATAGCATTGTTGAACGTGTTTGGACTGATTTTTCTATTAAAACAGCAGTTTTCATTGATTATACCTATTTCAGTCAGAAACGCATCTGTTACGACATTTTGCAGTTGAAACCTCACTTGTTTAGATATATGCAGGAAACCTGTGTTACAAATAATTATTATGTCACTTTTAGTGGGAGTGGCTTTGATGAAAGTGTTTGCACTTGTTTCAGTCTGAAATCAACAGTTTGATTTAATTTCAGTTGTTTTAGCCCGAAACAGGTCCAAAACGACTGCTATATCAGCTGAAAAGTTACATGTATGAAAGAAATGTATGTTACAAGTCATTTTCATTTCAGTTTTCGTGACAAGATCATTGTTGTGCAATTTTGGACTGCTTTCACTCTGATAACTGTTGGACTTCATTTCAGCTATTTCTGTCACAAACTGCTCCAAAACATCTATTTTCAGCGGGACACCTATGTTACAAGTCTTTTTGTCTTTTTGAGTGAGAATAGCATCGTTGAACAGGTTTGGCCTGGTTTAAGTCCGAAAACAGCAGCTTGATTTTATTTCAGTTGTTTTACTGAGAAACGTGTTAACTGTAGTTGAAACCTCACATATTGAGATACATGCAAGGAAGCCTGTGTTATCAGGCATTAATATGTCACTTTCAGTGGGATTAGCACTTTTGAACGTGTTTCCACTGTTTTCAGTGTGAAATCAACAGTTTGATTTCGTATCATCTTTTTCAGTCCGAAAATGCTTTATTTCAGCTAATACTTCTTCTGCAAAATATCTGTTTGCAGCAGAAAATTCACATGTTCAGATATACGCAGGACACCTGTGTTACAAGTCATTTTCTCACCAGAACAGAGGCGGAATGGGTGCAGAGAGCCACCGACCTGAACGACTTCAATACTTTCAACTAGGCTCCCCCCAGCACCCCCTATCACCCTCCACTCTCACAACCTCAGCACTAGCTCACCAGCCACATCCCTATCCCATGGCCTCCGTCCCCCCTCCACAGCAGCAAAGTGGCCCCTTACCCCTCTCCCTCCCCCCAGCCCCCCTCCTCCCATTCAACCTCCCCCCACAGCCTCCACACATCTGAAGATACAAAGGAGCCCCCACCATCCCTCTTCCCCCCAGTCCCTCCTTGTCCTCCAAACCTACCGACCCCCCCTCTGCAGCAGCGAAGCAGCCCCCCTCAGCCTCCCTTCCCCCAAGCACTCCTCCTCCCCCCATCCAACACCCTATCCTACCTCCCTCAAGCCCACCTTCACCTATCCTAGCTCCCCCCTCTCCTCCCTCCCCCACTCTTTCACCTGCAAGCCCTCCTCTTTGTCACAGACACCCTCCCTCCACCCCCCAGCTCCCACCACCATCAAAGCCTCCTCCCATCTTCACGGCAGACCAGGTAAGACGAGAACTGAAGAGGCTTCAGCCTCGAAAAGCAGCAGGACCAGTTGGGGTGAGCCCCCATCTACTCAAGGCCTGCGCCGCTGAACTTGGGGAGCCGCTACAATGGGTCTTCAACCTGAGTCTGCATCTCAGGAGGTTGCCCACCCTCTGGAAGATGTCGTTCATCGTTGCAGTTCCCAAAAAGAACCAGGCCAGTGAGCTGAACGACTTCCAACCGGTGTCGCTCACATCGCATCTGATGAAGACTCTGGAGCAGCTCTTCGTCACTCTCCTCAGGCCTCAGGTACAATATGCTGAGGACTCTTTACAGTTTGCATAATAGGAAAAGGTTGGCGTGGAGGACGCCATCCTCCACATGCTACACTGATTCAACACGCATCTGGACAACGAAAGCGTAACTGTGAGAATCCTTTTTCTGGATTTTTCAAGTGCCTTTAACACCATCCAGCCCTGTATATTACAGGAAAAACTCCTTAAAATGCGAGTGGACCCCGGCCTGGTTGCTTGGATCCACGACTACCTCACCAACAGACCACAGTTCGTCAGGCCAAAGGACGCCACGTCTGATACTGTGGTCAGCTGCATCGGTGCTCCACAGGGGACCGTCTTGTCCCCAATCCTCTTCTCCCTGTACACGGCAGACTTCTGCTACAACTCAGAACTGTGTCACATCCAGAAGTACGCAGATGACACAGCCATCGTGGGATGTATCAGGGACAATGAGGAGGAGGAGTATACATGCTTTGTGAAAGACTTTGTTTACTGGTGTCACAGCAACAGCCTGTAGCTCAACACATCGAAAACTAAAGAGCTGGTCTTTGACTTCAGGAGGGACAGACCCCAATCTAGACCAGTTCTGATCGGAACGGAAGAGGTGGAGGTTGTTCCGTACCTATAAATATCTTGGTTTGTGGCTGGACAACAAGCTGGACTGGACCAGCAACACGAGGCAGCTGTACAAGAAAGCACAGAGCATGATGTACTTTCTAAGGAGGCTGAGGGCATTCAGCATCTGCAGGTAGCTGCTGTGGTCGCCAGCGTCTGGTCGTATGCTGTGGTGTGTTGGGGAGGGAGCGTGACTAAGGCGGATCTCTCCGCGCTGGAGAAGCCGATCAGGCACGCCAGCTCAGTGATCGGGATGAAGCTGGACCCTCTGACAACGGTGGCAGAGAAGAGAACCTTGGACAAACTGCTGGACATCATGGACAATGTCAGCCACCCTCTACACACCGTTATCAACAACCGGAGAAGTCTGAACAGCCAGAGGCTGCGCCTCCCAACATGCAGGACAAACAGACTTAAGAACTCCTTCACCCCCACCGAGCCATTAAACTGCACAACTCTTCTCTGGGGGAGATGAAGAAGAAAAGAGTCCACACGAGAGCTGAGGGATGACACAAACAATGCACCAAAAACAATGCAAACACTATAGACATTTTACTCTACCCATGCCTAACTAGGTCTGCTTATTTTTTTATTTCAATTCCTATTTATGATTTTCTATTTGTATATTCTTGATGGGTTATTTATTACTCTTTCTATTTGGTGTTGCTACTACTTTCTATGTGCTGGTGCTTTCTGTGTGCTTTTTCTGTGTTTTGTGTACTCACTGTGCTGTGTGTAGTGTGATGGAGAAATTACTTTTCCTGATGGAACCTCCTTAAGGGATCAATAAAGTTATACTCTACTCTCTTGTCATTTTGAGTGAGAATAGCATCGTTGAACATGTTTCCACAATTGTTTCAATCTATAATCAAGTTTTATAATCAAGTTTTTCAGTCCGAAAATGTTCCAAAACACCTGTTTTCATCTATAAATTCACATGTTCAGATATATGCAGAAAACCTGTGTTTCAAGCAATTTTCTTGTCATTTTGAGTGACAATAGCATCGTTGAACATGTTTCCACTTGTTTCCACTTTTTTCATTATGAAATCAACAAGTTGATTTCATTTCAGATATTTCAGTCACAAACGCATCTAAAACGACTGTTTGTAGTTGAAACCTCACGTGTTGACATATATGCAGGACACCTGTGTTACAAGTCATTACTATGTCACTTTGAATGAACAATAGTATTGTTGAACAGGTTTACACTTGATTTTAGACTGAAACAACAGTTTGACTTCATTTCAGCTATTTCAGTCAGAAACGCAGCTAAAATGACTGTAGTTGAAATCTCACCTGTTGACATATATGCAGGAAACTTGGACTGAAAGCAACATTTCTGAACCTGTGTGAAGGATTTCACTCCTAAAAACAGCTGGATTTGTCCGAAACAGCTCCAAAACGACTGTTTCAACAGTTTGATTTGATATCAGCTATTTGATTAAGAAACTGCTCCAAAACATCGGCTTTCAGCTGAAAATTCACATGTTCAGTTATATGGAGGAAACCTTTGTTACAAGTCATTGTTGTCATTTTGAGTGACAATCGGATCGTTGAACATGTTTCCAATTGTTTCTACTTGTTTCAGTATGTAATCAACATTTGGATTTCATTGCAGCTATTTCAGTCAGAAACACGTCTTAAACAGAAGTTTTTCTCTGAAAAAGAGAGGCCAAGTTTGGAGACAAAGTCAGAGAGGCCAGACTGAGACGGTTTGATTATGTCCAGAGAAGAGATAGTGAATACAGTATATTGGTATAAGGATGCTAGGTTTTGAACTTCCAGGCAGGAGGCCTAGAGGAAGACCAAAGAGGAGGTTTATGGATGTAGTGAAAGAGGACATGAAGACAGTTAGTGTGAGAGAAGACGATGCAGAAGACAAGGTTAGATGGAGGCAACTGATTCGCTGTGGCGACCCCTGAAGGGAAAAGCCGAAAGGAAAAGAAGACGTAATGACTTTTAAGTTGAAACCTCACGTGTTGAGATATATGCAAGTAACATGTCTTACAAGTAATTTTCTTGTCATTGACAACAGCAATGTTGAACATGTTTCCATGTTTCTGAAATCAACAGTTTGACTTCATTTCAGCTATTTTAGTCAGAAACGCGTCTAAAACGACCGTTTGTAGTTTTGAAGAAATTTTAGTTTTATTGTTCAGGTTTTTTCAAGGGAATAGCATTTAAACCCTTTGATCATCTTCTCACCCTTAGGTTTGTTCTCCAGGGTTGTTGTTCTGGTTTATTGCTTATGTGGCAGGATAATGTGTCTCATCTGCGTTTAATTGCGAGCTGCTGTGTAGTCACTGTCAGCCAATGACCTCATGGTGGCACTCCATAAAAGGGAGTGTTGGCGGTCTCCCCTCTCTCTTGCTTTGGCCGTCCTTGTCGCTTCCGGGTCCTGTCGTTCCCTCCTTCTCGCTGTTACCGGTGCAGGTATGTTAGCAGTGGCTGCTAGTACTGCCCCTTTAATTATTTTTTTGCACTGATTTGCCTGGTAGGGCTTGCTTTTAGACACCGTTATAGCCTGCGGCTCTAGAGATCGCCATCGTGTAGTACCTTTGACGCGCCCGCCTTCCTCCTCTCCCTCTCCCTCGGGGTGATCTCCCACGGGCGCCTGACTGGTAGGAGACTGATGCCGACCTGTGCTTTTCCTCTGCTCTTCCACTATTCCTCCAGACCTCACTAAAGTCAATTCTTTATTTGTAACAGGGGCTGTGAGGACCGGGTGTGTTGCTGGGGAGTTCCAGCGGCGTTAAGTTCCAGTTCCAGCAGCGCTAGGTTAAGCACACCATATCTCGTTGTTGCGTGGATGCCGCTTTGCCCTGCTTCGCCGCCGCTCTGCTCTGCTCAGCTTCGCTAGTTTTCGCTGTCTTGACTGTGTCCTCTTGCCTGTGTTGCTGGCCTCGCTTCGCTTTCTCCTGGCTTTATTTGTCCGTAGCACCTATCCTGACTCGGAGTCGGCAGCTCCGTTTTCGACATGGCCTGCTGCAGCTACAAGGCTCTCGGGTGCTCCGTGCAGTCGAGCTACGGCTGCGAACCCAGCTCGGGACTAGACTCGCTCGCTGTCAGGTTATTCTGGGTTGTAATTACTTTGTTCTTTTCTTTTCAGGTTTTTCATTTCATTTTTGGTTGAATTGGTTTCTGTGAGTTAGCTTAAATAATTTCTCGTTGCTTTATTCCTTTATTTTTCAAGGTACTTATGTTCGTTGTGTTTGATAAATTTGTTTTTTTGTGTAACTGAATATTGGTTTGGGTTGACTTGAGTTATTTTGTTTTTTGGTTACCCTTTGGTGTGCGTGACCCACTAATTATCTGTGTTTTCACCTTTTCAGTTGCTGAGAGCTGACGGTGGTGGTCCCTGGTGCCCTAGTGGTAGTTTCCTCTTATTGTGTGCTGTGATCCCCGAATTTGAGTTTTTCACCGAGTGTGTTAGTGTGTCCCACGAGTGATTGGGGTGCTTTTCTTCCATGGGAATCCCGTTTTGTGTTCCACAACCACTGCACCGCCGATGAAACTCAGCACCTGAAGAAGGTTGTTCCTCTCTGTGTGTGTGGTAATTTATTTTAAAACTTGTTGAAAATAAAAGGAACTGTTTGATCTTGGAACCATGCCTCATGCCCTAACTGAATAGAACGAACCTGTGTGTCTCAAACTTTTTGGGTCAATAAAACTGTATCCTTGGGCGAAATTCCCAAGATGGCGTTGTCGGCGATTACTTAATTTAAAACTGTCCTTCAATTTGTAAACTCGACCCCGAAACCGCCCTCGAGTTGCCACACTTGGGTTTATTGCATAGGAAATGCTGTTAACATTATAAAGACCTTTTGGCCTTTAGGGGTAGATGAACATTTGGTGAACCCTTTCTACAAGATTCACCCCCACCACACACCCACTTTGTTTTTTTTTGTCTTGTCTGCATGTATTCTCATAGTTTAACCCCATAAAAGGGGGTTAACCTTTTATGAGATCAATGCTTATTTTAGTCTCGCAGCAAAATCTTTTATATATTTTAATGCGTGCATGTGACCGTCACCAATCCTCTCGGGTAACTAAATTGTCAGTCTTTATTAGAATTTCCTATTGTTAGCCAGAGAGGGGGGTGCTGCACCTCCGAGTTAAGGGGGAAGGAAAAAGACGGGGAGAGAACATAAACAAGGTAGTGGATAGACAGGCAGTGCTGTTGGAGTGAAAAAGGTTTAGGCTGTTTTATTCTCTTAGAACTGATATCTCAACACCAATGTTACAAAACATCAGATTAGTGGAGGACCTGATAGTATAGAATAGGCCACCGGAGAAAACCAGTGTAGGAGGAAGATGGAGGGCATAAGATTGTGATGACTGAAGTGAGACTCATCACGTTCTGACGGGACCCAATGGTTCTCAATAATTGGACTCGACAGGAGCTGGTAAGCCCTGAACCAACATTCATGTGTGATGAAACCAACACCCAGATAGGCTACCAGAACTCAACAGGGCGATGCCAACCGAGCACTCCCAACCCCGGCAGCCAGGAGCATCAAGAAGCCCTCACCCAAAGAGCCACCGGGGATACCGAGAACCACATAGACCCGGGGACCCAGAGGAGGCAGCGGCCGCCACCGCCAGGGCGCACGGGCCAGGCCCAAGGGGCACGAGGCAAGGAGGCCCCCCCCATCACCCCCCTCCCATCCCGCCCCGCCACACCCCCCACCCCCATCCACTACGCCCACACCCCGCCCGCAACCATCTCACCCCCAAGCGCAGCAACGATTTCGTACCACCCAACCACCCCCGCATCCACGGGCCATCCCTCCGCAGCCCGACCCCCAGGCCAGGCCAGACAGCCCACACACCGCCCCACCCCCACATCAGAGCCACAGCGCCACATCCCCGGTCCCCACCGCCGCGCGGCGAATCAACGGCCACGACCGACAACCGGCAGCCACCAACAACAATTCGGCCGCCATAAAACGCCCGCAACCAAGCCCAACCCCCCAGCAGCCCAAGCCCAAGCTGAGCCGCAGGCCCAGGTCAAACAGCCCCTCCCCAGCCATAGGCCCCAGAGGGCTGCGCCCCACCAGAAGCGCCATGTTGTGTGGAGTCTACGCTACCCTCCCTGTTATTATGCTTCCTCGATCCCTGACGAGGAAGCCCTCTCCCAACCCTGTGTTCCTGTGCTACCTAGTGTGGGATGTGGTGCATTAAAAATTTGAAGGGGAAGCCAAGCACTGTCCAGACTACTCCAATCATCGCAGGGCCCCCTCCAAAGTGTGTGTGTGTGTATGTTGCATTAAAATTGGAGGATGGGGGAGACGAGTGAGGCATATATGGGGAGGATACAGCTCCCTAGAGCACTGCAATCCGCCCCACAACCATGCCCACTGCCCTCACCCCCATCCATTCCCAAAGCCCTAACTGTGCCCTGCATGTGCCTAAAAGTTATCATGTATAGTGCAGTGTGAGATATGTGAACATTAGGAGGCAATCTGGTGTGGGCTCGGCCCACATGAACAGGGCCATGAGGAGGACCAGGATCACAGCCAGTCAACCACCCCGAGGCCGCAATATGGCCCGGCCAATACCACCAGGGCACCGGCAAGGCCACAGGCGCCTGGCGTCCCCCTAAGCTACCGATGACCTACCGGCAACCAGCCCAGGCCACCAACCCGCCCCACAACAGTAACAACCCAGAGACGCACCACCATGGCACCACAGAGGGGAATGAAGGCGATGCATGCATCACCCCACCAGGCACGGCCGCCGGACCACAGAGGGCCAGTCCCGCAGGACCGAGGCCAGCGAGTAGCCCAAAGCCACCACATCGTCCAGGGGAGGCAGCCGCCGAACAGCCAGGCCCCCCCAACCAACCCCACCCCCTCCCCCTCACGACTAACCACTGAACAAACCAATGGTGCCACACCGCCCACGAGCCAGCCACACACACCAGGCCAGGTGCCCCAGCATTGCAACACATGCCCACCAACCACCGCCAGCCGGACACCACCGGCAAACCGCCAGCAGCCAGCCCACCCCCGACGCACTGAGGCATTTTCCAGCGCCACCACCGGTCCACCAGCCAGACCAAAGGTCAAGCGTAGGCCCAACGAAACAGGTCCCATGAGCGGACAGCGCGCCACCAACAAAGCCCGATCTCCAGCCAGCCACACCAGCCCGCAGCGCGACAGCCCCAGCAGCACCCAGCAGACCCCCCACCGCAAACAGCGACACGGAGACTGAACCCACGGCCCACCTGGAATCCCCGCCGCACCCGGATACCGTGTGATAGGGTGTGTCATCCCTCCGCCCAACCCCACCCTAACCCCGCCCACCACCCCGAGAGGGAACTCCCCAGCCAACCCCAAGGAAGCGGAGGGCCCCCAACCCCCACGAGGCAGGAGAGGGACAGGAAGAGGAGGGGAGAAAGGAGAGGAGAGACGAGGATGAAGCAGAGCAGAGACGGGAGAAGGGAGCAACAGGATTGGCCACCCACCACACACCCCACAGGCCAACCCAGAGTGCCCCAGAGGAGACGGGCCCAGCCACCCCCAAATCCCCAGAGACCCCAGGAACTCAGCACCCCCAGGGCCCAAAGGGCGAGACAACCGATACAACAGCCGCCAGGGCGAGGAGTCAGGGCCAGGCAGGCCCCAGAGGTCCAGAGATTAAACCCAGGCGTAAGATGGAGAGGGGTCCCCTAGTTCATGCACATATCCATGGTGTCCCAGATTCATCATTGCACTATAAGGTGGCAGGAGAGACATAGGTTAGTCATCAGATCAGATCATGAGCGCAGACAGCATGTTCAGAAACATATCAGTTGTGTGAGAATGGAAGCATACGCTGACAGACAAGAGAAAGCTAAAAATTTATATTTAAAGATCTAATAAATGGAGACCATTTTTCTGTAAATGATGCCAATTGTTTTTTTTGAGCAGCAGATATTTTCTCGAGCGAAATGTGATCAATGAGGAGATTCAACCAATGGATGATGTTTAGGGTTTTTTTATCTTTCCAATTGACCAAAATGGTTTTCTTGGCTATGGCAAGAGCTACAAGTGTGGGCTGTAACTGAAGGTGAGGTAAGGCCGTTTCTATTAGATCGCCAATTAGGCAGATGTTCGGAGATTGTGGAATCCTGCAGTCTAACATAGAGGACAGTTTCTGAGTAACTGATACCCAAAATTGATTGACGGGTGAACATAGCCAAAGGGCATGAAAGTAAGTGTCGATTGTGTTTTGTGTGCATTGGGTGCATATAGCTGTTTTACAGAAACCCATTTTAAATAATCTGTGTTGTGTTATATGGGCTCTATGAAGTACTTTAAATTGAATTAGTTGTAAGTTAGAGTTCTTTGTCATCTTAAATGTATTTCCGCAAATCTCGGTCCAAGAGTCATAGTCTAATATGTTTAAATCCATTTCCCATTTTGCGGTTGGTAGATGTATCGAGCCAGTTTTTGAGAGTGAACTATATATCTTTGAAGATTTTTCTTAAGTTTTGGGAAAACTTTGTAATATATTTGGTGAATTCAGGTAGCTGTAAATCAGGTGGTGATGACGGTGGTTGAAGCTTTGGAATACTTTTTATGATTGTCTTCTTTATTTGCAGATATTGGAGAAAGTTTCCATTTTTTATTTCAAATGTTTCAAATAGTTTTGTACATGTCAGTAGTCTATTATCTTGAAGAAGGTGATGGAGGTGGGTGATCCCTTGTGCTAAAATAAAGAGGTTTTTTATTGTTGATAAAGTCTGGGTTATGCCAAATTGGGGAGAGTATGCCAGGGTGTAACTGAGATCCTGTAAAATCTAGAGCTTTCCACCAAGCAGACAAGGTGGAGGCAATCAAAGGATTCTTGAAGCAAGGATGTTGTTTAAGGGTTGTGGTTATAAAAGGAAGATCAGAGAGATTGATGTGATTACAGTCTCTCTGATCTAGTTGCAGCCAGGAGTTGTAGTCCTCATGTGGATGGATCCCCTTGATCAGATACTGTAGTTGGTTTGCTAAGTAGTAATGCATAAAGTTGGGTGCATCCAAACCACCTTCAGATTTCTTTTTCTGGAGTGTTGTCAGGCTAATTTTAGCTGTCTTGTTTTTTGAATAGAATTTACCAATGTCAGAATCTAATGATTGGAACCACTTTGATGTCGGTTTAAATGGGATCATCGAAAAAAGGTAGTTAATTTGAGGTAATATTTTCATTTTAACAGTAGCTATTCTTCCCATAAGAGATATGGCGAGGCTGTTCCAACGTCTTAGATCACTAGAAACTTTTTTTAAAGGTGGGGTGAAGTTCAAGTGGACTAGATCAGAGAGTTTATTAGAAATATTTAAACCCAGATATCGAATATTACCCACGGGAAAAGAATAAAGTGATTGTTGGACTGCAGGATTCCACGAGTTCTCTGTTAATGGAAGTATGGTTGACTTTGACCAGTTAATGGAATAATCTGAAAGACCAGAGAAGGTTGTAATTAGTGTACATACTTCCTGCACTGATGTATTTGGATTTTCTAGATAAAGTAAAATGTCATCCGCATGTAAGTTAATTTTGTGTTCCGACACCTGAGAGCAGATACCTTTTAATATTCAGGTTTTGACGTATTGCTACTGCCAGCGGTTCAATGAATATTGCAAACAATAGGGGAGATAGAGGGCAATCCTGTCTGATTAATCTTTCTAAAGTGAAATTTGGTGAAATTATCCCATTAGTGGTCATGACAGGAAAAGGTAGTTGGTCGACATGATGCAGAGGAGGAAGGTAGACATACTGTGTGTCCAGGAGACCAGGTGGAAAGGTAGCAAGGCTAGAAGTTTAGGAGCAGGGTTCAAGTTGTTCTATCATGGTGTAGATAGAAAGAGAAATGGAGTAGGGGTTATCTTGAAGGAGGAGTTTGTTAGGAATGTCCTGGAGGTAAAAAGAGTGTCGGATAGAGTGATGAGTCTGAAGCTAGAAATGGAAGGTGTGATGTTCAATGTTGTTAGTGGGTATGCTCCACAGGTAGGATGTGAGCTGGAGGAGAAGGAGAAATTCTGGTTGGACTTTGATGAAGTGATGCAGAGCATACCTAGAAGTGAGAGAGTTGTCATCGGTGCAGACTTCAATGGACATGTTGGTGCAGGTAACAGAGGTGATGAGGAAGTGATGGGCAGGTTTGGTATCCAGGAGAGGAACGCAGAAGGACAGATGGTAGTTGAATTTGCAAAAAGGATGGAAATGGCTGTAGTGAATACTTTCTTCCAGAAGAGGCAGGAACATAGGGTGACCTATAAGAGTGGTGGTAGGAGCACACAGGTAGACTACATCTTGTGTAGACGATGTAACCTGAAGGAGATCAGTGACTGCAAAGTAGTGGTAGGCGAGAGTGTAGCCAAACAGCATAGGATGGTGGTGTGTAGGATGACTCTGGTGGTGAGGAAGATGAAGAGGACAAAGACAGAGCAGAAGACGAAATGGTGGAAGCTAAAAAAGGAAGAGTGTTGCATGACCTTTAGGAAGGAGTTAAGACAGGCTCTGGGTGGTCAGGAGGTGCTTCCAGATGACTGGACAACTACAGCTAATGTGATCAGGGAGACAGGTAGGAGAGTATTTGGTGTGTCATCTGGAAGGAAAGTAGATAAGGAGACTTGGTGGTGGAATGAGGAGGTACAGGAGTGTATACAAAGAAAGAGGTTAGCTAAGAAGAAGTGGGACACTGAGAGGACTGAGGAGAGTAGACAGGAGTACAGGGAGATGCAGCGTAAGGTGAAGGTAGAGGTAGCAAAGGCCAAACAAGAAGCTTATGATGACTTGTATGCTAGGTTGGACAGTAAGGAGGGAGAGACTGATCTATACAGGCTGGCAAGACAGAGAGATAGAGATGGGAAGGACGTGCAGCAGGTTAGGGTGATTAAGGATAGGGATGGAAGTCTATTGACAGGTGCCAGCAGTGTGATGGGAAGATGGAAAGAGTACTTTGAAGAGTTGATGAACGTGGAAAATGAGAGAGAACAAAGACTAGAAGAGGTGACTGTTGTGGACCAGGATGTAGCAAAGATTAGCCAGGATGAAGTGAGGAGAGCACTGAAGAGGATGAAGAGTGGAAAGGCAGTCGGTCCTGATGATATACCTGTAGAGGTTTGGAAGTGTCTAGGAGAGGTGGCAGTAGAGTTTCTGACTGGGTTGTTCAACGGGATCTTAGATAGTGAGAAGATGCCTGAGGAGTGGAGGAGAAGTGTGCTGGTGCCCATTTTTAAGAACAAGGGAGATGTGCAGAGTTGTGGCAACTACAGAGGAATAAAGCTGATGAGCCATACAATGAAGTTATGGGAAAGAGTAGTGGAAGCTAGACTAAGGGCAGAAGTGAGCATTTGTGAGCAGCAGTATGGTTTCATGCCAAAAAAGAGTACTACAGATGCAGTATTTGCTTTGAGGATGTTGATAGAGAAGTACAGAGAAGGCCAGAGGGAGCTGCATTGTGTTTTTGTAGATCTGGAGAAAGCTTATGACAGGGTGCCCAGAGAGGAACTGTGGTATTGTATGAGGAAGTCTGGAGTGGCAGAGAAGTATGTTAGAGCGGTGCAGGACATGTATGAGGACTGTAAGACAGTGGTGAGGTGTGCTGTAGGTGTGACAGAGGAGTTCAAGGTGGAGGTGGGACTGCATCAGGGATCAGCTCTGAGCCCCTTCTTGTTCGCTATGGTGATGGACAGGCTGACAGACGAGGTTAGACAGGAATCTCCATGGACTATGATGTTTGCAGATGACATTGTGATCTGCAGTGAGAGTAGGGACGAGGTGGAGGAGAAGCTAGAGAGGTGGAGGTTTGTCCTGGAAAGGAGAGGGATGAAGGTTAGCCGCAGTAAGACAGAGTACATGTGTGTGAATGAGAGGGACCCAAGTGGAAGAGTGAGGTTACAGGGAGAAGAGATCAAGAAGGTGGAGGATTTTAAGTACTTAGGGTCAACAGTCCAGAGCAGTGGAGAGTGTGGAAAAGAGGTGAAGAAACATGTGCAGGCATGATGGAACAGGTGGAGAAAAGTGTCAGGTGTGATGTGTGATAGTTTCAGCTAAAATGAAAGGAAAGGTGTACAAAACTGTGGTGAGACCAGCGATGTTGTTTGGTCTAGAGACAGTGTCACTGAGCAAAAGACAGGAGGCAGAGATGGAGGTAGCAGAGATGAAGATGCTGAGGTTCTCTCTGGGAGTGACCAGGAAGGATAGGATCAGGAATGAGTACATCAGAGGGACAGCACATGTTAGAGGTTTTGGAAATAAAGTCAGAGAGACCAGACTGAGATGGTTTGGACATGTCCAGAGGAGAGATAGTGAATATATTGGTAGGAGGATGCTGAGTTTTGAACTGCCAGGCAGGAGGCCTAGAGGAAGACCAAAGAGGAGGTTTATGGATGTAGTGAAAGAGGACATGAAGGTAGTTGGTGTGAGAGAAGATGCAAAGGACAGGGTTAGATGGAGGCAATTGATTCGCTGTGGCGACCCCTGAAGGGAAGAGCCGAAAGGAAAAGAAGAAGATTATTTAACTGTATTCGTATTGTATTTTTGAGAAATCCACCTGGCCTAATTGGCTTGCTGATGTGCTTGGCCTTTTTTCTTTTGAATTTCATTTATAAAGCACACTAAACCAATAAAAATGTGGATTTCAAATCTTCTCTTCTTGGTGAATTCTATTGATTAGTCATGCACTACAATTTTGTAATGTCCTAGAATTCAAATTCTTTATTTGGGGGCCTTTAGCAGGTATGAGATTAAAATGCGATTAATTAGATTAATTAATTACAGATCCTGTAATTAATTTTTTAATTGCCTGACAGCACACATTATATATACAGTGTGTATATATATATATATATATATATATATATATATATATATATATATATATATATATATATATATATAGCGCCATGTGAGTTTTCAGCTGAAATCAGTTGTTTTGGAGTAGTTTCTGAAAAAGCTTAAATGAATTTAAGTCAAACCAGTCCAAACATGCTCCAAGATGCTATTCTCACTCAAACTAAAACCACTTAAAAATAATGTGTAACACAGGTTTCCAGCATATATCTTAAAATGTGATTTTCTAGTTGAGAACAGTTGTTTTGGAGCATTTTCTGACTGAAAAAGCTGAAATGAAAAAGTTTTATTCACAGTGCCACCAGTCCAAACATCTTCCAAAATGCTAGTCTAATTCAAAATCACATGAAAATGACCCTTATCGCAGGTTTTCTGCGTAGATCTTAACATGTCAGTTTTCAGATGAGTACAGTAGTTTTGGAGCAGTTTCTGACTGAAAAAGCTGAAATGAAGTCAAACACTCCTATCAGAGTCAAATCTGTCCAGACCTGTTCATAAATACTGTACTCACTCAAAACCACATAAAATTGACTTCTAATGCACAGTTCTTGCACATATCTTAACATGAACTCACATCACCAGCTAACATCAGTCGTTATTGAGAGGTTTCGGACTGAAAAAGCTGACATGAAGTCAAGCACTTGTGACCGGTAGAAAATGTCCCTCCTGGGCCACCAGAGTTGGGTAGCAGTCAGCTCCTCCTACCAATCAGCCAGAAATTGGTATAAGGTGTCACTATGCTTTCTTTCTGGTTAGGAGTTGACTGCTGCACATGCTGCCGTAAGTTGTCTTCTGTTTTTTTTATGTTTGTGTGCTTTGTATGTGTTTTTAGATTTATTTTTGTCATATGTTCAGTGGCTTCCCTCATGCCCACACAGGTGGATTCCCGGAGAGGATTGTTCCACAGGAGGTAAAAGGACAATTCCTTTTGTGTACAAATTGGTTTATTTGGCAGAGGTATTTATTTAACCTGTCTTATTTTAGACAGACTGCCACTGCTGTTTTGTTTTTATAGTCGGGTTTCATTGTTTGCTTTTTTTTTATTTTATTCAATTTTATTGGTTAGGCTTTCATGCCCTTTTAGACTCCTTGACTTTATTCTAAGCTTGTATTTTCCTCTAAGACAACAAGCAGTACTGTTGCAGCAGTCCTGCTAGCTTTTAACGTGTTTTTAATTGTTCTTTCTATTGCATGAGAGCTGCGGGGCCGGTGACAGGGAGTTGCTTTGGACGGTGGAGCCATCGGTGGTCGGGGTCCCTCACTTCAGCTCCACACTCCCCTTAATTTGTGTGTGTAGTTTTTTTTACACAGCCTTCACGTTTTGCACTTTACCCTTTGTCTTTTTGGTTGTTTGCTGTGTGAGTGTTGGGCACGGAGCTTGGTGAGTGTTCCGGCCTCGATTGGCTCCCCAATTAGTCATCCCAGCCGGCCTGCAGGGCTCATGTAGACCTGAGAGGTCTGAGAGGTCTTTTGGCATTCTTGTTCTTTTTTTTACTCTTTTTAATAAAGTTTTTAGTCTTGGGGGAAGAACTTTGCCCATTATTGGACCGTCGCTTGTGCAATTTTTTTAAATACGTGGCCTGTTCACCAACTTAAACAAATCTTGCAATTTGGTTATTTACTGTTCCTGAACTTTCTGAGTTCAGTTCCGAACCAGCGGCTACACACTTATTTTCAAAGTGAAACTAGTCCAAACGTTGTCCAAAATCCTATTCTCACTCAAAACCACCAGAAAATTATGTGTAACGCAGGTTTTCTGCGTATATCTTAACATGTGAGTTTCCAGATGAGAACACTCGTTTTGGAGCAGTTTCTGACTGAAAAAGCTGAAATGAATTCAAACAATTCTTTTCAGAGTCGAACCAGTCTAAACATGCTCCAAAATGCTATTTTCACTCAAAACCACTTAAAAATGTGTAACGCAGGTTTCCTGCATATATCTTGAAATGTAAGTTTTAAACAGTCGTTTTTGAGAAATTTCTGACTGAAACGGCTGACATGAAGTCAAAGCACTTTTCAGAGTGAAACCCATAGAAACATAGTCCAAAATGCTATTCTCACTCAAAATCACCTGAAAATGATGTGTAATGCAGATTTCCTGCATGTACCTTAACATATAAGTTTTAAAATGAGAACACTTGTTTTCATGTTTCTTCGTTTTCTTGTTTTGTGCAATTTCCTCCAGGATTAATACAGCCAGCCTGCCTGCCAGCCAGCGGGAGGTGTCAGCTCACCTCCAGAGACCTGCTGAGGTGCCCTTGAGCAAGGTGCCGTTCCCCTTACAAGTTGCTTATTTGGGCACACCACAAAGAAGCTTCGTGCCCCTCTGCCTCTCCTGCATGTGTGTTTGTGTGTTCAGGGCCAGTACGCACATATATATGCATGACTTCAACTAACTAGAGTGTGCCACTAATTTCCCTGTGGGGATTAAAGTTGGTATATGAAATTAAAAAATATATGTATTAATTCATTTTCTGTATTCAACAGTTAGTTTCCTCATGATTACACATTCATAATCCTAATAGATCAGGCCTCATGGTTGGTTGTTATTAGGCTGTTTGTTTCAACTCAATTGCCATTTGGCCTG
Organism: Antennarius maculatus; assembly: GCA_013358685.1. NCBI lineage: Eukaryota > Metazoa > Chordata > Actinopteri > Lophiiformes > Antennariidae > Antennarius > Antennarius maculatus. The sequence continues at coordinate 14,882,818 of CM023624.1, forward strand.
TTTTCTGTCTGAAAACATCAGTTTTACTCAGTAATCACTTATTTTACCAAGACACTGTTACTATGAACCAATTCTTGTCTGAAGTCTTACAATACAAATGTGTCCAACTCATTTTCATGGCCTTTCGTAAAAAAAAAATTACTTCAAGCTCAGCAATGCTCTGGAGGTGAACTGACCTCCCACTGCCAGTCCGCAGTCCAAATAATTTGTTCCACATCGGACCTTGAACCAGCGACTTCCGGTCCCCAGTACAAGACCTACCTGAGCTACTACTGCATCACAACCTGTATTTCAATTTATTTTCATGTCATCTTTAGTGAAAATCAAGGTCTTGTTTATTTTGTAGTCACTGCCACTATGAGGCTGTTTTCAGCTGAGTTCTTCAAAGATTACTTACTTTCAGGAAAATGGTATTTCAGCTCATTTTGATGACCTTTATTAAGGAACTGCTACTAGAATCCTGGCCTTTATCACAACCTGCTATTAGAAGACTGCTTATAGATTTCTTAAATTTAGATTCCTTTGGGACTTACAGTATGAAGCCATTGATTAGAGCCAGAATGGTACAACACACGCCTGCTTAGCATTGAAATGATGAGCACAATACCTAAAAATGCTACCTTTTTCATGATTGTTTTCTAACTCCTCTTTGGAATATTTTGTCAGGCAAAGTGGGCAGGGCAGGAACAAACTAAAGGCTACTGTGATTGGCAAAATGGTGTGGCAGTCAAAAAATTAAAGGACTTTTTAGAAAACATACACTATTTCTGACAAACACACACGGTCATCTTGCTTTTAAATATGATTGTTTTGTTGTCTTTGTGTGGCTCCGCGGTGCACTGGCGTCGTGCCTGGAGTGTCCCCCGCCTCCCACCCTATGCCAGCTGAGATAGGCTCCAGCTCCCCGTGACCCGCTACGGTGGATAAAGCGGCAGAAGATGAATGAATGAATGACATATATTCCATTACTTTTAACATCCAAAATGAATTGTACCTCAAGAAAGTGCGTCCCTGGGATGAGCTTCAAGAAAAATTTGTGCATTTATGCATCCCATAAGTAATAACTATAGTAAAAGTGTATGCAAAGATTGAGTTTTGCCAATTGTACAATATAAAAAAAAATTAATTTGAACGATTCTATTAATAATGATGTCATAACTTTAAAAGAAAAAAGTAAAATTATGTATTGGTTTTATCAAAATATTAAAGCCTGGTAATAATTTTAAAAAAGTTTTAGAAAATGTCAATTTTTTTTTCACTTTTGCTTTTCAATCAATAGTTTGCTTTAATTCACACATTTTCCTGTGGACACAGCACCAAGCTGACAGCCTTCTCTACATATATTACTTAGATATTACTGTACTGAAATGTGTCTTTTTTGTCATGAACTTTTTTTTTTATTCAAGAAAGCACTCATTGTCACTTGCTTTTTCTCCAACTTTTGCATCTTTTTTGGAGGCATGGTGATAATCAAACTTTATTTGTACAGTGCTTATCCTCATCAGCAGACATTTCAAAGCGTTTCAACAGGAGAGAAACCCATTAGGACGCTCCAAGCATAAGCGACAGTTAATACTTGCTCTGGAGGGTCTAACTCCTCGCTCTCACTGCAGCGTGTCAAACGAGCAGACGTGTTGCCGTTTGGTCGATTTTAGTAAGGCAAAATCAGGCAGGCGAATCTCGAGACGAAAAACAGGTGATTTCTTGGTTCGGAATTAAAGTGGAGAAATGGAAGAATTGTGAATAGTCTTGTTGAATGGAAGTTCATTTAAAGCTTGCATCCCAGGCATGCATGCTGTCTGACGTTCGTGCGTCCCATGCAAGGACGCACACAAATGAGAACACTGAACATACATACATTTTCTTGAAGACAAGCATAATCATGTCATTTTCAGCCGCGTTTTCAACTTGTGGTTTTGCTGGAGCCTATCCCAGCTGGCTACAGGCGAGAGGCAAGGTATGCCCCAGATACATTGCCAGTGCAACACGAGGCCACGTGAAAGTCAACGAATTAAATCATATCAATTAAAAATATGGTTGATAAAATAGTCTTCAAAGTGTATCTAGAGTAGAACGCTTTGTTTTGAACTGCCAGGCAGGAGGCCTAGAGAAAGACCAAAGAGAACATGAAGGTAGTTGGTGTGAGACAAGAGGATGCAGAAGATAGGGTTAGATGGAGGCAACTGATTCACTGTGGAGACCCCTGAGGGGAAAAGCCAAAAGGAAAAGAGGAGGAGTGTATCTAGAGTAATGTGTTACATATACAACAGAAAAATCAATTTATAAATCAGGTATCTCAATAAACTATTGATATTCAATGTAAACACCATAATCAAAGCACTTATCTAGATGCCTTTATTAGTCCACACATATTAGAAATATAACAGGAGCACACTGTACTGTTACTTCTTTGTCATTCCAATGAAGTCATTTACCTCAAGTCACCTGACCCTTCATAGACCAAGTCTGAGGTCTCAGGGGTGAGGTTGGCTTCTTGCCTGCTGGAACTGGACAACCTGGGGTCATGAAACCAAGTGCTAATTTTGGTTAGATACAGGTCTAAAAGGAAGCAACCATTCAGACTCCGAGGCAGATTGAAACTGCCAGTCGCATCTCAGGTTATCACTACAACTCCTTATATGAAAGGTGATTTGATGACAGTACAGTAATCCCTCGTTACTCATGGTTAATGCGTAACAAAATTCAGCGATATTGGGACAAACTATTTTTCCTGTAATTTAAACATTCATGAACCCTCCCTATACTTACGATGCAAAAGACAGGGTTAGATGGAGGCAACTGATTCGCTGTGGCGACCCCTGAAGCGAAAAGACGAAAGGAGAAGCGGACGATGAACCCTTCCTATACTTATACTAAACCACCTTATATCTGTATTACCATTTCCCACACTCTTTTAGACTGTTTAAAAACACTTTTGTATCAAAGAAAAGTGTTTTGGTACACAGAAGTGCGATGCAATCCATGGGTCTTAGGACGCAGCACACTTCTGGATGCTGTCAGCCAATACCATGCGTGTATATTATCACCTGACGACCCGCAAAAAATCCACAATGCAGTGAAGTCATGCATTTTGAAGCGCAAATGAGCGAGGGATTACTGTATTACCAAAAAACATACTTTTTTTGGGTAATACTTAAAACAATATTGAAGAGCAACTGACTAGGTTTTTTTTTGCCTGAACAGTCAACTTCGAGGTCTGGAGCTAAGCCACTACTAAACTTAAAGTAATGGAAACATCAAGTTCATCAGCTGATGGACTTTTAGGCATTGTCGTTTTGAGCACTACGTTATGCCTTCCCTACATCATCTGTCACATAGCTGACTGTTCAGTTGTTCCAATAATGAACATGGTGGAACATGGAACTAAACCCTACTGTCTGGATGCAAGTCAGTTAATGAAAGCATCAAGACAACACATATGAATGAGGGATGTTGAGTTTCAGAGGGTTATTACAAACATGGTTTAAACAAATAGCAACTACTGTATATATACACACATTGTAGATGAGTGACTTTGTAACATGAACTGTGCATTTTTCTGTTCACCTGGCAATAGCTGAATAATTGTTAACGACTGTGCCAGTGAGATAAACTCAAATGTGTTGAAGATGCCATAATACTTATATAGCACTTAATATTTTAATAAGCATTTAACAAGGACAAATGAGTGTTTTATTCCTCATGGACTAATACACATTACAATGAGTTCAGTGGAACTTTATGCAGGGTTTTTCAAGGAAAAATGTAAGAACTTATTATCTGCATTTTACTATTCCACTCTGTTCAGGACATTTGCTGCCATCAAAAGACATTTATAGATGACTGCTTACATGAAGATGTTTAATTGTTACGTTATCATCCTATGAATAGCTGAGTACTGATTGAGTACTGATTGGCCTTAACTGCTACCCATATTACAATTCAAAAAATGATACATGAAACTGGGGATGTAATGAGATATGATACAACCTGGTCCAACTCGTACTATAAAATTGACAACAGATGGCATTCATCAAATATTTTACATGACCATGCTAATAGGTGGGAAGAATATCAAATGGTAGAATTGACCAATTAACTATAAGAAGTGATGTAAGGAGAAACAAGATGCATTTGGGACATCAGGGCAGACTGGCACGGAAAGTAAGGAGGCTGTGTCGAAAGTCCTGTAACCTTCTCACTGAAAAAATGTGACATCCACTGATCTGATGGACCATTTTAAGAATGTTGTGGAAAAATAGGTCTTCTTGGTCAGGACAGGTCAAGCCTTAGCCCTCCCTTGCTGTCACACGAGGTTCAGCCAGTGAGTTGTGGATGATGTTACTAACTGATTCCACACCCTCTCCTTCCAGAAAGCTGCGGTGGTCGCCCTCGATGACATGAACTGAGACGTTGCCATCACATACCTGAGAGAGACAGAACACCTTCATTAATATATACAGAGCCACCGATTATTTAAATAGGTTATTCTGGAACCTGAGTGAGCTAGTTGCCTTTTCAATGCTCTGTATATTTTATTGTCACTTTATTACTATCCGTCCAAACAATCCATTCTTATATACATATATACAGTGTATATACATACAGTATATTATATCCACTGTACATACAGTGCACCCTCATTTCTTGCTGCATCACTGGGCATTCAAACTTACTAACGAATAAATCTGGAGCAAGTCTCTCTAACCCTAACCCCTAACCTTACCTATAAACCCTAATCCTAACCCCTAACCCTGACCCTAACCTCTAATCCTAAAGATGAAACTGGTCTGAAAGGTTTGGTTTCTTTACGTCACCAACTGGAGGATATGTCTGAAGCGGTGACAGACCTGTGAGGCCAGACCCACTCACACACACTCACACCCGGACACACATCACCGTGGACACACACCACCTGGACCCACACCAATGTGGACACATTCCACCCAGACACATCAATAATCCACTGTGCGCCGCAGATCTTCTGCACCTTGTTTTGCTGATTATATACATATACACACATATATACATATACATATGTATACATATACAGTGCGCCCTCGTTACTCGCGGTTAATGTGTTCCAGGACCCATACGCGAATAACGAATTCCGCGATATAGTGACAATCTTATTATTTAGGTGATTTAAACATTTCTGAACTCTCTCCATACTAATATTAAACCACCTATCTGTATTACCTTTTCCAAACACTCTTACCGACTGTTTAAAGCACTTGTGTCTCACGGAGGTGTGTTGTGTTCCAAGACTCACAGAACATAGATCACTTCCAGATGCCATCAGCCAATAGAATGTGTGCACGGTATCACGGACTACCTACCAAAAATCCGCAATGTCAACGTGCGAGTATTGATGAGTGAATACGTGAGGGCTCACTGTACACGTATATAACATATACACATACTGTATATAGACATATACATTCCTATACACATATACAAAACACAAAGCCAGTGAAGTTGACACGTTTTGTAAATCATAAAAAAACAATACAATGCGCCCTCGTTCTTTGGGTTTAATGCGCTCCAGGAACCACACGCGATTAATGAATTCAGCGATAGAGCTACAAACTATTTATCTTGTTATTTACGGTAATTTAAACATTTATGACCCTCCCCATACTGATACTAAACCACCTTCTATCCGTAATACCATTTCCTACATTCTTATTGACTGTTCAAAGCACTTTTGTGTCTCACGTAAGTCGTACACTGACAGAACCAAGCGCACTTCCCACATGCCGTCAGCCAATAGAATGCGTTTACAGTATCACGTGACTTACCTACCAAAAATCTGCGATGAATGGTAGTTGCAAGCTTTGATGCGCGAATGTGCACTGTACAATGATTTGTAGATCCTATTCAACCTATTAATCATTGAATAAACAGCAAAGACAAGATACTTAATGTTCAAACCGGTAAACTTTGTTAATTTTCGCAAATATTAGCTCATTTGGAATTTGATGGCTGCAACATGTTTCAAAAAATCTGGCACAAGTGGCAAAAAACTAAGTTTGGTAATGCTCGTCAAACACTTATTTGGATCATCCCACAGGTGAACAAGCTACTTGGGAACAGGTGTGTGCCCATGATTGGGTATGAAAACAGCTTCCCTTAAATGCCGTCATTCACAAACAAGGATGGGACAAGGGTCACCGCTTTGTGAACAAATGCGTGAGAAAATTATCGAACAGTTAAAGAAAAACATTTCTCAACAAACTATTGCAAGGAATTTAGGGATTTCAACATCTACAGTCTGTAATATTAAAAAGTTCAGAGAATCTGGAGAAATTACTGCAAATAAGCGGCAAAGATGAAAACCAACATTGAATGCCTGTACCTTTGATCCCTCAGGCATTACTGGATCAAGAACCGGCATCACTGTGTAGTGGATATCAACAAATGGGCTCAGAAACACTTCAGAAAACCACTATCACTCAGAAACGCCACCTGCTTCGATGGGTCCAAGATCATCTAAGATGGACTGATGCAGAGTGGAAAAAGTGTTCTGTGGTCTGACGAGTCCACATTTCAAATTGTTTTTGAAAAATGTGGTTGTCTTGTCTTCCGGACCAAAAAGGAAAAGTACTATCTGGACTGTTACAGACACAAAGTTCAAAAGCCAGCATCTGTGATGGTATAGGGTTTTGTTAGTCCCCACGGCATGGGCAACTTACACATCTATATAGCCACCATTAATGCTGAAAGGTACAGTTTTGCTCATAATAGCAGTATGTCTAAAAATGTGATTAAACCTCAAAATTCTTCAAATAATTTTCATTTTAATTCACACAAATGCATTGGGGACACTTCACATTCTATTTTAAAGCAAGAAAAGTGGAAAAAGTAACTTTGATAATATTTCATCGAAAGTCATGAAATATGTTCAAAAAAATGGCAGCATTGACATCTTTATCTGGACTCAAACATCTACTGTATAAACTACGAATTGCTTGAAGATCTAACTTTCCTGAGAACCACAAACTAATATTAAGATGCAAAACCATAGTTTGATAATTGCTTCACATCTGTGGTTGACCAACTTCTGGCACTGGTCAACCGTAACTCAAGCCCAGGACAGTTGTGCAAGGTTCCACATTTCCTATTTTTCATGTCAGCCTATAAGTTTTCAATAGCGATGATTAGAAGATGGATGGAAAATAGTATGAGAAACATCCCCATATCAAAATGCTAGCACAACCATGCTTAAAAGTCTTCAAAAAATAAAAAAAATGTCCCTCTCACCCTTGTAGGGTGGCATCTGTGTGTCATACTGAAGCTCAGATCCTTAGCCATCTTAGCTATTCCTAGGGCTACGCTTTTCTGGACTGACGCTTCAATGTTGTTCCAGGAATCTGCTGCAGCCATTCTTCCACGTGGGGGGGCCCTGCTCCAAGTACTCCTACTACCACAGGGACCACAGTAGCCTTAACCTTCCACATGTTCCAGGTGTTCTTTCAATCCTTGATACCTCTCAATCTTTTCATGCTCCTTCTTCCTGATGTTGGCGTCAGCCGGAATTGCCACATCTATCACCACTGCTCTCTTCTGCTCTTTGTTCACCACTACTATGTCTGGTTGGTTAGCCAGCAGCTGTTTGTCAGTCTGGAAGGTGAAGTCCAACAGGATCTTAGCCTTCTTGTTGTCAACCACCCATTGGGATTTGGGTACTTCTAGAACAAACTGGTTACAGATGTTCTTGTACACCATCAGAGCTACTTGGTTGTGCCTGTCCGTGTATGCTGACCAAGCTAGCATCTTACACCCTGCTACCACATGCTGGACTGTCTCTGGGGCTTCTTTACATAGCCTGCACAGTGGGTCAGATCTACTGTGATATTGGACTTCTTGATGTACTCTTGGATTTTCGATGTTTCATCCTGGACAGTGGCCCTGACGCTCACTAGTCCTCTGCCTCCCTCTTTTAGCTTAGTGTACGGCCTCAGGGTGCTGGACTTGGGGTGAAACCCTCATGGTGAGGAGCTTTCTCGTCTTGATATCTGTGGCTTCCATCTCCTCCTTTGGCCAGCCTGTGATCCCAGCGGGGTATCTGACAACTGGCAGTGCATACATTTTGATGGTTCGGACCTTGTTCTTACCATTCAGCTGACTTCTCAGGACTTGTCTTACTTTCTGGAGGTATTTGGCTGTGGTTGACTTTCTTGTGGCCTCCTCATGATTACCAATAGCTTGTGGGATTCCAAGGTATTTGTAGCTGTCCTGGATGTCTCCTATACTGCCCCCCTGGGAGGTCAACCACTTCAGTTCTGAACATCTTGCCTCTCCTCGATACTATCCGGCTACAATTGTCTAATCCGAATGACATCCCTATGTTGTCGCTGTAGATCCTGGTGATGTGGATGAGTGAGTCGATTCTTGCTCATTTCCTGGCATACAGTTTGATGTCATCCATGTAGAGGAGGTGGCTGATTGTTGCCCCGCTTCGGAATCGGTATCCGTGATCACTCTGTTTTGATCTGAACGAGGGGGTTCAGGCCTATGCAGAACAGCATTGGTGATAGTACATCCCCTTGGTATATGCCCCACTTGATGTTAACTTGGGCAATTGGCTTGGAGTTAGTCTCTAGAGTCGTCTTCCACTTTCCCATTGAGTTCTTGATAAAGGCCTCTTAGTGTCCTGTTGATCTTATACAGTTCCAGAAATTCCAGTATCCACTTGTGTGGCACTGACTTGTAGGCTTTCTAGTAGTCAATCCAAGCAGTGTACAGGTTGGTCTGTCTGTTCTTACAGTCTCTGTGGACTGCTCTGTCCAACAGTAGCTGGTGCTTGGCTCCCCTGGTGTTACTACCAACTCCTTTCTGTGCCTGCTCATCTCAGCCACCATGATGCCTGACAGGAGCTTCCATGTTGTACAGAGACAAGTTATTGGCCGGTAGTAGGATCTGTGGGTGTTTCATGATCAGGACTGTCCTGCCTTCAGTCAACCATTCTGGATGCGTCCCATCCCTTGGCAGCTGGTTCATCTGTGCTGCTAGACGCTCATGGAGTGCTGTCAGCTTCTTTAGCCAGCATGTATGGATTGTATCAGGGCCCGGTGCTGACCAACTCTTCATCTTTGACGCTCTTTTTTGGATGTCTGCCATTGAGATGGTTACTGATTCTTGTTCTGGGAGGCTTCTGTGGTCGGTTCTCAGGTCCACTAGCCACTGGGCATCGGTGTTGTGTGATGTTTCTCTTACCCATATGCCTGGCCATACCAATATATCAAATGCATTGGTATGGCAACGTCAAAAGGCTCCCCTTGGAACACCCCACACATGCTATCCTCCACTTCCTACCAAAAGCTGCCAGCTGGAAACACCTTGGCGGTTCCCCTCTTACGTGATGGATTGATGCGTCACCGGGGACCTACAACGTATGGGCTTACCACTTGCTGAAGCTAAGCCCCTAGCACCGGACCGACCCAAATGGAGAAGATTGGTGAAACTGATTGGCTCTACCCTTGGCATCACCAGGTAAGAGACCTGATGATGATGTGTGTGAGAGTGTGCGTATTATATGATGAATATACATATTTATATACATATATATATATATATGTATGTATATATAAACACACACACACACACACACACACACTCCCTGGCCAGAAGGTGCCACCAAAAACAAAAAGTCACACACTCATATTTTTTTGGACTGCCTTTAGCTTTGATTACAGCATCCATTCCCAATGACATTGTTGTAATAAGCTACTGCAATATCACAAGAGTTATTTCCATCCAGTGATGTATTATTTTTTGATCAAGATCTTGCATTGATGATGGTGCAGTATGACTGCTGGGCAAAGCCATCTCCAGCACAACTCAAAGACTCTTAATGGGGTTAAGGTCTGGACTCTGTGGTCGCCAATCAATGTGTGAAAATGATGTCTCATGCTCCCTGAACCACTCTTTCACAATTACAGCTCAAAGAATCCTGGCATTGTCATCTTGGAATATGCCAGTGCAATTGGGGAAAAAATCTGCTGATGGAATGACCTCAGTCTTTGAGCACATACTGTTGCTGAACCTGGACCTGACAAATCCCAAAATGAGAATGCCATAATCCAGCCCCTCCTCCTAAAGCTGGTCATAATGCATGGCACACACTTGATGAGCTAGATAAGCTTATCAAGCATGCTGGGTCAGTAGTTGAGATGGGGCTGGAGTCTGTGATGGGCATTGCAAAGAGAAAAACAAGATGCTGTCCCATCAGTATGCCAGCCATCCTCTGACACCATCACATCACAATTACTTCCATTCGCAGCAGGCTCCTTTTCTAGAGGTTAACTATAGAAAGACTCTGCATATCCGTCCCAACCCGGGCCATCCAACTCTAACAGAACTGTGTCCCCAAGGTGCTGTTACTCTCTTTTAGTTCTATTCATAACTTGTTAATTTTTAATATGTTCATGTTTTGGGGTATTTTTCTTACCTTGTTTTACCTCATGTATATATGTATATATGTGTGTGCTTGTTTATGTATCAAAATGGTGAACAGGCTCAATATTGGCAATATTCACATGTTCACATAAAAATGTTAAAAAGTGAACAGTCTTTCAACTGAAAAAAGATGGTACAAGGTTCACTGCTCAGTTAAATACAGGGGTGCAGGGGTACAGAAGACAAAGAAGTCCACTTTTGAAAAAGCCATGATTCATACCTCACTTAGCTTGTAGTCAGCTCCCAGATTTTGTTCATACTCGCTGCTGGTTTTAGCACGCATCAACGTCACATTGCCATGGTAGCTTGTCATTGGTACATAGCTATCAGCAGCCTTCAGTTTGTAGTAGAAAGTGGTGGCTGCAAAGTGTAGCAAATCTTGGCTGATATTCTTATGGTTGGAGGCGATTATGTCCACCACAATCTTAACACGAGCCTCCAGGTCCGACAAGGGGAGAAGAACCTCCAAAAGCTGCAAAAGAAGAACATGTAATGAGAGCTTTGGCCAGTAACTGCTTCACGAAGTGAACGGTCACAGTAGAGGATAAAAAAAAAACATAATTCTCCTTTGTCTCTGCAGTCACATGCATCCAACTGAATATCAAGTGTGATTAAAACTGTAGCTATAATATTTTTAAACATTTCTTCACTAAAGGCCTTTTCTGTAACCAATAGTTACAGGAACTGTGACATCAGATATCACAATTTCTGAAAGGAGAAACTGAGTCTGCACAGATAATCACAGAAATTGTTTTCATTGTGTTTTTTTAAATTAACCAGATATTTGACCAAACTTTCAATAACCTAAAAATCAGTAAAATGATGGGATGTTTGTTTTTTCTAAATTGTCACTTCAAATCTTTAAGAGAAAAAGTTCAACAATTTCTTTTCTGGGATCTACACTTTCAAAAGGATGAGGTCCTTAGGTGTCCTAATAGCAAACACATTGTGACATTATACTGCATGCAGTTTGCTTAGAGTGTAGATTGCAAGAGTCATTTATTTTTTTAATGTGACCAAACGGCTGAAGTTGTAACAACAGTCACAACTGTAGCACAACAGTCGACACTCAAATGTCTGTGTGAATGATTGACTGATGAAAACCTCTCGTGGAGGCTGGGTCTACCTTGTTGTACTCAACACTAGTGAACTGATGGATGAAGGCACATAGGGCTTCAGTCTCAGCCTCGGACTCCTGTCCTGGTGTCAGTTTTGCCCTGTAGGTCTAGAAACCAAACAGAAGACATGTCAAAGGTGCATAATTTATTTTTGCTTGTCAGATTTTGGGAATCATGTTTTTGACTTTGATCCAGATCGGTGAATTAATGAGACATAAGACAAAATGTAAAATATGGAAGTAAGTAAGTAATATAGAAGTAATTAAAGTGTGAATGAATGATATTCCCAGACACATAGCAAAATAAGAAAATGGGTCATAAATATTGCGGTGACGACTATTGTGGGAATGTGTGTGGTCAATACTGTACCTGTGTGTATGCTGCCACATAAGAATGAGATCCATCAAGCAAAAACAGGACCTCCACAGGCTGGTTCTGTGTCTGAAGCTGAGAACACATTTCAAATGCCACACATGCACCAAAGGAGTATCCAGAGATTCGATATGGCCCATCTGGCTGGACTTGTCTAACACAATTGACATAGTAGGCAGCCAGAGACTGGATGCTGTCCAGTGGAGCAGCTGCGGACAGGGGGTACTGAAATTAGTCTAACTGGCCAGTGGAAATTTGACAGGCAGTACATATACCGAATACATATACATAAATGTACAAGAAAAACACATTATCTAAAACATCAAAAGATTTACAATATTAGTGTTCCCTAACCCCAATACATAATTTCCTCCAGGATTAACACACTATATGTACATACCATATTTTCCGGACAATAAATTGCTCCTCAGTATAAAAGAAAAAACAGAAGAAGAAAACATACACACTGAATTCGAAGTTGCATTTTTGGGTGGCTGTAAAAAGGTTATTGGGCTGTTGCCATGTTGGGGTTAAACAGAGAAAGTCAAGCTTAAAGTTGAATGTGGTGTTGTTGGTTAAGGCTTGCACAGACTGTAGCACCAGCAGAAAGTGAAAGCAATTGCAGAGATTAGGTCAGAAAGAGTTTTTTTTATATATTATAAATATTTTAAATACCTGTTTATTCTGTATATATGTATATATCTGTTTATTATTTTATTGTTAGTATTGGTTTTGTGTGTTTGGGTCTTGTTTTTGCACTCTGCATTTGTATTTTTTTATTTTGTGCGCCCATCTTGTCCTTGTAGTACAGCTGTTCAAAGTGTTTTCAATTGCCCGTTGGGGACACAAAGTTTTTTGAATTGAATTGAATATAAAACCATAGAATAGTTTGAGGTTATAAACTTAAGAAGTTGACCGACAAGCAGCAGCAGCAAGTTGCAGCCGTTTTAAATCGTCGCCTGAACCATAAGTGATATGAAGTTATTCAGATGACTAATTTCTGCTGCTCAGTTTTCTGCTGCATGTGTCATTTCAATCACTCTCAGTTGACCATATACGTTGATGTTTAAATTTAAAATTTTCAGTGGTACAGGAGTAATAGGAGTAGATGTTACTGGAATACAAGGCTAGAGTGCCCTTTCATGGCTGCCAGTGTGAAAATAGTCAACATGTGAACCAATAGCCAACATGTGAAATTATACACTGTTTTAACTCATTGGCTGCCAGCCATTTTCAGAGCAGACTTTGTTATACCGCCAGTGTTTTGGAGCATTTTGACAAATTTTTCAAGTCCCACAGAATATTGAGTTCTATGACTATATGCAAAATGAAACTGTCAAAATGAAGTGTATACTCGCTTCTTTCATCAGGGAAAAAATTATAGCCTCTGGGGATTTTTAGTTATCGGCAGTAGAACATTGGGTGTTTTCAGTACAAACACCCGTTCTTGACCAAAAAATTAAGAAAACAAGCTTTTTGGTTTAAGAGGCATGTCGAGCAAAACTGACTTTGACGCTAATATTTTAGCTTTAGTGACACCTCAAACGTCACCAGTTGTCTACTTCTATAAAACAATAAAACATCACTGAAAAGAAAGCTTTTGGTAGGAAATAATTTATTTACGACTATACAACTTTGTTCAACATCTTCAACTGCTAATTTTTTTTTCTGCTGTTGCAGCTATAAATCTAATGAGGACTGGAGCAGCTCTCTGCAGTACAGGGTTTGCACTGACGGGGATGAGATCCTAACCTCCACCCGTTCATCCAATACATTATATCAGTCATCTTTTCTCAAGATTGTGTTACTGTTTTTCCACAGAACTAGCATGAAATATTGTCTCTACGAGTTTGAGCAGCCTAAATTTGTTCAGTTTCCAAAGTTTTGCGATCCTCTTTGTTGTCTCTTCCCGTCTTATTTTCATATAATAGACGCCGATTGCTTGTTTAGACACAGCACTACTGCCACCTAGAGGGGATTATTCACACCCACACTGCTGTAAGAGTATGATATTGATAGGGGAGCTCTGCCACACTGTGCCCCCGCCCCTGCCGCTAAAACACATAATTGACATCTTTAGATGTAATTGGCAGTGAATGTCTAGATTTGAATTGATTTCTATAGGCGTCAATGGCAGCAAATAAGGTAATATACAATATTAGTCACACCAGTGTTTAAGTCGAAAGACCAATCAAACCATGAAAAAAAGGGTGACTTATAGTCCAGAAAAAAACACTGTTGTATTTGGGAAATGATTGGTCATATTTGCACTTACAATTTACATAGTGTACCAATGTTTTTGGTACACGTTTATGAATCTCAATTGGTGGGTGTATGGACACAAATACCTTTAGTGCACTGCAATCCATAGCAAGGCATGCTCAGCTTGGAAGAAAGTGTCTTGAAGGCAGCAACAGAGCCCTCAATGGGATGAACCAGGAACAGAGGCCTCTCCTGGCTCTGAACATTGTTGAGTGGTATCACTGTGGGGTCACTAGGGTTGACTAATAACTGCATCAGATCAGACTCCATCAAAGAGCGGATGCCATCCTTGGCTGAAGTGATGTTAGAGTCTGAAAAGTTGAAGAAGGAAAAAACTTGTCATTCTGCATATGCAGGTTTAAAAAATTATCCACATACTGCAGGACTGGATTTACTGGAACATTACACATAACATTATTTTTTAAGAATAACAATAATAGTCATAAAACAACAATACCATCTGATCTGCTTGGACTGCTCCTGGCTAACTCTCTCAGCTTCTTGATGGTAAGCTGGCGGATCTCCCTCATGGCCATGACAATGTCATAGTCACGCTCCAGAGTCTGACGGACCTCCACACCCATTAAAGAGTCCAGGCCCAGGTCAGCCAATGATGTATCCTCATTCAGGCTGTTAACGTCTTGTGCACCTGAGGGTGAAAGAGAGACAGTTCTAAAAGCCTGAACAAATCACACTCAACAAATAGAAGAGAATCCACACTGGGAGAAGTCCCACATATTTCCCTTGTGAAATGTGTGGGTGACTTATTATAGCTCTGTTTTTACTAAATTGTTAACTTATATTAAGATGATCCACACAGTGCTGATGTGAGCCTGTTCAACCTAAAGTCAGCACATAATGAAAATTGAACAATTTGAGGTGGATGAGCCATTCCCCATGCAGATTTTGCACCAGTTAAGACTGATGCGTGCTTATACTGGTGCCAACACCAACCTCTCCACTTACATCTCGTCAGTGGAAACAAAAGATATGCTGTGCAACTTTCCATACTGTGTTTTTCTAATTCATGACACTTTATATTTCTACCACAGCCTTCAATTTCAAACCAATGATTATCTCCATTAGACACTTGTTTCCAGTCAACAGAGTACACTGGGAAAAGAAAAAAAACCTGAGCAGCAGCCCTGCTCTCCACACACTTTTCAGATCTGTTTGAGGTTGCTGATGTTCCAGGAATTCCTTTGGGTCCAGTCTAGACAACATCTTACCCAGAATGTGAGCAACAGCATCCACAAGGTTTCGCTGACTTCCTGCCCCGCTCGTCACCACTGTCCTCTCTGCTTGGACAAAGCTCGACATCACTGGCTGCTGCTGGCATAAGAAGAGGTCCAGCACGTCCAAGCAAGATGCGATTCGCTGTGGCAGGGTGCCACCAATCACTGTATTATTGCTACCCATGGTCTCCAGGACCACACCCACATCACCAATGGCTCCCCACTGAACTGCCAGGCCAGGCAGGCCATCATAATGCCTCTTTTCACAGATGCGTTCCATGGCAGAGTTGGCAAAACCATAGTTACTTTGGCCAGCATTACCACGGCCGCAGCTGACTGAGGAAAAGGACACAAAGTAGCTGAGGTCTGGACAGAACTTCCTTGACACTCTGGAGAGAGAATGGATACCAGTGGTCATAATGAGACCAATATAGCAGTCCTTACAAAGCAACTGTGTGTCTTACATGTCCAGGTTGATGGTACCATCATATTTAGGTCTGTTAACATCCATGAAAAGCTGAGGCGTTAGATTCTCCAACATGCCATCTTTCAAAACCTGATGAGAGAAGTTAGGGTAAGATTAAAGAACAACCATTTAAAACTTTTATTTCCATACACACGCAGATCTCAAACTCTTGGTGCCATCTATATAGTACCAAATCATAATTACAGAATTACAATTACAAGATAAACACGTTGACACAAAATCCAAACAAGAGATTCATGTAAGGAGTATTTAATAGAACTGTGTGTTTCCTGAACAAAGAAACATATTTAACCATTTAACTTTAATCAAACTAAAATACTTAAAAAAAAAAAAAAAAAAAAGCAGATGAAAAAAAAACTAATCGTTCTTCACAATTATCCCTTTTACTTTTGTCTTTAGTTTCCTCAATCTATAAACCTCTGTAAAAACTGGTTGGTCACTTCTATCTTGAATCTTTAAATAAAAGCTGACGCTAACCAGAAACATGCTGAGGTCAGGAAATATTTTCTAATAGACTGTTGTAGATTTGATTTTTGACTTTTAAAATAATGTTTATTCATAAAAACCAAATTACAAGATAATCACGACACAAAATCCAAAAGATAAATGTAAAGAGGATTGAGAGAGACTGAGAAACAGACAGACAGATTGGGAAGTGGGGAGAAGGGGGTAAAATTGGGGTAGACAGATGGATGCTGACTGTGACTGTTAGTACTAGGGCTGTCACTTTAACGCGTTAGATTACGCTGCAAATTAACGCACTATAAAAATTAACGCAATTAATCGTGAGTGGCAAGTAAATGCGCAAGCATTTTAAATTTGGCCCATTGAGGGACCCGTAGGCTGCAGTGACGTCACTTCGCACATACGCCACTAGTCAAAAGCAGAGTGACTAGATGGACGCGACACAGGAGAGCGAGGCAAGCCCACTCGGACCTTTGTTCTTTTTATAAATAAACTTTCCGCCCAATCCATCAACAAAAACGAGGACGAGCCAGCAGCGAAGAAGAGCCTCCTCCTGCTGTCTTCAGACTTGGACAAGGAGGAGCAGGGGCCTCTAGCCCGCTACAAAGCTGAGCCGTGCATTGGAATGCATGAGTGTCCACTGGAGTGGTGGGCAGCTCACGCAGGAGTTTATGAACAGCTGTCCTCTCTTGCACGCAAATACCTGTCTACCCCTGCCACGTCTGTGTCATGTGAGAGAGACTTTTCACTCGCAGGTAACGTCATTCAAAGAGGGCAGCGTTACACTCAGACAATGTAAACAAGCTTGTTTGTCTGAGCAACTGGCTCAAGGACACAGAGTTGTCTGTTGTCAGTTATTTATTTTATTTAACTGTATTTGTATTGGTTTGCTGATGGGCTTGACCTTTTTTCTTTTGAATTTCATTTATAAAGCACACTTAACTAATAAAAAGGTGGATTTCAAATCTTCTCTTCTTGGTGTATTCTATTGATTAGTCATGCACTACAAGTTTGTAATGTCCTAGAATTCAAATTCTTTATTTGGGGGCCTTTAGCAGGTATGAGAATAAAATGCGATTAATTAAATTACAAATACTGTAATTAATTAGATTTTCTTAATCGCCTGACAGCACTAGTTAGTACATGTTACAAATAATTATATCATCTAGTTAACTATATCATAAACACTATCACACTGCACAATGCATGATGAAAAAATAAACCTCAGTAGAAAAAACATCACTGTAAATATACGAAACACAAATATATTTTGCAAAACGTGTAAATCTGCCTTTGGTCATGGATATGGCTTTGTTATAATACATTAATACGTAAATATGCAATGATATTGCTTGCATCATACATACAGTTCGGGCCAAAAGTTTGGACACAAATTCCCATTCAACGTGTTTTCATTATTTTCATGACTATTTACATTTTAGTTTCTCACTGAAGGCATCAAAACTATGAATGAACACATGAAGAGTTATGTACTTAAAAAAATGTTAAATAACTGAAAACACGTTTTATATTCTTGTTTCTTCAAAGTAGCCACCCTCTGCTCTGATTATTGCTTTGCATACTTTTGGTATTCTTTCAATGAGCTTCAAGAGGTAGTCACCTGGAATGGTTTTCACTTCACAGGTGTGCCTTATTAATTAGTGGAATTTGTTGTTTTATTAATGGGGTTGGGACCATCAGTTGTTTTGTGCAGTAGTCAGGGCTGTCAGATGTGTATTAACCTATTAAACAACTGTTAAATTCATATTATGGCAAGAACCAATCAGCTAACTAAAGAAAAATGAGTGGCCATCATTACTTTAAGAAATGCAGGTCAGTCAGCACAGAAAATTGCAAAAACATTTAATGTGTCCCTAAGCGGAGTCACAAAAATCATCAAGAGCTACAACGAAACTGGCAAACAAGGACCAACGCAGGAAAGGAAGACCAGAAGTCACCTTTGCCTCTGAGGATAAGTTGCCAGTTACTAGCCTCAAAAATCACAAGTTAGCAGCAGCTCAGATCAGAGACCAGATGAATGCCACACAGAGTTCAACCAGCAGACATGTTTCTAAAACTGTTAAGAGGAGACTGAATCAGGCATTCATGGTCAAATAGCTGCTAGGAAACCACTGCTAAGGAGAGGCAACACACAAAAGATTTGTTTGGGCCAACAAACACAAACAATGAATATTAGACCAGTGGAAATCTGTGCTTTGGTCTGATAAATTCAGATTAGGGATCTTTGGTTCCTACTGCCATGTCTTTGTGAGATGCAGAAAGGGTTAACAGACAGATTCCTTATGCCTGGTTCTCACTGTGGAGCATGGAGGAGAAGGTGTGATGGTGTGGGGGTTTTTGTTGGTGACACTATTGGGGATTTATTCAAAATTGAAGGCACACAACCAGCATGGCTACCACAGTATACTGCAGAGACATGCAATCCCATCCGGATTGTGTTTAGTTGGACAATCATTACTGTTCCAACAGGACAGGCTGTGTGGGGGCTACTTGACCAAGAAGGAGTGTGATTGAGTGCTGCGGCAGATAATCTGGCCTTCACAGTCACTGGACCTGAACCCAACTGAGAAAGTTTAGTGTGAGCTGGACCGCAGAGTGAAGGCAAAGTACCAACAAGTGCTAAACCCCTCTTGTAACTCCTTCAAGACTGTTGGAAAACCATTCAATGTGACTAGCTTTTGAAGCTCATTGAGAGAATGCCAAGAGTGTGCAAAGCCGTAACCAGAGCAAACAGTGGCTACTGTGATGAAACCAGAATATAAAAACATGTTTTCAGTTATTTCACCTTTTTTTAAAGGACATAACTCCACATGTGTTCATTCATAGTGTTGATGCCTTCAGTGAGAATCTACAATGCATTACTGAATCTGCATTACTGTGTGAACAATATTGTGCATACACAATAATAATGCAAAAATGTTTTTGGAATTATTGTGCTACTCTACAATCAGTTGTATCCTCTCTCATGGCTCTTATCTGCAATTCCCCCTGAGTCCATTCAAATGAAATAAACATGAATAAAATACAAAAATCTATGGCACAGAGACAAAATAATACTTCCTTCAAAGAAACAACACGTCTTGCAGAAACAAATGTAAAAATTTAACCGAATTTAAAACTGAAAATACGTTACTGCTTTGTGATGCTCATTTGTCT
Organism: Antennarius maculatus; assembly: GCA_013358685.1. Taxonomy (NCBI): domain Eukaryota; kingdom Metazoa; phylum Chordata; class Actinopteri; order Lophiiformes; family Antennariidae; genus Antennarius; species Antennarius maculatus. The sequence continues at coordinate 14,902,395 of CM023624.1, forward strand.
GAGGCTGACCCTGACCCTGTTCATCAATATTCGGGGTCAGGCTCTGAGCTGAGGAAACCCTCAGGATTGAGTGAAGGTGTTTATCAGTCAGAGGACTCCTGTGTGGTCTTTTGTTCAGCTTCATCAGAGAAAACAATTGTTCACACAGGACTGTGCTGCGAAACAGTGTGTCCGAGAAGCTTGGATGCACAGCTGGGGCATTGTGTCGGGAATGAAACGTGTAAACAGATGACACACAAGTTTACTTTTTACCTATTTGAACATAAATTCTGACTCCCACCTGGCTTGACACCCCCTGCTCTCAGCGTCCACCTTCCTTTTAAGCCAGTTTTGAGGAGGGGAGTGGCAAAATTTAACCTCCGCTCTGACTGCTGATAAACATCCATCCATCAATCGTCAATGACCACTTCATCCGCTGTCGCGGGTCATGGGAACCTGGAGCCTATCCCAGATGGCTTAGGGCATGAGGCGGGGGAAACTCCGGGCTAGTGCACCGCGGAACCACACAGAGACATAGACAACCACGCACACACTCATTCCTACAGTCAATTTGGGACCGGTCAATTATTCTGAAGCGTATGTTTTTGGAGTTGTGGGGAAGCCCGGTAACCCAGAGAGAACCCACGCAGACACGGGGATGTAGCGACAGCGCTACCCACTGTGCCACTGTGCCGCCCTGCTGATAAACATTGAAACCCAAAGCCCGCTTGCTGCTTTGCGGTGACTTCCGCTATCGTTGCATTGTGGGGAATGTAGTTTTGGTGCATGTAAAACACCAGCAGGTTGATATATAATCGCTGCAACAAGCCCTAATCTTGTAAAGACATTTTTGCAGCCCAATTTGTACTGATAATGGGTCATGCACAATTTGAAAACATTTTTGGCATTTTTTAAACATCTTTATGTGCTTGTGGACTGTCACACATGTGGTTTCTAATCCAGGTGCAAAATATCTCACAGCTAAAACATTGCTTTATCTCTCTTTTTCTTTCCTTCGCCTACTTTGAAATATTCATTGTTGAGAACTTATAAAAAAGACAATGAAATAATACTAATGGCTATTTCTATATTTGAAACAGTGATCTCACTTGGTTACATCTGGTTTAAAATGAACTAAATAATACAAAGGTAAGGGTACTGATGATGAGGCACTTGTGTGTATGTTACCATGGCAAGATGGAAGATACCACCCACTGGACCCAGTGCACAGGCCTCAGCAAGAAGTTGTTTGGCTCCATCCAGCGTGCTGACATCATTGGTTGACACTAGCACTTCCACATCTCGAGTCTGCCATTCACGTACCCTCTTCGCTTGGTAACCTAAAAAAGCGAATATCATCTGACTATCCATGTCGACCAGCTATGTGAACATCTCCAAAGCTGTTGGAGTAAATATACATATAGCTATATAAGTCTACATATGACTTTATAACTGTACATATGTGTGTATGACTGTATAACTGTGTAATTCTACATAACTGCGTATAAATGTGCATGACTGTGTACAATTGTGTATAACTCTGCACAACTGTAAATACATGTGTATAACTTAAAATCCTAATACCAAAAGAAAAATGACTATTCTTAGAAATAATGTACCTCTACAACTAATTGTGTTATTGAAGTACAGTAATTCCAACAGACTGAAGTTTGAGAAAGGTAGCGTTGTGCTGATAAATGGCTTTGCCACTGCCTGAAGTGCAACCCATATTTATGGATGCATAAATCTTTACGGGTACTTGATGGTAGTGGCAGCACCTTATACCAGATTTTTTTTAACCTTTATTTAACCAGGTAAGCCAATTGAGAACCAATTCTCATTCATAAAAATGACCTGGCCAATTGTATCGCTCTTCTGTTCAATGGCAAATTAAGTTATGATTGTAGCATTGCCCTTCTGTTATTCCAAATAAATCTTGGAAACGATTGTTTTAGTTTTGAAAAGATATGTGATGGTGGACATAAAGGACCCGATTGAATCAGACAAATATTTAGGTAGTACATTTATCTTGATTACGTTTATACATCCTATCAGGGAGATTATATAGACGACCATTATCAAAAAATCCAGCGACAGGTCATTCTAGGATTATAGGTATGAGACTGTCAGCCAGGATTTAAAAACAGGAAACCCCTGGAAGACGGCCTCTTCCTTTCTATGCTTTCCTTCCTTGCTCCCTTGAGCAATATCTCTGCGCCCCCCACTGCAACTCCAAGTGAGCATTATTAACTAATAAGGATTAATCATTTTCATATCAACTCATTGGCTGACAGCCATTTTCAGAGCAGAGATCCCCCATACTGTCACTGGTTCTAGAGTATTTTGACCAGACTTTCAGGACCCACATATTATTGTGTTCTATGGGGGAGGGAGGGGGGGGAAGTAGATAGGTGGGAAGCCAGACAGACACTCGGTGGTCTGTCTGGTCGCCGCTGTTGACTGGGGGTTGGCGCTTGGTGGCCAGTGAACTGTTTAATTTGTTGTGTGCTGGGTTGTGGGCTGGCGTCAGCATCGGTCTCTCACAGGACCTGGGCTATAGGCGGGGCTCGGTAGGGGGCTCCTGTGGGCTGGTTGGTTGCAGTGAGCCTCTGATGGGGCTTGACATGGGCTGGCCGGTGGTGTGCCGGGGCTGGCCGCCTCTGTTCAGCTGGCCACCATTGGTGGCGATGCAGGGAGGGTTTGCAGCTCACTGGGGGTCTCTGGTGTCTCTGGTCTGTTGGTGTGGTCCCCGTCTCTGGTCTGTCTGGGCTTGCGAGGCGCCAGACGGGTGTGTGGGAGGTTGTGGGGCCCTATACTCGTGGTGGGCGGTGGCAGAGGCTGGATCGCGTGATCGTACTGCCCTTTTCCATAGCCCCTGGTTCTCTCAGAGATTTAGTGCTTTGGTGGTTAGCTTGCTAGCATCTTACTGGTTTATTCAGTACAGTTGGTCTTGTTCTGAGCTTTTTCTGAAAGTGGCTGAAAGTTACCGCAGATTGTTTGGATGACATGTCTAGATCTTAGGGGCTCTGCAATACTTAAATATAGAAGTTGATTTTAAGAGTACAAATGCAACTGCTCATTTCTGCAGCACAGCCATGCCCCCTAGTCTGGTATAATTATCTCAAGTGTGTAGCTTGTTTACACATTTGGAAATAAGGTAACTTCCATAAAAATGGCCAACAACCATGAGCAGCTATTAGCTATATTTCTCAACAGCTCTCTCTTAAACTGCCACTCCCAAAATTTCGTTTAACATTCTGCCCTCTGTATGGGTGGTGGAACTAAACACTGTGATATATAACTGCTGTCAATGACAATGAATGTAAAACAACTTAAGCCTTTACAGCTTTGCTTAATGTGTGTTACCATTCCTGATGCCAGATCTGGACGTCAACACCAGTTTTCGTGCTCCTCTCTCTGTCAGCCACTGAGCAAGCTCCAGACCAAAGCCCCCAAGTCCACCCGTGATGATGTAGGAGTGGGATGGCAGGCAGAAGGTGCGACAGATAGCTGGCAAAGATAACGGGGAGTCTGTTTGGATTTCTGTATCCTTCTCTTCAGAACGGACCTGTGTAATGACAAAAACCCATCAGAAAACTCACTGATGCATATTATGTGCTTATCTGCAATGATATTTCCATAACTGTAATGGGGGGAAAATAATAGAAAATACTCTAGCACATTTTCAGTTTTCATTTGAACATGTCGTATTCACTTTTTGAGAGGGGTTGCCTGAAGACGACAAACTTCGTCTGATCTGGGAAAAGAAGCAGGCAGGGGCCTGGTTTGAAATTTGATGGGAGGCCGCTGGAAATCCCAGTGCTGTGAGCCTTGGAAGCAAATGTGGCTCAGTGGCATAATCTTAACTGATGGTCAGTGATTTGATCCCCAGCCATGAAGCCTCTACATGTTGCAGGACCCTTTGGTGTTGTTCATGTACAATCCATTTTTAATTCAACTTTTTTTATGTGCTCAGTTTTCGATAGGTCTCTCACCATCATATCAAATATGTTTAGAGGACACACTGACCTTCAGGACGACTTTGCCAATATGCTTCCCCTGAGCCATATATCTAAAGGCTTCTTCCACTTGGTCCCTCTCAAATTCTGTAGTCTTCAGAGGCTGAACAACACTACCCATAATGCCTTCCTTCATCAGGTTGTACACATCTTCCCATTCCTGGTTGCTCTCTTCAAAGAGGGCATCTAGCAGGATGCCATGAAATGTCACATTCTTCAGGAACAGAGCCATACCTGGAGAGACCACAAAGACAGATGTGTGTGCGTGTGCTTGTGAGTGTATTTTTTATTGATTCAAAACAGAAACACAAGAAACCAACAGATGAAAAAAATCTAACTGAAACCAAACTTTTGCCTTTTTGAGACAAACGGTTAGTCAAAAATGAATCCCATTTATGTTATTGTTAGGTTAGACACTAATCTAACATGAATAGGATTTATGCACAAGTTGACTGCAACATTTTATTTTCTGTCGGTTATTAGACAGACAATAAATTTAGGGACACGACACTTGATATTTAGCTCCCATGCTTATTTAAGTAACCTACACGTTGGTTTACGTTCTTAATCAGCCATTATATACTGTATTTCCATTATTAACTTGCACTCTTTACTACCCTTAATGTTAAATGCTACTGTTAATGTTAACGTTACATTGTTGTACTCATGCCTCTCAATGGACTGAATTCATAATGTACAGTACTTTCAGATCAAGTGTTGGTAGATTGAGCTTTTATATTAGGTCTGTTCTAACATTATACATACTGCACTACATTTCCTTCTCTCCTTCAATGTGTAGTGACGGACCCTTTGAACACTTTTCACTGTGGTGCCTGAAGCAAATATGTTGTGCCATAAGAATAATCATCCATGCAAAAATAGTCGCTGTATAGCTTGCTATTTAGTAATCGAGTTCCTAGTAATTGAATTATTCATGGAATTGTTTAAGTCATAGGCAAAATTGATGGGGGGGGGTAAAACTTAACAGATATGCAACTGAAACAGAATGAAGCCCACAACTGACCCAGTGAGGAGTTGTTTGACAGGTCGTATTTGCCAATCTCCAGGAATCTCCCATGTCTGGCAAGGCAGCGAATACTTGCCTGCATCTTCTCTTCAGCAAGAGAATTCAAAACCACATCCACACCTGTAACAACACATACATTTACACTTAAAAAAGTGTAACTTAATAAACAGTGTACGTAGTAGAGAAAGATTTCAACTTGTAACTTTGTAAACTTTGATATTTAGCCTCGTGAACAAAAGACAATGTTTATACACTTTACTGTGCCGTGGCTGGTAAAAATTCACCCTATGATGATGTCATTAATAATTGTTTTTTTTTTAGTTTTCATGTGAACTCATTCAAACCTAGTGTGAGTGAAAACATTTAAACATTACACATTAATAGAAAACATTTAATACATATGTATTTTATGGAAGTGTTTTTAAACATGAATGATTTTTTAAATATGTTGAAATAGTGGTGGGATTAAATAATTTGTTATTGAACACATATGTGCATAACCTTTGCCATTTGTGTGGAACAAGATGTGCTGTTCAAAAGAGGTATCTCTGGAGTTGGCAAAGGATTCTGCCGAGAGCTGAGGGAACCTCTGCTGCAAGTAGGCCCGTTTCTCCTCTGATCCTATAGAACCCACATAAAAAATAAGCTTTAAAAAATTAATCGATGTAAAAACAAACTCATACTCATATGACAGAAAACAGTCAGCATTAGATCGGCGCTTCATTAATGTCACTATGGCAGTGTTACACACTTACCTACTGTTGTGAATACTTTACATTTAAGACTCAGTGCTATGGAGATGGCAGCCTGGCCAACGCCCCCAGACCCAGAGTGGATAAGAACAGTTTCTCCAAGGCGGAGCCTGCCCCGCACCATCAAAGAGTAATAGGCAGTGGAATAGACCACCGGCACTGATGCTGCCTGCTCCAAGGTCCTACATACACAGACATCAGCAGGATTACAAAATCATAACAGAAGCCAACTCTCCCACACAGACAGCACCTACGTCACAGCCTGATACCAAGTTTTCTATAATAATAATAATAATGGATTAGATTTCTATAGCGTTTTCTAGGAACTCCAAGTTGCTTTTACATGTGGATCCATCATTCATTCACTCCTCATTGAGGAGAATCACTAAGAGATTCTCCATTAGCTGCATATCATTACAATCACTCTGCATTCAGTCTTTCCTTCCTTAATTCCACTATTTCTATGAGTGCAAATTAATATTCAAGAATCTGATCACCTATTTATACTATTCTAAATGAAAACCAAACTCGACCCTGGTCCTGTCCTTTCCCTCCTATCATTTTTTCCATGCTTCATGTTACAAATCTGAAAAGAAGCCACACATTCATAAATATTTGCTACAATATGGATATACTGTAGTTGTTGTATTAGATGTTTTGCAATGCCACACACACCTTTTAGTAAGTTTATTGACACAAACATACACAGCACCCATTTGCCACTGACCAGCTGGAGGGAACATCCCATTGGAATCTTTTGTCAGCATCCACACTTGTTGCCAGGCCTTTAGCAGGTAGCAGCCCCATCACACGTCTACCGCTGGGGTCACGACCAGAAAATTCCATACCCAACATGCACTGTTGCTGTGCCAGGTCACCTACACAGAGTACAATGAAAAGGAAAAGTCAGTCATCCAATTGTGGAGATGTACAATATTTACTGATATCTCTACAATACAGCGTACAACAATAAAGAACCATCACATGCAGGGGGATTGGAATTGTTAAATAAAGATAGTGAATGTCTTTCTTTCTACATTCTGTACCTGGAATAGCATCTGGTGGCAGTTTGCCAGTGGCCAGCATTATATCTCTGAAGTTAAGTGAGCTGTAGTAGACTCGACATAGCTGCATGTTTGGGTTGGTTGAGACAAAGTGGCGGAGTGGTGAGGCAATCCAGCGCAGAGAAGACAGGTCACCTCTTGTCAACACATTGACATAAGCATGCTCTGCCAGCTCTTCCCTTGGATCTGGAACCACAAATAAAGACAAGTATTACAAAGGAAGCGTCAGCCATCTGGAGGAAAAAAAGATGAGCTCTCTCCTCTTCCTCTCCTTCTCCACCAATGTATGTTATCATTAATAAATTAACGCTCACCACCCTGTATGTTCCAGTGGACTGATGGGGTGTATTACTGTGGTCCTGATGAATGATCATTAAAACAATTTTTATTATTACCGTTCTTGTCATAATAGTAATTATCTATTCTACTTCTAAAATTATCTATATTATTAGCTAATACTTTTTTACACTGCTGTTAAAAGGTATTTGTCTGCCCTTTCTGATTTCTTCTTTTACAGCAACACCTACATGTTTCAGATCAACAAATAAATTTTAATACAAGGATAACCCAAGTAAATGCTGTTTATAAATGATTTCACTTAATAAAAGGAATCAAACTATCCAAACCTACCAACCCCCAGGTAAAAAAAAAGTAATTGCTCCACACTTAATTAACTGATTGTCCACAATTTTTCAAAAGATAAATTCCATTTCCTTACCACACCTGATTACTGGCCTGATTACAAGACCCATTGGATCAAGAAATCACTTAAAAAAAACCTGTCTGAGGTCGGCTAAAAGACTTCAAAAAGCAATACATTGCCACAATCTAAAGAAGTCCAAGAAGAGATGACAAAGTAAATGACATATGCAGTTTTGGAAAGGATTACAAAGCCAATTTCAAGACTTTGGGACTCCAGTAAACCATGGTCAGTTATTATCCACAAATGGAGTAACCTTGGAACAGTGCTAGGAGTGGTCAGCCTACCAACATGACTTCCAGAGCACTTGAAGAACCCAGAAAAAATATCTAACTAACTGCAAACCTCATGTATCTTCATTAAATTTAGTGTTCAGGACTCCACAAGAGACATCCATGAGTTTTCGGAAACATTGTTTGGACTGAGGACACAAAAGTGGAGCTTTGTGGAAGGTGTGTGTCCCATTATATCTGGCAAAAAAAATAACGTAGCATTCTATAAAACAGCATCATATCATCTTCTTCTTTTCCTTTGGGCTTTTCCCTTCAGGGGTCGCCACAGCGAATCAGTGTCCTCCATCTAACCCTGTCTTCTGCATCCTCTTCTCTCACACCTACTACCTTCATGTTCTCTTTCACTACATCCATAAACCTCCTCTTTGGTCTTCCTCTAGGCCTCCTGCCTGGCAGTTCAAAACTCAGCATCCTTCTACCAATATATTCACTATCTCTCCTCTGGACATGTCCAAACCATCTCAGTCTGGCCTCTCTGACTTTATCTCCAAAACCTCTAACATGTGCTGTCCCTTTGATGTATTCATTCCTGATCCTATCCTTCCTGGTCACTCCCAGAGAGAACCTCAGCATCTTCATCTCTGCTACCTCCAGCTCTGCCTCCTGCCTTTTCCTCAGTGACACTGTCTCTAGACCGAACAACATCGCTGGTCTCACCACAGTTTTGTACACCTTTCCTTTCATTTTAGCTGAAACTCTTCTATCACACATCACACCTGACACTTTTCTCCACCCATTCCATCCTGCCTGGACACGTTTCTTCACCTCTTTTCCACACTCTCCATTGCTCTGGACTGTTGACCCCAAGTACTTCAAATCCTCCACCTTCTTGATCTCCTCTCCCTGTAACCTCACTCTTCCACTTGGGTCCCTCTCATTCACACACATGTACTCTGTCTTACTGCGGCTAACCTTCATCCCTCTCCTTTCCAGGACAAACCTCCACCTCTCTAGCTTCTCCTCCACCTCTTCCCTACTCTCACTGCAGATCACAATGTCATCTGCAAACATCATAGTCCATGGAGATTCCTGTCTAACCTCGTCTGTCAGCCTGTCCATCACCATAGCGAACAAGAAGGGGCTCAGAGCTGATCCCTGATGCAGTCCCACCATCACCTTGAACTCCTCTGTCACACCTACAGCACACCTCACCACTGTCTTACAGTCCTCATACATGTCCTGCACCGCTCTAACATACTTCTCTGACACTCCAGACTTCCTCATACAATCCCACAGTTCCTCTCTGGGCACCCTGTCATAAGCTTTCTCCAGATCTACAAAAACACAATGCAGCTCCGTCTGGCCTTCTCTGTACTTCTCTATCAACATCCTCAAAGCAAATACTGCATCTGTAGTACTCTTTTTTGGCATGAAACCACACTGCTGCTCACAAATGCTCACTTCTGCCCTTAGTCTAGCTTCCACTACTCTTTCCCATAACTTCATTGTATGGCTCATCAGCTTTATTCCTCTGTAGTTGCCACAACTCTGCACATCTCCCTTGTTTTTAAAAATGGGCACCAGCACACTTCTCCACTCCTCAGGCATCTTCTCACTATCTAAGATCCTGTTGAACAACCCAGTCAGAAACTCTACTGCCACCTCTCCTAGACACTTCCAAACCTCTACAGGTATATCATCAGGACCGACTGCCTTTCCACTCTTCATCCTCTTCAGTGCTCTCCTCACTTCATCCTGGCTAATCTTTGCTACATCCTGGTCCACAACAGTCACCTCTTCTAGTCTTTGTTCTCTCTCATTTTCCATGTTCATCAACTCTTCAAAGTACTCTTTCCATCTTCCCATCACACTGCTGGCACCTGTCAATAGACTTCCATCCCTATCCTTAATCACCCTAACCTGCTGCACGTCCTTCCCATCTCTGTCTCTCTGTTTTGCCAGCCTGTATAGATCAGTCTCTCCCTCCTTACTGTCCAACCGAGCATACAAGTCATCATAAGCTTCTTGTTTGGCCTTTGCTACCTCTACCTTCACCTTACGCTGCATCTCCCTGTACTCCTGTCTACTCTCCTCAGTCCTCTCAGTGTCCCACTTCTTCTTAGCTAACCTCTTTCTTTGTATACACTCCTGTACCTCCTCATTCCACCACCAAGTCTCCTTATCTACTTTCCTTCCAGATGACACACCAAATACTCTCCTACCTGTCTCCCTGATCACATTAGCTGTAGTTGTCCAGTCATCTGGAAGCACCTCCTGCCCACCCAGAGCCTGTCTTAACTCCTTCCTAAAGGTCATGCAATACCCTTCCTTTTTTATCTTCCACCATTTCGTCCTCTGCTCTGCCTTTGCCCTCTTCATCTTCCTCACCACCAGAGTCATCCTACACACCACCATCCTATGCTGTTTGGCTACACTCTCGCCTACCACTACTTTACAGTCACTGATCTCCTTCAGGTTACATCGTCTACACAAGATGTAGTCTACCTGTGTGCTCCTACCACCACTCTTATAGGTCACCCTATGTTCCTGCCTCTTCTGGAAGAAAGTATTCACTACAGCCATTTCCATCCTTTTTGCAAAGTCAACTACCATCTGTCCTTCTGCGTTCCTCTCCTGGATACCAAACCTGCCCATCACTTCCTCATCACCTCTGTTACCTGCACCAACATGTCCATTGAAGTCTGCGCCAATGACAACTCTCTCACTTCTAGGTATGCTCTGCATCACTTCATCAAAGTCAAACCAGAATTTCTCCTTCTCCTCCAGCTCACATCCTACCTGTGGGGCATACCCACTAACAACATTGAACATCACACCTTCTATTTCTAGCTTCAGACTCATCACTCTATCCGACACTCTTTTTACCTCCAGGACATTCCTAACAAACTCCTCCTTCAAGATAACTCCTACTCCATTTCTCTTCCCATCTACACCATGATAGAACAACTTGAACCCTGCTCCTAAACTTCTAGCCTTGCTACCTTTCCACCTGGTCTCCTGGACACACAGTATGTCTACCTTCCTCCTCTGCATCATGTCGACCAACTCTCTACCTTTTCCTGTCATAGTTCCAACATTCAACGTCCCTACTCTTAGTCCTATACTCTTGGCGCTCCTCTTCTCTTTCTTCGTGCGAACGCACTTTCCTCCTCTCCTTCTTCGACCAACAGTAATCCAATTTCCACCGGCGCCCTGTAGGTCAACAGCGCCGATGGCGGTTGTTGTTAACCCGGGCCTCGACCGATCCGGTATGGAAGTCATAGGTTTGATTCGCATCTTTGATTTGGCAAAAGTTTTACGCCGGATGCCCTTCCTGACGCAACCCTCTGTATTTATCCGGGCTTGGGACAAGACAGCAAAATAAATAAAACAGCATCATATATAGGTTGAATATGGTCATTAAAGTGTGAAGATCTGGGGCTTCTTTGCTGCTGAAGGACTTTGACAACTTGCTGTAATTGAGGGGACCATGAATTATGAAATACGAGAATATCCTAAACAACAACATCCTGCCCTCAGTTTTTGACCTCAAAGTCAAGTGAGTTACACAGCAATGATCCAAAACACACTAGCAAATCCACATGTAAATGGCTCAAAATTAATGTTCTGTAGTGGACTCAAGTCTGGATTAAATCTGATTGATGTGGCAGATCATGCTCCAAAATCCTCTACTGTGGCTGAATTTAAACAATTATGCAAAAAGAGTGGGTCAAAATACTTAGAGATGTGAAAGACTCATTGCCATTTTTCGCAAGTGTTTGATTGCGGTTGTTGCTGCCAAGGGAGGTTCAATCATTTCTTAGGTTTCAGGGTCAATAACGTTTTCACACAGGTGATATAGGCTTTGAATAATCTTTTATCTTCATTGAAATGAATGATCATTTAAAAGCTGTGTTTTGCGTTTACTCACATTGTCTTTCACAAAATTAGTTATTTTTATGATAGTGTAATGAACAAAAACAGAAAATATTTGTAAGGGGGAAAATACTTTTTAAACTATCTTTTCAACACTGATCCTTTGTGGAATGTGTCCTGTTATAACTTGATTCAAACTATGTAAACAAAACTGAATTCAATTCATTGAACATAAAAGGAATGGAGTATATGCCAAAGAGGGCTCAGGTTAATTTGTGCTAAACTGTCATTGTACATTCTCCATTGCAATGGCTACACATTGGTATACGTGCAGCCCAGACTCACAAGAAGTATTTTAACAATTATCTTCCATGTAGTGCAATACTTGCGCAAGCAAGCATAAAACAATGTTATATTAAAATTAACAGATTAACTTTTTTCTCTTAAACTTAGTTGTTGACCTATTTATATTACGAATATTGATCGGCTGCGCATTGAACAATACACATCATATAGGAAATGATAATGCATGTGGAAACAAACAAAAGCTGTGGTAATCTATTATAGTTCATCTGTAGTAATAAAACTATTCAATGGTAAAACAGAATAAGAACTAGTCTCCCTTCACTCAAAATATACTGTAGTCAGGTACCATGAGTGATGGTTTGGTGCCTGAAGGTGCCCCACTCTCCATCTCTGAAAACGTTCATAACCAGATCCCCATCCAGAACTGTCTGAATGGACTGACTGGCTGCATGAAGGCTCGGCGCTGCTGAAGACTCGTTCAAATTGGACACAAACGCACAGCTGGTGACAAGGAATGAGACATCAGGAAGACACCAGACAACAGCAATAACCTCATCACATTGTACCAATACATGGACAAGCGGCTGAGACAATACAGACATAAAATAACCTAATTAAATGATGAATGTAAGAACTGGAGCTTTTCACATATGGAGTGGATACACTGTGGCACATGTTTTATTACTGTGGCAACACTAAGGTAGAAGATGAGTCCTACCGAATTCTGTGGCCACCTGGCTCCTGCCGTAGACAGTTGACCAATCCCACAATGCCACAGTGAGCCTGAGAGGCCGTCAACAACACCGGACGGTCTGAGGTCTCCACCATTAGGGCCTTCAGTACAGATCCACACAGCAATCCACAGTTTAGATTGATGACATGTCTGAAAAAATAACTGATGGAGGAGACTGCTGAACTTTTCAACAGTCAACCACTCACAACCTTCAGACCCACCTTAAGAGTCTCCACCCACTTGTAGTCAGTGCTGTCCACATTTAGGAAAATAGGCTGTCTGAGCTCAGACCGACGGCGACAAAGAAAGAGGGCTGAGCCATAAAAAGACTTCCTGGCAACCACCAGGCTGAGGCCAGCCTGAGAGAACACCTGCTCCCACTCCACCTGGAGAGAAGGAGACAACATCAAGTCCATCACACAGCTAATGTCAATTTCACATTTCAGTCAGTCACAGGAACAGCACACTTACAAGTATTTATGTGCTAATGTCCACATGGTAGAAATCAAGGCATTGAACCGGGTCATGGAGAAAAACAAAAACCAGAGACTTTTGTTATACTGCCAAGAACAAAAACAAAAACCATTTTTTAATGTTCTAGAACAGAACTGGTTCTTCAAAAATAACTTTAATTAGTTAATGCGTTGTTTTTGAAAAAAACCTCATTTTTCACTTGTCATTCAGTCAATGTGTGATGAGAACAGAGAGGAGTTGAGGCATATCACCAGCAGTCAAGGAAAAAGCAGTCTCCCTATATTAATCATATTCATGACAGGTAAACACTGCAGTCTGCCAGTCTTGCAATGCAATCTTAAAAAATATTTGATTCAGACTCATTGGCTGCAGCCATTTTCAGAGAAGAGTTCTCCGTAATCCCACCGTTTTGTAGCAACTGATCTCCACCGACGGACTTTCTCTCATGCTCCTGACATTTATTGATGTTTTGTCTTTGTTCTTGACAGATCACAAGATGCTTCGTTTAGAGCGACACCGTGTTTAACTAAATGGTAGGGTTCTCATGCTTTAAACTGACAGCAGTTCAATTGCCCAAGACAAATGATCACAACCATGGGTCGTCTGTGGTGCCCCAACAACCCTCCTGGGACTTAACAGCTGTGTAGCCTTAACAATTGATTGTCCAATGAGATGGCACTCCACAGACAACATGCTTGACAGACTGAAGCTAAGTGAGCTGAGAACATTTTGCGCTGACATGTGACCAACAGTAAATGAGCTGCAACTGAAGTGTTCTGAAATGTGCAAAAATCACCAATAAATGCATTCAGTCACAACAGCTTACTGAAGGGGACTTATGGCTTGTGGCTGAAGTGCATGTTGGAAATTGACAGCCCTATTGCAAAATGATTGGTCTAATACATGAAAGGGCATCAGCATTCATTGTTCGAAAATTATGCATTCGTAGCTGCTTTATTTTTTGATCCAAGGGTATAGGCAATTTCTGACAGAGAACCAAAGTGAAAAGGCTAAAACACACCTGTGTAACACTTTAGCCATCCAAAACTTATCAGTGAATGCAAAAACCAGAGCTGAGCGCACAACATCATCCTCGTCTGATGATGATGATGAAATTGACCAGCTACTGATGGCCAAAAAAAGAGAAACCACTATCGTACAAAGGGGCAAAGTTCCCATTGCCTCAGTGTCAGATTGCTTATACAAAAGCAGCGTGTTTTATGAAAGTGCAGTGAGAAAGTCCTTCATTACTGGGAATCCAAGGCTGCAACAAATGAGTGAATGAGTACCATAGCGCTGGCCATCACCCAGGTCAGCTTGGAACGCGCATTTTCATGTTTGGCATAAAACCAAGCCTTCATACTAACACACATGCTGTGGCCAGTGGAAGTGGAGAGGGAACTGAGTACAACGCTGACACCGAGACAGTTGAGCAACAGGTGATTTCTCAACTCAGAGATCTGGAGATGACTACAGATCCAGACTGACTGAAACATGTTATCCATTACCATCTGGGGGTAGGAGACGACCTCGAGTGTTGATAAAATTCTAAAACCGTAAGCACAAGATTTGCGCTTCTGAAACGAGGCTTGACACTGAAAGGAAAAACATGTCTACATTAATGTGAATCTCTCTAAAGTAATGCTGAAATCGCCAAAAAATCTCCAAAACTGAAGAATGGTCTGATCGACACCTGGATGAATAACTGAAGGACCTTCATTAAAACAAAGGGTCTTTGTCTAGAGCAGATGAAAACGATGATGACTTTGAGAGTGGAGGAGCTGGAGAAATACGAGCAATAAGGATGGACAAGACTTGTTCCTCCACCAAATATCTGTGAAACAATCACTTCAATAGTGGGAGCTTCTACACCAATTTTGGACACATAGATTAATGAAAACAAAGACATAAGATTTCTGCTTGGAGGGCTAACATTAAGTTTGAAACTTTAAAGAGCATGTCAATATTTGTTGACAATATAATGGAATGTGAAACTGTGGAAGTGTCTAAGTGGTTAATTCTTGGATAAACATGTTCTGCTGAGGGACGTTAATATGATCATTACATTCTTGTGGAGAACACTGGCAAGGTCAACTTCTTGTTTTGACCATCTTTGAATCTATAATGCTCACAAACTTTGTTGTCCCTAGGAAGAATGTAAATATGGTTATGCTTTAAGTTATATCTGGGACAAAGGCTAATATCTGGACATGGATGATGGTGTAAACGTTTGTCAAAATTCAACATATGAACTGGTTGAAAACATTTAATGTCTGAATTGGTTGACAACATATTGATAGAGGTGTTTGTTGATTCTGGGGACGGGAATTTCACAAGTCTAATGGCTTCTACCCATCAGCCCTTTTTTTTCCCCAGATGTTGATGTTGCAAAAGTGATGAAGGCGTGAAGTCTTATAATAACATGTCCAAAAAAAATAAACTAAATAATATGATGCTCAGGATACTGTCATTTAATGACTATCCTGTAAAATATTCTTTTCATTTGTTTGAATAATTGATTTGGATTGTCATGCAAAATACAGTAGGCCTTTGGGTGTCCAGAAAACCACTATATAAATCTAATCCATTATTATATGTTCACTTTCATTTTGCTATATATTGCTAAATTAAAAGGGCTTCAACAGAAATAGTGAATATTGACTATTTTTGTAACTGCATAGGTATTTATTTTTTATTATTACAATGTAAGAAATTTATTTTATTTTCAGAATGTCAGCTTTAGCCTGACATTTGTTTTTGTTGTTAATGGCAGCTGCAGCCCCCTTTCTGTGCTATGTGAAATGAGATTTTTTTTTAGCAATATGTCTAGGCATTTGCTAGGCAATGAGTTCAATCAGTTTCTGCTATTTTCTCATATTGAGCTATGGGAGAAGCACAACGAAGACCTGTTATATAAATGACATTGCGGAAATTATTTTTGTCTTATTTCATGTAGTCTCCAAGTAGGAGGCATAGGGCTTAACTGCAGCGATACAACTTATATAAAGCAGAGGCCTAGTGCTGCTGTACTGTTTACTGTAGGGTAGGGATGTATCTACAGTATGTAAACTAATTGCCTTAATTGCCAATTTAAAAGTCCTTAAGCTACATAACTAACTACTTACCTAATTAATATTTACAACGAACATTATTAACCGGTTCTGGAACTATATTTTTTTGTTCTAACCGGTTCAAGAATGTCAATTCTTGGGGAACATAAAACAGGAAATGTAGTAATAGTTTTTGCTCGGAGTGAACCAATTGGCAAAAAAATTTGGTTCAAAGCCCAGGTAGAAATAGAAAAACTCTTTTTCATCATAGTGACTCTATAAGGCGAAGAGGATAAAGAGTACACTGACCTGTGTGAGCAATCTTCTGTGAGGTGTGTTCTTAGTGGTGCTCGAGAGGAAGGAAACAGTTTCCCCCAGAGTCTCTCCCTTCAGCAATGTGTGGAGGAGAACAAAGCCACCTTGCCGGGCTTCAGAAGCCAGATTTTTCATCAACTGCAAAGGGTCTGCCGTCAGAGAGCCCCAAGAGTGATTACACAACACAAGGTCTGCTCCTCCTATAACTCCTCCAGGAGCCAGGTTTATCAGGGGGTCCCATTGAGATGAAGCCACTGAAAGCTCTTTCAAGACATCCTGATGGGGGGTTAGAAGGTCCAGGTTGGTCGCTGTGGCAGTGTAATCCACACGTAACATAGGCTGGATGTTGAGGAGGGCTACCACGCAAGAAAAAAGTTGGCCATCGTTGGAGAAAGCCTGACAATGGTTGGAGAAGTGAAGACTTGGTTGGAGACCATAACATGTTCTAAGGTTCATGAACTCAGACATTCAGCACCTGAAGGCTTTCTGTTGGATTTTTTACGAGATTTTCAGTCTTACCTCCAGGACCTTGATCTTGCCAGGCGTACTGTTTTCTATGGTAATGTCCAGGCAGTGTCGAAGGGCTGGGCTGTCTAGCAGGCCCCTCAGTAGGCTGTCTTTCAACAGACACGTTCTCTCCATGTCCACAGTCTGCTCCAGTTCCGATTGTAGGTTCCCATTCAGCTCCAGTTCGCATAGAAGGGCCAGAAGTCTCACCAAGCTCGGCTCAGTGGACTTCACACTGGGAAGAAGATCCTCTACTACCCCATCTAGCCCTGGGAGGGATAACTTTACACCATGAAGGCCCAACATCTTCTGCAGTCTGCAGGCAAAACCTAGATTAATGACAAAGAGTTAGGACAGCTAGAAATGATCAAAAATAATTATTTATGTCTTTTGATCTTTGGAAAAATAAGGATCAATGCAACAACACAAAACCTACAAGCTCAATACAACCACAACACCAACCAACAGGCTTGATTAAACAGTAGCACAAACTAATAGGCTTAATATAATCAAAACACACACTCACAGATTCAATATAGCGACAGACATGGTTTTAAAATATTTCCATATTTTTACCTTCTAAATGTCTTGTAAATGCAAATCAGGGAAATAACATTTCACAGAAGCATGCCACTGAACTTCTCTCGCCAGCTTAGTCATTAGACTAGGAACACATGATAATGGCTACTATAGAAATACTTTCAGTCTATTGTTGTATGCACTTTATTAATGTACATATAGATTTTAGTGTGGGTGTAAGCAACCTTTTACAAAAATATACAAATGTCTTTTAAAATTTAAACTAGTCACTGAAATAAATCATAGTCAACAAAGCTATGGCAAGTAAAAGCAAAATAATTATTAATCTAAAAAATAACTGATTAATTGCCCAATTGAAAACATAAACAGGTGATTAAATGACAAATAAGCATTGATGCTTGCAGCACTAATCAAAAGGTGCATTACATTCCTTTTTTAAAATTCTTAAAAACATTTATTTGTCGTACCCTTGCAGAGGTTCAGCTGTTCTGAAAGTTTCCCATTCGCTGTCAGACACTCTGTTTCCACATAGGGAACAAAAACAAACTCCTCCAGGGTGGGGGGACTGTGCTGCTGCTGTCGACGGGGGGCCACAGTAGCGTGCAAACCGCATATCTGGACACCTCCAGCAACAATGTTGTCAAGGGAACGGTTCACATGCACTTCAATGGCTTAAGAGTGACAGAGAGAATAGTTTGATGTTCAAAGTTCAAGACATTCTTGATGTACAGATTTTAAAGTTGGATCAGAATATGTATACATCAGCTGTTACATGAAACGGACTGAATGTCTAGTTTGATAGATAATAGGATACAGATAACAAAAAATCAGTTTTCAACAGAACAAAAATACACACCTTCCTTTCCATCTGCGTATTTAATAATCTTTCCCAGATGAAAAGCTGGATCAACACAGACTGACCGAATCCTCGTAGGCAGACGTAGACTACGACCTGACAGGCCAATCACAATCATCTGCAGCATGGTGTCAAGAAAAGTTACCCAGTTACCAGTCCATTCCAGTTTCCCAGTGTCTCCTGGAAGCAAGCCAATCATATGACAATCAGTAGAAAGTTCAGCACCATGGCACTATTTCAATATTGGAGTTGCAGAGAAAAATATTATTGTGAAGAACAGTCCACTTTATTCCTTTATTCCAAGTTTGATCTTTGTATCTTAATGATTCTAAAAAAATAAAGAATTGGATCAACAAGGTTTCACAAACTACATATGAAGAAATACAACACATTACTGTAACCTGCATTGTTGGACTCCAAGATGCCCTGGAAAGGGCCCCCATAATCATAGCCACGCAGTCGCAGCTCTTTGTAGATATCACGTGCTGTGAGATTCATTTTGGGCACATCACTGTCATTGGCAGCTTGCCGACTTATCTGACGATGGAACAAATCTAGCACTGCATCCTCCAGAATGCTCACCTTACCTGAAGATGACAGAAAGAACAAGGTGTCCACACGTGTAAAGAGCAGCCTAAAAGCTTTTTCTGTATTTATTATTTTATTTCTTTAAACCAGATTCGTCAAACTCAAGGCCCGCGGGCGAGATCTGGCCTGTGACAAATTATTTATGACTGGTCTCGACTTCGGGATGCGCCCCAAATGAGCAGCTTGTAGGGGGGATGGCGCCTCGGCAGTGGCCGGGAGGTGAGCTGACACCTCCCACCGTCAGCTCACACTCCGAGGATGTCTGGCGGGAGCGGGAATCGAACCGCCGATGTCCTGTCTTAAGACGTCTGCTCTACCGCTGAGCCACTGCCGCCCCATAAGAAAATATTGATTTAATCATTAAATAATATACACTGTGTTAGTTCTTGGTTCAATAGGCTATGTTCATTATAATATGTTTTAATAAACATTGAACAAGTCCGGCCCTCGGCTTGTAGCAAATTTGTTTATTGGCCCTCCGTGTATTTGACTTTGACACCCCTGCTTTAAACGAAAGGTTTGATTGGTCTAATATTTCTCTGAACTGAGGACATGTGCTGTTCCAGTTGTTTATAATCTTCTGAAGACATTAAGGTTTGTAGAGTTGCTCAGGACACAAATGGCTCAGCTAATGTACCATCTAGTGAGTCAAAAGTATTATCCATCCATCCATTGTCTTGCAGACCAGATGACGCAATCGTCTCTTCTACAGCTGTTTATCTGCCTAGCGGCTCATGGGGCTGTTGGAGCCTATCCCAGCAGGCTGGGAGAGGTGGGGTACACCCTGGATAAGATGCGCACTAATCGTGATGCCACATGAAAAAAAACAACTCTCACACCTATGGACAATTTGGTACATACTGTATGTTTTTGGAGGTGTGAAAAAGCTGGAGAACCCAGAGAGAGCCAAGGCAAACACAAAGAGAACATACAAATGCAGCACAAAAAGGAATCAAACTCGGACCCTTTTTCAGTGATATACAGCGCTACCCACTGTGTCACCGTGCCGCTCAGTATTATCACTCAATAAAATCAAAAGGTTAATCATTGTAAAACTTTTTTGGGAGAGATGCTCATACTGTACTGTAAGTGGGTGTAAGGATTAATGTTACTGAATTACAGTACCTATAACAACATAATATAATTATGAGGAACTTGGCATGGGAAACTATTCCCTAGTGTGGCATTAAAAAAAGAATTGCTCTTGTTCTTCTTTTTCCAATACAAAAAGGAGTGCCAAAGGGGTTGACAGTGAATTTCTGGCTTTTTTGGCAAACCAGCGAGAAAACACTACAATAAGCAACCAGTGACAACCACGCTTCCTTTAACAATGTAATCTGGGCTTTCGCTAGCCATTTGCCACTTCACCATAGGCGAAGTAAATTCCATATGGCTACAAGGCTTTTAGCTTGTGTAGCCACAGTGGCGTTCTTATTTTTAGGAAAAAAAGTCTAAAACTTAAGTTTTTGGACTCGAGAAAATCCCCGAGCGATAACATAAGAAAACAATAGCATGCTGCTATTTCCGCATGCCGACAGAAATAGCCAAAGTGACCTGAACGCTCCCGATCATTAAATATGCACTCGGGTCATGACTGCCTCTCACCCAGTAAAAACAGGATTCTATTTTTACAAGCCAAACCCGCGAATTGGTGTACGACAAGGCGAGGACGATCGATTGAAAGAAAATGAGAATATAGTGTTTTATAGTAGATTTTGCGTTAAAATTCTAATTGAACAACAAAAGGTGAATGCTGAGAGGGGGTAGGAGTGGTGACAGACCGATCAGAAGGTAAACGAAAAATATTATCAATACTTTTTTGTAGTCTTAGACTTCTGATCCCTATGACCGGCAGGAATAACCAGCGATGCATGTAAATGTGTATTCACCTCGCTTGCTATTTTTCATGCCTTTTTAAATTGACATGAAAAATATTATAGAATTAAAAAAAACAAAACTAAACTTTGGCATACCAATGGTGTTGTCCAAGTCAAAGTTAAAATGTCTCCTAGTCTAAGTAAAACTTACAAGTAAACATTGAGTAATATTTTGTATGACTGTATCTTAATATAGTGAAGTTTTCAATTGTTGAATCTCACATTTATACTTGCATAAAGTAGGATAGAAATAAAGATAAGCTTGAACTGTTGACTTTAGTGTACCGTATTTTTCGGACTATAAGTCGCTCCGGACTATAAGTCGCACCAGCCAAAAAATGCATAATTAAGAAGGAAAAAACATATATAAGTCGCACTGGAGTATAAGTCACATTTTTGGGGGAAATTTATTTGATAAAATCCAAAACCAAAAACATACATGTCATCTTGAAAGGCAATTTAAAATAAAAATAAAATAGAGAACAACAGGTTGAATAAGTGTACGGTATATATACGGCAGAAAAAAGAGACGGTGAGTGGACTTGCTGAACTACAACGTAACGCTACGGAAGCCTGCGGGGACAAACTGCGCAACAGCTCAAAACGATCCTCCAAACTGTTAGAGAGTCAGAACATACCGGCAATGTTGAAATTATCAACAGTGCCTTCTTGCGGTTTAGTGTGAAAATAACATGTGAAATGATATAATAATGTGTTAATAATTTCATACATAAGTCGCACCAGAGTATAACTCGCACCCCCGGCCAAACTGAAAAAAACTGCGACTTATAGTCCGAAAAATACGGTATATGGTAGGTAGTTTATTACCTGGGCTTGCACTAGGAGGTAGTATGACTAAGCCACAGTGGCTCAGTGTAAAAGAATTGAGTAAGCCACAAAAAGCCACATTCTGTGTCCAAGACAGCAGCTCGCTATAATAGCAAGTAAAACTTAAAAGTAAACATTGAATAATACCAAGATTCAAATTTATTAAAATCAAAGTGTCTAAGTCAAAGTTAAAATGTCTTGTAGTCCAAGTGAAACTTACAAGTAAACATTGAGTAATATTTTGTATGACTGTATCTTCACATAGTGAATGCAAGTTTTCAATTGTTGGGGTGTGTAAAACCACGCTTGTCGTAGGGTGTGTGGGGGGGATAACCCCCCACAGGGGGGGGTCCTGGGGGGCCCCCCCTCGGGAAATTTTTTGGAAAATGGAAAATGGGGTTGTTTTCCTGCATTCTGGTGCATTCTCTTCAGTTTACCTACAAAAATACCGGTACACACCTTCCATTCCAACAGTGTACATAGCAAACTACCAGCCAAAGACAAGCTACCGTTAACAATGTAACATACTTCTTACCATTCAAAGGCTTCTAATAACCATAATCAGGTACCTACCACTGACAGTCAGGCTTCCATTCTCTGAAACCTCAAACTTGTTGGTGGCAGGCATGAGACGTACCTCTAACTGGACAGAACCTGAGAGAAAGAGGAAGGTGCAAGGTGGGAGAAAAACAGTTGAGCAGGGAAGTGATCGTGATACAGCTCCTGCCATTCACACTTAGGATGTCCAGCTCTTCCAGCCCCGCTTCTACTCACCAGTCTGCGGAAGGATGGTTGCTCTATGGATGGTGACATCCTCAAATGTTACAGGGGAAGCTTCCATAACAACCCCAAGATGTCTCATTAAAGTGCGCCAGGCCAGCACCAAGTAACCCGTCGCAGGGTAGAGGATGCGTCCATCTATGCAGTGTCCAATCAGGTAGTAGTCTGAGGACTCTGGGTTCATGTCTATCGTTGGTCAAATAAAGATTCAAAGACACTGAGCGGTAATTTGTGAAAAAGCATGGTTTGATTCCTTAATGAAACAACACAAAATGGCAGATGAGCCTTTTAATCCAGGTGTACATTTCTTACCAATGTTATAAATGATGGCAGAATTAGATCCTCCTGAGGAGGAGGGAAAATCCTCTACCTTGGGCACATCCCAGGTCTGGGAATGGTCCCACTGCACCAAAGGGGACATCAGAGGGGTACCAACAGGTACGGGGTACTGCACTGCTGGACATAGCTTGTTACTGTCCACGTCGATGCTAATAACATGCATGAAAAATAATATGCTGACATAAGCAATGTGACAGTTTCCTGAGGACAACAACTACACTGCAAAGCTCATCCAAACCCCAAACTGTATAAATGGTGCAAAGATCTCTGATGCAAACAGGGATTTACTGACCCGTTCATGTAGATTTTTCCAATGTTTGAGAGGAAAAACTCCACGTTGTTAATGTGGCCTCTCTTCATTAAGGGGATGATGGCGCATGACTGCTTTAGGGTACGCTTCAGGATGGCCTGTGCACAAAACATGTATGAATAATCAGCATAATTAGCAGTTTCCTGCATGCCATTTAAGCTGTCACTGAGATATACAGACATTCTGTAGGATGAATTAATTGAACTATGGCTATGTGTTTATTTTATCAAACTGCTGAGGCTAATTATATCTGACAAAAAGATTGATTTACATGAGTGTAAATACTTTTCAAAAAATAAGAATTATGGCTGAAATAGGCCACAACTAACTATGTAAGGTAAGCTGTCTAGCTATCACCTTAAAGAGGAAAAGTAAATGTCACCCTCCACAAACATAGACCCTGATTCAGAATATCAGGACAAGTAGCTTCACCAGCAAATACAGGCATACACATACAGCATACAGGTATTTCTTTTTTTTACATTATGTTCATATAACATTATTTCCTGAAAAATCAATGATAATGCTGAGTATAGATATTATATGATGCTCTAATCGTGGAGAAAAAGAAGAGCCCCAAGGTTCTGTTCTGCACTGTAACCCAGCTGTCAATCACTAACTGGACTGTTGTGTATGAGCGCCATAACCCTCAGTAGTAATAACTTAAAAACTTTGAAACACAGGGTCATGAATTAACTGCCTGCCTGATTTGTCGTTACAGTTTTTCCTCGTTAACACAAATACTGTTAAAACTTCAAAAAATAACACACGCTAATAGACATGACAAGCTAACAGAGAGCAGCCATGCTGAGAAATTGAATGATGTCAAATCAGGCCAAGTATAGGCTGAGTATAGAGGCTGAGTATAGAGATGGATGTCAGGATGTCACAACAATGTGAGGTGACTCAGCAGGAGAACTGCATTGCATTGTGTTTTCTTTTCTTAAAGGGGAGAAACTGAACAGTTTTTTGATGAAAAGGGGTGACCAACGAAATAACTACCAAACATCGAATGGATGGAAGACTTGGCTTTTGTGGTTGACAAAGTGCCTGAATGTAATGAATGTCTTCAATGAAAAAATGTAGTGTTGAACCAACTATCTGCACACATCATGGCCTGTGGGACGAAGCTACAACTTTTCTGGAGACACTTGTCACTGACGGAACCCTGTACCACACATTTCCCAGCTCGGTGGGACAACATGGCAAGCTAATGTGCAAGCTAAGCGGTATGTAGCTGTTATCGTGTTCCTTGCGAGTTCAGCAACTGCTTTTGGGATTACGTACTGAGATCAAAAGCCATTTCACTCTTGACTTTAGTGTCAGTGGCTTATCTGTTGTTTTTTATCATAGCAACATGTCGTATCACACCGAGTTGTATTTTACAGTTTATGCCCTTCACATAGACCAACAGATACTATTCCAAATATAATTTGGTTGGCCTAATTTTTTTGTTAAGTACATAACTTCACATCTGTTCATTCATAGTTTCGATGTCTTCAGTGAGAATCTACAATTCAAATTGTCATGAAATTAAAGATAACGCATTGAATGACAAGGTGTGTCCAAAGTTTTGGTCCGTACTGTATGCTGAGACCGGATCTCATTCTCGTAGTAAAAGCGTAGCTCGTGTCTTCATGACTTTTGTGTTTCTTTTCATACTTTATCATTGTTTATGTAATTTATAGATAATTAATTTTGTACAGATAAAGTATGCATGTCTATTGACTGATAATTTTTTTTCATGTTTCATCTTTCGAAAGTTTGAGGGTTTGGGGGCTTTTTTACAAAGCTGATATAGTACATACCTTGTATTACTGTTAGTAAGGCTTAGTTTCGATACGTCAGTACCTAAGGAACCACTGGACGTAAACCATGCATGACACCCCCCCTCATCCCAACCTTACCAAAGTACATGAGTGCAAAAAGGACCAATTTTCTACAATGTACAGACTTTATAAATAAATCTCTGTGCAGAGTGTGTGTGTTTTATGTGTTTCATGTAATTCCTGTAGCAGACAGAGGCTGAAAAAGTGTCTTGTAAAGAGGGGCTCAAGAAGAACGCACCTGCAACAAGGCATGAGGCGCTATCTCCAACACCACAGCATTATCAGGAACCAAACTCAGAGCCTCCTGGAACAGCACAGGGCTCACCAGATTGTTCACATGGTAGTCAGCTGAGCTGTACTTGGCTAGCGGAGAGTCCCATTCAGATTGGGGGATACTGGTGCTTAACCAACGGGATGAGCGCTGACATGGCTTTTTGATCACCTAGACACATGACATTGGACATCATCTACTCTTCAAATACAAGCCAGATCTGCAGCAGAGAACTGGGCTGAATCATTTATATAAAATTTCTAGGAATATTTGTAGCCATAAATAATGTGTTATTAATCACACTAAAAATGAAGTTTCAAGTAGAAGTACACCAAAAGGAAGGAGGGATGTGTGTCCCAGTCTGTCCCGTTTCAAGCTTCAAAACTAACTGCAGTAGTCAAAGGTAAGATATACTTTATTGATCCCAAACTGGGACATTTAAAATGTAAAATATAAAATGTACATTTTCAAACATTGAGCAAATTACAGACCTTCTGCAGAGCAGCTAGCAGGGTTGGAGCAATGGAGGCCATGTAGTATGAGTGGAAAGCCACGCCAGCGCTGCGGACCTCCTTTGCAAACACTCCTTGCTGTTTCAGTTCTGCCACATATTTACAGATTGCATCCTAATGGAAAAAAAACACACACACACAGATGTTAAGAGCCAATGAAGCCATGTTTAGATTCAACAATAAAGCTGTTACTTATGAGATACAAGATGACCTAATTTCACAATCTCCTAATCTCCACTTTTTCATCAAAGGTTCCCCGATCAGGATTGATGACAGTAGAGGAAAACTTTTCGCAATGCTTTTGAAATGACACCTTCACCAGATGTAAAGCAAATCCAATGTCATCAGTTCATAACTTTCTGTTCTCTAAAGGTTAAAAAAAAAGTCTGACCTGAGGACCAGAGATGGTGACAGTGTCTTCAGCATTGTGGCAGGCTGGTACAATTCCCTGAGGACACTGAGCAAGACACTCCTCCCAGGTCAATCCTGGACCAAAGAAAGAACAAAGGTATATTCAACAGTTCGGGGGAGTAATCATTGGCTGCCACACTGAAAATGGCTTGGCTGGTTTTGCATCGTGTTCCTTGCGAGTTCAGCAACCGCTTTTGGGATTACGTACTGAGATCAAAAGCCATTTCACTCTTGACTTTAGAGAACTCAGCTGCAGTCCTTTTTTCCCCCCAATTCTACCAATAAATAGTACCAACGACAATCTTAACAACAATATCAATCATGGGTGGGTGAAAGAAAAACCAAACCATCTCAGGTTTCACATTATTATTCAATATTTAAACATATTTTTTGCTTTGTAGTTCTGTAATGAAAAGATACATCTATGTAAAAAAGTAAGAGAGGATTCTCACCAACAGCAGCCATGCCTCCTGGAGGAAGATTGGCCTCCTTGATGCAGCGACCTCTCCAGTAAGCAGCGAGGATGGCTTCACTTTGGCTGAGAGAGCCATCAGCATAGCCACAGGCTAGCTCCCCTACAGAGTGGCCAATGATGCCATCAGGCTGCAGACCCATACGACGAAGAACGTCAATCTCAGCTATCTGTAAGGAGGACCACATGACACACAACAGCTTGCTTCCATGTGTTTCATGTAAATTTATAGAACAGGTACTTTGTTTACATATAACAGGCAAGGTGATGATGCTATTCAATGTAAAGTATAAACATTGTAACCGCCAAAGAAATATATTGAAGAATCCTGTAAATTAACAATTTAAAATCTTATGTATAATTTAACTTATGTATTTAACAAAAAACTGGAAAACATTCAAATCTCTTTTGTTATATTTTCTCTTAATACATAATAGGTAAAACATTTTCAATAGGTCAAGAAAGCAAACAGGTCAGTTTGGAGCGTAGAGCCCTTTTCTTACTTTAGAAAGTTCCTAACTTTCTGGATGCTCTTTTTATATTAATTATGTTACCATCATGTCGGCAGTAGTTATTACCAATAGTTAAACATAAAATATTCAAAATATTAATAGCAAGTTCTCTGTGTGCTACATTATAGTCCATGTTTCCATATCAAAATAGGATGTCTCCACTCTACCTGGATGGCTGCAAGGCCAACAAAGGCATGAACAGTGTCCTCAAATGTCAGATCATCTGCCTCTGCCAGTAGACGAGACACAACCAGGCCAGTGTCCCTCAAGGCATCGTCTGACCGCAAGATGGACTCTCTGAAGTCTGGCAGTTGCATGAGACTACAACCCATCCCTGCCCACTGTGTTCCCATTCCTGTAAAACATCAGCCATTGAGAATATCAGTACTCCAACTGTGGAGTTCTATGGGCTCCACAGCATAGAATCTGTGGAGCCCGTAGAACTCATGAGTCTATATGCTAAACATGTGTAGGCTGTACAGTCTCTAGTATAAAGCTCTAAAATCCCTATAATCTGTACTCTAAAACCTCAAGTCTACAGTGATAGTAAAGAGTATGTGAACCTTTTAGAAGTTATTACATTTCCCAAACAATTGGTCATAAAATGTGATCTGATCTTCTAAATCACAAGAATAAATAAAAATGATTTTACCCATCTACTAAATTTACTATAATAAATGAAATTTAAAAATGACTTAAAACCATTTAACCCAAGAAAAGAGAAAAATCATTCATGTCTAAGGCATACTGACTTGCTGAGTACAAGTGAAACTCACCTCATTCAAGTTTAGAAATAAAATATTTTGGGACTCTTGGGATTCTTTGATTGGTCAAAAATGGTAGAAATGTCATAAAATGCTATGATACCAACAGAAACGCAAACTATACATTTAAACAAACATCTATCATGTTTTTTTAATGAGTGTAAAGCACATTTCTGATTTAAAAATCATAACACTTTTTGTTGATCAGGCAATATTTCATTGAGCTAAAGAATCAAGTTGTAGGTTTTTAATGCAAAGTCATTCAAAAGTGGCAGCTGACCACCTTCACATCTTGCAAGACAGAACGACTATGACACACACCACTTTTCAGAGTGTTTGTTTACTCTATACAGCATAAAGTTGTGTTATTATATAAATGTAACACATCTTCAGATAACCACACAAAAATGTAAAAACATAAATTTAAGAATATTTGATTAATTTAGGTGGAAATTAATATGCAATTGGATTATTGTACCAAGGATAAAAAGACAAATGCGACAATGTGATTTTATTGATCCCAAGCCAAGCAGTTTTTGTTTGGAATGATCTTCATCTTTGCTTATTCTTTGTCTTTTGCCTGTGACTTTGTCTAGATTAGTCAGTAGTTCGATTAGAACAATAAGAACACACATTTTTTATTGCAGCCTAGGCCAATTAGGCAGTAAAGAACTATACTGCCAAGCTGCTCTGATAGTAATTAACAAGTTGTATTCGTTTGCCAATGTATTAATGTAAAAAATATCTTTACCATAACCTAACATATCTACCAATGACTACATCAGTGGTGTCCACTTTCCAACAAATATTTGAACCACTAGCTCAGGGTGGGGTAGGGGCACACAAGAATGATGAGTAGCTTTAACAAAAACTATTATAGTAAATATAATAAAGTAAATTATACTCTAAAACGCTGTACTCTATAGTCTACAGTTGTGTAGTCTGTGGTTGAGCTAGTATCTCTGTTGTGTTCAGTCACTTTAGGGTTCTTACTGTAATTTTCAAAACATGATTATACATGTAAATAATAATATAAAATACTGATACACTAAAAGTTGCTCTGTGATCCTGTCACACTGCTATCCAGGTACTCCGTTACATAAAACCACCTTACTTACTTGATAAGACAAATCTACCACAGGTGACAGCCTTTTTGAATAAAAGTGAAATGTGTAATTTATTTGATGACTCACCAGAACAGACGTACCAAAGAGGCCTGGCAGCTGTCTGCACCTGCTGAATATCCATGATATCACTTTGAGCACCAATTAGAGTGTAGCCCCTGTAGGGCATGCTGACAGTCGGAATTCCTGACACTTCATTCAACAAAGACAGGAAGCTGTCATCTGCATTGTGTTCCTTCCCATTTTGGAACAATGCTTTCAATGCAGGCTCTGTGCGGCCACAGACCTGGAGCAACTTGGGTACAGTCCTGGGTGCTGCAGTCACCTCAGCTTGTTTCTTGGCTGGACGAAGAATTATGTGAACATTTGAGCCTCCAAATCCAAAAGAGTTGATACCTACAATGCCTCCTTTGATAGGAATAGGTTGGTCAACGACTTTTACACGACCATCGATGAGGGCAGTAATGTCAGGGTTAGGACTGTGAAAATGTAGGTTGGGAGCCCAGACTCCCTTCTCCAATGAAAGCAGTACCTATGAGTAGAATTAAACATATCCAATAAATATAATGAAGCTAAAATTTTGTGCAGATGGAAAGCCACATTAAAAGCACATTACCATTATCTCAATCCTTTGATAAAAAACTAAATGGATGCAAGATAAACTTATCATAATCTTACTTACTTGATAAGTAAGTAAGGTTATGATACAAAAATTTAAGTAGGTAGAATGTCCTTGTATTGGAAATTATAGAGTAGCTATCTGAATACTTAAATATATAATGCAAGGGTGGGTTCATTTTCAAATGGAAAGACATGATGCAAGCATCACTTGGATTTACAAGAATTTTAAATAAAATCAAGAAAGTAGAAATGATGGCCATCTACACCTTTCACTCTCACCTTTGCGAGGGCTGCCAGACCAGAGGCGGGTTCTGGATGACCCATGTTAGATTTGGTAGAGCCAATAAGTAGAGGTTCTCGCTCAGATTGACAGAACACATTGGCAATGCCATTAACTTCCTGTGGGTCACCAACCTGAAGTAGAAAGCAAAGGTAATGCAGAGGCACTACTTAGAGATTAGACAAGCGCACAAACCTAAATGCTTTTACTTGATGAGTGGCATGCTTTCATAGCACTAAATCCACCAAATCCAGCGTAAGATTGTGTTATGGACTGACCTTTGTTCCCGTGCCATGGGCCTCGATGTACTCAACCTCCTCAGGTGGTATATGCACTTCCTGGTACAGAGAACGAACCAGTCTCTGCTGCATCTCACCAGAAGGAAATGTTACACCTAATGGACAAAAAAATTAAGTTTACAACGGTGCAACATACACGTTAACCGCTGGCTAATGGGCCATTCATCTATACATACTGTATGTTGGCCATTTTAACGAATTCGTGCAAAGTTCAGAGTTGGAGACACATTTTTAAGTTGTTTTTTTCCATAAACCTTGTCCATACATAAATTGTGCCATGTTTCCAGGGTACAAATCTAGAAAAGGTGCAGTCAACTTTCATATATTACTGTAATGCCCTGCCTGTTCTTGAAATGTTTTCCCGCACCTGAAATGTGTCACTACCGTAACACAGCAATAAAAATACAGTATATTAATTTGTTAAAATTGAGTGTCCATAATATTTTTAGAAATTTATTATGAAGAGTTTTACAATCAAATCACTTGAAATCAATTTGTAAACAAATTTCAAAGTTTATTTTCCAAGAATCATCCAAATTTGAATGCAATCTTTTAGTGATCTTAAGGACCTCAGAGCTAGTTATTACATTGAATGAACTTTTAACTAATAGTTATCATATAATTTAATGACTTTGTTCTTATTTTACATTCAGAGTTACAGTAGTGACAGCACTGTTACGGTAGTGACTGTACTGCTTGGTTGTGACCACATTATTATGTTTGCAAAGTTATGCTGTAACCCCTCAACCATACTGTTTACCATTAACTCATAACCTGCCTTACAATTTGAATTTTACGAACATAAATGTTTATAATAAATAAAATGAGTTCATTTACTATTTTACATTACTTCAACATAGCAGCACATCTACTGCAACATGACATTAGAACATTTAAAGTGTCTTGTACTTCAAAATGCATTAAGAACAAAAATATAGAACATTAATAATCAAGTTATTCACATACTGAATTGATAACCTATAACAGCTCCTTTATGGTGCACTTTCAATTAGCCACTTATAAAGGGGACAGCGCCTTGCTCAAGGGCACCTTGGCAGTGCTCGGCAGGTGAACTGACACCTCCCACTGTCAGTTCACATTCCCGGGTCTTGAACCATCGACCCTCCGGTCTCCAGTTCAAGACTTAGTGGACTGAGCTACTGCCGCCCCCAATCAGCATTATATTCATGTTTTATTATATCATACACTAGCAGGAACCCGTGGAAATTCAACGATAAAATAATATCAGACTTCATGGTATTACAAACCAAACGCACCCAACGTAGTCCAAAATCAACGTGGTGACATAACGACCCTTTGTTGGTGAATAATGGATTACACTGGGCGGGCATTGCGAAGCCTTAGATGGATGTTAGCAGGCTAACTGGAGAAGGAAAGCTAACTAATGGTGACATTGGGAAAGAAGCTAATGTTAAAGGAAAAGGCACCTGTCAAAAGAGCAAGTGAAAAGAAATTTTAGAGAAGTGATAGTTCTGTTAGCTGAAAACATGAACAGAACTGTATGTAGTTACTTAAAGACCATTTTTGTCAGATGCCCGAGGAGCATTTTGGATACTACATCGATTGTCCTATTCCAAACGGAAACCATAGCTGGACAGACTGTTCATGCTAGCCAGATAGTTTCACTCAGAATTTGTTGCCGTTTTCTGTGTAGTTTCTGCTGTTCGGACTTTCTGCTCAAAAACATGAAAATTGTTGGAACAGTTATGACACTCTAAAATTGTGTTAACTGGGAAGTCCATGTATAGTTATTTCTTCTCCTAACATAGCAGATTGCCTTACGCCATATTATTCACGATTCCTTCTGGCAGATGTGCCTTGATTGGTTGGGCGCCGTGATTGGTCGGGTGCTTGATTGACAAGTAGTGGGTGGAGTTGGTGACAGTGTGACAGCGTGAGACTTTTCAAGTGAGCTTATTCAAATATATAGGTGGGGATTATTTAGTACTCTGAGATTCTGAAGAATTAAACGTGATTGACAAATCATAATATTAATAATAATTATAAATAGTTCAAATTCATTAAAGAAAAAACTTAATTAGTCCCCAAGGGGCAATTGAAGACACATATAGCAAGAATCGGTGCACAAAAAAAGAGGAGTGCAAAAAGCAAAAAAAAAACAACTTGATAAACAGAAAGCCAACACTAACACTAAAATATACAATATACATATATATACAATATAAAAAGGTATGTGCGATGGTGTAATAAATAAGATATCAACACCCTTCATATTGTGGCAGCATTAGGTGTGCTAGTATGAAGGGTGTAAAAGTAAAAAACATGCAGTGTGAACATAGTGTAAACAAAAAAGATATATAAATACACTGTTAAATAATAACTCAAAACCTAGTTAGTTCAAAACCTAGTTAACTAAAACCTAGTTAATTAAAACCTAGTTAGTTCAAAAATGAGTTAGTTTAAATCTTCAAAACCTAGTGAGATAGTTTAAAACCTAGTTACTTTAAAATCTAGGTAGGTCAAAACCTAGTTGACAATATTTAACATAAACAGTGTAAACAGTATAAACATACAATAAACATAAATTAATTAATAATACTACTATGTATGTTTGAGTATAATGTAACAATAATGAGACATTGCCTAAAATATGTGAAACATTACATGTTGTCACTACCGTAACGATTATGTCACAGGCATAATATTACAAATTGTTTTGGTTGTGATATTTTTAGACAATTTCTAGCATAACTCAAACATACTAAAAAGTAAATGGCTAGAAACAGATATTTGAGTTGTACAGAACAAAACATTTTGATTCGAGTTCTTAAAGGTGTACTGACTTGTAGATATAATTTGTGTGCGGTTGTGACAGGTATTAAGGTAACATATTGAATATTGAGACTTTGGAACACATTTAGTTAAAAATTATTACAGCTTTTTTGGAGACATATTTTGTAATTAAAAAAAAAAACTGCAAATTTGAATCTAAATATTTCACATTCCGTTTAAAATAAATCAAACATACTTATTATTCTAGTATTATTTTAGTATTATTTAGTATTACTTTCAGGGATTGAAATTTAGGGGTTGGATATTGGGACAAATACTGTACTTCCCCATAGAAAGTATCTAGGAAGGTAGCATAAATGATGATTTTGTACAGAGACGGGAAGGACGTGCAGCAGGTTAGGGTTATTAAGGATAGGGATGGAAGTCTATTGACAGGTGCCAGTACTGTCATGGGAAGATGGAAAGAGTACTTTGAAGAGTTGATGAATGAGGAAAATGAGAGAGAACAAAGTCTGTAGGTGGCTGTTGTGGACCAGGAAGTAGCAAAGATTAGTCAGGATGAAGTGAGGAGGGCACTGAAGAGGATGGAGAGTGGAAATGCAGTCGGTCCTGATGATATACCTGTGGAGGTATGGAAGTGTCTAGGAGAGGTGGCAGTAGGGTTTCTGACTGGGTTTTTCAACAAGATCTTAAATAATGAGAAGATGCCTGAGGAATGGAGGAGAACTGTGCTGGTGCCCATTTTTTAAGAACAAGGGAGATGTGCAGAGTTGTGGCGACTACAGAGGGATAAAGCTGATGAGCTATACAATGAAGTTATGGGAAAGAGGAGTGGAAGCTAGACTAAGGGCAGAAGTGAGAATTTGTGAGCAGCGGTATGGTTTGATGCCAAAAAGAGAGCACTACAGATGCAGCATTTGCTTTGAGGATGTTGATAGAGAAGTACAGAGAAGGCCAGACGGCGCTGCATTGTGTTTTTGTAGATCTGGAGAAAGCTTATGACAGGGTGCCCAAAGAGGAACTGTGGTATTGTATGAGGATGTCTGGAGTGGCAGAGAAGTATGTCAGAGCGGTGCAGGACATGTATGAGGACTGTAAGACAGTGGTGAGGTGGGCTGTAGGTGTGACAGAGGAGTTCAAGGTGGAGGTGGGACTGCATAAGGGGTCAGATCTGAGCCCCTTCTTGTTCGCTATGGTGATGGACAGGCTGAAAGACGAGGTTACAAAGGAATCTCTATGGACTATGCTGTTTGCAGATGACATTGTGATCTGCAGTGAGAGCAGGGAACAGGTGGAGGAGAAGATAGAGAGGTGGAGGTTTGTCCTGGAAAGGAGAGGAATGAAGGTTAGCCGCAGTAAGACAGTACATGTGTGTACTCTGTCTTACTGTCAACAGTCCAGAGGAATGGAGAGTGTGGAAAAGAGGTGAAGAAGTGTGTACGG
Organism: Antennarius maculatus; assembly: GCA_013358685.1. Lineage (NCBI taxonomy): Eukaryota > Metazoa > Chordata > Actinopteri > Lophiiformes > Antennariidae > Antennarius > Antennarius maculatus. Next base: position 14,936,861 of record CM023624.1, read on the forward strand.
GCAGGATGGTACGGGTGGAGGAAAGTGTGTGACAGATGAGTTTCAGCTAAAATGAAAGGAAAGGTGCACAAAACTGTGGTGAGACCAGCGATGTTGTTTGGTCTAGGGACAGTGTCACTGAGGAACAGACAGGAGACAGAGCTGGAAGTAGCATAGATGAAGATGCTGAGGTTCTCTTTGGGAGTGACCAGGATGGATAGGATCAGGAATGAGTATATCAGAGGGACAGCACATGTTAGAGGTTTTGGAGATAAAGTCAGAGAGGCCAGACTGAGATGGTTTGGACATGTCCAGAGGAGAGATAGTGAATATATTGGTAGAAGGATGCCAAGTTTTTAACTGCCAGGCAAGAGGACTAGAGGAAGACCAAAGAGGAGGTTTATGGATGTAGTGAAAGAGGACATGAAGGTAGTCGGTGTGAGAGAAGAGGATGCAGACGACAGGGTTACATGGAGGCAACTGATTCGCTGTGGCGACCCCTGAAGGGAAAAGCCGAAAGGAAAAGAAGATTAATATTGGTTAAAAACATGATCACTGAACAAAAGCCGGCAGTCTGGCCGGCAGTCATGCCGCACTACGCCACCAGGGGCACCCTCACAAGGCACTACGCCCCCTAACAACGGTAGACACCAAAGTGCCGCTCTAACTGACCTGCTGTATGACGCCAGAGCCTGCGGAGAACATCGGTGACTGGCTGCGATTACGTAGAAAAACACTGGGAATTTTCAACAATTCTATTAATAAAGTTTGACTGACTGATCTCCGTATTTCCCAACTACTGTGGCACTGGAAATAACCCACTTTAAACTTTATTGGTCTAAAAAATGCTATTGTCAAGTGTCAGTGCTGTAATCTGGAATCTAGTGACGGTCCATTCTGTTAGTCTGTGGAGACACACAGAGAAACTGGCATAAAGCTGAATGAAAGACCCTCAAAGCTGAATTTCTTTAATGAAATTAAATCTTAAATGAAATTTCAAGAGCAGAGTCACTGCTAGACAAAGGTGCCTGGAGTGCTGCAATTGATTTGCAAATGTAGTTGATACCTGAAACAATACGTGAAGGGGGGGGGGGGCATTTAGACTTGTGTATTCTGTCTAGCAGCGACGTCCTGTGAGATTCACGGCGGTGAGACACCGACATTAAAGTCAGTTCTACGAGTAAAACAGCGTCGCATTTGCCAGTAAATTAGCAGCCTGACATTAAAAACTGGTTAAAAATTGTTTAGGACACACAGTGCAGCAGCAAATAGCTGCACCTCACCTCTGACTGGACTACCGATGGATTGAAACAATATTTAATTAATAAACGAAGACTAACGTCGGAGCTTAAATATCTGCTTCGAATTTCAGATCAGGAAATAATCTGCCCTGTTCAAACTGAGTGGTCCACTCGGAATGACTTTAACCAGTTAATGTCAGGTTTTAATATGGTGTATTTTGCCAGACAGAGTGGCAAATATGCCACTTGTCTAGCTCCTACAACTGACTATTACGTCAGTGCCTCACCTCCGTGAACCTCACCACACGTCAGAGCTATAGAAATAAAATCTAATTTGACTGTTTTTAGATAATTTTGTACTACAGTATTTTGTAGTACTTTATCAGTAAATCTCAGCAGCTAAGGAAAAAACCCAAGCGTGTTGACTTCTTTCTAAGATGGCAAAGTGATCAAGTTTCCTTGATAAGGCTCAGAATGGCCTCATTGACATGACAATAGGGCCTTTCACAGCTGATTAAAGATACTCAGTCATGCTCTAGTGGACGGACAGCGCAACTACAGCCAGTAGTTTTTTAAATCTATTTCAATTTTTTTTTATTAGATGCGCCTTACAATCCGCTGCGCCTTATACATTAAATAAATTAAAAAAACAATTCATTAAAGGTGCACCTTATAATCCAGTGCGCCTAATAGTGCAGAAAATACTGTAGTTGGATATCTCTGTCAGGATGTGATTCAAATGAAGACACCTGGGATGAGTCGTTAGATGGTTTACTGTGTCATTACAGTAAACCATCGAGTGACTCATCCAGGTTTTCCATTGATCGGTAGCCTGTCAATGGAAAATCCCATTGACCGGCTACCGATGCTAACGCGCTAGCCAGTCAATGGGATTTTTCATATTACGTTAGCATTGAGCTAGCCATCATTCATTACTGTTGGACTGCGTGGAATTAATATTCTAAGCAACGATAGGGCCTTGTCTTTGTGTTTTCTTGATGTTCTGTTGACACAACCGTTCACCGCGCAGGTAACCATGATATTTTTGGAGTTAATCGCGTCGTGGGTTGCATTGTTTCTTATGGGTGCCAAGCTATGTTGGGCGCCAGTGACGTACGACGCCCACGTGACCACTGAATGCGGAAGCTGCTGGGGCACAGATTTTAAGGTTTTCTGACCAAAGGGATGATGCTACACATACAAAATTTATTTTTTCTTCTATTTTTCATAATGATGAATAACATATGTCACTTAAAATTAACTTTACCATAGAAGCAATTTCTTTAAAATGGAGCAATTAGGAGTTCACCCATGGCCGCTGGTATTCTTTTCAACATGTTTACTTAGAATAATGACGTCTACAGAAGGTAGTATATGAACATGTTACATCCACCAGCTCATTCAAATCACTAAAAGTCTGTGCTGGTTAATGTAGTCAGAACCTACATGCAGAATGCAGGTTCTTCAGTCCAGTTCTTTATTTCCTTTGCATATTCTCCCTCTAATACTTACCTTTATGTCAACAGAGCCCAGCAGAGTGAGTATGGGTGATTTTAAATCATGCTTGAATAAACCATACCATAAGATCAAGTGTCTTATCCCACCTGGTTGGATAGGATACTAGTGATAAAAGTCTGTGACTGTCATTTTACCAGAAATGCTATTGAAACCAACTCCAACTTTGGTGCATAGAGTGAAAATGAGTAGTTCCTGATCCATAACATTGTGTTGGAGGACAAGATTTGCCTTCAATTGAATGCACACTGGTTATGAAGAGCTGTGGCATATCACAGGTCATGTACAAAGGATATAACAATAGGGAATTGTAAACTGTGGTACTGAAGTGATATACACTGCCCGGCCCAAAATAAAGTCACACTAATATTTCGTGGGACTGCCTGTAGCTTTGATTGCGGTGCACATTTGCTGCTGCATTGTTCCTCCTTGAGTCGTCACCTTATCGTGGTGGAGGGGTTTGTGTGTCCCAATGATCCTAGGAGCCAAGTTGTCTGGGGCTTTGTGCCCCTGGCAGGGTCACCCATGACAAACAGGTCCTAGGTGAGGGACCAGACAAAGGACGGCTCACAGACCCCTAATGACGAACAAAAACGATGGAGCACGTTTTCCCTTGCCCGGACGTGGGCCACTGGGGCCCCCCTCTGGAGCCAGGCCTGGAGGTGGGGCTTGAAGGCGAGCGCCTGGTGGCCAGGCCTGCACCCATGGGGCCCGGTCGGGCGCAGCCCGAAAGGACAACGTGGGTTCCCCTTCCCATGGGCTCACCACCTGTGAGAGGGGCCATAGGGGTCGGGTGCATTGTGAGCTGAGCGGTGGCCGAAGGCGGGGACCTTGGCGATCCGATCCCCGGCTACAGAAGCTGGCTCTTGGGACGTGGAATGTCACCTCTCTGGTAGGGAAGGAGCCCGAGCTGGTGTGTGAGGTTGAGAAGTTCCGACTAGATATAGTCGGGCTCACCTCCACACACAGCTTCGGCTCTGGTACCGGTCCTCTCGAGAGGGGTTGGACTCTCTTCCACTCTGGAGTTGCGCATGGTGAGAGACGCCAAGCAGGTGTGGGTATACTTATAGCCCACCGGCTTGGCGCCTGTACATTGGGGTTTACCCCGGTGGACGAGAGGGTAGCCTCCCTCCGCCTTTGGGTGGGGGGACGGATCCTGACTGTTGTTTGTGCTTATGCACCAAACAGCAGTTCAGAGTACCCATACTTTTTGGAGTCCTTGGAGGGGGTGCTGGAGAGCGCTCCCACTGGGGACTCCATCGTTCTGCTGGGGGACTTCAATGCTCATGTGGGCAATGACAGTGAGACCTGGAAGGGCGTGATTGGGAGGAACGGCCCCCCCCGATCAGAACCCAAATGGTATTCAGTTATTGGACTTCTGTGCTCGTCACGGACTGTCCATAATGAACACCATGTTCAGACATAAGGGTGTCCATATGTGCACTTGGCACCAGGACACTCTAGGCTGCAGTTCGATGATCGACTTTGTGGTCGTGTCATCGGACATGCGGCCGCATGTCTTGGACACTTGGGTGAAGGGAGGGGCGGAGCTGTCAACCGATCATCACTTGGTGGTGTGTTGGCTCCGATGGTGGGGGAAGATGCCGGTCCGACCTGGCAGACCCAAACGTATTGTGAGGGTCTGCTGGGAACGCCTGGCAGAATCCCCTGTCAGAAGGAGTTTCAACTCCCACCTCCGGCAGAACTTCACCCATGTTCCGGGGGAGGCTGGGGACATTGAGTCTGAGTGGACCATGTTCTGCGCCTCCATTGTCGAAGCGGCTGACCGCAGCTGTGGCCATAAGGTGGTCGGTGCCTGTCGTGGCGGCAACCCCAGAACCTGCTGGTGGACATCGGCAGTAAGGGATGCCGTCAAGCTGAAGGAGGAGTCCTATCGGGCCTTTCTGGCCTGTGGGACTCCTGAGGCAGCTGATAGGTACCGGCTGGCCAAGCGGAATGCAGCTTTGGTGGTTGCTGAGGCAAAAACTCGGGCTTGGGAGGAGTTCGGTGAGGCCTTGGAGGACGACTTCCAGACGGCTTCGAGGAGATTCTGGTCCACCATCAGACATGTCAGGAGAGGGAAGCAGTGCAGCATCAACACTGTGTACAGTGGGGATGGGGCGCTGCTGACCTCAACTCGGTACGTTGCGACTCGGTGGGGAGAATACTTCGAAGACCTCCTCAATTCCGGCGACACGCCTTCCCATGAGGAAGCAGAGTCTGGGTTCTCTGAGACGGGCTCTCCCATCTCTGGGGTTGAGGTCACCGAGGTAGTTAAAAAGCTCCTCGGTGGCAGGGCCCCGGGGGTGGATGAGATCCGCCCGGAGTTCCTAAAGGCTCTGGATGTTGTGGGGCTGTCCTGGTTGACACGCCTCTGCAACATTGCGTGGATGTCGGGGACAGTGCCTTTGGATTGGCAGACTGGGGTGGTGGTCCCCCTTTTTAAGAAGGGGGACCGGAGGATGTGTTCCAACTACAGGGGGATCACACTCCTCAGCCTCCCTGGTAAGGTCTATTCAGGGGTTCTGGAGAGGAGGGAAGTCGAATCTCGGATTCAGGAGGAGCAATGTGGTTTTCGTCCTGGCCGTGGAACAGTGGACCAGCTCTACACCCTCCGCAGGGTCCTTGAGGGGGCATGGGAGTTCGCCCAACCAGTCTACATGTGTTTTGTGGACTTGGAGAAGGCGTTCGACCGTGTTCCTCGGGGGTTTCTGTGGGGGGTGCTTTGGGAGTAGGAAGTACCGAACCCCTTGATAAAGGCTGTTCGGTCCCTGTACGACCGATGTCAGAGTTTGGTCCGCATTGCCGGCAGTAAGTTGGATTCGTTTCCAGTGAGGGTTGGACTCCGCCAAGGCTGCCCTTTGTCACCGATTCTCTTCATAACTTTTATGGACAGAATTTCTAGGCGCAGCCAAGGCGTTGAGGGTGTCCGGTTTGGTGGCCCCAGTATTGCGTCTCTGCTTTTTGCAGATGACGTGGTGCTGTTGGCTTCATCAAGCCGTGATCTCCAACTCTCACTGGAACGGTTCGCGGCCGAGTGTGAAGCAGTTGGGATGAGAATCAGCATCTCCAAATCTGAGACCATGGTCCTCAGTCGGAAAAGGGTGGAGTGCCCTCTCCGAGTTGGGGATGAGATCCTGCCCCAAGTGGAGGAGTTCAAGTATCTCGGGGTCTCGTTCACGAGTGACGGTACGATGGAACGGGAGATCGACAGGCGGATCGGTGCAGCGTCTGCAGTGATGCGGACTCTGTATCGGTCCGTCATGGTGAAGAAGGAGCTGAGCCGAAAGGCAAAGCTCTCGATTTACTGGTCGATCTACGTTCTTGCCCTCACCTATGGTCACGAGCTGTGGGTCGTGACCGAAAGAACGAGATCCCGGATACAAGCGGCCGAAATGGGTTTCCTCCGCAGGGTGTCCGGGCTCTTCCTTAGAGATAGGGTGAGAAGTCATCCGGGAGGGACTCAGAGTCGAACCGCTGCTCCTCCGCATTGAGAGGAGCCAGATGAGGTGGCGCGGGCATCTGGTTAGGATGCCTCCTGGACGCCTCCCTGGTGAGGTGTTCCAGGCACGTCCTACCGGGAGGAGGCCCCGGGGACGACCCAGGACACGCTGGAGAGACTATGTCTCCAGGCTGGCCTGGGAACGCCTTGGGATTCTCCCGGAGGAGCTGGACGAAGTGGCTAGGGAGAGGGAAGTCTGGGCTTCCCTGCTTAAGCTGCTGACCCCGCGACCCGACCCCGGATAAGCGGAGGAAGATGGATGGATGGATGGATGGATGGATGTTTCAACAACCTCGTACAATGTCATAGCATTTATTTCTGTCCAGAATTGCATTAATTTTTGGCCGAGTTCTTGTATTGACGATAGGAGTCAAACCACTCTGCAAGGTCTTCTCCAGCACATCCCATAGACTTTGAATGGGGTTAAGCTCAGGACTGTGCGGCGGGCCAATTGATGTGTCCAAATGATTCCTCACGCTCCCTGGACCTCTCTTTCACAATTAGAGTCCAATAAATTTTGGAATATGATCGTGCCATCCGGGAGAAAAATCCATTTATGGGATTGCCTGGTCATTCAGTACGTTGATACTCAGCTGATTAAATTTTTTTGCTGAATAAAATTGCTGAGCCTAGACTTGACCAACCGAAGCAACCCCTGATCATAACACTGCAAATTGCTTATTGAAACCCAAACAGTGCCTTTTTTTTTGGCCGGGCAGTGTATGTTTTATTTAAGCACGTAAAAATATAGTATTTGAACTAGAAGATGACATCAATATGTGATGACTGTATTTGTAATGTATTGTCTTTCTTTTCAAATCAGTGAATGTGAATCAGGACAAACTTAACCACTCCCTACTTAAAAGGGTTCCACATTGTTAAATAATTTAGTTGAACATCCTCATTGGGACATCCTCCTGGAACATCAGAGAACAGGAACCCCACAGTGACAGTGCGCTAAACTCATATCTTTCCTCATGATTTTTTTTGTTACTCGTACCACCTGTGTTTGTTTCACAGGAATCAGTTAGTACTTGCGTTAGCTAGGGTCAGTTAGTACTTGAGATGAAAGTGCCGTGGCATCATTCTTCTAGACGTTATGCTCATGTATCATGGGCTGAAGTCAGCATCTCACCCTGCTCTTTAAATCCATCTGTGTTGTTGCCAGCATTGATGATTGTAGCATAGACCCGTTTAGCCATAGACCGCTTGGTGAGCAGAACGGCCACTGCTGCTTCAGAGCGGCAGTATCCGTTTCCTGGACAATAGAGAACAGGGATGATATAATAAAAACAGCTCGCAGACAAAAGCTAGCAGATGTGAAAAGACACAACTAATAAAAATTGATCTATATCACAGCTTGACTTGTGTGCAAAAATCCAAAGTTCACATGGAGCATAATTATATTTTCTTTTTTTTGACAAGACAAAAAAAACTATGAAAAAAGAAACAGAAGAAAAATGGAAAAAACAGAAAAATACAAAATATTTCTAAGCAGATATTTCCCATGGTCTGTCATTACATACAGTATCTAAAAGTTACATTTTTAAAATTAAACAAAGGTGGAAAATACATTTAATATACTCAACCCTGACACAATTCACACTCACTGAATAAAGTTAAATCGAACTTGTTAACAATAAAAAAATTTGATACATTTCCTAAAAAAACGCAAACATCACTTCTGTATGTGATTGTTGTAACGAAAGTTCTGTTAAAAAAATACTGAATAGAAAAAATGCTTGTAAAAAATGTTATGGATAGATAAAGGGACAGGAAAGAAGCCATTCTTACATTGCCTCATTTTTTAATACGTATGTTGAATCACAACCAGTAGAAACTCAGGTAGTACCACTTAAACTACAGAAGCATACTGTTAAAAAAGATTTCCATTAGTTGTTTTTACAGGAAATCAAAATTCTTGTCAAGGTTTATGAAACAGCAAGAAGCTGAAGAGTGTGCTGCAAGAAATGTCTGGTGATTCAACTACTAATTCACAGATGCATCTTGTAGCTGCCGTTTACCTGATGAGTCAAAGGATTTGCAGGTGCCCTCTGGACTGAGCATGCCCAGTTTCATGAACTGCACTGAGGTGTTGGGCTTGAGTAACAGGTTGACCCCCCCCACCAGAGCAGCGTCACACTGGCCATGGCGAATGGCATGGAAGGCATTTTCTAGAGCCAGTAAGCTGGAGGAGCAGGCTGTGTCAATGGCAGTGCTGGGGCCTGCCATTGACAGAGGAGAGATGAGCAGGACAGAGGGACAAGGGTGGCTTAAAACACCAAAATCTGTAAGTCCAAAATAGCTGAGGTAATCCCAATTGTCCTGACGCACCTCATACAAAAGTTAAACAGATAATTACTTACCACAGAAATACCTCAGCAGTTTAACTGTAAAGAGCCATTAAGTCACCGGTGACCCTGAATATATAATACTGCTGAAATCAAATAATTTGAATCAAAGTGGCAGGCATAAGGGTAGAGCAGGGAGTTTGAATGATCTCCACATTTCTGAACAGGCTTTCTTTGGCTTCCTCCCACCTCCAAAAACATGTACATAGGTGAATTGGTCGCTTCCAAAATGTCTGTAGTTGTGATTGGTTGAAGGAGTGCTTGTTTGTCTTTTGTGTGACTCTGCGACACAATTAATTAATCCAAGCGATGCTGAGAAGCTGGTGAATGCATTTGATAAATCTAGACTAAACTACTGAAACTCTGTTTTCAGGGTGTCCTGACTTCTCTCACCTCTCCAGCTAATCCAGAAGAGATGCCAGTTCAGCTTCTGAGCACTGCCAAGGGCACCTTGGCAGTGCTACCCTTTATAAGCTGCTCATTGGGGCACATCATGGAGGGGCTGCCCACCGCTCTACCTCTCATCTGCATGTTTACAGGCCCCCTGTGTGTTTGTGTGTGTGTGTCATGGGCCTGCACACATATATACTATGCATGTGAGTAACAATACTAACACTAGAGTGGACAAACAATTTGTCTTCGGGGATAATCAAGTTGAATTGTCGATTTAATCTTAATCTTTAATGTTATCATCTGATATCCAGTTGTCATGTTCTCACACTTCAAATTTTAACCATCAGTGTTAAAGCTGGTGTGTGCCTACCGCTGAAGTCAAAGAAATAGGACAGTCTGTTGGCCAACATGGCGCGTTGGCAGCCAGTCATACTGTAGCCCAGCAGCTCCTCTGGATCTCTGCTGAATGCCTCGCCAGCCTCTGAGCCACTGACTCCAATGTAGACGCCAGTCTTAGTGCCACGCAGTGTCGCCGGGTTCAGTCCTGCATTACATCACTTCATTCATTATTTCATGCTCTATTTCAACAAAAACAGTGTTTAAAAGACATGACAGAAAAAAACAACAACAATGTATGTATGTGATTGATTGATTGACTAACAAAACTAGAGTGTGCGTTCTTAATTTCCCTTCGGGGATTATAAAAGTGTATTAAATTAAATTAAATTAAAATGTAACCACATGTTCCATCATTCCTTTACTGCAATTTTGATTTCACTGGTATTGCCCTCCACATACTGCTCTTTTTTCCCTAATTCCTCACCTCCATCTATTATTGCTTCGTAGGCAATCTCCAATATGAGACGGAGCTGGGGGTCCATGGTATTGGCCTGTTTTGGGTGAACGCCAAAGAAAGCTGCATCAAAATGGCTGATGTCCTTCAATTTACCATTCCTCTTTGGAAGTCCATAAAGTCCTTTAAAAGAAAAAAAAGGACAAAAGTTATTTGAATCTGTATAACATAAGACATCCGTAAATTATATAAACCAGTTAACAAGGGTTTCAAAGAAAAATGATGGCTAATAGTTAGATGTTTTCTTCTTTCAACAAATATTGTTATAGTATATGTAGAACTTGAATCAGTAACCAGTATGACATTTTGGAGAAATCTGTACCCATGATTTCGAGGTACCGGTGTGGTGTTAACTGAATCAATGCCAGGTTACATTGAGGACATTATGTGTTGCTATGATAGACATGATAGCAAAATTGTACTTACAGGTGTGCTCAAAATACAGGTAACAATGTCTTTAAAAAGGGGAATAAACATCAAAATTCTTCAAATAAATTGTACTTTCATGAACACAAATGCATTGGGGACACTGCAAATTCTATTTTAAAGCAAGAAATTTGGAAAAAGTAATTAAATTTTACAATATTTCACAGAAAGTCAAGAAATGTAATGTTCAAAAAAATAGCAGTGCCGACATCTGTCTTGGAAACTCAAAAATGTACCGTATAAACTAAGTAAGAAATTCTGGAAATAAGAAATTCTGGAAATATCAACTTTGCTGAGTATCCTAAACTAATATACATTTGTGTTCATTAAGGTACAATTTATTTGAAGAATTTTTACATTTACTCACTTTTTTAAAGACACTGCTACTATTTTGAGCACAACTGTAAAAGAAACACTTATTCAGCCAGAGAAGGCTGGATAAGCTATTGTCCAAGCTATTAAGACTTATTCTCCATTTACATTTTTCTATATATGTGTTTACAGAATCACAAACAGCCTCGTGTAAAGCAGTTTTGAAATTTGCCATATTTTGGGCGTTCTCTTGGACTATGAATTCCTTCTTGTTTTGAAAGCTCTCTGGACACATGTACCCTACACCTTGAAGTTGATGTGCTCCTGTGTTACATATCACACTGCTTTTGGTATGATGTCAAAACAAATCTGGGGTGTTATGCCACCATTGTTTTGGTGATGCTACTGATTGATCTGTGTGTAAAAAGAACCAATGGGTAAATGCTGTAAAACTCTAGTAGAATATTTGAGAACTGTTCAGGACTAATGATATTAGGAGAGTTTAGGGCCGGCAGTAGCTCAGTCCACTAGGTCTTAGACTGGGGACTGGAGGGTCACTGGTTAAAGACCTGTGTGTGCAAAAACATTTGGAGTGTCATCTGGCAGTGGAAGGTGCCAGTTCACCTCCTCAGCACTGCCGAGGTGCCCTCGAGCAAGGCACCTCATGGTGCACCCAACGTGAGAGCTGCCCGCCACCCTACCACCCATTATCTGAATGCTTACAGTCCCTGTGTATGTGTGTGTGTACGGGCCTGTATGATATATACACCTGTGAATATTCAGAGTGGATATAAAATTATTTCCCTTTGGGGATTATTAAAGGATTGATTTTTTTTTTTTGATTTAGCATGTGGCTTAACACAATACATAACTAGGAAAATTTACACGTATTTATAAATTGGTTAGACCCATTATACTTTCACATATGGAACTTTATCAGGGGTCTTACCTGGTGCCCACCGCCGGTCATCCTCTGTCACCATATCCACACCATTGATGAGGTTTTCCCAGAATTCTTCCAGGTTTTCAGACTCTGGCAAGCGTCCTGACATCCCTGTTATGACGATGTCATCCATGCTGATTTACTATGAACAGAGAGAGTGCTGTTATAATACAGGTTTACAAGAATGCGGGATGAATACCTCCTGTTGCTGACAATAATGTGTTTGGATGTCTCCCTTCTGTTTTCCTGATATAAGCCTCTGATTAGATGGCACTGACAAAATACCAACCAAACAAAAATTCAATAACTAAAGACAGACCTCCAGTAAACTTCTGAGTTGCAGGATATACCGTTTGTACTATCTGAACAAAGAAAGTAGTAGGTGGTCTGAAAAGCTCTCCCAACGTTTTCTATAACTCATGAACGCAGAACGACTCTGGATTAAACCTAATGTAGGACCTACTGTACAGTGTGTAGCCTTCCCAAACCCAGATTTTACCTCTTATAGCACTAGGCTGCTATATCAGGTTGGACATCCAGCCCAGGGCTCTGTTTATCTGTACTTATTCAAGTGTATTTCCTTCACTAGGTCTCATTTTGTTGACATCGTTCCTAAATATATTGAACGGAATGACTGACCAAACCAAAACTTGTCACAAAGGCCACAAACACGGTGACAACAAAAACCTGACTATTGTAAGTCCTAGGGACAATAAAGTGTTATTTTTCACCATCCTCTGGGTTAAAAACTTGTTGCTGGATTACAATTTTGAAAATAGTTCATATCAGCTGCAGACAAGACTGTCTCTGCACACAGGGCCACTTTGCTGGGACCAAGATACCTGCCCAAGCACCAAAGGCAGGTGAAATTCGTGTAAATCACAAAGGTGATCCACCACACTGGCACGTAAACGTTTCTACAGAAGATATATAAAACTGCATATTAAATGCTTGTGTCTCTTAGGTGCATGCACACAGACACAGACACACATGCACACACACACACATACAGCATCGGCAAACCAGCATCAAGTGACAGCTGCCCTCTCTTTCCTTCATTGCCTCTGATTGTCTCTGACCCTGGCACACTTTGGGCTTGTTCAGACTGGTAGGCAAAATCCCATTTTTAGCCTATCCACATTTATATCAGATGTCTCTTTTGTAGTGTGAACAATCACAGACCACACGAAATCCGATTTTTGAGGAACAGATTGAAACCACATTTGGGAGGTAGTTTCATATCGGATATGGACAGATACGTCTCAGTCTGAACAGCTCCAAACACACCAATTGGATATGGTGGTCTGTGACATCACTGTACACGACACAAGAGTAAGGCGCCAGACGGAAGAGCATCACGCATCAGTAAAAAATGGAGTTGACAATGTCTGGTCTGTCATAGATTTTCTCTACCTCTACCAGACAGTGATACCTCCAATACACTAAGGTAAAAAACTTCAAGCTCATCATCGTTGTCGTCATCATTGCATCCATCCCAACTATATGACCTCACAGATTACACGCACTGAACGACGCCTCAGCCCCAACGTCATTGCTACGGCAACCTGTCAGATCGACCAATAATGTAGCCCAGTCTAAACAAATCAAGATTGCATTTGGACACCTGCTAAAAACAGTGTGAACGGTCAGCCCTAAAAATCGGATAAGTAAGGAAATCTGATTGGTAGCCGATATGCCTGCAGTCTGAACACAGCCTTAGCTCACAAGAACCATCAGCTGATCAGAGGCAGCATCGCTTAAAGCGGTCTAATACTAGTAGTCTACAGTTAGTAACTAGCTCACTACCTGCCATTAACATCTATAAAAGTCTGTTATACGTAAAAGAAGACTGGAGGAGGCAAGAGAGACAATACCATAACTTTGGGAGTTGGACAAAATCAGGTGGCTCACACATACAGAGAATGTTGTCCCAGTTGTCGCAGTAGTTTAAGGAGAAAGAGTGTTGAGATAGTGAGATAATACAACTGAGATGATGGAGTGGATGAACGGATGGAGCTCTGAATCACATCCCCTTCACTGCTAGCCCTAGACCGCAAAGAGCTGTTGTGTAGCTCACTAGATTTGCTATACCTGCTACAACCCCCCCCCCCCCCGCCGCCCAAAACACCCATATGTTTTTGTCAAATGTAGAGAAACAGTTTGTAAATAAGTTGTTCAGTGACCATTAAAAGTCATCTCATCTCAGTGCTGTTTTTGTTTTATGAAAGGAAACCACTGTTGAGATGCTTTTTTGGGGGGTGGGGGGTGGGGGGGTTAATAATAGTTTGTTTCTTGCTGGTTACATTCTAAAACACAATCAAACGTTTCAATGCCAGCACACTAGCCAATGACACAGCGAGCACACCAGATGACAGTGGTGCCAGTATGGGATTAGTCTTGTTATCAACTGGAGGCACACTATGCAAACAAATACTACGCGAGAAACTGCATCGATGAAACTATTTTAAACTCCATTTGCATCTAAAATTTGCCTGAAAAAGAGCTGTGCGGGAAAGGAAAGCAGTGACTTTTCTGATGTACTTGTGATTGTTCACCGTGATGTTTTGACAGAAGTGGTTGTGATTAGAAAGACAAATACACGTGTCAGAACTGATGGATGATTTAGTTTGGTTAAATTGTCTCAATTCTATACTTCAATATGCAATTAAAATTGATTGAGAGGTTCGCTTTTTAACCTGTTGGTAAGTATGTTTGAAATTAGTTTGAGCTTCATTGCTCTTCATGAGCTTCATAACTGAGCCAATGTGTTTGGAAGGAAAGAGTCTTCACCAAACTTCCCTAGCTCAAGGATCCACCAGTGAGCACAATGACCAGTACAGCCCATTATGTTCCAATATGCACTCCAGCTGGGGTTAAACTAGCTGGGGGCAGTCGTGAAAGGAAACAGGGGCAACTTTGCATGATGCAGCAGCATGGTCAACACTGAAGTGATTAATTAATACCTGGACCTGAAAACAACGTGTGATTTTGAACTGCAATTAGACATATGACGTAGACCATGTTTGCTAATTAGACAGGCTGTTTACCGTTCAATTTATGTTATTATATAATATTATTACTTCCCATTTGTATGAAAAAATTGGTTTTAGATTAATATTTAGCTATATTTGAAATATTACAAAAGAGAAATGTCCAACAAATCACGGCGTGTGGAAGCCGTAAGCCACCATTGATTGGTGACATGACTGCATGACCAGCAAGTAAAAAGTCTAACGTGTGATTGCTGTACAAGCCCTGCAGAGGGTGAACTTGAAAGGCTCCAAAGCCTGCATAAAAATGATGGTTCAGCATTATTGGAACCTTCACATGTGCTGGTCACTCATGTACTCCAATACCCCCATATTTATAGCAGCCACGATTTCCAAAGGAGAATTTCAAACTGACTCCTCAGACCACAGAACAGATTTTAAATCCCCTCAGTCCATTTTAAATGACCTCAGAGGTGCCATTTTTGGATGCAGTTTATCTGCCAGGGGCAGCACAATAGCACAGGGGGTAGCACAGCTGGTTCCAGGTTGAATTCCCTTCTGTTCAGAGTTTGGATGTTCTACCCATGTGGATTCTCTCTAGGTTCACTGGCTTCCTCACATCTCCAAAAATATAATTTAGGTGAATTGATGACTCTGAATTGTCCATAAGTGTGAATGCGCGTGTGAGTGGTTGTTTGTCTATGAGTGGTCCCACGATGCATCAGGGGTGTACCACGCCTCTCGCTTGTAGCAAGCTGGGATATCCTCCTGCAACACCTGTGACCGGCAAGGCGGATTAGCAGCTGTCTACAGCAAGATGGATGCAAAATTTATCTACTACTGTCTCTTTACACAATAGAGTTTCAGGCATCAGAACAGGAACAAACTGAGTTCACAGACAACAGCAGTACAACGTATTTGAGTGGTCACCAAAGAATCCACAGTCATCTCATTCTGCTTGTACTTTAGTGTTTAAACACTAGTGCTTCAGCATTGCTGTTACACTTTAGTATTTTAATATTGAGATTCTGTAGCAACATCTTAACATTGCTGTTTATCATTCTTATTGTACTGTAGTACTCTTACATTAGTATGTAATGGTCTTGTGAAATTGGCATTTTACTTTATTATTGTAACATTAGCATGTAAACATTGGAATTTCAGTGTTTTTATATCATTATTCTAAAATTGATATTAACGTGCATGTTTTAAAATTAGTATTTAAACACTGATATTCAAACGTAGTATTTTAACATTGTATTCTCAGACAAAGGCATGTTATCAGCACCAACAGCTCCCACCTGGACGTCACAGACACTCCATGCCGAGACAAACAAATCTAGTTCAACTCTTTCTAATCGACATTGTTTCGATCTATAATCATCCCATATATCGAATATCTCTGAATAAATTGAACCGGAACGACTGATTACAGCTTGTTGGATTTGATCCATCACGAGGAGGAAACAGATCCAAGACCTGCAACGAGTCGGAGAGAGAAGAAGAGCCGATGTAGAAGCTGACCTGGGTTCACCTGCGTTGCTCTGATTCGTCTGATGTCCGTTAATAACGACAGTCCGGAGTCTCGACGGCTCGTCTGTGCGGCTTGTCGTTTGGTGCCGATCCGGTGTTGATCCTCGTTATGCGGCTGAACAGAGTGGCGTGTCGGTTCTCTCCGTATCTGTGTGAGTAACGTTAACCTTGCTGCTTCTTGTAGGTTTCTGTGATGGATTGTGTCTTTCACATCCTGCCTAGCCACGCCACATGGTCTGACAGTTTGTCTGGGCCGTACAGTCCAATGAGAGAGGAGGCCTGGCTCCGGAGTCGGCTCTGACTCATAGGTTCGCCGCCCACATTCACAGCAGGCAGAAGAGGTTACTGCAGTTCATCACCGGGAACACCGTGTGAAGACGTCCGAGTTCGTGGATTTCTTTACGTCACATATAGTGTCTGCATTGTCACGCAACACGTATGTATGTTACTTATATGAACATCACGGCTTAGATTTTACATCATAATTTGTGGGTGTAACTCTGCTTCAAAGGCTGTTCTTTTAGTCAAAAGCAGTTGACAATTAAATGTCACCATGAAAAAATGCCCTGTAGTCTACAATCCCATCCCCCAAAAGGCGAGGCGTTGTGTAGAATCAAATAAAAACAGAATACAACGATTTGTAAATCACTGAGTCTTCATATGTGACAGAAAAGAGCATAAAGAAAAACTTTTAAAATATTGAAACAGAAAATTTTAACACTGAAATCTGCATCCTTCGTTAAAATTTGATGTCAGCAAGGCATTTCACAAAGTTAGGTCGTGTGTACGCCTGCATTCACCCTTTTCTTGTAATAACTCTCTGGAAGCATTTGGGAGACAAGGAGAACAATATTGGTTCATGATGGAGGAATTCAGCTGCTCTAGGGTTCACAGTCTTCTTTTTTGTATTTCAAATGACATCTTCTTCTCCTTTCGTTTTTTTCTCTTCAGGGCTAGCCACACCGAATCACTTGCCTCCATCTAACCCTATCTTCTGCATCCTCTTCTCTCACACCAACTACCTTCATGTCCTCTTTCACTACGTCCAAAACCTCCTCTTTGATCTTCCTCTAGGCCTCCTGCCTGGCAATTCAAAACTCAGCATCTTTCTACCAATATATTCATTATGTCTCCTCTGGACATATTTAAACCATCTCAGTCTGGCCTCTCTGACTTTATCTCCAAAACCTCTAACATGTGCTGTCCCTTTGATGTATTCATTCCTGATCCTATCCATCCTTGTCACTCCCAAAGAGAACCTTAGCATCTTCATCTCTGCTACCTCCAGCTCTGTCTCCTGTCTTTTCCTCAGTGACACTGTCTCTAGACTAAACAACATTGCTGGTCTCACCACAGTTTTGCACACCTTTCCTTTCATTTTAGCTGAAACTCTTCTATCACACATCACACCTGACACTTTCCTCCACCTGTTCCATCCTGCCCGTACACACTTCTTCACCTCTTTTCCACACTCTCCATTGCTCTGGACTGTTGACCCAAAGTACTTAAAATCCTCCACCTCCTTGGTCTCTTCTCTCTGTAACCTCATTCTTCCACCTGGGTCCCTCTCATTCACACACATGTACTCTGTCTTACTGCGGCTAACCTTCATCCCTCTCCTTTCCAGGACAAACCTCCACCTCTCTATCTTCTCCTCCACCTGTTCCCTGCTCTCACTGCAGATCATAATGTCATCTGCAAACATCATAGTCCATAGAGATTCCTTTGTAACCTCGTCTGTCAGCCTGTCCATCACCATAGCGAACAAGAAGGGGCTCAGCTGATCCCTGATGCAGTCCCACCTCCACCTTGAACTCCTCTGTCACACCTACAGCCCACCTCACCACTATCTTACAGTACTCATATATGTCCTGCGCCGCTCTAACATACTTCTCTGCCACTCCAGACATCCTTATACAATACCAGTTTCTCTCTGGGCACCCTGTCATAAGCTTTCTCCAGATCTACAAAAACACAATCCCTCTGGCCTTCTCTGTACTTCTCTATCAACATCCTCAAAGCAAATACTGCATCTGTAGTACTCTTTTTTGGCATGAAACCATACTGCTGCTCACAAATTCTCACTTCTGCCCTTAGTCTAGCTTCAACTACGTTTTCCCATAACTTCATTGTATGGCTCATCAACTTTATTCCTCTGTAGTTGCCACAACTCTGCATCACTCTTGTTCTTAAAAAGGGGCACCAGCACACTTCTCCTCCATTCCTCAGGCATCTTCTCACCAACATCCTGTTGAGCAACCCAGTCAGAAACTCTACTGCCACCTCTCCTAGACACTTCCATACCGCCACAGGTATATTATATTATCAGGACTGATTGCCTTTCCACTCTTCATCTTCTTCAATGCCCTCCTCACTTCATCCTGACTAATCTTTGCTACTTCCTGGTCCACAACAGCCACCTCTTCTAGACTTTGTTCCCTCTCATTTTCCTCATTCATCAACTCTTCAAGTACTCTTTCCATCTTCCCATCACACTACTGGCACTGTCAATACACTTCCATCACTATCCTTCATCACCTTAACATGCTGCATGTCCTTCCCATCTCTGCCTCTCTGTCTTGCCAACCTTTATAAATCAGCCTCTTCCTCCTTACTGTCCAAGCTAGCATGCAAGTCATCATAAGCCCCTTGTTTGGCCTTTACTACCTCTACTTTCACGTTTTTCCTGTACTCCTGTCTACTCTCCTCTGTCACCTCAGTGTCCCACTTCTTCTTAGCTAACCTCTTTCTCTGTATACACTCTTGTACCTCCTCATTCCACCACCAAGTCTCTACTTTCCTTCCAGATGGCACAGCAAGTACTCTCCTACCTGCCTCCCTGATCACATTAGCTGTAGTTGTCCAGTCATTTGGAAGCACCTCCTGACCACCCAGAGCCTGTTTTAACTCCTCCCTAAAAGTCATGCAACATTCTTCCCTTTTCAGCTTCTACCATTTCATCCTCTGCTCTGTCTTTGCCCTCTTCATCTTCCTCACCACCAGAATCATCCTACAGACCACCATCCTATGCTGTTTGGCTACACTCTTGCCTACCACTATTTTGCAGTCACTGATCTCCTTCAGATTACACCGTCTAAACAAGATGTAGTATACCTGTGTGCTCTTACCTCCACTCTTATAGGTCACCCTACGTTCCTGCCTCTTTTGGAAGAAAGTATTCACTATAGCCGTTTCCATCCTTTTTGCAAAGTCAACCACCATCTGTCCTTATGCATTCCTCTCCTGGATACTAAACCTGCCCATCACCTCCTCATCACCTCTGTTATCTGCACCAACATGTCAATTGAAGTCTGCACCAATGACAACTCTCTCACTTCTAGGTATGCTCTGCATCACTTCATCAAAGTCCAACCAGAATTTCTCCTTCTCCTCCAGTTCACATCCTACCTGTGGAGCATACCCACTAACAACATTGAACATCACACCCACGATTTCTAGCTTCAGATTCATCACTCTATCTGACACTCTTTTTACCTCCAGGACACTCCAAACAAACTCCTCCTTCAAGATAACTTCTACTCCATTTTTTTTTCTATTCACACCATGATAGAACAACTTGAACCCTGCTCCTAAACTTCTAACCTTGCTACCTTTCCACCTGGTCTCCTGGACACGTCTACCTTCCTCCTCTGCATCATGTCATTCAACTCTCTACTTTTTCCTGTCATAGTTCCAACATTCAACGTCCCTACTCTCAGTCCTATACTCTTTGTATTCCTCTTCTCTCTTTTCCTATGAAAATACTTTCCTCCTCTCCTTCTTCGACCAACAGTAGTCCAGTTTCCAACGGCACCCTGTAGGTGAACAGCACCGATGGCAGTCATTGTCAACCCAGGCCTCGACCAATCTGGTATGGAAGTCATAGATTTTATTCGCATGTTTGATTTGGCAAAAGTTTTACGTCAGATGCCCTTCCTGATACAACTCTCTGTATTTATCCGGGCTTGGGACCGGCACAATAACACGCTGGTTTGTGCCCTCTAGCGGCTACATTTGTATTTCATATTACATAATGCTCCAAATATTTGTGAGTGACAAGTCTAGACTGCAGGCAGGTCAGTTTTGCATTTAAAACACTTTTACTATTGTTTCAATTTGTCCAGAATGTGGATTGCGTTGAAACAAGCAAGGCCTTCCCTGAAGAAGAGCATTGACAACAGTGATGCTGATGATGATAATAATAATAATAATAATAGTCATAATAATAGGAGCCACATAGCAAAATGAATTCAATTTATAAAAATTTAATCTTTTCTATAGTTGCGACTATAGAAAGGAGAAGAAGAAATCTTTCTATAGGTTTAAAACAGCTTCACCAGACAGGCATGGAACAATTCTACTGGGTGGTGTCACACCACATGCAGCTCATAACATTTATTTTTTCTTCAACACTCACACACCCTCCATTCTAGGTATAATAACAATTTTAAATGTAAGCCAACTCTGTATTTTCATGTTGTACTCAGACATCTGTTTTCTTTACAGCAAGATCAACATGCATACATGCGCATAGTGAATAAATTTAACTGACATATTTATCAGCCAATAACAAAGCGGGACGGAGCATCTTCTGCCAATAAGAATAGGAGGGCATCTGCTGTTGGGGGATAGGCTGATTAAGAGGCGGGGAAAAAGGCAGGCCAGACTGCTGCCTGCTGCTGTGGTTACTGAAGTTCACAGCGTCATCTTCACCATGTAGTAAAGAAATTCCAGTGACCTACTGGGCAGTGATAAGAAAGCACACAGTGACCCAGGATCAATAGAGACAGACAGATCACCTGATATACTAAGTGTAATAATACTGCTGATCACATAGTTTTATTCTATTGATTTTATGCCCCAGCCTAGTTTGTTTCATAAAAATTAAGTTGATGGAAAACTGATGTTTAATATGACTGCATCAAATTCCAGACATTGTTGTTCATGGTAAGCATTTAACCGTGAACCCCACCAGAGGGACATTCACAACCTTATGTGACTGTCTGGGCTGACCTGAGCATGTACCGTATGTCTTAATGAGTTACTGTTGCACTGTAAGATACAGTGAGAACAGTCTGACACTGGAACTATTTCTACTATTTCTTTGCACACAGGAAGTCAAAAGGTTAATTTTTAACAGTCATATAAAAAATATAGAGGTTGTGGAGATAAAGTCAGAGAGGCCAGACTGAGATGGTTTGGACATGTACAGAGGAGAGAGAGTGAATATATTGGTAGACGGACACTGAATTTGAACTGCCAGGCAGGAGATCCAGAGGAAGACCAAAGAAGAGGTTTATGAATGTAGTGAAAGAGGACATGAAGGTAATTTGTGTGAGAGAAGAGGATGCAGAAGACAGGGTTAGATGGAGGCAATTGATTCGCTGTGGCGACCCCTAAAGGGAAAAAAAAAAAGATTTAAAAAATGTAGAACCACCTTGAGTAACATTTCATCAGGGTCTGATTCAATGCTTTGAAACATGAAGTCTGACACTGGGATAGGATATAAAATAGGAAAATACGTAATCTAACAGTGAATTTTATGTGTCAAAGAATTTCTCCAGTTTGCTTCTTTAAAGTGTACTTCTGTAAAGTGGTTGTTCTTGTGTCAGTCTTTGACATTATAATTTCTTATCCTGCTCTGGGCTTCCAGTCTTCTGAACTTGGTAGTGTTCGATGGTGTTGAAGAGGGGTGTCTCCTCAGTTGTACCACAGTTGTTGGCTGGCTGTGGATGGGGGCACTGATACCATTCACCATCATCTGGTCTCCAGCACCACCAGAATCCACTGCATCCTTCTTGCTCATCTCGCCTTCACCACCTACAGTGTGCAGATTAAGAGGAGCAACTTCAATTACTGCTACAAATGACACATTTTCCAGGAAACCAGAATTATCCATGTTAGCACATTTTTGGCAGAGGTAAAGGAATTATTGGCAAATGATCCAGTCCGTTTTTATGCAAATATGGATCCTGGTGCCAGTCCAGGGTGGTTTATAGTACTTCAATATAATACATCATAATGCACACATTTGTATAAATGAGATATTTCGTGAATCTATGGTTCCCAATTTGTAAGTGAACTTTGATGCACATGAACATCACACAGAGATTAAATTTTTACTTTTTCCATTTTTCAATTGTGCACAATGCTCTTTATCTGTTTAATGTCTGTAATCACCTCTTTTAAGTATCTACCATAAATCCCAAAGTCTTTGTTTGCCTGGTTTTGCAATATATAGTTGACTGTTTATCAGCTTGTTCTGGAAGTTGTTCTGATTGAGAAAGTGTTCCCTGGACAGCTGACAGCTGCTGCAGCCACAGCTTATGCAATATCAGACCATGACCAATCCAATCACTATGAAAGTGATCATATATAGATATACTGCCACTGAAACAGAAGTCTAAGCCCACTGATTTGATGAACTACTTATAACAGACACAACAACGAAAATAATACTTAGCTGAGTCTCATAATTGATGGATTGACAACATGCCAGCCTGAGGCTAAGAGATACAGCCAGCAGGTGTTTTGAGCCCTGCAGCCTGTAGAGGCCCCCAAACAATAATTAAAATGACAATTGCTGAATCCACATGGCCACGAGAGCTACATTTTGTATCCAGGACATTTTGTATATGACCTGAGACTTCATAGATTCTGATAATGTGAGTAGAAACCTGTTACATCATATTTTCATATCTGTGAAGTCACTAGGTAATCTGACCAAAATTTACCAAAATATTCTCCTAAATGGTCCTTAATGGTACTGATATTGGAAATTGATGCATAGGTCTGACTCTTGATATAAAAACACTATAGGCTACACAGAGGAAGCTCTGTTCTGACTTCAGAGGTAATAGCAGGAATTTTAGGCAGGAATTCATCCATCGACCCATCTATCCATTTTGTTGTAGATGAGACAATCATCTACTCTACAGCCAATTAACTGCCTTGCTGGTCATGGGATTCTGCTGGTGTCTATTCTAGCTAGCTACGGGTGCCAGCTCATTGCATGGTGATTGAAATACAGTCAGTCAGTCAGTCAGTCATCTTCTGATTACCACCGCTAATTCGGCCGCAGTAGGTCACGGGGAGCCGGAGCCTATCTCGGTGGCATAGGGCGTGAGGCGGGGGACACTCCGGGCACGATGCCAGTGCACCGCGGAGCCACACACAAAGACATGCAACCATGCATTCAACCATGCACACATTCATTCCTCCGGGCAATTTGGAACGGCCAATCAACCTGAAGCGCATGCTTTTGGAGGTGGGAGGAAGCCAGAGAACCCGGAAAGAACCCACGCAGACACGGGGAGAGCATGCGAACTCCGCACAGAGCGGGACTCGAACCCGGGTCCGCCGTGTTGTGAGGCGACAGCGCCAACCACTGTGCCACCTTGCCGCCTTTCTCCAGGACATTTTGGTAGTAGTTAATTCCTACTTATCTGGAACAGCTACCTTCAGAGAATGTGGATGTACTGAGTCCACAGTCCATTATCTTCCATAGATGTTTTAATGATGGCAGTGATTCTTCTGATGACAGTTGAGACTCGGACATGCATGAGTGGGGTTGTGGACCCTCTTCCAGGTTGCTCCTTGACCATCTGAGCTGAGTGTTCTCGATGTTTTTCTTAGAATTCTACAGAAGAAAAAGATGAACTTACTTGAGGAGTTTTTATCATATTTGGTCAGTGTCAAGTGTCTGCAGCTACAGATATTATCTAAACAGGAACTGAAAAATTAGAAATATATTTTGACACTATAATGTCCAGCCCAGAACATCAAAGCAAGAGACAGATAAAAGGAAAAACAATGAAGTGTCCTCCTGGATCCTGGTTTTCATGTAAATGTCCATTTGGCACCTAAACACATCTGCAGATAGAGTGTTGTTCTTGTGTGATTGGGTTATTCATAGCTGATAACATTTAATGAGATTAACAATTGTGCATCTGTAGTGTTCATTCCAACTTTTTTTTAAGTGTGTGTAATATATAAAATACAGTTCTGTGAAAACGTCCAATTCCTGATTTCTTCTTTGTTTGCATATTTCTCACACTTCTTCTTCTTCTTCTTTTCCTTTTGGCTTTTCCCTTCAGGGGTCGCCACAGCGAATCAATTGCCTCCATCTAACCCTGTCCTTTGCATCCTCTTCTCTCACACCAACTACCTTCATGTCCTCTTTCACTACATCCATAAACCTCCTCTTTGGTCTTCCTCTAGGCCTCCTGCCTGGCAGTTCAAAACTCAGCATCCTTCTACCAATATATTCACTATCTCTCCTCTGGACATGTCCAAACCATCTCAGTCTGGCCTCTCTGACTTTATCTCCAAAACCTCTAACATGTGCTGTCCCTCTGATGTACTCATTCCTGATCCTATCCTTCCTGGTCACTCCCAGAGAGAACCTCAGCATCTTCATCTCTGCTACCTCCAGCTCTGCCTCCTGTCTTTTCCTCAGTGACACTGTCTCTAGGCCAAACAACATCGCTGGTCTCACCACAGTTTTGTACACCTTTCCTTTCATTTTAGCTGAAACTCTTCTATCACACATCACACCTGACACTTTCCTCCACCCATTCCATCCTGCCTGGACACGCTTCTTCACCTCTTTTCCCCACTCTCCATTGCTCTGGACTGTTGACCCCAAGTACTTAAAATCCTCCACCTTCTTGATCTCTTCTCCCTGTAACCTCACTCTTCCACTTGGGTCCCTCTCATTCACACACATGTACTCTGTCTTACTGCGGCTAACCTTCATTCCTCTCCTTTCCAGGGCAAACCTCCACCTCTCTAGCTTCTCCTCCACCTCGTCCCTACTCTCACTGCAGATCACAATGTCATCTGCAAACATCATAGTCCATGGAGATTCCTGTCTAACCTCGTCTGTCAGCCTGTCCATCACCATAGCGAACAAGAAGGGGCTCAGAGCTGATCCCTGATGCAGTCCCACCTCCACCTTGAACTCCTCTGTCACACCTACAGCACACCTCACCACTGTCTTACAGTCCTCATACATGTCCTGCACCGCTCTAACATACTTCTCTGACACTCCAGACTTCCTCATACAATACCACAGTTCCTCTCTGGGCACCCTGTCATAAGCTTTCTCCAGATCTACAAAAACACAATGCAGCTCCCTCTGGCCTTCTCTGTACTTCTCTATCAACATCCTCAAAGCAAATACTGCATCTGTAGTACTCTTTTTTGGCATGAAACCATACTGCTGCTCACAAATGCTCACTTCTGCCCTTAGTCTAGCTTCCACTACTCTTTCCCATAACTTCATTGTATGGCTCATCAGCTTTATTCCTCTGTAGTTGCCACAACTCTGCACATCTCCCTTGTTCTTAAAAATGGGCACCAGCACACTTCTCCTCCACTCCTCAGGCATCTTCTCACTATCTAAGATCCTGTTGAACAACCCAGTCAGAAACTCTACTGCCACCTCTCCTAGACACTTCCAAACCTCTACAGGTATATCATCAGGACCGACTGCCTTTCCACTCTTCATCCTCTTCAGTGCTCTCCTCACTTCATCCTGGCTAATCTTTGCTACATCCTGGTCCACAACAGTCACCTCTTCTAGTCTTTGTTCTCTCTCATTTTCCACTTTCATCAACTCCTCAAAGTACTCTTTCCATCTTCCCATCACACTGCTGGCACCTGTCAATAGACTTCCATCCCTATCCTTAATCACCCTAACCTGCTGCACGTCCTTCCCATCTCTATCTCTCTGTCTTGCCAGCCTGTATAGATCAGTCTCTCCCTCCTTACTGTCCAACCTAGCATACAAGTCATCATAAGCTTCTTGTTTGGCCTTTGCTACCTCTACCTTCACCTTACGCTGTATCTCCCTGTACTCCTGTCTACTCTCCTCAGTCCTCTCAGTGTCCCACTTCTTCTTAGCTAACCTCTTTCTTTGTATACA
This sequence comes from Antennarius maculatus, assembly GCA_013358685.1. Taxonomy (NCBI): domain Eukaryota; kingdom Metazoa; phylum Chordata; class Actinopteri; order Lophiiformes; family Antennariidae; genus Antennarius; species Antennarius maculatus. The sequence goes on from CM023624.1 coordinate 14,962,827, forward strand.
CTCCTGTACCTCCTCATTCCACCACCAAGTCTCCTTATCTACTTTCCTTCCAGATGACACACCAAATACTCTCCTACCTGTCTCCCTGATCACATTAGCTGTAGTTGTCCAGTCATCTGGAAGCACCTCCTGACCACCCAGAGCCTGTCTTAACTCCTTCCTAAAGGTCATGCAACACTCTTCCTTTTTTAGCTTCCACCATTTCGTCTTCTGCTCTGTCTTTGTCCTCTTCATCTTCCTCACCACCAGAGTCATCCTACACACCACCATTCTATGCTGTTTGGCTACACTCTCGCCTACCACTACTTTGCAGTCACTGATCTCCTTCAGGTTACATCGTCTACACAAGATGTAGTCTACCTGTGTGCTCCTACCACCACTCTTATAGGTCACCCTATGTTCCTGCCTCTTCTGGAAAAAAGTATTCACTACAGCCATTTCCATCCTTTTTGCAAAGTCAACTACCATCTGTCCTTCTGCGTTCCTCTCCTGGATACCAAACCTGCCCATCACTTCCTCATCACCTCTGTTACCTGCACCAACATGTCCATTGAAGTCTGCACCGATGACAACTCTCTCACTTCTAGGTATGCTCTGCATCACTTCATCAAAGTCCAACCAGAATTTCTCCTTCTCCTCCAGCTCACATCCTACCTGTGGGGCATACCCACTAACAACATTGAACATCACACCTTCTATTTCTAGCTTCAGACTCATCACTCTATCCGACACTCTTTTTACCTCCAGGACATTCCTAACAAACTCCTCCTTCAAGATAACTCCTACTCCATTTCTCTTCCTATCTACACCATGATAGAACAACTTGAACCCTGCTCCTAAACTTCTAGCCTTGCTACCTTTCCACCTGGTCTCCTGGACACACAGTATGTCTACCTTCCTCCTCTGCATCATGTCGACCAACTCTCTACCTTTTCCTGTCATAGTTCCAACATTCAACGTCCCTACTCTTAGTCCTATACTCTTGGCGCTCCTCTTCTCTTTCTTCGTGCGAACGCACTTTCCTCCTCTCCTTCTTCGACCAACAGTAATCCAATTTCCACCGGCGCCCTGTAGGTCAACAGCGCCGATGGCGGTCGTTGTTAACCCGGGCCTCGACCGATCCGGTATGGAAGTCATATGTTTGATTCGCATCTTTGATTTGGCAAAAGTTTTACGCCGGATGCCCTTCCTGACGCAACCCTCTGTATTTATCCGGGCTTGGGACCGGCACAATAAGACACTGGCTTGTGCCCTCTTGCGGCTACATTGTTTGCATATTTCTCACACTAACATGTATAAGATCATCAAAACAAATTGACATATGCTTTCGGCACTGATGCTTTGGATGATCGGGGTCACATGTGCAAAGCATGTGTATGCACAAAAACATGGCTCATGTGGAAACGTGCGATGCCTCATAAGAACTTCCTGTCTGGCATGCGAACATTTCTACAGCTATTGATCATTTGGTGACACTTGGTGAGGGGGTGCTGGGAAACTGTTATGATAAGTAAATGTGAAATCAATTACATATACAGTGCACCCTCGTGCATTTGTGCATTAACGCTCGCGACTTCACCGCATCGCGGATTTTTGGTAGGCAGTCACGTGATACCATACGCTCATTCTATTGGCTGACGGCATCCGGAAGTGCGCTCGGTTCCATGTGTCTCAGACTTACGTGAGACACAAAGTGCTTTAAACAGTCAATCAGTGTGGAAAAAGGTAATACAAATAGAAGGTGGTTTGATATCAGTATGGGGAGGGTTCATAAAACGTTTAAATTCCTGTAAATAATAAGATTGTCGCTTGATCGCCGAAGTTTCTCGCTCGATCGCGGAATTCATTAATCGTGTGTGATTCCTGGAACGCATTAACTGCAAAGAACGAGGGCGCACTGTAGTCTTCAAGATACAAACATCTGACGTAAAAAAATTTATAGATACCAACAACTGCACGTTGCCATGTCCCACTACAGCAGTACCCCTTTCTGCCGCAACTCATGCCAAGCAGTGTAACATAAACACCTCATAGATTGCCGTGCCAAAATAACTGAGCAAATATAAGACTAAGAACAGTTTGGACTGATGCAGTGTTGCAGTGTTGGCAGGGTTAGCTTCTTGCCTGGACGCATTAAGCAATTTTTGACCACTGAACATTAAATTCTGAAGTCTCAATGTTTTACTATTTGATGTTAATTTTTGGTCGAGTAAAAATAAAAACATTAATCGAAATAAAACAGAGTAATCAAGCACAAAGAGGCATGTTGGACTTGTGATTACCAAGATTACCATCAGTGCATCATTCACATGAGTGCAGTAGAATACCTCAGTGGCTTAAAGCTTGACTTAGCCTCTGCACCCCCGAGGATAAAATTCATTCAACAGAGGTAGAAACGCAAAAGCTACATTACAGTATTACAGTATTTTATTTGATTTATGTGTTGCTTTTATGTCCTGTAATTGTTTTTGTAATTGTAATTGTACAAACAGCCTCTTGGAACCAATTGTGTGTGTTGGTTGAGGACTACATGTAGTTCTCAGACTGGACAGGAGCGAAGGTATTGTGACCTAATTTCTTGCAGTCCATCAGTCATTGAGAGGACAATTGGTATGCTGAAGGGACAGTGGTGCCTTGACAGGACTAGGGATTAAGCTAGTGTACAGTCCTGAAACGGTGCAACGCAATGTGCGGCGTCTTCCGCCATGTGGTACACTGGCATGCCATTCCACTGCCAGAGCAGCACATCTCCCCACCAGACAAACCAGAAGCCAGACTCATGAATGTGCATCCTATCCAGACGGCCATTAATAACCAGGCAACATTTTATTTCAACCATAGAAAAGAGGCAAGGACACAGAATTCACTTATAAAACAGTGCTTTGATTCACTAATATTTGTGTGCATGCCTATCAGTTGATTATTCCTCCACTGTCCCCGGTGTCTCTGGAGACAGTGGAGGAAACCCCCGGGTCTGTGGCACATGGTTGTGACTGTGTCCTCTTCTCTGTTTTAAAATAATAAATTGAGTAATTATGCATGAGACAGTCTTTCATAACCTCTTCAACATCCTGGCTTGTTTATATTTACATTCCAAAGATTCATTCAAAACAAATAAACTATACATACTGCATTTAATTTGCGATCATTAAAGTATATCTATCTATTTACACTTGAGCATCTGTGAGCAGGCTGCTGTATGAACACATTTGTTTTGGTATACACAAATAGGTATAATCTAATGCAATCATAGTCACCCGCATGTGCGCTTACTGGCCCAGAGAGGGCAGTGCTACCTATAATTGCTGTGACTGTGCAGCCATCCTTTGCTTCACATCAATGTTGGGCCACTTCTTTTTCACATTTGCGTGTGTGCGCTTTTCTGACCCAGGAGCATTGACAGCCTCACGCAGACACACTTTACACCTTTCTTCTTTTGCATGTGTTGCTGTACTAATTTTCTGACAGTGTAGAGAGGGGAAACCCAGGTGCATGGCTCATTTAAATATGATTTGCATCCAGGTTAATACATCTGAATATTTTTCTGCATATGCTGTCTTCTGGATTTGAGTGTACACTGTATTTCTGTAGGAAATCAAAGCAAGTGTTTGTACATGATGCCCCAGGTCATTTCCACTACATTCTAAAGAATCAACAATTTCACTGTGATACACTTTTGTATCAACAGAAATGACAAAGTGAGGAGGACCTCGGCTGTCTTTGCCTACATACTATCTGCTGTTACCTTAGGTCTGTCGATCTCCTCGAACTCAGTGTTGACAGTCAGTTTATTGGTCATGGGGAGGAACTGCTCAGCTGAAGTGGAAGTCCTCTGTTTCAGACCGTGCTGCAGCTCCTTTAGGCACAAAGAAATTATTACATGAACATTATGGGCCTCAATTCAAAGATAAACAAAACAAAAAACATGCCCAGCACATACACTGACACACAACCATACTCACGTGCATAAAAACAAACACACCCAAAAAAAAAACCTGCTTCATTACTTTATGAAAACATGACAAAAATTGCTGTCCATTTGATTAAAAAATTTACAGTAGCTTAAATATTTGGATATTTTAAACATGTCTTTCTTTTAATATTTCAAGAGATATTGTATCCTTATAAACTTATTTATAAAAATATGAATATGAATGAACATATAAATTCTAATGTGTTCTTTGTTTTGGTGAACGTTCAATGCATTTGATGTGAACATTCAAACATTTAAATACTTTAAATATGTTTTTGGAATGAAATACTATTTTGCAAAACTTTTTTTAACATTTGCATATATTTTCAGTTCAATGCAACTTCATTGAATGACTTTGCTATGACTCAGACTACCTCTGAGTTTACTAGCATTGGTTGTCAGTTGACGGAGGACATGGTCCAGGATGTAAACCACAGTGCCCCAGACCTCTCTGCTGAACCAGCTAATAGCACAAGAGGGAGTGAATGCGAGAGTCCAGAAGGCTTCAAGAGAAAACCTCCACTGAATTTACCACCAGCAGTATCCTTTAGGGGCAATTGGATGAAGATTTGAGTGTCACTCTGGAAAGCGTCCCGAAAGTAGATGCAACTAAGAAGGTAAAGACCATGTTGCAACTTGTGTATCACGCATTCCAAAATATCGTTGGTGTGAAGGAAGACCAAACTGCCAAGCCACCTTCAGACCATAGTAGGAGACAGCACCAAATCACAGAATTGCTGAAAAAATTAAGGACCCTCAAGGAAAGGCGAAGGAAAGTAGACACTGAGGAGCAAGGAGCCTGAACAAGGTAAGTTCAGAACTGTGGAAAATTGTAACCTAACATTGAAAGGCTGGATTAGCCGGAAAAAGCAGAGAAAGAAATTAAGACAAAGGAAAGCTTTCTTTAACAATCCCTTCTGGTTTACAGCCAACATTTTTGGAAAACCAAAAAGCAGGAGACTGACATGTACAAAGGAGGAAGTGGAGGACAGTGTGGCAGCAGCCCATACTGAACCCAACAGATCTCATGGAAGACTGTCCATTCTGTCTGTGTGCGTGACTTGAGTACTGCTGCCATAGTGTTGGGTTCACTATATATCTGCCGTGGGTTCCCTGCAACATCACTGCGGTACTTCTTGCAGAAGATGGGTTTGGAACCCAGACTACTGCCGAGAGCCATTGGGGAGATATTAGCAATAACTGAGACTACATCAAGATGTCTATGGTTGACAAGAGCCCACAGTTGGAGTCTGGGGGAGACAAAGCTTCTTAGCTTCACGGGTGACTCCCAGTCATGAGACAGACGGAATGCAGCCGAGGTCAGACATGGCTCAGGGAGACAGATGGTCCTGCCATGCATAGTACATCATAATTCGTTAGAGTTAATCTGCAGTGGACAGCAGAAAGACCATCTTGAGGTGTTCTGGGATGAAAAGGGCGACACATCAAAGACGGATGTTCACAGCTGATGATCCTGCAATTGATACTACGCTCTGACTATCCCAATACGGAGTGCCAGCAAAAGGAGGAGCTTACATCGTCTATAACAGGGGTCACCAAATGGCGGACCGCGTCACCGGATCCGGATCGTGTGATGGTTCTGTCCGGACCCGTGACCACTCCATGATAAATTCACGAGAGTAGAATTTCTTGGAGAATTTGTTCTGACGGTCGCAGCTCCAGACGGCGGGCGCTGCTCCTCCAGTTAATACGGTAATAGCTCCACTCAGTTCAGCCAATCAGATCGTTTGTTTACCTGATCTGTCAGCGCACCAGGAAGTGAGACAGCTCGCTACCGCTCTGAGTTTACAGCTACAGCGGAGCACCGAGGACGGGAGACAGTGAGGACAGCATAGCTTGCTCCAAACGAAGGGACGTAAATGAGGAAACCCGCTGGTTAACAATGAGTGGACGGAGAAATTTATGTTTCTTCTTCCGTCAGGCAGTTCAAAACCCTCGTGCCTCATATGCTCCGAACATGTAGCATTAATTACACATTGCAACGTGAAGCACCACTACGACACAGAGCTTTTGAGCAGTTATCTCCTGAAGTCCGAGCTGAGGACAAAATAACCGAGAAAAAGGCAAACGAATGTTCACTAAAGGCATGGTGGATTTGGGGGCAACATAAAAAATCTTTCAGTGATGGGACAGTTGTGAGTAAGTGCTTAAACGCTGTTGTTGAGACATCATTTGAGGGAAAACAAAGATGAGATGTGTGGAAAAATCAAACAAATCCCGATGTCAACTTCAACAGCAACCAGAAAATAAAAAATATTAACAGCTTGACGCAGCTATTTAGAGTACCATGCATATGTGTGGCCATTGATGAGTCTACAGATGTTCCTGGTAATGTCCAGCTTTTATGTGAGTCAGGTTCCTTCACAAAGACAAGGAGCTCTTTGCTGGGTGTAACACCACTAACACACAAGAGGAGGGGACATAAATGCAGCAATAAAATGCTGACAAAGGGACATAGATCTGAAGCAGGTGGTCTCTGTTGCCACAGATGACAGAGACCACCACCCTCTCATTTTCCACCACCTTGTTATGGTGGGAAAAGAGGGGGGCTGTGCCAAATAGTGGGAGCTTTCCAAAACAGTCAAGGTGTGCTCTGTGCACACAAACAAATTTGCTGTCCAACATTGATGTTTATTGGAAAAAAAAAAGTCATATGAATTTTTTCATATAGACACAAACAAGTTTTGGTCAAACATCAAATGTAGAACAAGTAAAACTTAATACCGTACAAATTATAACTTAATATTGCACATATGCAAAATGAAATTATAAACAAAAAAACACATCAAAAGCAAAAAATTTCATGGAACAAAATCAAAATCATCTTTATATACTAATGAGGGTCATTGGTATGAGACGCATCACCTGGGTTAATCTGTTGAGACAATCTTTTTAGAAGTTAGAATAGGGAAGTGACGTCGTAGGATACCATGGTCTCATCTCTATCCAATCTCAGTCCTCTCACCTTTTCCACAAAGTCCATGGAGTTCTGTATATGGTAGGGGTTGTGTTAGGATTTTGCTCTGAACAAAACGTTCTTAGGTTCTTTAGCTCGGTTGAGAGGTGTATCTTCAATGATGAGACAAATTGTATTACAAAAAGACTTTACTGAAGAAGTTCAGCAGTTTACGAGTTGGTGAGGATACAGCACTGGGCTCTCCACCAGACGCAGCAAAAAACCTCTGGAGAACACCTCTGGATCTTAGCTCCAGAAAGGGCTGCTGTTATAGTTGTCCTTTACATCCTTTCTGACGTAACAGCAGTTTCAGAAAGGGCTGGTATAATTACCAACGGTCAGCAGTCTGAATATTTCCCTTTAGGGAATGCTTTTTACCATTGTGACGTAACCGTTAGCCATTGCCTTTGGGCAATCAGATGATTTTTCTGAAATACTGCGAAATGAACAAACTCACAAACTTTCCCTCTATGTGAATGACTTGTTCCTGTACTTGTCTGATACCATTACTATAATTCCTCCAATTCTCGAAATCCTGAATCAATTTGGTAAAATAGCAAGCTACAAAAATAATCTTCACAAGAGTGTGATATTTCCTTTCAATCAAACTGCCTCACAAATCTCCCCATCACACTTTCCATTTAACTAGTTAAGAAAGGATTGAAAAATCAAGGTGCAGAAATACCCCCTGTGTTTTCTCAGCTATTCATGAAGAACTTTGGCGTGCTCGTGGACAGGTGCAAACTAGACATGGAAAGATTGTCAAGTCTGCCTTTTTCCATAGTTGGCCACATCAGCATCATTAAAGTGATAGTATTGTTGAAACTTATGACCTTTTTCAAAACATAGTCATTTTGCTAAGGACAAAGTTCTTTAAAACCTTGGTCAAAAGCATAGCCTCCTATATTTGGAATGGTAAATCCCACAGGATTAAAAGGTAATCACTCAAGAGGCCTAAGAGGCTTCCTGGTCTGGTCTTACCCAATTTCATTCGTTCACTATTATTCAGACTTCATTTTACCTCAAGAAAGTATTACATCCCTGGGATGTGCTTCAAGAAAAATATGTGCATCCCAACATGATGCATCCCAAAAGTAATAACAGAATATACTGTATGGTAGAAGCATACGCAAGGATTGAGTTTTACCAGCAGTACAATATAAAAACTAAACAAATTATTAATTTGAATTATTTTATTAATAACAACTTTATAACTGTTTAAGTAAAGAGAAAAAAAAGAGTAAAATTATATATTACTCTTATCAAACTTCTAAAGCCTGGTAATAATTAAAAAACAGTTTTAAAAATAAAGAAAGTAATACAGTTTATTGTTCACTTTTGCTTTTCACTCTGCCTTTAATTCACTGCACCATGCAGGACACTGACATGCTGACAGCCTTCTCCACACAAATTTCCGTAATATATCTGTAATATCTGTATCTTTTTCTTCATTAACTTTTGATTGTTTTTTTTATTCAAGAAAGCACTCAATGTCACTTGGTTTTTCTCCAACTTTTGCATCTTTTTCGGAGGCATGGTGGTAATCAATCATTCAATCAGTCAATCAACCTTCATTTGTATAACGCTTAATCATATCAGCAGACATTTCAGAGCGCTTTAACGGAAAGAGAAACCCAGCAGGACTCTCCAAGCATAAGTGACAGCTTATGCTTGCTCTGGAGGGTCTAACTAACTCCTCGTTCTCACTGCAGCGTGTACAACGAGAAGACGTTGTGTTGCCCTTGGTTCAGTATTAATAAGACAGAATCACACCGGTGAGTCTTGTGACGAGAAACTCCCGCGAGAAATTTGCGCGAGATCAAAATGTAATGGTGATTTGCGGGTTGGAAATTTAAGTGGAGAAATGTAAAAATTGTGAATATTTTTGTTGAATGGAAGTGCATGTAAAGCTTGCGTCCCAGGGATGCATGCTGTCTGACAATCGTGCGTTACTGCCAAAAAATGTGCGTCAAAGACGCAAGGACGCATGCAAACAGCACTTATTATTTTTATTGAGCCTGCAACATCCAGAAAATGCTATTCTGGACCAAGGATAATTAGAAATGAGGCCTGGATATACCGCAAGTGTGTAAGGGACCCTGTCTACCTTGGTTCAGTCAGTTGTGCTCCCTACCTTCCAACTTATCAAAGCCAGCTGTTTCCTAACCCAATTGTTCTGAACACAGTAAAGATCCGGTCACAATTTAGAAGACACTTCAACCTGTCCATGATGTCAATCCATTCTACTATTGCCAACAACTACAGATTTCCACCTGCTACTTTACACTCAGCGTTGAAGATCTGGATGACAAAAGGCATTACTTCTGTCAAAAGTCTTTCTGCAGGGCAAATTTGTATCTTTTACACAGCCCTTAGAAATGTTTGGGTAGCAGCGTGATGGATGAAGTTGTGCTTTCTCACTTGTTCCAAAACCAGCGCGAGTTTCACCTCAAATGCTTTTATGTGGGAATACATGTTGCAAATGAGTTTCCCCTGGCCTTGTAGCTGCAAGTTAAGGCTGTTCAGCATTTCTGTCACGTTTGTTAAAAATGCAAAGTGCCGTTTCAATCCTGGATTGATCAGCTGTGGGACCAATTTGTCGGATGGGCATTTTTCTGCTACTGTTCAGGGGGCCGTGCCAAATGTGGAGACCGCGGGTCTTAGTTTGGGGACCACTGCCCTCGGCGAACGGGAACCCGGGACCTTCTGGCTGTGAATCAACAACGCTACTCTCTGTGCCACTTGCTGCCCATTCATTCATTTAAATAATTACATTTTTTATTGTAATTTTGTATATATTCTACTAATTCATATTTTAGTTTGTTACTTACTTTTATTTATGTATCTAACACAAATTTTTGTAGTAATAGAACTGTCTAACTGACCAACTACATTCTGCCAAGTATCAGCTGCTGCTTGCACACCACGGGACAAATCAAAAACCCATCAGAACCTGCAGCTTAAATCTCTTTCACTTAAATTTCAATTATCAGTCTACTGATTTACAAAAATATCAACCAGTCCCAACAAAACTACAGTATGTTGGTCTATTTTTAATCTGAAGGGGTTCAATGTGGATGTATGAAGGGGTTCAATGTGGATGTATGCCAAAAACAGTAGAGATCTCTTTCTCATGATGATCTTGACAAGCAAAGAAAACAGACTTAAAACCCATATGATTTACATAATAATGCTTAATGTAACTGGCTGAAATTGCTATATTAGAGTTCTGGGAGACTGTCTCTGTGGCAAAAGGCCAAGGTATTTATAAGTCCTGACCTGACCTGGAGTGTTATTCAGATATTGGGGGCAGGCCACTGACCCTAACAGGCAGCTCAGAAAGATAGTCGTGACTGAAATCTCACCAAAGAAAGTAGTATGTGGAACATCTGGGTGTTGTAAAATGTAAGTCAGTGTCTGGATGGGCTTTAAATTGTATAAAAGCTGAGTAGATCTTACTGCTGTCAGAGAACACTCAAAGGTGCTTTCTCTCTATGACGTATGTATTAAAGAGTCATGACACCATATCTGAAAATTTTCAGAGAATTAGCCACTCTCATCATTGAACGGGGAAGAATTTCCCTGACAGTAACCTCAAGCACAATGTTGATGAATGATTTTGCTCTGCAGTAATGTGGAAGGAATATTGAAAAACGATTTTTAAAAATGAGTCCGGACTGAACATGAATAATTTTATACAAATAATGTTTCAATGATAAAGTAGAAAGAAAGATAAACAACAATGACTATGTCTAACAATGATATGAAAGGACTGTTTTAAAGTTACACGCAAGAAAGATTGAAGTCACATGTGAATGGAAGAGAAGATTGGGTAGAAGGAGCAACTGTGTGGTCAAAAATGAAAAGAAAAAGACTGAATTAGAGTACACACCTGTATGGTGAGATGGTACTGCAGCTGCTCAAGAGCAGTGAGATGATCATTTCTGTGTTTGAGAAACTTGGTGGACAAGTCCTTCCGTGGAAAGCCCTCTACGTAAGAATACAAAAAGATGGTGAACATTAAAAACAGGGCAATGCAGTCAAGAGTCACACAAACTATATCCTCTAATGTCTAACAGATTACATCTTTCAGATAAATATCTGCAACAGTGGTAACAGAATTAACAGAAACTAATACCAATATGGAATCCACCTTGAAGTGGCTCCAATCCTAAAGCAGAGTTGTCATTACTTGAAATTGAATATTCTTGAGTTTATTTCATTTTTTCAGATTAACATGATATAAGTCAAGAGAATTTCTGTTGTTATTGGTCCTTTATTTTAATGGTGTTAGTAAGAATCATTTATTAGAGAGTGTTATTAATGTACCCTTCTGTCCAGAAGTGACAATCAGGCCTCTGAGGTGGTTGTTCATCTCTATCAGTTGCTGTTTCTCCCTGCTCAAACGGGCAATGCAGAATGCTGCCTTCTTTAGCCTGTTATGCATGGGAGGGTGGTTGCTTTTAGTACTCTGCACATTTTCAAGAAAATAATCTGACTTCCTGAAATTTGAAATCTTCTGTTGGCGTAAATGTGGCTTCTTCTTTTGGCGCCGTACCCTCTGGAAGGAAGACGACACAATATCTTACCATCATCTCACAGAAGTAATTGATGTAGAGATTAAACATATTTTCTAGGGTAATGTTATACAAGAGACTATGGATTTACAATAGTTATCTTGTGCATTTGTGTGTTGATGAACCCACCACAGGTCCAGTGGTGTAGACCAGTGGTAGTAGACTTAAACCAATTAACTAATTTAATTTGGTACCTGTCCTGTGATGTGACTTCTGACTTCTTGCTTTGCCAAGGATGAAGTGTTGACAATTTTCTTCAGATCCAAACCATCTGAACATCGATAGGAAACAACACAAAATAGAGAAATTCAGACGGACACTCCACAAAAAGCTCGAATTATCACAGCTTACATGATCATAGCCAAAGTCTTCAATGAAAATGACTCTAAAATTAAAGCCTCATCATTGGATGAAGGACCTGTAACCATGTGATTATGGTGGAGACATAGTAGAGTGAATGGCACCTATGTAGCAGTGCTCTGGGTGCACTTTTTGGGGTTCTGTGCCTTGCTGAAAGGCACCTTGGCATTGCTAAAGAGGTGAGCTGGCCGCTCACGAGCTACGAGTTCACACTTCTTACTTTGTGCTCATAACATGCAAATACAAATACAAACAAAAAACAAAAAAAAGAAATTTCATAAAGAAAATTTATTAAAAAAGACTAAATTTAAACAAAAAAATAAAATTAAAAATTAAAAGAGATTGATGGACAGATCATTGGTGGTTTGTTACATAACAACTGCAGCATGGTATGCTTGTTTATACAATACTGAGGTATAACAATGTGGAAGAAAAGTATTAAACATGAAAATTGATTGCAACACCTGGGAGTTCTTTCCATGTGCATCCTGCTCTCTCATTTGCTCAACAGGAACTCGAGATCAGCACGTGTTAAATGAGAAGATATGTGGAAATGGAGAAAATAGTGAAACTTTGGAAGTTGACCCGGGCAATGTCCAAGCCAGTATAACCGTCATTATTGTGTGAGCTCATGACCGGGATTCGAAACCACACCCTCCTTCATTCGAGTAAGTTGAGTAACCCTAACTCTACTGGATAGTGCTTGCCATGACTGGGATTTAAATCCATGACCTCCTACATTCAACTCAGTTAACTTAACCACTGTACTATCCAGCAGTATAAATAACTTGCAAACTCCACACAGAAACAGGAACCTTCTTGCTGTGAGGCAAGCTATACTCATTGTGCCACCATTCTTCCACACAAGACATATAATGATACAATTTAGTGGTTCATGAAAAAGATCCACTATGACAGTGCCAAAGAGAGGCCCCCACCTGCTGAGATGAGGCTGGAGGAAATATCAGTAGATTGTGCCGGTGGTCTGATGGTTTGTGGACGAAGTAGCAGGAGGTGGTTGAGAGAATCCATGTCCTTCTTCATTTGGTTGACCAAAGTTTGCAGGATGTTGTTCTGCTCCCGCAGATGACAAATCTCTTCTATTGACATCAAGTGAACTCTTGCTGTATGGCCCTGTGAGCAGATACACACTCAAATAGATATACAGTAGCAGAGGACTGAATGTGTCCTTGTGATTTGATGTTATGTTTTGAAATAGTATTGCCTTTACTATGGTATTGTTACACAAACAGTTTTGGCCCTTTGTATACAGAAATATACATTTCTATGGTGGCAACATTGAAATCTAGAGAAAATAATATTTTTTTAAAATAGCGACCATCAAATAAAACATCAAGGATTCATACAGCTGATTGCACTTGCAGCTTAAAACCTACCCCGTGTCTAGTCTGTAGGCCTAATACTTCATCATAAGATAAAAACCGGGTGTCTTCTGAATTTTGACCAAGTATGGATCAGATAAAACAAGTTGGTGGAAAAAGAAGAGTTGGCAGAAAAGTTTTTGTTAAGATCAGTCAAACAATTTCTAATCATGTGACTTCTCTGAGAGGTCTTTTTCAAAGTCAAACTTTCTTTATTGTCATTATACACATACGGTACAACAAAATTTCAAAGGCCAGATGCAGTGTTGGTCCAGAGCCGCTGCATACCAGGCGCGCCGCCACTACTGTCCAACATGACCTAATATTACCTAGATGCATGTTTTTCCTGATTTTTATGGCTGCAACCAAACTTTCAGCTTGAATAGCTGATCTATGTTCAGACACGAATCACCTAATGACACCATGAATGCAGATTGTGAAGATAACTCAAGATGTCCTGTTGCTGTTGTGTCACTTGATCTAACAGCAGCTTTTGACACAGTGGACCACTCAATCCTTCTGTCAACAAAACCTCTAAGTTGATTGTGGTGGTTCACCTCACCTGACAGCAAGAATTTGTTCTTGTTATGGCTGGAAAGTTCTAACGCAGCTCTCGTTTGTGGGGTACCTCATGGCTCCATTCTGGGGCCTCTCCTGTTTTTGCTGTACATGTTGCCACTCAGGCTAGTCGCAGTTCAGTACCAGCTTTTTCCACGCTGACGTGCCTCAACAACTTCCGTCCAGTGACACTCACCCTCATCATTACTACATGCTTAGAGCGGCCGGTTGTGGCACTTCTCAAATCCTGTCTGTCCCTCACCCAGGACCGACACCAATTTGCCTACTGCAAGAAAAGGAATACAGAAGAAGCATCCTCCATAGCATTGCACTCTGTCCTCTCACATCTGAATAATAATTAAACATACGCCAGGATGCTGTTTGTTGACTTAAGTTCAGCATTCAACACTGTCATCCCTGCCAAGTTAAAGGGACAGTAATCTCATTTTAAAGTAATATTTTGTTTATCATTATGAAAAAAGAAAAATAACAAAATTTCCAGATGTCTGGCATCATCCCTGGTTTCAGGAAACCTTAAAATCTGCGCCGCAGCAGCACCGTCACGTGGGTTCATGCATCATCGGCGACACCTGTCGCTTCATCAGTCAGGGCAACCATTACAGCACAATATGATCAATGAAGTTATACATCTTCATTTGAGATGATTTTTCTATAAATAAGTGTGATGATGTTGGCTTGTTATGTTGTCGCTTGCCGTATATTTATATGATGGCGCTGATATGGATTCACAGCAGAAATGACGCAATCATCATAGTGACGACTTACTATGATGATTATGTCACTTCTGCTTTGAGGGAGCTCATCGTAACTTATGATATATTTTGTTTGTCCAAGGTCTCCATTGATAATAAAAAAAATAATGCCACCAAAAAGTTTGTTTAATTATGTACTTCAAATAATACCCCGGGTTCATTTTGACTTTACTGTCTCTTTAACAACTAAAGCTACAGAAGCCTCTGCACAAAAACCAACAGGTTCAGGAACAGCTTTTTCCCCACAGCTGTCTTCCTGCTGAGCTCTGCCCCCATCACGCCCACGCCCCTTAATTCACACGCACCGCCCCCCAAACCCCCCCCAACAAAGAGAATTGGACTTATTAATGTATTATCACATTTCTTGTTTGCTTCATCATGCACATACTCTTAATTATACCACAATCATTATCATTTCCGGTCAAAGCACACCCACTTCTGGTTTAAGTCCCACCCATTCCGAGTACAGATATGGATAAAGATAATTTAGATGGTTGAACAGATACAGATAGTGGTGTACTCGCTCATTCCTAACGGTGGGTAACCTGTCACGTGTCCAAGACCTTTCAAGAGCAGCACAGACGTCACTTTTCAAAATAAAATATTTTTAGACTGATAATCAATAAAAAAAAAGAAAAAGTCAAACATTCTGTGCCGCCCTGTATCTAAATTGGTACTGGGTTGCGACCGGGTGATTGGGAACTGCTGATTTAGATGATTCGTAACAGAACAATCTGGCCAAGATGGACCCAAGTACACCAGGACACAGGCGCATTGATTTTAGCCAAGATGGCGGCGCATACAGCTCCGTGCTCAATGCTCTCGTTTTCGGTGCTTTGTTGGTTTTATGTTTTTATATCTATTGTCTCCTTGTTCGCATTCTGTCATCCATTCAGCGCCTACAGCTGGCACGAGATTTTCAGAATCAGAAACTGCAGCGAAGAGAGCGTTACAGCACGAAATTCCAACAGACATTGCGAGGAGCCCCGTAATATTGATCTGTGGAGCGTATACCTTAGGTGTATTCTCACCTGTGTTGCCAGGTCCCTCTCTTTATTACAAGGACATAGTAAGGCAACCATGTTCTGAGGCACTTGTTCTTTTTTCTGCACTTCTGCCTCAGCCTGACAGTAACGAAAAGAAAGTTGGTGTTACAGTTAGAATTTATAAACATTTCCACTGGTATGTTGTGGTACAGGCACAGTGGACTTCTTTTAAATCTCTCAAAGTTATCTTTAAAAATGACAAATACAAGCACTGTTGCCTCACAACACGGCGGGTCCGGGTTCGAGTCCTGCTCTGTGCGGAGTTTGCATGTTCTCCCCGTGTCTGCGTGGGCTCTCTCCGGGTTCTCCGGCTCCCTCCCACCTCCAAAAGCATGCCCGTAGGAGTGAGTGTGTGTGCGTGGCTGTATGTATTTGTGTCTGGCTCCGCGGTGCACTGCTGTTGTGCTCGGAGTGTCCCCCGCCTCACGCCCTATGCCAGCTGAGATAGGCTTCAGCTCCCCATGACCCACTACAGCGGATTCAGCGGCAGAAAATGAATGAATGAACAAATAATGACTGAAAAGGAGCAGCTAAAAATTCCCTTGTCTTCATACAGGGAAGCCACATATACAAATACAATACAGGGAATACTGCAAATATACAAAAGAATACTGAAATAATCAATGTGCAATTGAATATTTCTGGCATCACACCCAGAGTGCAACCTGCCTCACGCCCCAAGTCCGCTGGGACAGGATCTAGCAACCCCGCGACTAGCAACAGTGGAAAAACCAAGTATTGAAGATGAATGAAGGAATGAGTGAGATGATATGTAACATATGTAGACATACTAGCTAAATAGTTATTGTATATCTTATATTGCACCTGTTGGCATACAGTTTGAGAATTGACATTATGTTGGATTCTGTGATGCCACTTGTGAGGATACTTTCAACAGCCTTGTTGAAAGTCAGGTGTGTTCAGCAGTCTGATGAAGTACAGCCTCTGGTGAGTTTTTTTACTGTTGCTGTAGGGATTTTAGCCCAGCAAATGTCCTATTTCATTGTTTCCAAACCGCTGAGCTGCAGCACACTTGTGTGCCGTGAATCAAAAAGGCAAACTAGCATAATAAAAAAATGCCATTGTTGAGTGTCTGTGTTGTAATCTAGATTCTAGATTACAGTGGTTGGAAAAGCGGTTGCCCTAATTGATGTGAAGGCCTGGGAATCTGGCATTGCCAGTTTGTTCAACCTCCACTCCTTTGATGATGGGAAGCAGCAAAGTGGGTACTCCATCTCACTTCAGCCCTCTCACTAAACAATGACCTTGTGAACCAGGTCTCTCAAAGAGAAGGGATCCCTATTTCAGATGGACAGAGGTGCAATAGGTGACATGAGTACAGAACAGATCAACAAATTCACACACAAAGATTGCACAACCCCTGAGACAATGAGGGGCGCACCTGAATAAAAGCTGCATAAACTAAATTGTAAAAGAAAAAAGTCTACATAAATAGGCCACACCTGTCTGTAACCTGTAGGTGTTGAGATGTTGTAACATTACATATTTACACCGAAGAGTGTTTTTGAAATTTCCTGTAAGAAAGAAGGGCAGTCTGTATGCATATCTGTCAGTTGTTCTGTACAAGCCTACAGGACTCTTAGTGTGGGTGTTCACCTGCCTCAAAACCTTGAGGTCATTCATGTGTGTTTCAACTGGAGTGCATTCCCCCTAGGATCAAAGGGGACCTTTTGATTGAGGAGATCATCAATCTCGTTTATCAGAGATTGAACATTAGCGATGAGTATGAAGTGTGTTGTGCTAATCAGTCGCTAAGTCTCTGGCATACTCCTCCCTGCCTGCATTTCTTCCTTATCAGCCTGCAGGCAGAAGCACATGCCCCTGCCGTGGTCCATTCTGGTGGTTATCCAGCATGACGCTATAGGTCCAGGAAAGAATGGAGGACATTTATGTTGAAAAGTTCTCTTTGACTCAACTTGACATGAGCTCCAACATGTCACACAGGAAAAGACAGTACAGTAGGAAATTAAACAATAACTATGTAAGGCTTGACTCAGAGATACATTATGATGCCCTGCAGGGCAAAAACATTCTGATAATCACAAACTCAGGGTCTCACACCAGTAATGAATCATTATCTATTCATCCATATGCAATAAGGAGAGAGATACTCTTTGCAGCATTGTTTTTCATGTACTGCAGCTTCACAAGCATGATGTGTCACGCACATTCCCTCTTGTGTTCGAGAAAATATTGTCAGCATCTCAGCGTTTCTTCATTTAAGCAATGCTGAAATGTAACAAAACTTTTATTCAACTGTGTATCATAACGACAGGTTCTGTGATGCCATACTAATTCGAAAAACTGATAAGCACATAAGCCTATGTAACAGTAAATATCATGTCTAAGAAAAAAGTCATGGATTTCCAATTGGTATTGATTACATACACACTATATAGACTATACAATAGGCTGTATAATATTGATAGACTAACCTGGTCTCTGGCCTGAGTAAGGTCTTGTATTGACTGTTCATTAGCAATGCCATCTTCCGTCTTTATGTCTTCACAATGCCCTTGGCACTCCAGCTCCTCTTGAACCTGTATTGTCTCTAAGGCCTTTTCACTCTTCAGACCACCACTCAGTTGCAGATTGTACCTGAAAAACACAGAATTAAATTCAGAAAAATCATGAGAAAGACTTAGATTGAGTAGTTGAAGCTAGACTAAGGACAGAAGTGAGCATTTGTGAGCAGCAGTATGGTTTCATGCCAAAAAACATTATTTGCTTTGAGGATGTTGATAGAGAAGTACAGAGAAGGCCAAATGGAGCTGCATTGTGTTTTTGTAGATCTGGAGAAAGCTTACAACAGGGTGCCCAGAGAGGAACTGTGGTATTGTATGAGGAAGTCTGGAGTGGCAGAGAAGTATGTTAGAGCGGTGCAGGACATGTATGAGGACTGTAAGACAGTGGTGAGGTGTGCTGTAGGTGTGACAGAGGAGTTCAAGGTGGAGGTGGGACTGCATCAGGGATCAGCTCTGAGCCCCTTCTTGTTCGCTATGGTGATGGACAGGCTGACAGATGAGGTTAGACAGGACTATGATGTTTGCAGATGACATTGTGATCTGTAGTGAGAGCAGGGAACAGGTGGAGGAGAAGCTAGAGAGGTGGAGATTTGTCCTGCAAAGGAGAGGAATGAAGGTTAGCCGCAGTAAGACAGAGTACGTGTGTGAATGAGAGGGACCCAAGTGGAAGAGTGAGGTTACAGGGAAAAGAGATCAAGAAGGTGGAGGATTTTAAGTACCTAGGGTCAACAGTCCAGAGCAATGGAGAGTGTGGAAAAGAGGTGAAGAAGCGTGTTTTTTTGTTGTTGTTGTTTTTTTTTTGGGGGGGGGGGGGTCGCACACCAAACTCCTGGATGGCAGCAGAGTCTTTCAGGCTTGAGTCAAAGATCTTCCCAAGCTCTTGACTGGCTGCTCCGTGATGGATGGGATTGCAGTTCCAGAGATCGAGAACCGGTACTTATCCATCACCTTCCCCCTCTTTAGTACCATAGACCTCGACTTGGAGGGCTTGAAACTCATCCTTGTCCATGTGATGAGTCTCTCCAATCCCTGTAAGATCCACCTGCTCCCTGGGACCGATGTTGTTGTGATGGTAAGGTCATCCATGTAGGCTCTTATAGGGGGCTGGCGAACACCTGATCTGGATAGGGGCCCTCTGCATTCCACCTCTGCAGCCTTGATCACCATGTTCATTGCCAGTGCGAAAAGGGTAACAGAGATGGTACAACCTGCTATTATTCCTATCCCAAGGCAATGCCAGCCTGATGTTACTGACCCAGAAATGAATCTGAGCCTGAAATTGGCATAATAATCCAGGATCAGGTGCTTGATCTTACTGGAAATAGAAAATAGATACAAGGAAAAAACATCCGGGGCCTCTATTGTTCAGTAAGAAATATTTTTTTCATTTTGTGGAAAAACTTGGATGGAAGAGCAAAGGCATACTGGAGTGAATATTTCTGACCAAACTGAACAGCAGAATAAGCAGGTGGATATTAATAATTGATAAGCAGGTGAAATATTGTGCTTTGGCACAATATTTTCTTCATATGCAATTGATTGTGTTTGGTAGTTATAGATGTAGCCATTTGTGTTTGGAGTAAATTAATTTGCTCATTGATATTATCAATCTAAATTTATTTTGTAATATTTGAGAACTAGTTGTATTATTTTAACAGCATGCTGTTTTAAAGGTTCATTGTGAGAATCAATACTCAAATTGGCAGGTTAATGTAGGGATCTGGTATCATTTGATTACAGATTTCTTTCAGTGAACATTAATTGAGACTAAATATTATTTGGTTAACTCTTCCCTGTTTCCAGGGAAGAGTTAACTTTATAATTGTTATCAGTTTTCATAATAATGCTAACTTGCTTAATGAAGGTTATTATTCATTTGAAGAACAATACTCTTACTTTAACATTGATTCATTCATCATCTACCGCTTCATCGGCTGTGGTGGGTCAATCATTTCATCAGCCCTTCTTCAACCCTTAGATGCACAGGTGGGGCCAAACATGACCCCATGGGTTGTTTTGCTTCAAAAGCTTCAAAATGAAAACTTGTAATATATTCATATTCCAGGTATTCCTCATAAAATAGGTTTGTGACATGAGGCCATTTGCAATTTAAAGAAAAATAATTTCAAGAAAATGCAGATTTGGATCACGACCCCACTCTTCCGCAAGTGGGGTCACATATGACCCCAAATAGTTCTTAGGGAATCTTGTATGAACCTTTAATTTTAAGCAACTTTTACTGTCCCACTTACACATCTGATGTCATCATCCACTTCTGATGCAACTGTCCAATCAACACGCCTGGTGTCAGCAATCTCACCACCCAGGAGCTAATTGTTACAGAGCCAAAGTTCTTAAAATCCTACATCTTCTTGATCTCCCTGTAACCTCACTCTTCCACTTGGGTCCCTCTTATTCACACGCATGTACTCTGCCTTACTGCGGCTAACCTTCATTCCTCTCCTTTCCAGGAAAAATCTCCACCTCTCTAGCTTCTCCTCCACCTGTTCCCTGCTTTCATTACAAATCACAATGTCATCTGCAAACATTATAGTCCATGGAGATTCCTGTCTAACCTCGTCTGTCAGCCTGTCCATTACCATAGCGAACAAGAAGGGGCTCAGAGCTGATCCCTGATGCAGTCCCACCTCCACCTTGAACTCCTCTGTCACACCTACAGCACACCTCACCACTGGCTTACAGTCCTCATACATGTCCTGAACCGCTCTAACATACTTCTCTGCCACTCAAGACTTTCTCATACAATACCACAGTTCCTCTCTGGGTACTCTGTCATAAGCTTTCTCCAGATCTACAAAAACACAATGCAGCTCCCTCTGACCTTCTCTGTACTACTCTATCAACATCCTCAAAGCAAATACTGCATCTGTAGTACTCTTTTTTTGGCATGAAACCAAACCATGCTGCTCACAAAAGCTCACTTCTGCCCTAGTCTAGCTTCAACTACTCTTCCCATAACTTCATTGTATGGCTCATCAACTTTATTCCTCTGTAGTTGCCACAACTCTGCACATTTCCCTTGTTCTTAAAAATGGCCACCAGCACACTTCTCCATTCCTCAGGCATATTCTCACTATCTAAGATCCTGTTGAACAACCCAGTCAGAAACTCTACTGCCACCTCTCCTAGACACTTTCATACCTCCATAGGTATATCATCAGGAGTGAGTGCCTTTCCACTCTTCATCCTCTTCAATGTCCTCCTCACTTCATACTGACTAATTTTTGTTACTTCCTGGTCCACAACAGCCAACTCTTCTGGTCTTTGTTCTCTCTTATTTTCCTCATTTATCAATTCTTCAAAGTACTCTTTCCATCTTCCCATCACACTACTGGCACCTGTCATAGACTTCCATGTGGAAAATTCCATGGCCTATCCTTAATCACCCTAACCTGCTGTATGTCCTGCCCATCTCTGTCTCTCTGTCTTGCCAACCTGTACAGATCAGTCTCCCCCTCCTTACTGTCCAACCTAGCATGCAAGTCATCATAAGTCTCTTGTTTGGCCTTTGCTACCTCTACTTTCACCTTACAGTGTATCTCCCTGTTCTCCTGTCTGCTCTCCTCAGTCCTCTCAGTGTCCCAGTTCTTCTTAGCTAATCTTTTTCTCTGTATACACTCCTGTACCTCCTCATTCCACCACCAAGTCTCTCCTACCTGTCTCCCTGATCACATTAGCTGTCGTTGTCCAGTCATCTGGAAGCACCTCCTGACCACCAAGAGCCCGTCTTAACTTCTTCCTAAAAGTCATGCAACACTCTTTCTTTTTCAGCTTCCATGCAACACCCTTCCTTTTCAGCTTCCGAGATTTGATGTTCCAAGTAATCTTCTACAATCAGACAAAAGGAGGAGTGGATACTATGGACTAGATGGTTGGCAGCTACACCTGCAAACGCCAGACACAGAGATGGCCCATGGTGCTTTGGTATAACATGATTGACGTCGCCGCTCTAAATACCTATTCATTTTTAAGGGCTCAGCACCCTGAAGTTCACACAGGCATCACCAATGGACGACGACACTTCCTCACAGAGCTCTCAATGGAGCTTGTGACACCTCACATGAAAAGTCGATGGGAAGGTAACCTGAACCTACCAACCTACATCACAGCAGCAATGGAAGGGTGTGGAGTGACAAAGACTGCTGCGATCCGGCCACAGGAAAGAAGCACATAGTGCCAGCGGAACAGGTGCAGGTTGTGTCCAAGAAAGAAAGATCGCAAAATCACTGATTGCTGTGAGAAAAGCAGTACCCCTGTGTGCAATGTTCACAGCCAGAAGCAAGTAGTTTGTAACAGATGCACATGTTTTTGTGTGTATGTGCATGTGTGTACATATGCATATACAAAAACTGTAAATTCTTAAAACTAATGAAAAAATAAATAAAAATGCCGATGGATTCATGTCACAAAGATGTTTTATGAGGAATAACTGGAATATGAATATATTACAACTTTTCATTTTGAAGATGTTGAAGAAAGACAATCCCTTTTTTTAGTTTGTGGATTTTTGTCGTTTTGCTCTGCTGTTTTGATTTCCATTGCTCACTTTCCAGCATGAGCGTTAAATTATTGATTTTTTTTTTTTAATCTTTTCTCAATCTGCCTTTTGGGGTCAAAGTGTTTGCCAGTGGACAACTTAACAGAATTATCTGGCCATAATGGACCCTGCAGAGACAGATAAAATTAAGCAGGCCTTGGCCTCTCAATGAAACCGTGTAAGACTATATGAGAAGGCCCTTCACGAAATCACGGACTCCCTTAATAAGCTGTATTCCTGTGTGAGTCAGCTCGGTAGTCGCTTGGACCATGTCACTTCTCAGCACTCAACACCTACTGCTTTGGTCCACACTTCAGCAGTCCAGTTCGGGGAGGAGGTGGATGCCTCAGACTCAGGGGTAGGGGCAATCCTATCCCAGCGCTCCACCTCAGACAGGAAGCTGTATCTTCATGCATTTTTCTTCCATAATCTCATCAACCTCTCCTGAAGAGGCCTCGGCTCCTCATGTAATTGCCAGATAATTCTGTCCTGTTGGTTATGTTTGTGTACCTGGTAATTTCTCAGCTGCCTGCCCTTTTTTCTAGTTTGTGGTTTTTTGTCATTTTTGTCTGCTGCTTTGATTTACATTGCTCACTTGTGTCCCCAGCCTGAGCAACAAAACGCTGATCTTTTCCATCTTATCTGAATTTGCTTTTTGGTGTCCAAGTGTTTGCCAGTGGGGAACTTAACATACAGTCCACAAACAACGCTATGTTTGTGGACTATATGTTGGGAGACCAAGATTGGGAGACCAAGATTGGGAGACCAATCTTGGTTCACTTGGTCTCCCAGAAAGCAAAGCTCTTAATGCAATCAATTATTCAGACTGACGTGATTGTGTATGTGTGTGTGTGTGTGTGTGTGTGTGTGTGTGTGTGTGTGTGTGTGTGTGTGTGTGTGTGTGTGTGTGTGTGTAAGGGAAGAGATCTTTATCAGAGTAACAATATCTGCAATGTTTTGAACTGAGAGAGGGAAACAAATGTAGAATATCTTGGTATGATGAATGGTTGCATTTCAGGATTTACATTGCTGTCTAAGGATCTGAAAAAACAAAACTTCCCTCCCGAGGAATGACAACTTCCTAGTGGTCTAAGAATATTTGAAAGGATATGTTCATAGAGGTAGCATCTTCCTCTGGCCATGGGCTTGCTTCTGGAATGAAAAGTTAACTGCCTTTCTGGTCGGCACTGCCTGTCTCTGTTATGGTTCCCAGCTTTTTCCTGTTTGTCCAGTATGTCTACATGCAATTTTTTTGTCTTAACTTTTTCACAAAAAAAAATAAAAAAATACTGTCATTACGAAGTTTCAGCCCAGCTATATATTTCGTTTTGGTCATGATACAGTTGGCTGTAGGTCTTTAACTGAAAAATAATGATAAAAAAATGAATAATTGTTTTGTAAGTGGTTTTATATTAAATTTGGTAAAAATTAGTTCAGAGTTTTCTGCTTTCTTTAACAAACGTGAGATACTCTTTTCTGTCCTCTTTCTCTCTTGATCCCATGCACTATTACAGCAACCACTTCTCCCAGTGGATGGCTCTGGAAGCAAATTGTGTCTTATTAATCACTCACTTCTTAACATTGGTATCTTCTTCCTTCTTCCATTTGATCTCCATCCATTTCAGCTGACCCTCAAGTTCTTCTATCCTGAGACAGGATACAGGAAATGTGGATACACACACAGGCGCACGCAGACACTCACACACGCACGCACGCACGCACGCACGCACGCACGCACGCACACACACACATACCTGTAGTCCTTGATAGCAGTGAGGTCTTTGAGTTCCTGGTCCTTATGTTCTAGCAGGGTTTGCATCTGCTGGCAGAATTCCTGAAGCTGAGCCTGACATTGCACTTCAGTCTCTTTGGATTGCAACTTCAGCTGGACACACACACACATACACACACACACACACACACACACACACACACACACACACACACACACACACACACACACACACACACACACACACACACACACACACACACACATTATGCTGACAAAGAGGTGGAATGAAAAGGTGTGAGAAACTAGCCTTAGGAAGGTAAAACGAGGGAGTGCTGAATAGGTAAAATATTTGCAACTGATATTTGCAACTGATATCATACTTATGTCCACGGTGCACTGGCGTCCCTCCCAGAGTGTACCTTGCCTCACACCCCCAGTCCACTGAGATAGGCTCCAGCAACCTCATGACCCGCTACAGCGGAAGAAGTGGGTGTGACAACTCGCATCGTGTGTGTGTTGGGGTTGTCCTCTTGCCCCCTGTTTTCCTGTCTGCTCCTTATGTATGCAGATTGGGGGAAGTACACCTGTTCCCTCTCCTGATTGGCTATGCCAAGGCCTCACCATATATATAAGGATCCAAGTTGGCAGTTGTATCGGGGCAGTAGGGCAGTAGGGCAGCAGGCAGCGGATCCTCATTGCCTCCATCTTCCAACCAGCCACATGCTGTTTGGTATGGACTGCTTAGTTTTGTTTGAGAAGGAGGGTTGGATGCCAGTTTGTTTGGTGATTCTTTTCTCCTGTTTATGTAGTTGGGAAGGTAAGAACTTGTTGTTTGTTTGTTAGGTTAATCACAATTCTTTTGCAGACAGGATCGTTTTGATTGTTATTTTGACATTAGTCCAACCCAAAGCAATCTCAACGTCTTATCTGATATATTTAGTTCTTGTTATAAAAACTCTTGAAATCCTTTTTTTTTCACCATTTGACTTGATGGCTTTGGGTCTTGGGGAAGACGGGGTCTGTTCATGTTATGGCTCAGGCCCTCCTAGACTGGGCGTAACATGGGTATTGAAAATGAATGAATGAATAATACAATTATAAAACTTAATCTCTTGTTTGTCTAGTAGAGGAACATTCAGAAATATTGCACTCTTGTAGTAACAATTCCATCCATTTTCTTTCACCGCTTTATCTGCGGTCGCGGCTCATGGGGAGCTGGAGCCTATCCCAGCTGGCTTAGGGCGTGAGGCAGGGGAAACTCCAGGTGCGACACCAGTGCGCTGCGGAGCCACAAAGAGACACAGACAACCACCCTCGCACGCACACACACTACGGTCAATTTGAGACTGGCCAATTAACCAGAAGCGCATGTTTTTGGAGGTGGCTGGAAGCTGAACAATCTAGAGAGAACCCACGCAGACACGGGGAGAACATGCAAACTCCGAACAGAGCAGGACGTGAACGCGGAACCCTTGCAGTGCTGCGACAGCACTACCCACTGCGCCACCATGCCACCCCAATCTTGTAGTACTTGAGTGCTAATAATGCCCTCTGAGGAAATGACAACACCAGTATTGTAAGCATGTCTGTGCTTTTAGCGAAGTAAAACTTCTTTATAACTTCTTTCCAATTAAAAAAAATAATAATCATAAATTCAGTATGCTATCTCATCATTACATGTTCCAACATCAGAGCACTGAGGAGAGGGCCACACTGTCTGGTAACTAACTGATGCCATTATCATCAGCCACTATCTAAGATTACATCAACCAGCATTAAAGGTTGGCAAAATATGATTAGGGCTGTGCACTTATCACAAAGAACAATTTTAGTTTTGGTCTAGATTTGCCTGGAATACAGCAGTTATCAAAATGCTATCAAGCACACAGACCACAAAGGAGGCATGCAGTGACTGGCAAACACAGATGCCGTGACTGGCTGATGTGATCTTTCTGGTGGGGGTTCATACATGAATACGCACACATGGCACACATGTAACGCTTCATGATGAATTCACACTGTTCTCACTGTGCTACCGAGGCCTATATGACTTCAAAATTAAAACATGTGCTTTCCAATCTCAGTTCAATTCAACTGCAAAAAACTTGATATCTGTCAAAAAATCCCATTCACTTGGGTCCATTTGATCCACATGTGCACATTTCAAGGTGGACAATCTTTTTGCATCGATTCATAAATGTGATTATCTATTGGTCCTTGTCATTTTCTTGTCATAAGGAGTGATAGTAGCTCAATCCACTAGGACTTGGGGTGGGAACCAGAGGGGGGCCTGTTCAAGGCCCATGTGGACCAAAAAATTTCGGACTGTGAAATAGCAGAGGAGAGGTACCTTGTTCAAGGGCCCTCGGAGCGCTGCCGAGGGCCCTTGAACAAGGCACCGTCCCCTTTATAAGTTGCTCATATGTGTGCACCATTAAGGAGCTGCCCACTGCACTACCTCTCATCTACATGCTTACATGCCCCGTGTGTGTGTGTGTGTGTGTGTGTGTGTTTGTGTGTGTGTGTGTGTGTGTGTCTGTGTCTGTGTGTGTGTGTGTGTGTGTGTGTGTGTGTGTGTGTGTGTGTGTCTGTGTCTGTGTGTTTGTGTCATGAGCCTGTACACAAATGCATATGCACGTGTCTAATAGATTGACTAACCCGAGAGGGGACAAATAATTTCCCAATGGGAAATCTTAAAGTTGATTTCTTTTCATATTCTGCTTTTGTGCACACATGCTTTATGCACTATGGATTCTATGCATTGTCATGGATTCCATGCACTGATAGGAAGCATTCATGAAGAAAATGTGGATTTAGTGTGAGTAAACAAATTCTGAATTTTTACATTTTTAAAGACAGGTTCACCAAATAAATAAGACAAATAGACAGTAGATGAGTAAAATACATTACCCCTATTTTTTTCTTCTCACCTTGAGATCTTGAGAAAGCATTAGGACACGAATCTCATCCATTTTTAAGATGAACTTGTGTTCCAGATGTTTGAGCTCACCGTTGGAAGCTGCTGTCATCTTCTGTTTGCCAGGGGACAGTGATATGAGATGTTGACATACAATTTATACACCATTACATTTATCAGAAGATATGAAGTAGGTGTATTTCAACAAATCAAATCAAAGATCCTTCAGTAATTGCTAAAATAACTTGGCAGAAGCACAGTTTATACAGTACAGTGAAATTAAAGTAAAATAAGATGTACAATAAAAGTGGAAAAATAGTCAAATAAGATAGAGAATAAAATAAAATATGAAAAAAAACTGCAAAATAAATATCTTTGGCATAGTATTTTGGAATCATGTAAATACTAGCCAGTTGCAAACATCCCCAACATTATTCAAAGAAGTACATTTCATAATGTCTTTTACTTGTGTAATTAAGTGTACAGTGACAGACATTTTCAACCTTGTGTAGTATGTCTACAATGGAAAAAATCTTCAGCGTTCATGATTGACTCTTTCAAAGACCAAGAAGCATTCAGGAAATACACTTTTCTTCAAACTTCAATCAATGGTGAGACGTTTGTTTAGTTGAGTCAAGAGCAACTCACTTTTTGTTAAATGAGGTGAGTTGTGATATTTACTTAAGGATAATGGTAGGTCTATTTTTTCTTTAGCCTCTACAATGAAAGAGGTTCATATTTCTCCATTCATGATGGTGAGCATTTTAAACATTCCATTCCACTCTCCAGTTAGTTAGTTAATCTGTTAGGCAGATTAACACACACACACACACATCTAATCAACCAATTTTGTTTTCATATGAAAGCTCACTCATGTGGTCTAAACCCAACGCTTCAAGCGCCATAGCATAATGCCGATAGGTGCCTAAATGTAGTGCAGCAGACTTGCTCATTCTTAACTGTCCACTTACTGTTGGGATGGGCAGGATACTTTCAGAGGAAGGGTCAGAGGCGCTGACAGAAGCACTGTGTGTCAGACTTTCCATCAAAGCTTTTTAAATCCTATTCTGCAAGAAATTCCTCTTCATTTTTGTTCCTTCTCTGTGCTCCAGGTTTTTCTATTTTTATGATCATGAATGAAATGACCCTTCAGTTGCATGTTTATCTTGGGCTGTGAAAACATCCAGGTGCATATGCAAAATACCAGTTATTTTTTTGAGTACAGCGAAGACAGGAGATCATGTTGTCACTCAAGCACCTCTTCAAAGACACCTTAAACACAATACACCACTATTTTTATTTAAAATGAAATGCTAATATCACTGGAGGAAGACTATCTCTTCACTGTGGCCACATGACTTGTCTTCTTAGACAGGACTGACTGTATAAGAGTCATTCACTGACACACGCTGGTATTTTGATGCAGGGACATGTGAGGCAAATTTTGATTATGTTTGAATTGGGAAACAGCACAATATTTTTTGCAACCCCCCTGAAATGTTGGACAGCAGCATATTTGAGAAAGGCATTCATACAGCACAGTATGGGTACAGTCAGTAGATACACAACATGCTAACATGGTCTTTATTGTGTATTTTTAGGGTGAACTAGTAAAGGCTAACATTTACTCAACATGTTGGGCAGTTTAGGTCTTCAGAGGAGTTATGTGTGTAATTTCACCTGTTTTTGTTGGCTGAGCTCCCTTTCCAACTCACATATCCTGCACTGCAAATCCCTTTTCGTCCTCTCATGCTCCTCGTTTTGCCTTCGAAATTGACCACAAACAGAAAAACAGATTACAAAAAAATATAATTAATATAATAATAATAAATAGCAACAACAACAACTAAAAAATCTTCAATCTATCTATATACATATCAAATTAAGGTTAAATTATATTGACGGTCAGGAAGACGTAATATGCATACTTATGAGTCATGCTACCAGTGGCATAAAGGCATGCAGAAACTATGTCTGATGGGTCAATATAAGCCAAATTAATTATGTTCATAAAAGTGATAAAAGAGTGATAAAGAATGATAAAGTGAAAATTTAAGGCAAACGAGCACTTTCAAATGTCTGTTGATGTGATTAAGTGCTTCATAAATAAAAGATGATTGAAACATCAAGTCTCAAGTCTCTGGATGTACAGGGACTGTCATGATTGACACATCTCTGCAACATCGCATGGCAGTCGAGGACAACTTTGAATTGGCAGACCGGGGTGGTGGTCCCTCTTTTCAAAAAGGGGTACCATAGGGTGTGTTCCAACTATAGCGGGATCACACCCCTCAGCCTCCCGGGTAAAGTCTATTCCAGAGTACTGGAGAGGAGGATTAGACCTATAGTCAAACCACAGATTCAGGAGGAACAATGCGTTTTTTGTCCTGGTCGCGGAACACTGGCCCAGCTCTACACTCTCCATCGAGTGCTCGAGGGTTCGTGGGAGTTTGCCCAACCAGTCCACATGTGTTTTGTGGATATGGAGAAGGCATTCGATCCTGTCCCTTGTGGTTTTTTGTGGGGAGTGCTCCGGGATTATGGGGTTCGGGGCCCTTTATTGAGGGCTGTCCAGTCCCTGTATGACCAAATTTGGAGCTTGGTTCGCATTGCTGGCAGTAAGTCAGACCTGTTCAAGGTGCATGTTGGACTTCGGCAAGGCTGCTCTCTATCACCAGTTATGTTCATAACATCTCTGCTTTTTGCAGAGACCTTCAACGTGCACTGGGACGGTTTACAGTGTGACGCGAGTGAGATGAGGATCAGCACCTCTAAATCCGAGGCCATGGGTCTCGACAAGAAAAGAGTGGTGTGCCCTCTTCAGGTTGATGGAGAATCTTTGCTTTAAGTGGAGGAGTATAAGTAACTTGGGTTCTTGTTCATGAGTCAGTGAAGGATGGAACATGAGATTGACAGACGGATCGGTGCAGCTTCCGCAGTGATGCAGTCGATAAAAATAAATGGAGGTTTAAGCAAATTGTAATTCATTGTGCAGTAAATGAGGAACGTCTGAAAAAATCAGAGGTCCTAAAAGCTAATGTAGAGTTGGTGTGCACATTTGCTAAGACCCCGGCTGATGAAGTAGTTTTCTCTGGTCCCCTCCAAAATTTAACGAGCAATGACATGTTTAGCCACATGTCATCTTTTAATTGCTGGCTGACTAGGTGGCGTCCCAATAATTCAGTAGGCTTCATAGATAATTGGAAAGCTTTCTGGAGCAAGCTTGGTCTCATCAGGAGAGACAGCATTTGTCCAACTTGGGATGGTGCAGCCCTCTTGTCCATAAATATTTTACCCCATGTTGGATGAGAGGGTCGCCTCCCTCTGCCTTAATACTGTGTGTGTGTGTGTGTGTGTGTGTGTGTGTGTGTGTGTGTGTGTGTGTGTGTGTGTGTGTGTGTTGGGGGGGGTCTGACTGTTGTTTGTGTGTATGCACCAAATGACAGCTCTGAGTATTCGGCCTTCTTGGGTTTCCTAAATGGGGTCCTTTACGGGACCTCTAGGGGGGGACATTGTTCTCCTTGGGGACTTTGGCAGGGGAATCCTCTGGATACACCTGGTAACCCCAAACAAGTAGTGCGGGTGAATTGAGAATGTCTGGAGGAAGAGTCTGTCCCTGAAGCCTTCAAATTCCAACTCCAAAGATGCTTCTCTCGCATCCCTGTGGAGAATGGGGACATCGAAAATGAATGGTCGATTTTCAAAGCTTCCATTGCTGAAGCTGAGAGCTGTGGTCTCAAGGTCTTGTGTACCTCAAGGGGCGGTAACCATCGAACACCATGATGGACTCTAGTGGTCAGGGAAGCCATCTAACCAGCCATCTGAAGAAGGAGGCCTTGTCCCTGAGGACTCCTGTTGGTACCTTGAGACAGTTGCAGGGTACCAATAGGCCAGAAGAACTTCAGCCTTGGCTGTGGTGCAGGCAAAACAGGCCATGGAGAAGGACTTATGGAAGGCACCAAAGATGTTCTGGAAGACTGTCCAACACGTCAGGAGGGGGAAAGGAGGACCATCCAAGCTGTGTAAAACAAGGATGGAACACCGTGTACCTCAACTAAGGAGGTTGTCAGTTGGGGGAAGGTACAATTTGGGACATCACACTCCTCAGCCTCCCTGGGAAAGTTTACTCCAAGGTGCTGGAAAGGAGGGTCCGGTCGATTGTCAAACCTTGGATTGAGGAGGAACAATGTGGATTCCTCCCTGGTCGTGGAACAACAGACCAGCCCTTTACTCTTGCAGGGATCTTGGAGGGGGCTTGGGAGTATGCTCATCCAGTCTGTGTTTTGTAGACTTGGAAAAGGCATACCATCAGGTCTCCAGAGATATACTGTGTTAGGTACTGTGGGAGTATGGGGTAAGGGGGCCTCTCGTCAGGGCCATCCGATCACTGTACACCCAAAGTGAGAGTTGTGTTCGAGTTCTCGTCAGCAAGTCAGACTTGTTCCAAACTGGTGTTGGCCTTTGCCAGGATTGTGCTTTGTCGCTAATTCTGTTCATGATTTTACAGGGCTTATTTTTGCAGATGATATGGTCCTGTTTGCATCATTGCCCTGTGACCTGTAGCACTCACTGGCTTGGTTTGTGGCTGACTATGAAGCCGCGGGGATGGGGATCAGCACTTTTAAATCTGAGGCCTTGGTTCATAGCAGGAAGCCAGTGGATTGCTTTCTCCAAGTGAGGAATGAGGTCTTTCCCCAAGTGAAGGAGTTTAAGTATCTCAGGGTCTTGTTCACGTGTGGGGGGACAATGGAACATGAGATTGGAACGGAGAATTAGGGCAGCAGGAGCGCTTTTGCAGTTGCTTTAGCGCACTATTTCAACAAATAGAGAGTAAGTCTAGAGACAAAGCTCTCCATCTATTGTGTGATCTTTGTTCCTACCCACATCTATGGTCATGAGTGACTGAAAGAACGAGATTGCGGATACAAGCGGCCCAAATGGGTTTACTCAGGTGGGCAGCTGGTGTCTCCCTTAGAGGTAGGGTGAGAAACACTACTATTTGCAAGAGGATCAGAGTACAGCCGCTGCTTCTTCACATGGAAAAGAGTCCGCTGAGATGGTTTGGGCATCTGGTGCGGATGCGTCCAGGACGCCTCCCCAGGGAGGTGTTACCGGCACATCCAGCTGGGAGCAGACCTCAGTGTAGACCAAGGACTAGGTGGAGAGATTATTTCTCGACACTTGCTTGGGAATGCCTTGGGATCCCCCAGTCAGGTTGATGTAGCTTGGGAAAGGGAAATTTGCGGTACCCCTTTGAAGCAACTGCCTCCGCCACCCGACTCTGTACAAGCAGATGAAGATGGATGGATGGATGGATGGATGGATGGATGGATTTTAATCCGGAGCAGCACCATGGTGCAGTGGGTAGCAGTGTTGCTGCACAGCAAGGTGGTTACTGGTTTGCGACCCGTTCTGTGTGGAGTTTGTATGTTCTCCCCGTGTCTGTGTGGGTTCTCTCCAGATTATCTGTCTTTTTCCCACCTTCAAAAAAATGCACTTAAAGCAAATTGGCCAGCTTCAAATTGCCCACAGATGTGAGTGTGTGCGTGGTTGTTTATCTATATGTGGCTCCGCGGTGCAATGGCGTTGCATCCGGAGTGTTCCCTGCTTCATGCCCCCAGTCAGCAGGGATAGGCTCCAGCACCCTGCGGCCTGCAACCCACAACAGCGGATGATCAGGTGTAGGCGCTGAATGAATAAATACACCTTTGGTATCACAATATATTTGTTGTTGGGTATGGGAAATCAGACAAATCAGACAAAGTTGCAGCTTTTAAACTTTTTTGTTAAGCTAAATCAGCTATGAGTATAACCAGAAAGACCACACTTGATCCCAAAGCAGGTAAAGAGCCTGCCTCAGTTTTTTTTTTTTTTTTTTAGCTGTAACATCAGGTGTAGACTGAGATTAGATTTCAATTTGGTTTTGTTTTTTATCACAATAGATTTAGACAATTTCAAAAGCTTCTGGTTACAGTAATATCCTTTGCATTTTGTCGACGATCAATTTACATTTTGTTAATTTTCTTTCAACTGTAACCTTACGGGATGCCGCCCTAAAGACTGAACCAGTGTAAATGCAGATGTTGCTAATGGGTGACTTTTAAAATAAGATGTAAGCAGACAAAAAACAAAATGTCAGAATGGGCAGCAGATCAGAATTGGGCATTGTGATCTGCAGAGTAAAAACAGCATAATAAAGCAGCTAACCAAACAACGATTTTAAAATTTCTATTAAGTTAGTTTAACATGCAACTTGACTTGTAGAAGCAAATAATGTATGGTTATAAAATGGTTACAGAAATCCAGGGGGGACAAGTCAGTTTTGGCAGTGAAGAACCACCCTAATGTCATGGTGACTTTAGGGTGGTGACGAAGGTTTGACTGTTTGCCTGGAAGTCCAAATGCTTCCTGTTTTTCCCAAGAAAAGACGCGCATCCACACACATACACACTAATGGGGACCCATGAAGCATAAAAGGGTCATGGGAGATGAGTTCGGTGGCTGTTTCCCAGTTGATCTGTACTGATGAGCTGAGAATCAATTAAATACTGTAATTCCGTTTTGATTGTAAACCATCCTCTGTTGTACCTGCATTTTTATTTCAGTTTTTGCTGGAATATAACAATTTCACTTCAGAATCGGGTGAAACAAGTGGCTCTTACATGAGGCCAAACATTATTGAAAGTAAGAAAGCAGAGCGAAATTCCTAGTATGTGTACACAGACCTGGATAATAGCTAATTCTTTCCTTATCAGTCAGCTGACATTTCTGCATCCACCACAATAGAGTTGAGGTACATGGAATCTAGTTTGTGATGCAACACTGAAATCCTATTTACCATTTCAATTGTGCAATAGCAATATGCTTTTCAAGACACAATGTCCTGATGTCTCTTGATAATGCACATATATTGTAAAGGGCTGGAAGGCAGATATCACTGACACAAATTTTATAAAATGTGCAAATAAAACTAAAACTATGAACATTGTTGAATTCAGTAGTCAGGGAGCTGAGGAATGTGATCTTTTGAAACCTTTTCAATTGTTCAGTATCCTGTCATAGCAAGTGTTACCATAGACTCGACAACTAAACTTCCATACTTCACATATTTCTACTTAAATTTCCAATAAAATTCAAGTGATTCCCTGGGGTCATTTAATACCCCAACCATTAATTCATTATGGTATTTAAAATTGAAAAAAAGAAAAGAAAAAGAATTTCACTTCTCTGAAAACTTTTTAGCTTATTTTACAAGAGGATTATCTCAGTTCACTGGGTCTTGGACTGGGGACTGGAGGGTGGCCGTTTCAAGGCCCATGTGGACCAAAATGATCAGAGTGTGAACAGCCGGTGGAGACGTGCCAGTTGATCTCCTGAACACTGCTGAGGTGCCCTTAAGTAAGGCAACATCCTCTTTATAATTTGCTCATTTAGGCGCACCAAGACCGGGCTGCCTGCTGCTCTACCTCTCACTATACACCTGCATATGTGTGTGTGTGTGTGTGTGTGTGTGTGTGTGTGTGTGTGTGTGTGTGTGTGTGTGTGTGTGTGTGTGTGCATATTGGCCAGGTTTTGATGGATCTGGGTAAAATGCATTCTCCTATCTTGCGCCATGGTCATGGAGTGACCTACAAAAAAACCTGTCAGACTTAAAACACTACTATATTTAATGATTTTAAGAGTTTTATAAAGAATAAGTCAGTCAGCTCCTTCATGGTGCGCCCAAAATGAGCAGCTTATAAAGGGGATGGCGCCTCGCTCAAGGTCACCTCAATAGTGCTCGGGAGGTGAATTAGCACCTCCTACTGCCAGTTCACACATAATGATCCCAAGTTATTTGTAGCTGTCCTGCCCCCTAGTAGGTCAACCCCTTCGGTTCTGATCACCTTGCCTCGTCTTGATACCATCAAGCCACATTTGTCTAATCCGAATGACTATGTCGTCGCTGTAGATCCTGGTGGTGTGGATCAGTGAGCCGGCCACCTTATGGTTCCCAGACCAAGACTAAGTGGATTGAGTTACTGCTGTCTCTGTTATTAGAAAGAACTGTCTCTCTACAGTAACAGAAAATCTATTCTGGAGAAAACCTCTGTCATAACAGAACCACTATTTTAACAGAGCCTCTATAGCAGAAAGTCTACTATAGCAGATCCTCTATCATCATAATCTTAGCCAAAAGCTGTTGAGTTGATCCACTGGACATTAAGAAAGTTCTTGAAGACGTTTCGTCTCTCATCCAAGAGACTTCTTCAGTTCAGAGAGTGGCTGATAAAGTCCCAGCTTATAAACCCTGTGGGGTGTGGTCAGTGCTATTCACATTCCAACGACCGTCGCTAAAACCTGTCGGGCTCCTCAACGATTGCTGATGGGGATCCAAAGGGGGTCGTTGAGATGTGAGTTACACCTTTGTATGCTAATGAGATTGTCTCAGCGGATTTACCCAGGTGATGTGTCTCATTCTAATGACCCTCATTAGCATGAATTATATAAAGCACTTTTTGAGGAAACATGACTAGACTAAAAAAATTATCGCCTGCAGCAACACAAACCCAGCTTTGTCTTGATGCAGTGCATTTGTTGCAGTCATTTTTTTTTTTTACTTGTACAATATTCTTGCAGATCATGCATCCTTTCCTGTCATGTGTTCCAGGTAATACAATTCTGGCCTATATGAATAAATTTTAAAAATAATATAGTAGTAGAGTGATCCCCCGTTACTCGCGGTTAATGTGTTCCAGGAACCACTCGCAAAATCAAAATTTTGCAATATAGAGGCGAACTACTTATTTTATTATTTACGGTAATTTAAATGTGTATGAACCCTCCCCATACTGATATTAAACCACTTTCTATCTGTATTACCTTTCCCCACACTCTTATAGACTGTTTAAAGCACTTTTGTGTCTCACGGAAGTGTGCTACGTTCCAAGACTCACAGAACACAGTGCACTTCCGGATGCCGTCAGCCAACAGAATAGGATATCACGTGACTACCTACTGAAAATCCGCAATGAGGTAATGCTGCGTGTGTTGATACGCAAATGCACGAGGGATTACTGTACTTCCATTTGAAGGTATCTGTTACGGAAAAAACTATTATTCTAATCTTGCAGTGTCTGGAAAAGATTGATTCCTTCAGAAAATTTAAAAACCCAAGACAAATTCTACTCAATAAATTTTGTCTGCCACAGCAAACAAACACACAAACTCCAGATAATTTAGTGTGTCTGACCTCTCTGAATTCACAGATTTGAGAAATGTATAGCTTGAGTTGGACAAAAATGTGGGTGTGTTTATTTATACTTCAGTATATAACCACCACAAAACAAAAGATTTGAATTGTCAATTGATCAATTACAGTCGCTGAAAACAAATTTAAGAATTCAATGAGAGTGAAAACAATTAAATGGCTACATGTATTTTCTTGTTGGTGACAATAATATTGAGACAGGCTCAGTATTCAAGGAACACCTCAAGCTAAAAGCTGAGTAAGTATAATTTTGATGTCATAGGAGGCAGACATAAATGTGCTGGTACCTTTGGGAGAACCCCTCCTGGGTCTTTTTAAGCAGACACTCCAACTGATGATTCTTTGCAGACAGGAACTTTTTCGGATCCATGTCTCTGTAGTCTACCTTGGCATCAAAGCCTCCCAGTCCACTGTCCATATCCGACTGCTTGATTGAACTAGGACCACAAGTTAGAACATTATGCATCACCAAAAATAACATTGATATAATTCATCATCTTCTACCGCTTTGTCCGCTGTCGTGGGTCGCAGGGACACTCATATAATAAATTATATAAAATGTATTCAATAACATCTTACTTTTTGTAGCAATGCTAATACTGGGTCGGTATTACACATTATGAAGGATACGGAAGAATTAAGTTTGACTTGTACAAAAAACACAGGTTAGATAACTCAGTGGTATGTTTTCATCCACAGCTCCGCTCTGACCAATCTGTGAACCCCGTATTCATCACAGTCTTCCTGTGATTTCTGTTTTGGTGTTTCATCCTGCTACTGAGTGCTGAACTGGACTGCCTCTTTGTTCCACTTGCCCAGGACCCATCGGCTGTGACGCATCCCTGCTCCGAAGGTCTTGCACAGTACTTAAGGCCTGCTGAACAAAACCTTTCTGCATCTTCTAGGTGCCAGAAGAATTCTTGTTGTCTGCCATTTCTCCCACTGTTTAGTTGATCAGGGGTAACTGTGGACTATTTTATTTTATTTTTTAAATTTTTATTTTGTTTTGTATACTGTTATTATCCCCCAAGGGAAATTAATAGCACACTGTAGACTATGGGATGTTGTTTCACTCCTCATGTCACTGTGTGAATCTACTAGATATTAACAGGGAACGGAGCAGGGCAAGGGTCACACTGATCTAAATCATTCCAAAAGCGCTCAGTGGTGACAGGTTTGGAGTGAATGAGGTCATCAGATGAGGGAGACTTGTGCAGTGGGTCAGCACAATAGACCAGGCATGACTATCATTTATGGCTGACTTACCTTCAATTTTATGACCTTAACTTTGATAATTTCCTTGTATTCTGTGAGCCAATTTCCAGTTTTTCATTTTCTCTAGTTTGCATCGAAATATTAAGAATTCAGATAAATTAGTATGTATTTATACTGATAAATAAAAAATAATGTTAAGTTAAAGACTCACACCAGTAAATTATATTCAATATGAAAAGCTGACTAAATCTTTACATAGCTGATTAAAACTAATGGCATAAACAGAGGTACAATCGGGTTTGAAGTGCCATCTGTCATATCACATCAATGTGAGTACAAGTTGTGTTCCTCCATGATCCCAATGAGTTTCTGCTTGATCATCAGATATTGATGATATTAACATTTTACAGCTCAAACATTTCTTGGCTCAAGCAAGGCTTTACAAGAACATAAGTGAACATGTGACCCATGGGTCACATGGGGCACTTTTAATTCAAGATTTGGGGAACAAAACTCTTTTTTGACTGATTTTGGGAGGAATTTTCTGCGAACAACTAATGAAAATCGGATTAATGAAGATACACAACACAAACATTGAGTGAACAAGATCTAAATGTTTTCCGGACAGTTCGGTACCTGTGGCGCTGACGTTTCTGTGATTCTCCCCAAGCCTGTGGACAAACTCCGCTGTCACCAGATGGAGGGTCGCTGCGTCTAAATATCAGGACTGTCAACCATGAGGGAAATCTACCTTGTCCCTCTGTTACGCAATCGGATCCATGACAACGGGTCGTCCGCCAAAGTCTTCCCCACATCCACTGACAAAAACATGGTTCCCGGTCCAGTTGTTCGTTTACTTTATCGTATGTTATTACCTTTTACCGTTGTACATTGTTAGGTAAACGGAATTTTATCCCGAAGTCCACCTAGAGCAGTTGTGCATGTTCAAAACCGGAAGGAAGAACAAAAACAAATCGTCTCGTTTATCAAATATGTATTTTTGCCCTAACACAATATTTCTAAATAGATCTGGGTTCTCTGTCCCTAACACAAAATCTGGTGTTGTATGAACCGTGACAAGTGGCAGGAACAACACATTCCAGAGGATCCCAGATATTTATTATGCGCAAAACTTCCTTTTTCATACAGAAGTCAATGCAAGCATTTCTTGAACTTGCAGTTTGATCAGATGATCAGGTGAAGTTGACTGAATTTGTAGAAGTGTTCGGGTTTTTTTTCCTTTGGTGGTGGTGCCACTGTGGGGGGCGGAGTTACAGGAGAGTCACCCCAGGTTTTCCACTGGATAAAACGAGCGTGGATCAGGTTTATGTCCAGGAGCGACGGAAGCAGAGGTAGCATCTCCGCAGGTACAGTCACACTCTTCATTCATTCATTCATTCATTCATTCATTCATTCATTCATTCATTCATTCATTCATTCATTCATTCATTTAATGAACGAATGAATGAATTTAATGCGTTGGGTCTGTACAGAGAAAGTTATTCTGACCACTGCCTGCCTGTTTGGACTCCATCACAGCATGAACAATTGTTCAAAGAGGGTCGACTTTCTGGACCGACTGTAAGGTACAGCTGGGCTTCAGACCGAGACATTTAAAAAACAAACAAACAAACAAACAAACAAACAAACAAAGAAACAAACAAACATTAAAAACAGCGTCAGACGCGTGTGCAAACTTAAAATATGCGCCATACAGTACGTGAACTAAACTGAAATTAATATGTTGAAACATCATTCTGAAACAGTATTCTGCCATTTACCTCACTTAAAAAAAAACAACAAAAAACTACAACCAGACAAAGATATTGTAACAGGTGAATTTCCTCATTTGGTGTGTGATGATGAAGATGATGAAGATGAGAATCTGCTGTGGATGGATGAGACGCAGCAGCCGGACTTGACGCTCGCTCTTCATCGTCAGAGGATGATGATGTCAGGACGAATCGTTGCTTCATTCTCTGATGAAGATAGGCACGCCACATTACCCACAGAGAAGTTTTTCTTGCTGACAGTGCATTATATGTTAGTGTAAAATGTATCAGTTAAGACAACGGAATACACTGGAGATGCCTTTCAATCTTTCCTAAGGGAAAAAGGCATAAGACATGAAACATCATCCCCATACTCTCCCCATCAAAATGGGACAGCAGAGAGGCAATGGATGACTCTTTTTGAAATGGGAAGGTGTTTGTTATTAGAAAGGGGTTACCAAAGGTTTTATGGCCTTATGCTGTCCAGAGTGCTACCCATATTTGAAACAGATATTATAGTGACTTCTTCTTTTCCTTTTGGCTTTTCCCTCGAGGGGTTGGCACAGCAAATCAATTGTCTCCATACAACCCTGTCCTCTGCATCCTCTTCTGTCACACCAACTACCTTCATGTCCTCTTTCACTACATCCCTGGCCATTTGAGGTCAAGTTGAGAAAGCCACGAGGATTCCACATTCCATTTAATAAAGGACAGCAGCGCTACGGCCATTCAGTGGTGAGTGGAGAAGGTCCGCTGCTTGGCGGTACACATATAAGTACATATACATGTGTTTATACTGATTAGACGGGAATTGAAAGTCGCGCTGGCCGCACTAATCGTGCCATACCTGCGCAGGTGAGCTTGGTCGTGTCAGCCACGCTAGGTGTGCTGGTCACTTGAATCGCGCCAGCCATTCCGGCTGCTAATTGCACCGTTATTAATCGCAATGTGAATTATGTAGTTATTATTATTAATCCAAACAAGTGTGTACCTGTTTCGGTTTGTTCACCCTTATTATGTGTAATATTATGGATGTATGGCCTGTCTGCAGGGCAGGTTTTTCTGATAGAGGGTGAAATTGGGTCCGGGTTCAGGGCCAGAGAAGCGCCTGTTGCTCTGCTGAAGGAGGACGCATCCATTGGATGGAGGCGATTCTGGAAAGTGCGGTGAACTACAAAACCGCGGCGTTGACGAAATTATGTTCTGTAATGCTACAAGTTACTGATTAAATGCCAGAAATCAACTGTTCCCTGTGTGGTGCCTGCTGCCTGACCGGAGTTACCGCTGTGGATAAGATGTTTCCAACACACAAACAGTCCTTCCAATTGTATCTCCAATAGATGGTGATTACACAAAGGACTCATTCATTAAAATAATGAAAACAAAACAGATGATACAGAAAGTAAGACATGCTTCTCTTTGCAAAGACAGTGAAGGAAAGGACATGCAACATCACCGATCAGTAAATCAAGGACATTAATTCAACTCCAGCATTATCAATTAAACGTGATGAATCCTGTGATGGTGTCGATATGGAACAGACAGCACTGTTGTGCGGGTATGTAAACAACGACGAGCCGCAAGAAGAAATGATCAAATTAATAGCACTGCTTGTTTAGAACACGCCACCTAAACATGCTCAATAGAAGTCTCCAGGAGTGGAAACACTGTTTGGTCATTGGAGCTGAAGCAGACTGTATTCTTCAGGGATGTACAGCTAGGCTCTCTCACCTCCCCTCTCTGAAAGAGTCCAGAGAAGTTATCACCATCACACACTTAATGGGGATTCCTGTACTGTATTTAGGAGCGATCATCGATATGTGAGCTGCATTTGGGAGCAGATTTTACGAGTTCATCAATGCAAGAAAACATAATATAGTAATATAGTAATGGAAGGTAAACTTAAAGCACCAAATATAGTACAACAGAGTAGTCATGTGGTGCGTCAGTCTCTCGATGTGCTGCATGGAAAATAATCAATCTCATTATGCATTTGTAGACTAGTTAATCAATTTGATAGTAGGCTAATATGGACACTTACAGTTTGTGTTGCCTTCTTACTAAGGCTTATAATTATTTGCGGCTCACAACAGATTTGATTTGAGTTTTTTTTAGTTCAATTTGGCTCTTTGAATGTTTAATGGTATCAACCCCTGGTGTAGACCATCTGTTGTTGTAAAGTATCTTGAAATGATTTATGCTGTTATTTGGTGCTATATGAATGAACTGAATTGAACTGAAACCAGAATATGGTGCAAAGGAACAGGTCCATAAAATATTTGAGATCAGGGTCCCTACATGTACCACCATCAAGTAAGGAAAGGGCTGGTATCAATAAAACTGGTCAATAACTTGAAAATGCTAGATTAACAGACAGCAAGGGCCTTATCACGGCAGCACATAAATACAGTACATACATCTGCATATACATCGCAAATTAATAACATCACCAAATTGTGATTTATATATGAGGACAGAATGTAGCCGCGAGAGGGCACAAGCCAGTGTGTTATTGTGCCGGTCCCAACCCTGGATACATACAGAGGGTTGTGTCAGGAAGGGCATCCGATGTAAAACTTTTGCCAAATCAATATGCGAATCGAATGTATGACAGGCCATCGGTGCTGTTCACCTACAGGGTGCCAGTGGAAATTGGACTATTGTTGGTCAAAGACGGAGAAGAGAAGAGTGTGTTCATAGGAAAAGAGAGAAGAGGAACGCCAAGAGTGTAGAACTGAGAGTAGGGCCGTTGAAAGTTGGAGCTGTGACAGGAAAAGGCAAAGAGTTGTTTGACATGATGAAGAGGAGGAACATAGACATACTGTGTGTCCAGAAGACCTGGTGGAAAGGTAGCAAGGCTAGAAGTTTAGGAGCAGGGTTCAAGTTGTTCTATCATGGTGTAGATAGGAGGAGAAAAGGAGTAGGAGTTATCTTGAAGGAGGAGTTTGTCAGGAATGTCCTGGAGGTAAAAGAGTGTCAGATAGAGTGATGAGTCTGAAGCTAGAAATCGAAGGTGTGATGTTCAACGTTGTGGGTATGCTCCATAGGTAGGATGTGAGCTGGAGAAGTAGAAATTCTGGTTGGACTTTGATGAGTGATGCTGAGCATACCTAGAAGTGAGAGAGTTGTCATCGGTGCAGACTTCAATGGACA
Organism: Antennarius maculatus; assembly: GCA_013358685.1. Classification (NCBI taxonomy): domain Eukaryota; kingdom Metazoa; phylum Chordata; class Actinopteri; order Lophiiformes; family Antennariidae; genus Antennarius; species Antennarius maculatus. Next base: position 15,005,619 of record CM023624.1, read on the forward strand.
TGTTGGTGCAGAAAACAGTTGATGAGGAGGTGATGCGCAGGTTAGGTATCAAGGAGAGGAATGCAGAAGGACGGATGGTGGTTGACTTTGCAAAAAGGATGGAAATGGTGAATACCTTCTTCCAGAAGAGGCAGGAACATAGGTTGACCTATAATATTGGAGGTAGGAGCACACAGGTAGACTAAATCTTGTGTAGACGGTGTAATCTGTAAAGTAGTGGTAGGCGAGAGTGTAGGCAAACAGCATAGGATGGTGGTGTGTAGGATGACTCTGGTGGTTAGGAAAATGAAGAGGGCAAAGGCAGAGCAGAGGACAAAATGGTGGAAGCTGAAAAAGGAAGAGTGTTGCATGACTTTTAGGAAGGAGTTAAGACAGGCTTTGAGTGGTCAGGAGGTGCTTCCAGATGACTGGACAACTACAGCTAATGTGATCAGGGAGACATTTAGGAGAGTACTTGGTGTGTCATCTGATAAGGAGACTTGGTGGTGATAAGATAAGGAGACTTGGTGATGGAATGAGGAGGTACAGGAGTGCATACAGAGAAAGAGGTTAGCTAAGACGAAGTGGGACACTGAGAGGACTGAGAAGAATAGACAAGAGTACAGGGAGATGCAGCGTTAGGTGAATGTAGAGGTGGCACAGGTCAAATGAAGGGCTTATGATGACTTGTATGCTAGGTTGGAACACTAAGGAGGGCGATACTGATCTATACAGGTTGGCAAGACAGAGAGACAGAGATGGGAAGGACATGCACTAGGTTAGGGTGATTAAGGATAGGGATGGAAGTCTATTGACAGGTGCCAGTAGTGTGATGGGAAGATGGAAAAAGTACTTTAAAGAGTTGATGAACAAGGAAAATGAAAGAGAACAAAGACTAGAAGAGGTGCTGTTGTGGACCAGGAAGTAGCAAAGATTAGTCAGGATGAAGTGAGGAGGGATTGAAGAGGATGAGGAGTGGAAAGGCACTCGGTCCTGATGATATACCTGTGGAGGTATGGAAGTGTCTAGAGAGGTGGCAGTAGAGTTTCTGACTGGGTGGTTCAACAGGATCTTTGATAGTGAGAAGATGCCTGAGGAATGGAGGAGAAGTGTGCTGGTGCCCATTTTTAAGAACAAGGGAGATGTGCAGAGTTGTGGCAACTACGGAGGAATAAAGCTGATGAGCCATACAATGAAGTTATGGGAAAGAGTAGTTGAAGCTAGAATAAGGGCAGAAGTGAGCAGCAGTATGGTTTCTTGCCAAAAAAGGGTACTACAGATGCAGTATTTGTTTTGAGGATGTTGATAGAGAAGTGCAGAGAAGGCCAGACGGAGCTGCATTGTGTTTTTGTAGATCTAGATAAAGCTTATGACAGGGTGCCCAGACAGGAACTGTGGTATTGTATGAGGAAGTTTGGAGTGGCAGAAAAGTATGTTAGAGCAGTGCAGGACATGTATGAAGACTGAAAGCCAGTGGTGAGGTGTGCTGTAGGTGTGACAGAGGAGTTCAAGGTGGAGGTGGGACTGCATCAGGGATCAGCTCTGAGCCCCTTCTTGTTCGCTATGGTGATGGACAGGCTGACAGACAAGGTTAGACAGGAATCTACATGGACTATGATGTTTGCAGATGACATTGTGATCTGTAGTGAGAGCAGGGAACGGGTGGAGGAGAAGATAGAGAGGTGGAGATTTTTCCTGGAAATGAGAGGGATGAAGGTTAGCTGCAGTAAGACAGAGTACATGTATGTGAATGAGAGGGACCCAAGTGGAAGAGTGAGGTTACAGGGAGAAGAGATCAAGAAGGTGAAGGATTTTAAGTACTTGGGGTCAACAGTCCAGAGCAATGGAGAGTGTGGAAAAGAGGTGAAGAAGTGTGTACAGGCAGGATGGAACGGGTGGAGAAAAGTGTCAGGTGTGAGTTTTAGATGAGTTTTAGCTAAAATGAAAGGTGTACAAAACTGTGACGAGACCAGCAATGTTGTTTGGTCCAGATTCAGTGTCAATGAGGAAACGGCAGGTGACAGAGTTGGAGGTAGCAGAGATGAAGATGCTGAGGTTCTCTTTGGGAGTGACCAGGGTAGATAGGATCACGAATGAGAACATCAGAGGGACAGCACATGTGTGGAGGTTTTGGAGGTAAAGTCAGAGGCCAGACTGAGATGGTTTGGATATTTCCAGAGGAGAGATAGTGAATATATTGGTAGAAGGTTGCTGAGTTTTGAACTGCTATGCAGGAGACCTAGAGGAAGACCAAAGAGGAGGTTTATGGATGTAGTAAAAGAGGACATGCAGGTAGTTGGTGTGAGAGAAGTTGCAGAAGACATGGTTAGATGGAGGCAACTGATTCGCTGTGGCGATCCCTGAAGGGAAAAGCCGAAAGAAAAGAAGAAGATATGAGGACAGAATAAAACTAACCTCTGGCTACTGCTGAACCTCTCTGTATGTCTCGTATTAATAAAGCATATGGACAGGCAGCTGAACTCTCATGAAACTTCCACAGGGTTCATCTGACTGTGATGGAAAATGAAACAAAGTTTTGGTGCGTTGAAGCCAAACAGAACATTGACATCTAGTGGTGCACTGCAAGTATATCATCTGCTTCAACAAGCCTTCTCTAGTCTGCGTCCATGTTCATGGATGTGAACATGTCAGCTTCCAGCCTGACAGCAGAGACCTTGCTCACCAGAGCTCACAACTTCTCCTTTGTCACTTTGTGCTTGTCCTCCACCATATTCCTCAAGACCTTCATATTTGGGATTATACAGGTGGGGTCCAAAAGGTTGATCAAGGCCTAAGATTAAAAATTAAATCACTTTATTTGTCCACACAATGGTGAAATTATCTTTACACATATCTTTACAATTATCTTTCTAAGGCTGACATTTAATGAAATACCGCCCATTGGGTAAACATGTATTGATACTGTAAATGCTATAGAACTACTAACCACCATGCCTTGAAACCTCTATCTTCCACAATGAAAAATGGTTGTGTGACCCACCTAGAATGTAGTCACATTTTGTGTTGTTTTATTTATTTTATTTTGTGTTTTGAATTAATTTTGGGAGCTGTCACTTGTCAATGTGTCTGTAATTAATAAGAGTTTACCTGGGACAGTAGGGGGCAGTATAGGGGGCGTTTCCTCTTATCTTCCACTTGGGTAAGAAGAAGTTACCTGCAGACGGGAAGCTCACCCCTCATTCTCAAGAGAGCAACCAGTCTGAGAACAACGATAACGTTCTGTGTGCTTCTTTCTCCTGTTTAGCAGGTTAGTGTTAGTGCACCAACTCACTAAATGATAAATATGGGATTATAATAACATTAAGTACACATTCTGATGGTGGAGCTTAACTTTAAAGTGTTTGCAAGAGATCGTTTTTGTTTATAATTGAATTCAGTGCAAAACACAGTAGTTTGGCTAAGTGAATCAATCCAAAATGGCGACGTCCATATACAATGCTTTTTCAAGGACACTGACCCTAGTTTACACTTCCAAAGATCTCCCGTTTTGTGTTTTATTTTGTATTGTATTTTGGTGACTTGTGTGTGTTTTATAAGATGTCTGACCCGTTGTATTATTTTATTTGGACATGGTTTAGAATAAATTCAGCTCTCAGTATTAATAATTAAAGATTTACAGTAAATATAGTAACTCAAAGGCGTTATTGCAAAAAATAAGAAAATAAGAGTATAATTACTTCAAGGAGCATTGCAAAGTGCACTGATTTAAATGTGGATATCCCTAACACGAATAAGACAATGATTGAAGGTCTATTATGGTACTTTATTGTGTGTTTTGAAGTGATGATACATAACCGGTGTACTATGAAAAAAAAGAATATGGGTCAAACATGCAGTATTGTAATGGTAAATAATTCCAGTGATACAGTGATGGTTTTATTTATGTATTTGTTTACGTTGATGAAAAGAGCGTTGGAGATAAAATACATTGAAATAATAATACCAGCAAACAAAAGAAATGGGAAATAAGAGATTTGATGGATTTGTGATGTTTGTGAATAAATTCTAAAGAGAGCAACCAGTCTGAGAACGACAACTTTCTGTGTGCTTTTTTCTCCTGTTTAACAGGACAACATTATCTGAATGTTTGTCCCGGCCACCTGGGACCTGCAACAGTTGCACATCCATTACCATCATAACCACCAATGCAACATCAAGCTTTTGCTTCCGTAACACTGCAAAAATTCAGCATATCAATAAAATCAACACAAAGCAGACTTGTAATGTGTGGAATTCAAACTCCTAACCTCTGGCTCCAAAGGCCACTAACCATTCAGCTATCAAATATGTGGCTATTTCACCCATCCGATAAAAAGGATAATTACTGGCAGAAGGAAGACTGAAAGTTCAATGTCAGAGGTGTGTCCACATGATGGATAGATCAGAAGTGTTACACCATGGAGGTCTTTCCATGAAATGTTCACTCTTGTGGGCATATCAAACATCGCACCTTCAACAGAAAGAAATGAAAAAAGACAAACAGAAAAAAGTTTTAAAATGAAACATAAACCCACTTCTAGTTCAAGACATCAATAGGTAACTATAACTACTCTTTATTTGTTTTAAAGAATTCAGACACTTTTGTTTCTGACAGGGGTGTTATTAAGCAGAGATGTGTGATACATGTGTAACGGCTGTAAGCGCTTTGTGATGTGAGCTAAATAACTCAGTCAAAAAGTTACTGTCTTGTGATCTGCAAAGGCGGAAGAAGCCGTCAAGATGAATGAATGTCGTCCAAAACTTAGATGCTTAAATGTGCTGCCCCTCCCCCTTTAAAAAAAAGGGGAAAAAAAGAATTATAATCACGCATACCCATAAAAAAATAAAACATATATTTACACCTTATAAATATTGTACACTATTCTTACTTTATTAGGACAAATCCAGGTGCAGCGGTTCAAAGCCATAGAACGTTTCTTACCAGTAGCCCTGCTAAAGAGCATGAGCTCAGAGCAACAGAGCCGGTTGTGAAACGTCGTTTAGGATTTACTTTTCATTCTTAGAGACCAGCGCGCTAAAGTGTTCAAACAGATGATGACGTCGGGTGAACTCTGACCAAACAATGCATTCGGTGCTTCGGACGTTTTCAAACACGTCATCAGCGTCATTTGACACAAACAGGAAAGTTGTGTCGAACTCCTCAGACGCGATATCATTACTGAAACCATCCTGATGGTTTTATTTTGAAATACGTAGCCGGAACGAGCAGGTTTGTCCTAGTTAGGTGGGTTAGATAAAGTGGTTTGGAAAATACTTGTTGAAGAAGACGCTGATGAGATTTACGGTTAATTAACTTCATATAACCTTCACAAGTTCCCTAAATGCAAAATAAGACCTACATACAGTTGAGTAGATAGGAGATAAAAAAGTGTTTGGAAATGTAATCATCCCGTCGAGTGGAGCCGTGGATTCTGAGATCCTGTTCGATGATTCTCTTCTTCTGAGTACGCTGTCGGAAAATACGACCTTCTCAGTTCGCTAACATCAAAGCTGGACACTTTCCTGACATTTGACGAGTCCAGTTGAAGACATCTTGTTTCACGGTAGGTGATTAAACTCCATCGACATTCTGCCTACTGTGGTCAAACACCGAAGAAGCTCCAACTAATACAAATGTCGCCCCCACGTGCTCCTCAAACTTCGACACGTTTTGGTGTTGTGTACCCTTGTGTCTACACATTTGCACAACGAAAAGTAGTGACCAAGAAAATAGCTCAACGCAATAATCGTGACATACAGTTGAATACCGTGAAGTTGCGTCTTATCTGTCGGATATTTACAACTGAAAAGAGGATCATTGAGACACGTACAGTAATTCTCTCTTGAGAAAACAAGAGGGCCGCTCAAAACAGTGTTTATAGATTGTGTAAGTCCTTTTCAAGGGTACCATGTCCATGAATAACCCCTCAGTAGGCTGAATGTAAATGTAAATATACTTTATTAATCCCCGTAGGGAAATTATTAGCACACACACACACTCTGGATCACACTGTTGATTTTTTTGTTTCATGCATACATAGTGTGCACATAACACACACACACACACACACACACACACACACACACACACACACACACACACACACACACACACACACACACACACACACACACAGGGGGCCTGTGGGCATGCATTGTGTGTGTGTGTGTGTGGGGGGGGGAGAGTAGAGTGATGGGCAGCTCCTTAGGCTACTCCACACACGTATCCTAAGGATCTTTTTGAAAACACCTTTTTTCCCTGCATAGAAAAAAAATTGCGTCCACATGACAGCATTTTCGAAAAAATCTCTGTCCACACATAACCCCATAAGTGCGTTGATCAACACTTTTATAAGCAGAACAACTTTGTAACAACTCATTGAACAACAGAGGACAGGGACATGTGGGAATTCACGCCGTTCCTCCTGGAGGAAGACCTCCATCACAGAGTTCTCCACCAGCAGGCAGCACGGCCCGGTCTGACCCAGAACTGGTGTCGGTGTCGTAGGCGAGGAACATGAATTAATGTATAAATAAATATATATATATATATAAACTTTATGACTCATAAAGAAAGAAACAGACGAAGACATTTTTGACTGTTAAGCACGTTTATCAATGCATCTTCAATGTTGAACTGTTATACATCAGAAAATAGACGGTTTTAACGCCGTCCATTCTGTTTGTATATATGAAGATGTCACACACATGGATGTCACAGAAGCTTTCTTTGCAAGGAGACACCACCAGATAGAAAAAGTTTTGGTTACAGCATCCACACAACAATGAAAACTGTAAGAAAAAAGGTGCACCTTCAAAAAGATCTGTGTGGATGAGGCCTCGAGGCATGCAGGGGGAGGTAGCGTGGCGGGCAGCCCCGATGTGGAGCACCCCAAATGAGCAACTTGTAAAGGGGGCATGCATTGCTCAAGGGCACCTCAGCAGTGCTCCAGAAGTGAGCTGACACCTCACACTGTCAGCTCACACTGCAGGTGTTTTTTTTGGCGGAAGTGGGAATCGAACCGCCAATCTTGGGAACATTGGACAACCCGCTCTACTGAGCCACTGCCACTTGAAACGCTTTGAAATGTCTGCAGATGTGATCCAGCACTAAAGAAATAAAAGTTGACCGATTGTCAGTTCACACTCCAAGGTGACTGGACAGGAGCAGGAATGAAACCGCCAATCCTATGATCACTGGACGACCGGCTCTACTGACCGACTCTACTGCCGCCTATACATTTAAACTCTACTGTTTAAATGTATAGTTTGCATTTTTGTTTTGTCACAGTATTTTGTGACATTATCATTTTAACCCATTTAAAAATCACAGTCCCAATTTTTCTCCCCGAAATTTATACAGTATGGATTTTTGCAGTACAAAGCAAGTCAATATACTGTAGGAAATTTTTTCTATCATCAGTTGTTTTAAAGTCGTTCAAAATTTCACTTTTACAATGTAGTAAAGGGCTAAAATTATTCATAGTAACTTTACTTCACAGTTTGCTCCGGCCAAAATATCTGTACAGAGAACAACAATCACTTTACACATGAAATTGGATGAAAAGTAATTGAGTAAAATGATTAAGATATTTTAAGTGTGAACACACTAATAGATTTTCCCATCATACATTAAAACAATACTCTTAACAATGAAGAAATAGATTAACCTCTGATGTCAGTAGAATTTCTGCTTAAAATTCAAGAACATAACAAATATTTTTTCTATTGCTACTTTTTAACTTCTAAGGTTTTAAATGTGTAAATCATCCATATCTCATTGAGAGATGGATTACACATTCTGGCGTTAATTTTTTTCCAGTTTTCTGTTGTAGATTGGAATGACGGGAGTTGACAGGCTCTGGCTCATAGATTATTAATAACGCATCAAATACATTGTAGAAGAGGAGGTCGGGTGGTTGAGGCCAGGTCAGAACATTCTGTGTTTTCAGCTGTGTCATACATCCCACTTTATCTCAATACCCACAACCTAAACAATACATTCCTAACAAACCTGACCATGACCTGAAAATGTTTTATTAGTCAAATTTTAGAGAAAGTTTCTATCCCTTGTGGCAGTTGGGGTTTTCAGGGATCTTTCTGTTTAATATCACATTGTGTCAGATGATCTTCTGCCTCAGAATTTTCAAAATGGCTTTAATTAGTAACCTTAAACCTAAATCAAACTATAAATAATTTCTAAGCTTGATTCTTAACCTGTCACAGAATTTTTGGACTTTGGTCGTGTTGACCGTGAAGGAACACCATTATGCTGATTCAAATCCTACTATCAGGCAGAATTCAATTTGTACATGTACTAAAGGTAACTACAGTGTTCCAGCATGATCAGTATTGGGTCAAGTTGTTTTAATTTTTTATATGAAGGCGATATTGATTAGAAAACTCGATATTCAATTTCACTGCTATGAAGATGATGGCCACCTATATTTACCCTTCAAGTCCATTGACACCAAAAGACTAACTAAACCTCAGTCCTGTCTCAAAGACATAATGTGGATGACCTGCAACTACTTCCGGCATAATCCTGACAAAATTAAAATTATTGTCCTTGCTGCTTTGCAACTCAGAATTAAATGATTGAATTGTGTATCAACACATATAGCCTATAGCAAAATGCGTTGAGACAGGACCTGTCACTGATTTTTACATTAACCCAGAAAACCCTGGCAACCTTCATTTTTTCCCTTTTTATAGAGGGAATAAATGAATATATTTTTTGTCACAGCCCCCGAGCCTTGGTCCCTGCGGGTCATTATTTGCTTTGTTTTGCAGGTCCTCAACTGTGCAGTATTAACATCAAGTAACTGGGAATGCCTGGTTGGCGCTATGTTATGTTGGAACCACAAGATATCTTGAACAGAAAAAAGTACTCAGACGTTCTAATGGATTTGTGGGATGGGAAAGCCTGGTTAATGGAATTCAACATACATCAGCTTTTGATTGATTTTTTAATGATTAATTGATTTTCATTTGCTGTAAATTAATTATGTTCCTAAGGTTTCCGGGTTTAGCTTTAATGGACTAGATCAGTTCTATTCAATTCAAGTTACGGAGGTCCAGTTATTAAAATTTTCCCTTAGTAAAAGGTCCGGACCCAAGTTCAGTTTGTGTCTTATAGCCGGCTCCTATGTCCACGTTTTCAGTTATTATCAATTTTCAATGCTGGATATTATCTAACAGTGCACAGCTAGCTCTTTTACCATAAAAAAAGTAGACGCAGGCAAATGAATTTAAAGCCTTTATGTAAGATTGAAGAACACACACAAACCTCAGAATTAAAAATAAAGAGCAAACAGAGCTGAATAACCCTGAATAACATCCCAGCCTAAAGAACTGAAGGTCGACACTTCAAGAAAAAAACATTAACATCTTCAAGCACGGCATATTTTAGACCAATTAAGTTTAAAGTGGGTTATTTCCGTGCCACAGTGGTTGGGAAATACTGACATAAGTCAGTCAGTCAAACTTTATTAATAGAATTGTTGAAAATTCCTTATGTTTTGCTACATTATCGTAGCTAGGCACCGGTGTTCTCAGCAGGCACTGGCGTCAGACACCAGGTCAGTGAGAGCGGCACTTCGTCAATGCCCCTTGACTACCGTTGTTAGGGGGCGTAGTCCGACCAGCCTACCGGCCAGTGCCTTCTGTGGGTGCCCCCTGGTGGCGTAGTGCTGCATGACTGCCGGCCAGCCTGTGGCTTTTTTTCAACGATCTTGTTTTTAACCAATATTAATATTAATCCATATATGGGTGCATCAGATTATAAGGTGCACTACGGGTTTATGAGAAAATTATAGGCTTTTAGGTGCGCCTTATAGTGCGAAACATACTTAACTTGGATTCTGGATTAGCAGGAGGAGCTGCTACTTAAGGCTAAAGTTGTTGAACCTTTCAGTGAAGTTAAGCAACTGAATTATTCTGGCCCTGCAGCTTTAAATCGATCTCACTGAGATGAGATGTAATGTCAACCAATAAGGCAGCCATATTCATCCTGTATTCATCTTACAAAAAGAGTGAAAACTGTGTTGCTCTCTGACTCTTGCCCTGCTAAAAAGCTGCTATTTCTTTTCAAATATACAAGAACCGCTCCAATGCATTGGCTTTACTCAGCCACTTCACGTTGTTGTGCGGTAGCAAGCTTTTGCCTCAACGGCTTCCAGAAATCCTCTCAGGAGGCAATGTTGAAGGGATGAGGATCTCCTAAGGAAGTTGATGAGTTTTATCACTGTGCTCATTACTTCAACTAAATTTTTGGCATAGAGTGGCACAGAGTACAGTTTGATGGATGAGACAGTAGTAAGGAATGGTATCTGGGTTGTCGTCTTTCATCCAGGGCACAGTCCCCCTCTCTTTTCCCACCATGGCTCCATCTGTGGTGATGGAGACCACCTGCTTCAGATCTATGTCCCTCTTTGTCAGCATGTTATTGCTGCATACATGTCCCCTCCTCTTGTGTGTGTTAATGATTTTACACCCAGTAAAGAGCTCCTTGTCTTTCTGAAGGAACCTGACACACCCAAAAGCTGGCCATTATTAGTAACATCTGTAGGCTCATCAATGGCCAAAGATATGATGCCCTCTGAATAGCTGCATCAAGCTGCTAATATTTCTGATTTTCATTTGCTGTTGAAGTTGACATCGGGATTTGTTTGATTTTTTCACACATCTTTCTGTTTTCCTTCAAATAATGTCTCAATAACAGTGTTTAATCACTCCTTCACAACTGTCCTATCACTAAAAGATTTTTATGTTGCCCCAAAATCCACTATGCCTTTAGTGAACATTTGTTTGCATTTTGCTTGGTTATTTTTGCCATCAGCTCGGACTTCAGGGGATAACTCAAAAGTTCTGTGCTTTCGTAGTGGTGCTTTACGGTACAATTTTTTAATGAATGCTACGTGTTTGGACATTATGTGGTATAATCGCTTTGAACTGCCTGACGGAAGAATAAACATAAATTTCGTCCACTCAGTGTTGACCAGTGGGATGACTGTTCACGTAGTTTTTAGCAAGTGTCCAAATACGATCTGGCTCTGTTCAGACCACGTTATCGGCCGATCTGACAGGTTGCCGTAGCAACAACGTAGGGGCAGAGTCGTCCTTCAGTGCGTGTGGCTCAGCGGTAGAGCATGCGGTAGAGCGGGTTGTTCAAGATTGGCGTTTTGATTCCCACTCCCGCCCAAAAACACCCGGAGTGTGAGCTGACAGTCGGAGATGTCAGCTCACCTCTGGTGCACTGCCGAGGCGCCCTTGAGCAAGGCGCCGTCCCCCTCACAAGCTGCTCATTTGGGCGCTCCACAAAGTGGGCTGCCCGCCACTCTAGCTCCCTTTGCATGCCTACAGTCCCCCTTGTGTGTGTGTGTGTGTGTGTGTGTGTGTGTGTTTGTGCGTGTGTTTCAGGGGCATGTATTCACTAATATGTATGCGTGTGTTTGAACACTCACTAGAGAGTGAATTCTTAATTTCCCATCGGGTATCAAATCAGTATATATAATTAAAGAAAATAAAATAAAATTGATGTGTGAGGTCATATAATTGCGACAGTGGCAACAACAACAATGACGGTACACTAAAGTCAACAGTTCAAGCTTAACTATCTTTATTTCTATCCTACTTTATGCAGGTATAAATGTGAGATTCAACGATTGAAAACTTGCATTCACTATGTGAAGATACAGTCATACAAAATATTATTCAAAGTTTTACTTAGACTAGAAGATATTTTAACTTTGACTTAGACACTTTGATTTTAATAAATTTGATTCTTGGTATTACTCAATGTGTACTTGTTTTTTAACTTTGACCACCACCAACACCATTGGTATGCCATAGTTTAGTTTTTGTTTTTTTTATTCGATAATATGATTTTTCATTTCAAAGGCATGAAAAATAGCACGCGAGATGAATACACATTTACATGCATCGCTGGTTATTCCTGCCAGTATAGGGATCAAAAGTCTAAGACTATAAAAAAGCATAGATAATATCTTTCATTTACCTTCTGATCGGTCTGTCACCACTCCTACCCCCTCTCATCATTCACCATTTGTTGTTCAATTAGAATTTTAACACAAAATCTACCATAAAACACTCTATTCTCATTTTCTTTCGATCAATCGTCTTTGCCTTGTCATACACCAATTCGCGGGTTTAGCTTGTGAAAATAGAATTCTTTCTTTTTTCATTGGACGAGAGGAGGTATTGACCCGAGTGCATATTTAATGATCAGGAGCGTCCGGGTCACTTCGGCTATTTCCGTTGGCATGCGCGCCGACGAAGAAGAAAATGCGCGCCGCCTAGCGAGAGAAATAGTTTGTTTTCTTATGTTATCGCTCGGGGATTTTCGCGAGTCCAAAAAAGTTTTAGCCTTTTTTTTCCCTAAAAATAAGAATGCCACTGTGGCTACACAGGCTGAAAACCTTGTAGCCACTGTGGAATTTACTTCGCCTATGGCGAAGTGGCGAATGGCTAGCGCAAGCCCAACACTGTGTGGTAGAGGTGGAGAAAACACACTCACGCCAGACATCAACAATTTCTTCTTCCGTGTTTTACCGCACCATAATGCGCGCCTCACTTCCTTTTTGGCGCCTCCCCCTCGCGTTGCAAATATGACGTCGCGGTCCATCATATCCGATCGGAGTGTTGGGAGCTGTTCAGACTGCAGACGCCTCTGTCCCTATCTGACACAAAAATACCTCCCGAATGTGGTTTCAATCCGTCCCGCAAAAATCCGATGGGGACTGCTCAGACTACACACGAGATATGCAACATCAATCTGGATGGTCTAAGAAATGGATGTAGGCAACTAGTCCGAACCAGGCCATAGTGTCAGGAAAGCTTTAGCCTTGAGCTCTCTACACTTGATTTATCATTTAACTTGCACTTCGCTACATACTGTTGAAGGTCTGACATTTCTTTTTTTTTTCGATGCAGGATTCTGTGTAACAGTGGGAGGATGGGACATGGTGCTGTTGGGAGTGACCGCAGCCCTGGAGGCTCATGAACCTACCCCATTGAAAAGTCAGGATGTATATAGCTTCAGTGGGTGTCAGCAAGTTCTGCTTCCTGTTTTCCCTTGCATTCTGCGGGCTCCTGCTTTTGCTGATTCCTGCTCTCCAACCTCCATCACGCCAAGTTATCCGACCTCAGCCACGAGCCCCAGTCAGATCTACTCAGACAAGTCAATTGCACCATACCAGAGTTCCAGCAGCATCTGTCAATGCAGAGGGAAGTGACTCTGCCTCATGGCTCAGTAAGAGCTCAGCTGCCCAGGAGGGTGTCATCAAGACTGTAGGTACCAGGACTGACAGCCACAGTCTTATGAGGGGGACAGACTTTCCTCTTTTTGGAGGAAAGGGCAGTTATCATTCAAGGTCAAGGACTTGGGAATTATTGGCATTTAAAGACATTTTTATTGCGGTGAAGACAACACGGAAGTACCACAAATCTCGATTGGAACTGCTGATTAAGACGTGGGTATCCCAAGCTAAAGAACAGGTGAGGAGAGTTATCTTTATTTACTTAAATAAGTCCTTATTCAGATAATAATGCTAATGACTCACATGATTACATGATTACTCACATGAGCCTTGGGTCGTGACCAAAAGGACAAGATCCCAGATACAAGCGGCTGAAATGAGTTTCCTCCGTAGGGTGGCTGGGCGCACCCTTAGAGATAGGGTGAGGAGCTCAGTCACCAGGGAGGAACTCGGAGTAGAGCTGCTGCTCCTCTACCTCGAGCGGAGTCAGCTGAGGTGGTTCGGGCATCTGTTCCTGATGCCTCCTGGACACCTCCCGGGAGAGGTGTTCCGGGCATGTCCTACCGGAAGGAGACCTTGAGGAAGACCCAGGACATGCGGGACAGACTATGCCTCTCGGCTGGCCTGGGAACTCCTCGGACTCCCCCGTAATGGAGCTGGAGGAGGTATCTGGGGAGAAGAAAGCATGAGCATCCCTGCTGAGACTGTTGCCCCCGTGACCTGACCTGATAAGCGGTTGAAGATGGATGGATGGATGGATGGATAGATTAAGGAAGAGTCGTCCAGATTGAAAAACAGATTAAACTGGACTTGCTTAAATGTCCCATATTATACTTTTTTTTAGTTAATGTTATTCAGCTGCAAGATGTCCAACTGTTCTGTAGTTGTAAATGTCTTGCCCCAAACTTATCTGTGGTCCTCCATATCTACTACTGAAGTTAACTGAAATGAACTTCAGGTCCAGATGCTTTGTTTGTATGGGCTGGCAATTACAGTGCGCCCTCGCGTATTCGCGCATCAAAGCTGACGACTTCACCTCATCGCAGATTTTTGGTAGGCAGTCACGTGATACTGTATTCGCATTCTATTGGCTGACAGCATCCGGAAGTGTGCTCGGTTCCGTGAGTCTCAGACTTACGTGAGATACAAAAGTGGTTTAAACAGTCGATAAGAGTGTGGGAAAAGGTAATACAGGTGGTTTAATATCAGTATGGGGTGGGTCATTAACTCTTAAATTACCGTAAAAAAAAAAAAAAATGGATCGCTATCTCGATCACGGATTCCTCAATTGCGTGTGGTTCCTGGAACGCATTGAAAGATTGCGCATTGTCGTGTGTGTGTGTGTGTGTGTGTGTGTGTGTGTGTGTGTGTCTGTGTGTGTGTGTGTCTGTGTGTGTGTGTGATATATATATATATATATATATATATATATATATAATGCGCATGTGATTTACTAAAGTGTGCCACTAATTTGGGGGATGATTCCAGTATATAAAATTAAAAAAAAAAAAATTCTCCTTATTCTGACATTGTTTTTTTTTCTGTAGCAGTACAACTAAAATGAAAAGCAATTCCCCCCTCAGGATCCATAAAGTATGTATCAATATAGCACTTTAGTCATACTCATAAGCAACTGTAAATAAGATAAAAACGTGTGTGTGTGACTGAAGTGGAGCTAACTTTTTAGCCTCTTTAGCCTATTACAACCTCACTCAGTCATAAGCAACTGTAAATAATATTAAAAAAATGTTGTGTGTGTGTGTGTGTTCGGTATGATGCTGTGGATACAGGAACAGGGACACACACAGGCAAGCAACACATACAGACCTAAGCAGAAATATTACCCAAATACTAGCTAACTTCAACTTCTTTGCCATTAGGTCCCATATTATATTCATTCATTTTCCTAACCCGCTTAATCCGCTTATGCAGGTCGCGGGGGAGCCGGTACCTATCCTGGCAGTCTTTTGGCATGAGGCAGGGGACACTCCGGGCACGACGTCAGTGTACCGTGGAGCCACATAGAAACAAACTCACTCACACACACACTCACTCCTACAGTCAATTTGGGACCGGCCAATCAACCTGAAGCGCATGCTTTTGGACGTGGGAGGAAGCTGGAGAGCCCGGAGAGAACCCACGCATTCATTCATTTTTAATTAATTTCACACAGATGCCAGATGTCCAACTACACACCGAAAAGGTTGTCTATCTGCGTTTTTGATTGGTGATCTAGTACCTAAGCTCTTGACAAAGAATTGTGGGAGACCCAACAGTACCCCAACTTAAGTCTAAAGATCAGATTTGATTTGAACATCCTTTTCACCACTTCATTACCCATGACAAATAGTTGTGTCTTTTTTTGATTTGTTCAGTTTTCTTAACCACAGGAATGGAGAATATATCAGATATGGATTTATATATATTTTTTTACAATAATTTAGGAGATGTTGAGAGGAACGTGTCATTTTTGATGCCTCATGGTTTTAAATGTTAATATAAATCAAGTTGTCCTTGGTTTTACCTTTGACTGGCATTGTATGTTTTTTGTGTTTCTTTTTCATTCTTTGTTTGGTTTTGCAGTGGCAACAATGCTCTCATTAAAAAAACAAGATGGGTGCTTTTGTGTTTCATAAGGGAACGTTATTTAATGTTAACTGTTGCATTTTTAAGTGTGTCTTTGTCTGTTTTAGACATATATTTTCACTGATGGAGAGGACAAGGAGCTGCAGATGAGAACAGGTAAGAAGTTTGTTGTATTTACAAGTATTCATATTTATACAGATCCATATATTTTTTGACATTACACAAGTTGTGTTTTTGCATGTTTAATAAAATTGATTCCAATTTCAGACACATCCTCAACTAACGAACATAATTGGTGCAGAGAGGTTGTTCAAACATAAGTTGAATAGTTTGTTAGTCGTTGGTTATTCCAAACCATAATTACCATTTGAGGTAATTTAAATGCCATTAGTACTCTAAATATGAAAGTAGTCTTCCCTAAGACTTACCAGTTACAGGACATAAAAACACCACATAATAAAATACCATAGTACCGTAATGTAACATCTCCTTAACATGTCTACCTCTGCTGAATGAATTTTATCCAGGGGGGTGTAGAGGCTAAGCCAAGCTTTAAGCCACTTAGGTCTTCTGCCGCACTTATGTGAATGACTCACTGATGTGCTTCCTGGTATTCAAAAGTCTGACACGCTGGTTTTTGCTCGTTTATTTTGTTTTATTTCCATTAAGTTTCTCAGTTAACCAATATATATCAATATCAAATAATAAAACATTCAAAGTTCAGTGTTAGCGTCAGTTAATGCTCTTGGGCAGAAATCTAACCCAAAAACATAATTTACCTCATACAAAGGGACAACCTGACAAGTGAACATGAAAAAAAAATTACAGGTACATTTAATTTCGGGTTAAGCTGTTCTCGACTATGTCGGTTTTAAAAAACACATGGAGAAATAATCAAGTTTACATCATTTCACAAGACTGTCCACTACAAATGCTAGACTCTCAAAGTCAGCAGAAAACCGTTAAAAAGATAAAAACATGTAATCATGGGGCGGCAGTGGCTCAGTGCCAGAGTGCGCGGTAGAGCGGGTCGTCCAGTGTTTCAAAGATCGGCGGTTCGATTCCCGCTCCCGCCCAAAAAAACACCCTGAGGTGAGCTGACAGTGGGAGGCGTCAGCTCACCTCCGGAGCACTGCCGAGGTTCCCTTGAGCAAGGTGCCGTCCCACTTACAAGTTGCTCATATGGGCGCACCACAGAGGAGCTGCCCGCCACACTACTTCTCCTGCATGTGTACAGGCCCCCTGTGTATGTTTGTGTGTTCACGGCCTGTACACACATATACTGTATATGCATGATATTCAACTAATTAGAGTGCAACTAATTTCCCTGCAGGGATCAGAATCAGTACATAAAATTAAAATAAATTAACAAATCATATTAATATACAGGTCTATTCATATGGTACCGTTAAGCGTCACTCGTAAATCATGCGATTACTTTTAATTTACATGTATTTACAGTAAGCTTTTGGTCCTTATAATTTAATCCTTGAGGAGGAGAAGAATAAGACACTTCAAGGAACTCTTTAACAGTTTTTAAGTCAATTTTATTCATAAAGTGCAGCATCACACTAGTTGTAAGGTGAAGTTGGGGCTGGGACTTACAGCAGAGCTAAATATCCAGGAGCTTTGGGTCATGACCAAAAGGACAAGATCCTGGAAATTAGTTTCCTGAAATGAGTTTCCTCCGTAGAGTGGCTGGGCACACCCTTAGAGATGGGGTGAGGAGCTCAGTCACCAGGGAGGAGCTCGGAGTAGAATGCTGCTCCTCCACCTCGAGCAGAGCCAGCTGAGGTGGCTCATGCATTTGTTCTGGATGCCTCATGGACGCCTCCCTGGGGTGGTGTTCCGGGCATGTCCTACCGGGTGGAGAACTCGGGGAAGACCTAGGACACGCTGGAGGTACAATGTCTCTCTGCTGGCCAGGTAACGCCTCGGGCTTCCCCCGGAAGAGCTGTAAGAGGTGTCTGGGGAGAGGGAAGTATGGGCATCCCTCCTGAGACTCTTGCCACTGCGACATTTCTAATGCATTTCTGTGATATAGACACATTGATTCACACTGTTTACATCTTTCGAGTACAGCCAATCTACGGTACTTTAGCATGTAGCATGTAGCTTACCTTTAGAGCGAAGGAAGAAGAGGTCGAGGGTGGAATTATCGTCGGTCAGAGGCAGTGTTTTCATCAGAGAGATGGTCACCACTACCACTCTCTTAACTAGTCTTTGTTTTATTATTTTTGATAAAAAGTAAAGTATCCAAGGTATGAAGCCTGACGCTCTGAGATGCTCACCGAGACAACAAACCAGTCGGCTGAAATGAGTTTCCTCCTCCGTAGGGTGGCTGGGCGCACCCTTAGAGAAAACAGAAAACCCCTTTGAAAAATTGCAGCATTATTAGGTGTGGCAAAATCTAGTTTGATATATCATGATAAAGAAATTGAACACTGTTGAACTGAGTGTCACAAAAAGGTCTTGACATTAAAGGCAGAACAGAGTTGGGTGATAGAATCATTTCCGTAGTGAAAAGAAAACCCTTCACAACACCCAACCAAGCTTAAAACACTCTCTTTGGGGTAGGCATGTCATTGTCCAACTCTACCATCAAGGGAAGACTGCATGAGTTTAAACACCGAAGGTTCACTGCCTTGTGCCAGCCTCAAGAACATAAAGGCCAGATTGAACTTTCCCAAAGACCTCTAAAAAACCAACACAGTTCTGAAGAGCATCCTTTGGACAGATGAAACCAAGGTCAACCTCTACCAGAATGATGGCAAGCAAAAAAATATGGAGCAAGTGTGGTGCAGTTCATTATACAAAGCATACATAATTTGTAAAACATTGGAGGCAGCTTGAAGGCTTTGGCATGTCACTGGCTCACTGGTGTTCACTGATGACGTGACAGTGCAGACACAGCCAGATGACATCTGAGGTGTTCAGAGACATACTGTTGGCTCAAACCCAACCAAGTACTGTCAAGTTGGTTAGGTGGCATGTCATAATACAGATAGACATCATTAAAGCCAAGCAATTGAATATTTTTGAATGGCCAAGTCAATCACCTGATCTTGTATATTAAATTTCAATTTATAATAGCAACAAACTGGGCAATACAATAGAAATGAGTTTTGGAGATACGCATATGGAACGGTGCTGCTCAGTGTGGGTTGCGGCAGAAACTACAAAACAAATTACGAACAAATCAGTTCATGACCAACCTCTGAACCTATTGTATTAAGTCAGGCACTGTCAGAAACTAAAAAAAATTAAAAATCTTTCTGTGTAGCATCTTTCTGAGTAATATCTCAAACAACTTGACACCTGCAGCGTATTGACTGGTGTGGGCTATATATGTACAAAGTTTTTTTTGTACTTTTAGAATTTTGTTGCTTCAGCTTATATTTAGGTGTGATCAGTGGTCCAGAATTTACTGTACTAAACTTGTTTTTCTATCAAGCACTTTTACTGCCGCATAGAACTGACCTGTGCTGTCATCTCTTTTTCCTTCAGGAGCTAATATCATAAACACTAACTGCTCTGCAGCTCACACTCGACAGGCTCTATGCTGCAAGATGTCTGTAGAGTATGACAAATTCATTGAGTCTCAGAAAAAGTAAGTGAAAAGTTATCTCTTCCTGATCTGATTAACATAAGTCATCCAGTGGTCTAGTAATCTCACCATTTAACAGTTGACCCTAAGGACACCGAAACAATGCTTACATATTCTTTTGGAAGTGAAACTACCATAGTAATGTAATGTATGTTTTCCAGATGGTTCTGCCATGTGGATGATGATAACTATGTGATCCTGCCCCGACTGCTACAGCTGCTTTCCTCCTACCACCATAGCCAAGATGTCTACCTGGGCCGACCTAGCCTGGATCATCCTATTGAAGCTACCGAGAGAGTTAAGAGTGATGGATCGGTCAGTTATTTTACACTTTCAATAAGTTTTGTTAATTTTTCTATGATGTGAAATTACAACAATGGTCATCTTCAGTTATTTTCAGAAAGGAGCAGATATAGACCAACTTTTCATTTTCCAGAGACCCAACAATCTCCATGACAAATAACATACAGAAACTTAAGATCCTTCGACAGTGTCTCGACCTACCAGGGTGCCATTAAGGCAACAAAAATGGAGTACATGTTTAATGAAATCTATAAAATCAGCATCAAACCTCAGCTTCTGTTCAACATTTTTGACTCTCTTGTGAATACCCTGGAAAGTTCTCCCATTGTGTCATCACCCTTTCTGCAATGGATTTTTCCATAGATAATGTTTAACCCACAGTCCAGCCATACTTGCCTCTCCTGGCTCTAACGTCATTTTTTCTAGTTTCCCTACTAGCCTTGATTTGTTTGAGGCCATACCTCTGTCCTCATATTCAGATGTACCGGTAATTAAGTAACTGCAGCTTACAGACTGTCCTCCTGATGCATTTTCTCTCTTTGGGAATGTTTTTTGTTCTGTGGGGACAGCTGATATACTTTAATAAGCTCCAACCATAGCTCAGGGTGTGTTCCAGGTTCCTTTTAACATTGGTAGAACCGCTTATTTAAAAGAAAAATCTTGACCCCAGGCCCTA
This sequence comes from Antennarius maculatus, assembly GCA_013358685.1. Lineage (NCBI taxonomy): Eukaryota > Metazoa > Chordata > Actinopteri > Lophiiformes > Antennariidae > Antennarius > Antennarius maculatus. The sequence continues at coordinate 15,026,050 of CM023624.1, forward strand.
GAACAATCTCTAAATTGCTTTTTATGTCTAAGGTTGGAGAATTTGATTTTTATGCAGCTGCAATCCGTTCTTCTGGAACTCAATACTTACAAAGTTCCCATTGTTTTTCATCCGCATTATAACTTTGAGAAACAGCCCTTTAACAACTTTATTTTAACTGTCGACTGCTTTAGTACTTCTTGACCTCACTGTGACCTCTGACTCTGGACAAGGGATACTGTTATCTCAGCAAGAAAACAATGTTGGAATCACATGCTCTGTTGTTCTTTAAAGGTCCCATATTATGCTTTTTTAAATTACTGTATTTTCTGCACTATAAGGCGCATCGGATTACAAGGCGCACCTTCAATGAATGGTCTATTGTAAAACTTTTTCATGTATAAGGCACACGGGATTATAAGGCGCATAGAATTGGAAGTACTGTAGTGGCTGTGCTGACATTATACATCCACTAGATGAAGCTGCGCTAAAAGAATTGCATTCACGATTCTGCCACAGTGGTACTTTTAACATTTGGTTAATTAATTTATTTTTATTGTATACAGTGGGCCCTCGCGAATTCGCAATCAACGATTGCGACTCCACCTCATCATGGATTTTTAGTAGGCAGTCACGTGATACCGTACATGCATTCTATTGGCTGACGACATCCGGGAATGCGATCCGTTCCGTCAGTCTCGTACACAAAAGCGCTTTAAACAATCTTATCAGAGTGTGGGAAAAGGTAATAGAGATAGAAGATGGTTTAATATCAGTATGGGGAGGGTTCATAAATTTTTTAATTACCGTAAGTAATAAGATAGTTTGTTGTTATACCGTGGAATTTGTGATTTGCGTGTGGTTCCTGGAACACATTAGCCCCAAAGAACAGGGGCGCACTGTATACTGATTTTAATCCCTGAAGGGAAATTAGTGGCACACTCCAGTAGTTGAATTTATTGAGTCATGCATATAAGTGCCTATTGCAAGAATATTTTTATCAACACCTCTAATCCACTGTGAATGATAGCTGTTGTTATGTCAATGAGGCAATGCTATGCCTCGTCAAGGAAACTGATCACTTGGTCACTTTGCCATCTCCCCATCTATATTTTTGAATAAGCTCACTTGAAAACCTCACGCTTCCGGTGTCTACCCGGAAGTTCGGGCCTCACTTTGTCGGACCTCACTTTGTCGTGTTGGGAACCCTGACGTTTTCTTGTGACGGCGTAGAAAAAACAAAAACAAACGACGTCTGATGTTATTGTTTCATAGTGGAATTTCCACGGGTTCCCTCTAGTTCATTTTTTATTTGTATAGCGCCAAATCCTAAGTGAAGAGTTTTCATGGTTCTTTCCATATACAGTGATCTCTTGTTACTTGCGATTAATGCATTCCAGGAACCACCAGCAAAAATTAAATTCTGCAATATAGCGACAAACTATTTATTTTATTATTTACGGCAATTTAAACGTTTATTAACCCTCCACAAACTGATATTGAACCACCACCTACCTGTATTACCTTTTCCCACACTCATATAGGTCTTCCTCTAGGCCTCCTGCCTGGCAGTTCAAAACTCAGCATCCTTCTACCAATATATTCACTATCTATCCTCTGGACATGTCCAAACTATCTCAGTCTTGTAACTTCTGATACTGCCCTAAAATTCAACAAACAGATTAGCTCAGGCATAAGAATGTTAGGAAAGCTGCCCTTCAGCTTTGGTATAACTTGCCCTGGCACATCAAATTTGCTCAATCCCTAGAGGTTTTTAAAGTCCATTCTGAAAACATTTTACTCTCTACGGCTATTAACTGAGGGTGGTAGTCCTAGGCACTGTTACATTGCTTACTTTTGTTTTTTTTACATCCCATTTTGTAAATAGGCTTTTTTTCCCCCAGCATTGTATTTTTTTGTATTTTATTTATTGTATTTTATCCCCTTATTTTGTTATACTTACAGCAGCTTGACATGACCCACCTGTTTGGACAGAAGGTGGGTCATGTCATGCTGCTTGACATGAGTTTTTTTTGAGAATTTATATATGATAATGTACAGAGTATGCACATCTATCTGTAATTTTTTTTTATTTTTTCATAATTCATAGGGTTTTTTTGTTTATTGCAACGTGAAATTGATTAAAACAATTTCAGTTATTTTAAATGGGGAAATGTTTGACTTACAAGCTCAGCCTGGGAACAGATTAAACTTGTATCTTGAGGTACTACTATATTTTTTACTTCTACAGGACTGGTTGATTAAATGTGCTTTGTGTTGAGTTGATGTGTGACTGTTGCAGGCTTTTTATGCAAGGAGTAGGATATTGTGTTGGGAGTATTGTATTCACGTGAGCATGAAATAAATGTGGCTCTGTACTAGTAAACAAAGTTGAAATAAAAACTATCAATAATCTTTGATCAGTTTTCTAAATTGGAAGCGGGTTTTGTTACTCTAACTTATTGCAGATAAGTTGTTCTTATGACTTATAAGACTGTTTTGCTAGGGTGATTGAGGCTTTTTCAGTCTACAACTTGTAATACCACTGAGTTTTCTGAGTAATACTTTCATCAAAGGTCTCAACAGCTGGCTGTTTTTGTGTCATTCTAGGTGTCAGTCAAGTTCTGGTTTGCCACAGGTGGAGCAGGTTTCTGTATCAGCAGAGGTCTGGCGCTGAAAATGAGTCCATGGGCCAGGTAGGATGGGTCTAGATAACCGTTAGAGCAAGGGTGTCACACTCATTTTCACCGATGGCCACATCAGCGTAATGGTTGTCCTCAAAGGCCCAGATGTAATTTTTAAATGTAACTAAATGTAACTCAATGCAATGTAAAATGTAAAATAAATATAACTACTTAGTGTTAAATAACACTTAATTTATTACTTATTTAAGTTACAAACATCACAGTTACACAGAAAAAAATGTTTGCTTCTCTGTTGTAACTCCTTTTAATTTGTCAGATGAAAAATGCCCACATAACTCAATCAAGGGTAAAACTATTCAAGTGAAGAAAGAAAAACTACAAACGCAATTAAATTTGCTCAAAATGGTTTTGTCAAAATTAAAATGGGTTGAATCACTGCTTTGTGGAAAATGTAGTTTTGGTCAAAGCACATTTTTGACCTATTTATTTTTAAACACTCTGACCTTTTATGCTCTTGCAGGCCACATAAAATGATATGGCGGGTCACATTTGGCCCCCGGACCTTGAGTTTGACACATGTGCCTCAGAGAGGGCATACACTGTATATATTTGGTCCATAGCTGGTTTATGTTAGGTTGTTAATGAAAAAGCAGTTAGACTTCAGTAAGGATGCATCAGTACATCAATACGATTACCTGTATCAGCATACAGTATGCACTAGCACTCATACGTCTTAAATTACCCATATGCAAAAGCAGCAATACTGTTTATATAATATATGCATTATACAGTATATAGTGTAGATACCCTTTATGCACACTCAGAGGCAAGAGTGTGTCTAGCACTTCATTTTTATACATATTTTATAAACTGGGAACCACCTTGCATTTTATACATACAGGGGCGGCAGTGGCTCAGTGGTAGAGCGGACACCTGATGACCAGACATCGGCGGATCCATTCCCGCTCCCGCCAACCACCCTCGGAGTGTGAGCCGACAGTGGGGAGGTGTCAGCTCACCTCCCAGTCACTGCTGAGGTGCCCTTGAGCAAGGCGCCTTCCCCCCTAAAGCAGCTCATTTGGGGCGCACCCCAAAGTCACGACCTGTCACTCTACCTCCCCATGTACTGCATGGAAATTACACGGCCCCTTTCTCCACCTGACCTGAGCCCTTAGACATGAGATTCACCGTGAGAAGACAATACATAGTATTAAGAGTGAATTAGCAGCCCCAAAAAACAGATTCAATGGATGGAACGGTTGCCAGTAATTGACCAGAGCAGGGGTATTCAATTAAAAGTCACTGAGGTCCAGTTAAAAAATTTCCTTATAGTAAAAGGTCTAAACCCAAGTCCAGTTTCTGTCTTATAGCTGGTCCCTATATCCACATTATCATTTATCAATTTTCAAAGCAGGATATATTTAACTGAGTGCACAGCTAGCTCTTTTACCATAAATAAAAGTAGCCCCAGGAAAATAAATTTCAAGCCTTTGTTATATTGAAGAACACACAAACCTTCAGCTCGGTGCAAACAGAGCTGAATAATCCTTTTTCCTCATAAATTAAAGACGTCCCAGCCTAAAGAATTGAAGGTCGACACTTCAAGTAAAAAAAACATTAACATCTTCAAAAAGCATTAATAAAAACTGTCTCTTTCAGGGGAAAAATGCGAACAACTTTCTTCATTAGAGAAAGGGGCATGAGACTGGCCTGCCACTAATTTACTTGTACAGAAGTAACGTTGTGCACAGGTACACCTTGTGGTGGTCATTTTGCCCTCAGTTCGGTCATTTTGCCCTCAGTCCGGACTTTAACAGATAATTCTGTGCAAAAGTTCTGTGCTTTGTTTCATAGTGGCGCTTCACATTATTAATTAATTAGTGCTACGTGTTCAGACTATTTGAGGTAAAATGATTTTGAACTGCCTGACGGAGGAATAAACATAAAATTTCGTCCACTTAACGTCACCGTCTCCCTTCCTCTGTGCTCTGCTGTAGAGGTAAACTCAGAGCGGCAGCGAGCTGTTTCACTTTCAGGTGCTTTGAAAGAGCAGGTAAACAAATGATCTGATTGGCTGAACTGAGTGGTGCTATTACCGTACTAACTGGAGGAGCAGCACCCGCCGTCTGTAGCTGCGACCGTCAGTAAAAATGCACCAAGAAAATGTACTCCATGAATTTATCATGGAGTGGTCACGGGTCTGGACAGAACCATCACGGACCGCGGTCCACCATTTGGTGACCCCTGGACTAGAGGGTCGTCAGAACTGATTATGAATTTTGCGTTTTTATTTTTGTCCAAATAGCAAGATGCCAAAATTTGTTATTTTTTATAGTTGAATAATAATTATGCACTCATATGAAGTCTCCTGAGGCCAATACACACCTTTTGGGACTTATTAACATTTTGGAGTAATTGAGAACTATTTGTTTCCAAAACTAAAATCTTTAGGAATTCAACTGGCCTAATAATGGTGCATGTATTTATGTTAGTTAGTTGCTACATATTTGATGCCACATTGTGACTGGGTTTGAAATGAGACGCTTGCCTCTGGTTTCAGCTTAGGGAACTTCATCAGCACAGCAGAAAAGATCCGTCTACCGGATGACTGCACCATTGGCTACATCATTGAAGCATTGTTGGAGGTGACCCTCACGCACACACACCTCTTTCACTCTCACCTGGAGAACCTGCGGAAGCTGCCCATGGACACTGTGCTGGAGCAAGTGAGTGCATCAAACATTAGTCAACAAATCTAAAGCATCTGCTGGTATGCGTTGACATTATTGATTATATTTTTAGGTAAATAACCCCTTTTAAATAAGCCATTGTATCTCCCCACCTACAGTATACTGTATATTTTAATAAGTTCACTTGAAAACCTCACACTGTCACATTTTTAACTCCACCCACTACCTGTCAATCAAGTGCCCAACCAATCATGGTGCCCAACCAATCATGGCGCATCTGCCAGAAGGAATAACGTGAACAATATGGCATAAGGCATCAGGTAGCAAGGCTTTTTGTTGCGGTTCCGCCTTTTGTCCACATGAAAACGCAAATATCCGAGACAAAAACGCCGGCGTTGAAAACGCCGGGTATGTGTTGTCGTGTGGACGCTGTAACCAAAACTTTTTCTATCCGGGGGGCGTCTCCCTGCGACGAAAACCGCTGTGATGTTAGTATGTGTGACCCGTGTCTACATGTACCCTCAGAATGGACAAAGTTAAAACCTGCTATTTTCTGATGTATAACAGCTCCATGTTGAAGATAAACATGCTTGACAGTTGGATATTTGTTTGTCTGTGTCTTTCTTAATGAGTCATGAAGTTTATATATTTATTCATTCATTCACGTTCCTCGCCGACGCCAGTTCTGGGTCGGACCGGGTCACGCTGCCTGCTGGTGGGAGAACTCTGTGATGGATGTTGGGTGCGCTTGGTTTATAATACCAATGCATTTGTTTTCATATGTTTGGTATGAAGTCTGATATTATTGTTTTATCGTGGAATTTCCACGGGTTCCCGCTAGTTGTGTGTTAACAAAGAATATGCTAAAAGTGTTCTTCTAAGGTGAACAGTATGCTGCCTGGTAAAATGATGTAGAGCAGTATTGACATCCTACTCAATGAGCTGACTCACTTCTTTGTTGCTGAATCGTAATGATAGCCTATTAAAGATGTTATAAACCCATCTGCAACCACAACAAGAACTTGTTTTATCTGTTCTTATCACTATATCTCCTTCAAGTTATGAAATGTCACTTAAACTAGTACATTTCATTTGTGTTAGCCTTTTCAGTTTAGCTTTTCTCCCATTGTCCTTTCTGATTACATCCCGCTTCAAAGCGGTGATGTATTGTAATTGTCAGTGTATGTGTGTTTGTCCGTTATTCCGTCCGTCCGTTAGTCCACTAAATATCTTCGCAACCGTTGCAGATAGAAAGATGAAACAAGAAACACATTACTCGGGCGGCAAAGGGGATGAAAATAAAATGATGATCTTGACCTTGAGAAAACTAGGTGAAGGTCAAATTTTAATTCTTGTACACTCAGAAACTGGATAAGATAGAAAGACGAGGGAGGCCAGTGTAAGACCGTAGATCAAAGCTACTGCTTTGATGTTAGTATGTGTGACCCGTACCCTCAGAATGGACAAAGTTAAAACCTGCTGTTTTCTAATGTATAAGAGCTCCATGTCAAAGATAAACATGCTTGACAGTTGGATATTTGTTTGTCTGTGTCTTTCTTAATGAGTCATGAAGTTTATATATCAAAGCCATATATATATCAAAGCTACTGCTTTGATATATGAAAGTAGGCTAGAGCACTAGCTTTGATCTTTGACCTATGCAAGTAGGTCAGGGTATTTTGACCTATGCGAGTAGGTCAGGGTAAAATTTTAAATTCAGGGGTGTCGCGGAATGTTGCAGTCTCTGACTGCATTGTTTTGTAGCAACTGTATTTCTTTTTTAAGGCCTCTATGCACATTGCTAAAAATTTGGACACTGATTCAAAGGCTTATGTTTATTTTGTACATTGTAAGTCCATACTGGAGTCATTAAACTATGAAGCCAGATATATGGAATACATAAAAGAAAAATTATGAGAATACATTAAATATTTTAGATTCCTCCATATAGCCATTGTTTGCATTGATGACAACTTTGCAAGCCTATGGCCTTCTCTCAATGAGCTTCATGAGGTAGTCACCTGAAATGGTTTTTACATTACACGTGTGCCTTGTAAAAGCTAATTTTTGAATTTTCTTGACTTGGGCATGGACCATCAGTTGTGTTTTACAGACGTCAGGTTGTTTGCACAGTTCACAGCCATATTTGACAACAGTTAGAGTCCCTATAATGACAACCAATCACCTAAGTAAAGCGAAATAACAGTCCATCATTAGAACTGAAGGTCAGTCTGTCTGAAAATTATAAAAACTGAATATATCCACAAGAACAGTTGCAAAAACCATCAAGCGCTACAACCAAACTGGCTCTCATGACCCTACTAGGAACAGAACGCCAAGCCTCTGCTGCTGAAGAGAAGTTCATCTGAGTCACCAGCCTCAGAAATCACAAGTTAAGATCTCAAAATAGAGCCCAGATACAGTGAATGCCACAGAGTTCTAGCAGCACACCCCTGTTCAGAGACCCCTGTTCAGAGGAAACTGCAAATCTTGCCTTTATGTTCAAAGAGCTGCTAAGAAACCACGACAAAGGAAAAGCAGCAAGCAGAAGGGGTTCATTTGGGCCAACACAAGGAATGGACATTAGTCCAGTGGAAATCTTTGCTTTGGTCTGAATCTAAATTTGAGATCTTCCACCCACCGTGTCTTTGTGCAATGCAGAAAAGGTGAATGGATGGTCTCATGGTTCCCACCCTGAAGTATGATGGAGGTGGTGTGATTGTGTGGGGGTGCTATGCTAATGACACTGCTGGGGATTTATTCAAAACTGAAGGCACACTGGCACATCCTGCAGCAACATGTCATCCCATCCGGTTTGGACCATCATTAATGTTTGAGCAGGACAATGAATGCAAACACACCTTCAGGCCGTCCAAGGGCTATTTGACCAAGATGGAGAATGTTGCATCAGATGACTTGGTCTCCAGAGTCACCTGACCTAAACCCAATTGAGATAGCTTGCGTTGAGATAGACCCCAGAGTGAGGGCAAAAGTGCCAATAAGTACTCAAGCCTCTGGGAATGCCCTCAAAATATTTGAAAACCATTTCAGGTGACTACCTCATGAAGCTCACTGATTGCCTAGAGTGTGAAATGTAGTACTTTAGGTAGTATTCAAAGTAATGGGTGACTATTTTGAAGAAGCTAAAATGTAAAACATGTTTTGACTTATTCTGCATTTTTTATTCACTTATAATTGATGTCTTCATTGTCAATCTGGAATGTAAATAGTCATAAAAATAAAGTCATTTAAAGAAGCTGTGTCCAAACTTTGGACTGGCAGTGAACCTTCAAATTTGTCATATTTCTAACAATAAGTTCTGTTCTCTGTCATCATGAGGAAGATGCAAGCAGCTTCAAATATTTGCTTAAGCCACCATTATGAGGGGTATGAAGTGGAAAATGGCAAGCTATATAGCATAGCACACAAAGTGAATTTTTTGTTTTAATAAATCGAGTTATTTGGTGTGTTATATTCAGCTGTATTCAGCTGAATATGACATGCTGACTGTGAGGGTAGCTTCATGTGCATAGCATACACATTACCACTGCCATTGTCCTATGAAAATCTGTTTGATGCAATCATCCATAGTATTTTTAGTGTTTGGGTTTTCTTTGTTTCAATGAATTGTATTGACTTTATCTCAATATTTTTTAACAGGTGACTCTCAGCTATGGAGGCTTTGAGAACACACAAAATGTGGTCAGCGTCGTTGGAGGCTTTTCAAAGACAGATGACCCTACAAGGTGTGTGTCTGTGTACATATACAACATGTACACATTTATGTATATGTGTGTGGGTCCTGTCAGTGGGTGTAATCCATTAGGCAACAGGGAAGTAATTTGCCTTGTAAATGAAAAAAACAAAACAGGAAAATGTTAAAATTTAAAAGATGTTCAAAGGATCTTAGCAACTTGCACGAGAACCAATGTATACAACTAAAAATCGAAACCTTTCAGATCTTTTTGTGTGTTCTTGATCATCAGTAATTGTAGAGTCAGTCTGATTTGACTTCAGAAATGTGTTTACATGGGTGGTCTTAAAATAGGGACAAGTGTTAAACTAATGTGCTGTGCCTTAAAAAAAACTGGATCTGAGACTGTAGCAAAAGAGACATTTAGTGAGCTGGATGAAGTGGTGTGTATTCCCGAAGAAGAGAGTGTCATTATTGGAGCAGACTTCAGTGGATTTGACGGTGAAGTAAAGGAAAGGTGACGGGGAGGTGTGGTATCAGAGGTGGGAGAGATGTGGATTTTGCTTAAAGGACAGACTTGGCTGTTGTTGCCATGCATTTTTGGAGGTGGGAAACAGATGTGCAAGAGAGTAAGAATGTTGTTGTGGTGAAGGAGAGTTACCAGAAGATGAGAGAACAACTAAAAAGGCTGTTACAGAGACAGCTAGGAAGGTACTCTGGGTTTCTTCAGGGAAGAGGTAGGACAAGTTGTGTGGGATAGGCAGAGATGATGAAAGTAGGTACAACCAGGTGTTTTGCAATGCAAAGAAGAAAGTTGGCAAAGACATTAGTCATATAAAAGGCTGGACAGTAAGGAAAGAGACATGTGAGTTACCTAGAAAAAGGCTGGTTAGGATGATGGATCGTGATTAGTGTAGAGTGTGTTGAGAAGATGAAACGAGTAGTCCGAGGAACTGATGAATGAGAAAAGTTATGTATCAGGAAGTGAAGCAGTATGGATGAAATGAGGACAGTGTCAAAGAAGAATGGGAAGGCTCAGGTCCAGGTGGAATACCTCCGAAATTATAGAAATATGTTCGGTTTGTGACTTGACTGTACTGATTCTTCACTTCAAGACCAAGATTTGAAGGATAAAGGAATGAAGGCAACTAATAAAGAGTGAAGTTGTGGGAAAGAAAAGTGACGATATTGATTGGTTGACATGCCCAAGGGCGTGTCTATCCCCGAGGGAGGAGTTCATTCAGGCTACGGTAGCCTTGCGCGACAATGACCGGAATCAGAGCTACTCATTGAAAGTTCCTCACAAACTGTGAATTCAGCTACCATTTGGCTAACTAGTTAGTGCTGCTTCAGTCAGGCTATCCCCAGCATCACAGCGAGCACATAACCAGTTGCACATTAATGACTAATTCAGAACAGTTGTCTGTTTTTTGGTCAATGAACCCAGCTTTAGCTCTTCTAAGTGATCGGAGAGCTGCGTGTACACACACACACACACACACACACACACACACACACACACACAAGAATACAAGAGAAAAACTTGGTCTTACCGGTAAAATCCCATGTTTCTTCAGTTTGCGTTAGCTTAGCTCCCGTGTTATCCATGATCTGTCATTGTCCATCACGATTTTCGGAAAACACAGCTTTAACAATCACAATACATCATCGCTTTGAAGCTGGATGTAATTATCTCACAGGCCAGTCTGATCATGTTTACACAATGAGCCATGAGTCTTTGTTCAGCAAAGACTGAGGAAGCAGGTCCAGCGCCAAATAATCAACCTTTATATCATGAAAAACAAGAGCGGGAAACAGAAGAAGAATCAGAGCGAATTACGTAGCAGCGAAGTTACTGAAAGTTAAAAAAGCTCCAGACAAGTGCCGTTTCTGTACTATGATGTTCCCTCCATCCCTGTCTGCCAGATATGTCACACCTGTTGCAGATAGAAAGATGAAACAAAAAGCACATTACTCAGGTGGCAAAGGGGATGAAAATGAGATGATGACCTTGACCTTGAGAAAACTAGGTTATGGTCAAATTTCAACTTTTGTGCATTAGAAATACGAGGGAGAAGGCCAGTGTAAGACCATATGGTCTGAGATATTTTCTATCCTGAGATATTTTTGCTCATATGTTAGGAAACTGATAAGATAGAAAGACGACACTAAAGGCAGTAGTGGATGACAATTAGATCATAACATTGACCTTGAAAAAGTAGGTCAAGGTCACATTTTCACTTTTGTACTTTTTTAGGTACACATCTCTGAAACCTCATGACAAATTGAATGCACCAGTTACATGTTGGATCATGGGTCTTTTATTAAATGACCCTGACCTATGAAAGTAGGTCAGGGTAAAATTTTTAATTCAGGGGTGTCGCAGGATGTAGCTGTTTCTGACTGCCTTGATTTAAACAGCTTTTGAAGACAGGGATCTAATATTCTGGAGACCACATTTTATTTTCTTGTCCTCTGGAGCTGTTGGAGTCTTGGTTTTGATTTTCATTAAGATTTGATGCCCAGTTGCTTTCCTCTGGACATGAAATGAATTAAGTTTACATGAATTAACTTTAAACGGTCAGGGGATGGACACAGTCTCTATAGTATGTACAGTAGGTGACAGTTCTAAGAGCACAGAGACGTGTGTAAGACTGCGACTCTGCATACTGGTCTCAACTGTAGGTCAGGGTTTGGGGTTGAAAATAAATGTCAGATTTTTAAAACAGGAGAGCAGCGCCATTCCAAGTGGGATGTATGCCATCTCTCCTAATTAGACCGGGCTTTCCCCAAAAGTCCGCCAATTATCAACAACTTACTATGTCATTAACAGGAAACCACCTAGACAGCCAGTGGTTGAGTGAAGACATATGGCTAAACATGTCCTCACTGGTCAGATTAGGAAGGGGACCAGAGAGCACTACGGAGTCAAACATTGTTTTAGCGTAGCTGCGCACCGACTCAGTGTTGATTTTAGTGACCGGGTGCCATTACCGCCGACATGAATTTACAATCCTGTGGTATTTATGCTTATTTCTAGCCAGCAGTTTTAAATATGATTCGATGACGCCCGTTCTGGTTCCCGTAATAGATTTCATTATGGTCACTGGTGTCATTAGCTCAACATTCCGCATCACAAAAGCTGCCAACGAGAGTATCTTTCTCAGCAGGTGTGTCGCTGAGCTAGGAAAAACTTTTTGAGATATGAAATGGTTGCGGTGGATGGTGGTGAACCTGAGGCTTTCGCCTCCCGCTGTGCTTCCTTCGAACAGTCACCCACTGCTCCTGGTTTTCTGACTGCTCAGGAGCTGCTGGAGGATGGCTAACCTGAGCTGGGGAGTGGCTAACCTAAGCTGGGGAGTGGCTAACCTAAACTGGGGAGTGGCTAACCTAAGCTGAGGAGTGGCTAACCTGAGCTGATGGGTTGGCTTCGGCTACCTGGCTAGGTGTCACAGCTATATTTTCGGTCATGGAGCAGACCAGAGCCTCCAATTGGCTAAGCCTTGCTTCCATCAGAGCAAAAGCACTACACTTCATGAAGATGCCTTTGTCGCTGAAGGAAACGGGGAAAAAACTAAACATCAGACAGACTGAGCGACAGAGAGGGAAAGGGTGGAAAGTGGAAGGACGGAAGCGTAGCCATGATTAACAGCTAAGCTAATTCTAAACTACGTCAGATTACCCTAATAATTAACAACTCGTAAGAGGTTAGTCGAAATACGTGATAGCTTTCGCTGTTAGGTTTAAGCTGGAAAAAACAACTAGCTACCTCTAAAGTTCTAGAATGACATGAGATATTTAACAGTGATTATGCGACAACAGCTAACCAAGACGACGCAGCCAAACAAACAGGAAATGATGGAAATGCTTACCGCAAGAGGAACAACAGCTGTTGTTGGTTTTTGTTGCAAAAAACTTTCGAGATGAAAAAATTATCATTGCTTTCATGATATATCAATATAGTGTGAGATTTTTACATTTTCCATAAATCTCACCCAGAGGCCAAAAATCCCTGTTTTGACTATTGTGTTTTGCTGTGGAAAATACTGTAAAAGGAAGAATCACCTTTGAACCCTAAAACTGGTATCTGGCAACCTGGTAAATTGTGACGAGACCTTAATGTTAAATCATTGAGATGGCTAATGATTGGATATTCCTTTGCTCTTATGTTGTATAATTACAAAAAATATGTTGCATATTGAATTAATGTGCGATTATTGCACAGTTGGTCAGTACGACTGTTTTTTTCAAGCTTGTACAGAAGTTGATGCTTGTACTCTTGAAATCTCTATGTACTTGACCTACTTATTTTCCCTCCCTGCAGGTTTAAGACTGTCCACTGCCGTCTATATGCAGATACTGACTGGTGTCCGAAGCATAACGCTCACTTCAAAAGTTGAGTGACACTGACATTTTATTCTTCAATGATACCAGCTAAATCACTGCATCGATCCAGCTACAATTTTCTGGAAATACTTTTTTTTTTGAGTATTCCAGTGGAATAAATTATAGGTGGCAATTTTCTGCTGAATAGCTACATTTCACCTATTTTTAATCAGTAAATTCAGTTATTGTCTAGAAGCAGGGCGATCCTAGTCAGCAGCTTATCCTAAGTATGGGATGCAGGTGGTGCTGGAGTCTGTTCCAGCTGACTCAAGCTCATCATCCAGCAAGCTCATCAAACATAGACAAACAACAGCTCATGCACTCACTTCTACCTATGGATAATGTATAGCAGCCAAATTGCAGGTTTTTGGACAACCTGGAGAGAACCCTTGGGGAGAACTGACAAACTTGACGCAGAAAAACCACAGCTTGGACCTTGTAGCAGTGAGACAACAATGCCCCCCACCACCTGATCGGAATTCAGGTGGATCAATTCTGTGAATCGTCTAAATTGGTTGAGAAAATTTTACAGTGGGAAGTTAGGTACCTAATTTTTAGTATAGAAAATTATCCAAATTTTGCAAAAGGTTTTGTAAACTTTAACTCGATCGGATTGGCGTTTAGATAAATATGAAAGGATTTAGACCAATGAGAGGCATGTAGAATTTCACATCAAGCAAACCAGAAGGAAACATAAAGTCAATACAGAAGTTGACGGAACTTGCTGCATAGAAGAGGAAAATTAATAATGAAGGATCAAAAATGAATAATAGCAACATGATTTTTCACAAAATATCTTTATCAGAACATCTTGAGCAATTTTCTTAAAACTACCTTCATGGAGACAACTGTTAATCAACTGTTTGACAAATAAGTGGTTAAAAGTTCTTTGAACACAAAGCAGCTATTCATCGAGGGCAGGTTTTCCTGTGTTTCGTCTGCCTCAGTAGCTGTACTTCTTTCAGCCAAACCCACAATCAATTAATTTGTTTAAACTAATAATCAATTGGTTTTAAAAAAATAATTAAAAACTAATTAATTTAATTAGTTTAATTAGTTGAACATTAATAGTTCAGCTGTTGCCATCCTTGGTAGATTAATTTCATCAAACCCATAATTGGTGTAGCCAAAGAGCCTTTTTGTGGTAATTGAAGAGAGAAATAGATTATTAATGTGCACTACTAAAATGGAAATAGTTCCCACCTATATAGTCAATACCATCATTTATTTCTTAGTGATTGCTTATCAAAGTCCATGGTCCATTCATGAGTAGGCTGCAGAATCAGAGGGATAAATATTGTTGTTACAGTTTCATCATCCATTTTCCTCTATTAACACCCATCCAGTGAACAACAAATCAAAAGGAATATTGCTGAGGTATGAGGACAGTTTGGTTAAGATATATTTTTACTAATTATACTAATTAGTTTTTCCTTTTTTTTTCTCATGAAGCAGATAGGACTCTAACTGGCCAGTGGACCGAAAATCTTTGGATGTTGAATGTTTGTGTGTGTGTGTGGGTGGGTGTGTGGGTGCGTGTGTGTCAATACTGTGCATATACTTTCACTTATGATTGATTGAACTTCACAATTCTTTCATTGGTCATGGGTTGTAAGTTGAGGCAGAGCTAGCCTGGAGACAAACAACACCAGTTTGTGTGAGTACACCTGCTTCTTATGCTGCCTCTTGGTCAGGTTGTCATTGTAATTGAGATCTGGTTATATAAAGGTCAAATAAGTAAATAAACATTGTCAAGAGAGAAAATACATTTCGGGTACAATTGATATTGTTATTCATGTTTTAACAGGATGGTTGCTAATTACGCAAGTGACCATTGATGTCTTCTTATTTACTGCAAACAGGTCAGAGTTTCCTTTACAACAACACTGTGGTATGTTATAAGATTTCACACTTTATGTATATGCTCATTTTAAATTAATTTGGCTGTCAGTCACCTTATTTAGAAACGGTTGCCAGGCTGCAAAAAGTCTTCCAATGATAATAAGTACCATTTTTTCACTGAATGTCTAAAGGTTTCCATTATTTTGATATGTTTATTAAGAAGTGTGTGTGTGTGTGTGTGTGTGTGTGTGTGTGTGTGTGTGTGTGTGTGTGTGTGTGTGTGTGTGTGTGTGTGTGTGTGTGTGTGTGTGGTCACTATGTAGGGGACAGGAAGGAAATTGATAACATGACTGAATGTAACTTGAACACTTCAATGTAATGATATGACCCGTCTGAATATTTTCATATTCATATTTTTTCAACAGTAATGTCTGTGTCAAGATTGTAGTTTTTGCCATGGTAGCAAGTCCCACAGTCCCACGCTATATGCATTTTATGTTTTTTTTACTGGTAAGACATGATCAAAAAGGCCAGTTTATTGGAATTATTAATTAAAGCCAACTGATGTGTGTAAAGGTTGTTTCATCACTTGCAGTATAGATATCCGGGGTCCATTCTGAATTGTCTAATTAGTTTTTACATTGATTGCAAATAAATGTAGATCAGACTTTGATGAACTCATGATTGATAACTCAAATCATATAACCTAACCTTTTTGATTCATAAGGCAAAATGTTATTTCAAATAAAACATGAAATCCCCATCAGTGTCAAAAATATTACTCTTGAGAGCATGTGAACATTTAAGAACAGCCATGTCATTTGAGAAGTAGTATTACATTAGAAAAGCCTTTTACCTTTTCAAGAAACCGCATTACTGTTTGTTACTGTTAGCATGCAAATTGTCAGTGAAGAATTGTTTATAATGACAACGTGATTACTAAAATTATGAAATCTGAAATGTTGTTAATCAACAGCTCTTTTCCTCTTGTAGATTTTGTGCCAATAACCTGGTCATCCACCCATCCGGTTCACACTAATCAGCATGTCTCTTAGGCTGTGTTCAGACTGCAGGCAAATCGGATTCCAATCAGACTCCCTTTCATATCCGATTTTTACGTCTGACTGTCCACACTGTTTTTAGAAAGTGTCCAAATGCTCTGTTCAGACTGGGCCACATTAACAACGTTGGAGTGTGTAGAATGTGAGAGCATATAGTTGCGATAGCGTTAACAACATGGAAGAATGAAGAACATGAGGTTGGTTAACTTACTGTTTTGGCATTAGATGGATAGATAGATAGATAGATAGAGATACATACTGCATTATTCCCGGAGGAAATTGCATGTCACTGTATAGTAGACTTACAGAAAATCACAGATGTACCAGACATTGTTCTCAACTACTTGTATTTTTCATCACTTCAAAATGCATGACCCTCTTTCTTCTGGCCCATTGGCTCTTGCATTGCATAGAATGACGTCAAATACAGATCAGTGTGTTTGGAGCTGTTCAGACTTGGATGCATCAGTCCAAATGTGATTTGAAACTACTTCCTGAAAATGGTTTCAATTGGTCTTGCAAAAATATGATTTTATATGGTATGTGGCTGTTCAGACTACAAAAGAACCATCCGCTTTCTATCTCAATGGGCTAAAATTGGATTTTGACTGCCAGTCTGAACGCAGCCTTAGGTTTTTGTAAACTTTTAACCACTGCTGTATTTTGTTTGTAATAAAAGATTTTTGAATTCATCACTTGTAATTAATTTCATTAGTCATTTGTGATGACATGGTTGATATGTGGGCTCTTAAGTTTAGGCAATTTAGTTTGCTGATTAATTAGAATACCATGAAACCAGTCTAATCCTGTGACACTGTTGGCATTTTTTTCACAGTTCAAGTCATTGTTGTCTTCCAAGGAGGTTGTTTAATCATATGTTATTTGTCATTTTGAGAGTGGTGAAAAGCCAATTTAGCTGCTAGGTCAGTTAAACTTTAACACATCAAACAACTTTTTAACCTCATCAATGTAGCCACAAGAAAACAAATGTAGCCACAAGAAAACACAAGCCATCTGCAAACATCATAGTCCATGGAGATTCTTGTCCAACCTCATCTGTCAGCCTGTTCATCACCATAGCGAACAAGAAGGGCCTCAGAGCTGATCCCTGATGCAGTCCCACCTCCACCTTGAACTCCTCTCACACCTACAGCACATCTCACTATCTTACAGCCCTCATACATGTCCTGCACGGCTCTTCTTTGCCACTCCAGACTTCCTCATACAATATGGAAAACCCCTAAATTATGAAAAACATTTTTATGAACCAATAGACATGTATATTTTGCCTGTGTATAATTAATTATTGTCCTGTTGGCCTCATCAAACCTGGACCTTCAGTGTGCACTGGGATGGTTTGCAGCCGAGTGTGACGCGAGTGGGATGAGGATCAGCACCTCTAAATCCGAGGCCATGGTTCTCGACCGGAAAAGGGTGGTGTGCCTTCTTCAGGTTGGTGGCGAGTCCTTGCCCCAAGTGGAGGAGTTTAAGTATCTTGGGGTCTTGTTCATGAGTGAGGGAAGGGAACGTTAGATTGACAGACGGATCTGTGCAGCTTCTGTAGTGATACAGCCGCTGTATAGTTCCGTTGTGGTGAGGAAGGAGCTGAGTCGCAAGACGAAGCTCTCGATTAACCAGTCAATCTACATTCCTACTCTTACCGATGGTCATGAGCTTGAGGTCATGGCCGAAAGGACAATATCCCGAATACAAGCGGCTGAAATAAGTTTCCTCCGTAGGGTGGCTGGGTGCACCCTTAGAGATAGGGTGAGGAGCTCAGTCACCAGGGAGGAGCTCGGAGTAGAACCGCTCCGGGGGCTGCCGAGGCACCCTTGAGCAAGGCGCCGTCCCCTACAAGCTGCTCAAATTGGGGCGCATTCTAAAAAGCCGCTGCCCGTCACTCTGCCTCCCTGATGTGTGTAGTTTGAAGTGATTGTACTAACTGCATGCTTACAGGCCCCCTTGAGTGCTGTGTTCAGGGGGCCTGCATACTTGTCAACTAACCGAGTCACTGTAATTTCCCCTTGTGGGATCAATAAAGTATACTTCTTCTTCTTCCTCCTCCACCTCGAGTGGACCCAGCTGAGGTGGCTCGGGCATCTGTTCCTGATGCCTCCTGGACGTCTCCAAGGGGAGGTTTTCCGGGCATGTCCTACTGGGAAGAGACCTTGAGGAAGACCTAGGACTATGTCTCTCGGCTGGCCTGGGAACGCCTCAGGATCCCCCCGGAGGAGCTGAAGGAGGTGTCTGAGGAGAGGGAAGTATGGGCATCCCTGCTGAGACTGTTGCCCCCGCGACCCGTCCCCGGATAAGCAGTTCATGATGGATGGATGGATAATTAGTTATATGTAAGTTACACAAACAAAGTAAGAAAAGAAACGGAAAAGTCAGAGCACATGCTGTCGTTACTCCAAGAAAGAGAACGAGATCCAGTTTCAGCTCATGTTGTATCCATCTGCGAACTCGAGGTAAAGAACAATATCCAATCTCAGCTCATGTTGTATCCACTCACCAGTTAGCGATGTTGTCCTGAAGCATGACTCATAAGATGTATTTTTGCTTGTATGTCAAATAAAAATATTGACCCGAGCAATGGCTCATATCTCAAAAACATATGCCGAGTCACATGTATGTCAAGGTACTACTGTAGTTACATATGGAGAAATCAACAGTGGTATTGTTCTGTTTGAGAGAACCTTAAAACAGCATTATAAGGCAAGGTTTCCCAGTATTTCCTTTCTTACTGCTAACAGCACCAGAGCTGTTGAAGCTTGTTCAATAACATCGCCATTTTATATGTAAGTAGTCTTCAAGATATGACATACAAGCAATCGTAGTTACAAAAAACTGCAACTACTGCAGTTCCCCTTTCTGCTGTAGCAACAATAGAGGCTGTAGACCAGTTTTATGTTTCCCCACACCTCAGTGCAGTGGTTCAAATAGGGCAGGACTAATGCACAATAAATTATATAAAGCACCTCTGATTTAGAAAAAGAAACTCCACCGTATTGTCCCCAAACGGGAAAATTCCACTCATGACCATATGATACATATACAGTACATACGTTAAACATGCATATGCATATTGTGTAGAGGCCCCTGCGATGAGTAAAGCCTGTTGGTGGGATGAATGACGTTATATAAACGATTGCTGTCACGTGAGGTTAGGTTGAACGCTGATTGGACATTCGCAGTGGTTTCTTCACGTGACCCTTCGAGCACCACGCTGGATCTGTGCTGTTGCTGTTCACGGACGAGATCGAACATGGAAATATCATTTGCAGGAAAACGAGCTCTGGTCACCGGAGCAGGAAAAGGTAAAAAAGTAAACACACAGCTCAACGCTGCAAGTGGCCTGACGAACAAGTTAGTTAGTTTAGTTAGCTGACAGATTGGTTAGTACAGCGGTCCCCAACCTCTTTTGCGCCACGGACCGGTTTCATCTAAGACAATATTTTCACGGACCGGTCTTCATTTGCTCGATAATCGTTAATGACTCCAGGACAGCTGTGGTCTAATAAATCATCCGCAGTGGTTTTATGTAAAATGCAGACATCAACAGACAATAAACGAACTTTTTTTTTTCATAAATTGATAATCAACATCTCTGTAAACGAAATAATATTAAGAATTATATTAAAAACTCGATTGAAGTGACTGCAATTATGAGGTTTATTTTGAAATATTGCGACTTACAATCAGTGCATTCAACGTAGGGAAAATACTGATCATTTCCAATAAAGGGGTGAACAAGTCAATCAAATAATAATAATTACAATAATGAGAAATAGTGGTTGGGGACCGCTGATCTAGGGGTAACGGGAGACAATGACACCTGAAGTGTGTTCCGGACGTCCGGTCTACTCCGCAGTTTGGTTTTCTTTACAGTCACTACAGAAAATCCTGCTTCACAGAGACAGGAGGTTGGAACTGCAAGCAGGGTTTTCGATACTTTTTGGGCGATTTCAGGATAATGTGCCTTGACTTTAATCCAGAACTTTGGCGCAATTGTGGGCGCTTAATGTAGGGATAACCTGTCACGTGACCGAGATCTGTCAAGCGAGACAGACGCGTGCATTCGTCAGTGCGTCATTTCGCACAGATGCCACTTTTCAAAACAAAACACCTTTCAGACTCCGGAATAAATAAAACGAAGTAATGTAAATTATTTTTTCTGTCTGTGCGGCCCATTTTTAAATGTTTTACAATGGGTAAATGGTGGAGCTGGAATTTGTTGGACATGGTGTTATAATTGGGGAAGCCCAGACTGTTTAGCTGTCACTGCCTTTCTTCTGATGTCCTCAGATATCTTATTTCCTCTCAGCAGTACTGATGTGTGTGGGTACACATTGGCCCTAATGATCTCTGAGCTAAGCTGAATGGGAGTAAAATCCCTTGTTTGGGTACACAAACTTGGTCAATAAAACTGATTCAAATTCTGATGAAACACCAGTTGTATTTTGCATTGATCTGTTAGATACTTGACTTTCACAAGGCACCTGGGGATTCACTTACTTCTTTCTGCACAAACACCTGCTCTTTTTTTCCACATAGTTTTTTGGCTACTCACACAATTGTACAAGTACTTGCTCTTGATAAACATAAACCTGACACGTTTCATATAAAATTAGTGATGATAAAAGAAGAAAATCATGGAAAAAAAAAAAATTACTGTTCACATAGTTTCAAGCAGCATTGTATACCCTCTTGTAAGTTTCAGTACCGTCAATGTGGCATTTCCTAAAGCTGTGTTTTTTGACCAAGCCAGAAGATCAGTTACTGCTGAAGCTGATGTCTGTGATGAATCTCTGTATTTTTGTATTTTTTGAATTTAGGGATTGGTCGGGCCACGGCTCTCACTCTGGCACGCTGCGGGGCAAAGGTTACTGCAATTACTCGCTCACAGGCCGACCTGAACAGTCTGATGAAGGAGGTACACTTCTCACACACATATCCATGGTGCATATTTGAAATGCGCTCCTTTCCTTGGCGTTTGACCCCTCCACATCCTTCTATGGTTCTTGTCCCTCGATGCATCCACTCCATCTCCCCAGTGCTTTAATCTCCTCCACATGTTGGTTTTTCATCTGGATCTCTTTGTTAAAGGAAACTATTTGTGTGATTTTCAGGTAACTCCATAAGTAAACGAAAATAGTCCAAATTTTTCAATAGTCAAATGTTGAAATAGGAAATTTTGTTTTTGAAAATCAAATCCTCATTTGATACCAGCGACATGTTTCATAGTTGGGATGAGGTAATTTTATCTTTGCATTTATCACATTTTCTTTTAACAGCACTTTCTAAACAGCTGAGAACTAAATAAAACAACCCAGCTTGTCAAAAAAGAAAATATTTCCTTATAAACATGACATTTTGAGGCATTTTTAGCCATAGAGACACATTCTTTTTGGATTAGCTTGAGAGTCGCCAGTAGATAACATGGAAGTCGTGAGAGAGAATGATCTCTATAGTACTGACGTGTCTTTGCAATCCATGCTAACAGTTACTGGTAACTCATGTCAGCAATACAAATAGGTAGCATGTGCTTCCATGTGAGTATATTTTTATAGTGCAGTATTTGCCAAATGTTTTCTGTTAAACGGCACCAATATATTCACTATCTCTCCTCTGGACATGTCCAAACCATCTCAGTCTGGCCTCTCTGACTTAATCTCCCAAACCTCTAACATGTGCTGTCCCTCTGATGTACTCAATCCTGATCCTATCCATCCTGGTCACTCCCAAAGAGAACCTGAGCATCTTCATCTCTGCTGCCTGCTGATAAACCAAAACTAGTCACGTTGCATCTGGAAGTATGCAGTATGAATTGGAGCATACAGTATGTTTAAATTCTCAGAGAATTACAATTCAACTTTGCTAATTATAGGTATTGTCAAAAGCATCATGTTTTAAAGTCTTCATTTTCTTCATCTCTTAGGGAATTCCAGCCACTCAACTCCCCAGCCACTTCCAACAGCTTTTCTAGAATAATTCCGAGTTGTTCCTAAGCAGGAAGAGAGATGTAGTCTCCAAAAAAGTTATACTCTATTCTGCTCTCCCTTTTTTTCATTGGTCTTTCATGGGCTCTCCTAGATGGACAAGCCTGGAAATTCTCCCTAGGGAGACATACTACGGGTATCCTGACCAGCGGCCTGAACTACCCAATTGGCACCTCTTGATATGAAGGAGCAGCAGATCTCACTGAGCCCAGCTACTCTGTTTATTTTGGCCACCTTACTGACAATCACCTTTTTCTGTTGCTCCCAGATGCAAGACTGTAGGTGAGGGTAGGAATGAAGAATTAAGAACTTTGCTTTCTGGCTCAACTTCTTCACCACAATGGACAGACTCAATGTCCGCACTGTCAACTAGGACTCTGCCCACTATTGATGCTGCCCCATTTCTCCATGCTCCATTCTTCCGTCCCTGGAGCAAGACCGCTAGATATTTGAACTCCTCCAGTTAAGGCAGACACTCCGCCCCAAACCTCTGCCTCCGCACTCTTCCTATGCTTTTCTGGTTAAGAAGTATTGCCTACACCCACAAAACACATGTGAATTGACAGGGCAAATACTCATGTACCCTTGTAAGGGTATAAAACTGTTCAAGTCTTCTATAGCCTTCACACAAAACACACTGGTCCAGTTGGATCAACATTAGACCGACATCTGACTTCTCCTATGTAGCACACTGGAAGAGACCTTACCAGGGATGGTGAAGTCTAATCCTTCTATTGTTGGATCACATACCTGTAGAGCCCGGATAGCTCAGTCGGTAGAGCATCAGACTTTTAATCAGAGGGTCCAGGGTTCAAGTCCCTGTTCGGGCGTTAAGTTTCGGCGGCACGGTTGCTGCCTCACAGCAAGAAGGTCAGGGGTTCAAACCCCATCATTTCCAACGTGGCCTTTCTGTAAAGAGTTTGCATGTTCTCTCCGTGTCTGAATGGGTTTTCTCCGGGTTCTCCGGTTTCCCCCCATTATCAGGAAAAACATGTATTTAAGGAATATTAGGTCATGTTGGCCTGTAGTGGCGGCGCACCCAGGGTGCAGCGGCTCTAGACCAACTTTACATCCGGCCTTTCAATCTCATTGTACCATCCCTGTATAATGACAAATAAAGCTCTTTGTCTTTGTCTTTGTATGTCTGGTCCCCCTGCTTCAAATGGGAAGCCATTAGTCACTGCCCCTGTCCACACAACATTGTAGAGGTGTGTCTTCCATGAGCTGACCAGTTTGTTGACAGCTTGTCCAATGTTTTTTTTTTTACAATGTCACCATTGACAGCAGTTCCATACCAACCATAGACCTGATCATTCCTGATCATTTTATTCAGCCTCTTTGTCTCCTTCCACCTCCGATTCCATATCACCGGGTGACTTGGACATTCACAACAAACCATCACTGTCCTTTAGGTCTGCCTGGTCTATTCAGCAACCTCCTCTGCCACATGATCCAACTCACCACCAGGTAGGGACCAATTGACAGCTCAGCTCATCAGTGAAGTCCAGTGACTGAACATCACTCAGGTTCATGTCAGGCAGGCCATTCTTTCCAATCACTTCCATGTGGAGCTGCTTTTGCAAATATATGCATTGAAGTCCCACAGCAGCACCGCACCTGCCAGCACCCTTTCCAAGAACTTCAAAAAGGATAGGTACTCTGAGTTGCTGTACGGTGTATAAGCAAAATCAATGGTCTCGACTCTCCCCTTCTTGAAGGACCAGAGAAGAAACCCCAACTATGTCTATCAATGTCAAACATTAGCTCACTGCTCCAAGTCTCAAAAGCCATTTTCATCAGCCAAGGATCAGAAAGTAAGGTCCCTTGGCTCGAGGTCCCATCCAATCCACAATGGCCAAGAACTCTTTGAATCCTCCTGCAGACAGTTGGCCTACTGGAAGACTAAGGCATGGCTGAGTAAAAAGCCTTAAATGCCAGTAAATCACTTCCTTCTCCACTTTGAAGTTTGGTGTTGACTTCCTCTTACAGTGTCCGTCCATCATCCCGGTTTGTGTGGACCTGGCAGACTGGGAGGCCACAGAGGCTACCCTGCAGGATGTTGGCCCTATCGATCTGCTGGTGAATAATGCTGGCTGTTCCAACCTGCAACCTTTTCTGGAGGTTACACCTGACCAATTCGACCGGTAAGACAATCAAAATCATCTTACTTACAGGTTTTTGTGATGAATAAAGTCAACTGGACTTCAAGGAAATGGTTAAAGAGACTCTTAATGAGAGGCAAACAGTGTCAACCTTTTCTTATAAATCCAGTTGACTCTATTTAACATAGAGATCTACCATGACCTGGATGACTGAGAAGCTTTACAGACATCTTACTTCCAGATTTTCAACAATGTATCTTTAACAAGAAGCGACAGCAGCATTCTTATTGGTAAATTGTAGTTTTACTCACAGTACAATGATAGAGCCATGAGCCAGAAATGTCACGTGTCCATGTTCAAGCAGACTGCAGCTTTCCTTTGCTCTGTGAGGAGTTATGAGGGTCAGAGGAGAACCAAAAATGAGTGACCTTATCCCTGTCAAGCTCCAATGGAGATATACTGGTTGTTAAGCAGGACACGTTGAAATTGCTAGGCTAATGGCTGGAGCCACTAGCTACAGGCAGTCCAGACCTACCATCCCCCCTGTTATATGGGGAATGTCGACTCCGTGCCCAACAATTTGGATGAACTGATGGTGCTGAGCAGGACTGAGAGTGCTACAGGGAGAACAGCTTGTTGTTGTTTTCTGACACGTAGCTAACGGGCAAAGTGCCTGGCGGTAACATTGAACTGACTGGCTTCTCTTCCACGTGAGTGAACCAGGACAAAAACACCGCCTGGAAGTAGAAAGGAGGTGGGTTAATTATTAATTTAAATAACAGATGGTGCCACGCAAGACATGTGACTGTGAAACCTATGCTTTGCAGTTGCGATCTGGAGCTAACTGCTGTTAGCATTAGACATTACCGCCTGGCTCATGAATTTTCACATGTCTTTCTCCTGCCTGTCTATATCCCACTCAGTGCGGACCCTGAGACAGCACGCAAAACCAACTGTGACACCTCCTCTGCGCTTCGGACTCGGCACCCGGAGGCTCAGTTAGTAATCACAGGTGACTTCAATCACGTCACCTTAGACATGTCACTTCCCACAATTGCCCGGTGTGTGGACTGCTCCACATGGAAGGACAGAACCATTGATCTATTTTACACCAATGCCCAGTAGACATACACAGCCATTCCTCTCACTAGGTAAATCAGACCACAACCTAGTCCATCTGCATCCCACGTACATTCCGTTAGACTAGACTGCTAGTAACAACCCAGCAAGTCAGGAGATGGTCCCAGAAAGCTGAGAAGATACTCAGGGACCGCTTCCAGACCATGGACTGGAGTGTTATTGAGGGCTCCTATGGGGACGACAGCAAGGGGGCAGCTAAGTGTCCATTGGAATATATCAGGGCTTTGAACCAGAATTTTTTGCCAGTCGGTTTGTTCCGAACAGAAACGGAATTATAACGTTTCCTGTTTTGCGTTCCACCCATAAACTGACGTTCCTGAACCAGTTAGAACAAAAAAATAAAGTTCCTGAACCAGTTAATACCGTACCTTGTAAATATAAATATGTAGCTGCCATATTTTGCGCAACATAAGATGCGCTTAAAAACCTTAAAATTTCTCAAAAATCAACGCTGCGCCTTTTAACATTAAGTGTCTTATGTGTACACTGAATTACAAAATCTGTAAAAATGTTTTTGTGTGACTTTAGTCAGCGATCCGCCAGATCGGCCATTGTCCACCGATATAGGACGTAATACGTCACTACATACGCCGGCCGCGATAGACCAATCAGAGAACACAACGCTAGGCTACGTCCGGCACACCTCCGGTAGGTACCGGTATAGGGTATATGCCGGTACTGTACCGCAGGTATGCTGCATCACCACATTTGTTTGGCTAAAGACCCCCGACAATGGCGTCAGTGAAGAGACACGCTTATGATGCAACATGTAAACTCCAGGCTATCAGTTTGGCTTGTTGAGGTTCACGTAAAGAGTGGTGGCTTTTTTCACACTTTGCCATCTCTCTTGATCTGTGACTCCATGCACGCCCACACCACCGTTTCTGTCAAAAACCACGTCAAGCGGCTGAATTCGGAGCTTTCCATCATCCTGGAGGATTAACGAAAGAACTCCACCCGCTGGACATCGGTGTAAACAGAGCCTTTAAAATTAAGCTGCGTGCATGGTGGAGCGATGGATGAGAAACGTGAACACACGTTTACCAGGACTGGAGGCAGTACTGAGCGAGTTACACCCCCACAATATGTGCGTGGATTGCGGATCCTGGACTAACGTGTCTGCTTCGACTTTTGTCCGATGTTTCGCAAAAGCCGGCATCGTTACCGGACAGCCACCCGCAAACCAGACGGTCAACGATAGTGAAATCACCAAGCTATTCAATGCAGACCGAAGATGATGACTTCAAAGGATTTAGCACAGGTTTATCAAAAGAATAAAGAAATGAAAACATTTAAAAAATAATGTCGGTGTATTTTTTGAAATTTAAATACGTAGTACAACACAGTTCAACCACAGTCACCTTTTGGCAAGCATGCACCGAACAATAATGTGCGCCGTGTGTCCGGTTAAAGTACAGAAATAAACTCCGTTATTTAGACTGCGCCTCTTTATACAATGAGCCGAATGGTGCGCAAAATACGGTAACTTAAGGACTTTTAAATTGGCAACTAAAGCAATTAGTTTATACGTATACTATACTGTAGATATATCCCTACCCTACAGTAAACAGTACTACAGCACTACACCTCTCGCTTATGACAGTCGTATCACTGCAGTTAATGCTTATGCCTCCTACTTAGACACTACATGAAATAAGACAAGAATAACTTCCACCATGTCATTTATTGCTGAACAACAGATCTTCATTGTGCTTCTCCCATAGCTCAGTATTGCTACAAAGTGCTGGCAGGATGGGAACACACTGCTCTGAAAATGACTGCAGCCACTGAGTTAATGTCTAAAACATACATTTTAAAGATTGACTTACTGCAGTGTTTACCTATTATGATTAAATGGTGACTGGGAGACTGCCCTTTTCCTAACTGTTGCTGATAGCCGCTACTTCTCTCCGCTCTCATCCCGCGTCCAGTGAATGACAGGAAGTGAAACAGGTCAAATATATTTTCAAGAACGACAAAAAAAACCGGTATTAACCGGTTTACAATTATTTTCTGTTCCGATTCTGTTCCGGAACATTAAAAAATATAAAGTTTGTAGTGAGAGTATAATGCATAATGTAGTGAGATTGCTATACTCCAGCAAAACTGAAATAAAGACTCAGGAGCAGCAGAAGAATGGTTAACAGCCAAAATGGGAATTCTTTAATTTGATTTTCAGTAGATCATAACACCAGATCAGTCGGGAAAACAGCCTGAACTTTATATGCTACAACTTTTCATGCCTTGCAGGTCCACGTTCGTGTGTGTGGATGTGCATGTGTAGATGTTTGGGTGTGTGCGTCTTCATGGGATAACAGGAAACATTGGGTTTCCAGGTAATCATCCGACCCCTTCCAGCAACAACAACCCCCTGGAACAAATGTCACTCCAACCTTCTCTTATCTTTCCAGCCTCACACAGTCAGCTTCTTGTTGCCAGAATTGACATGGCCATCTGCTTCCCCTGGATTTGTATAATTTTTTAAACTGTATTTCAGGTGTGACATAAGCATGCATTATTTTACCCCCACAATAACCAAAGAGGTGAAGACACATGGCGTGAACTAATGACCTAAACAGCTCTTTCAATTGGTTCAGCTCCCCTTCAACTTCCTGCTCCTCATGTCAGACTGCCCCAGAACCTACAGACCACCTTCCAAATGCATCCTCCACTTCCTCTTCCGCGCCCTCTACCCCTGCTACATCTCCCAAATCCACTGCAGAAACTGCTGCTCTTAACAGACCTACTTCACCCTCTCCACTCACTGGACCGTTTACTTCACTGGGTCCACCAGGACTGCCTGCTACTACCTTGACCAACACCACTTTTACAGCACACCATGCTGCGGAAGCTTTGTTCTAAGAAAGAGGCCAGACTGGACCAGGTGTCCTCAAGACGTCTTCGGGCCTATGCTGCTGAACTGGGAGACACACTTTATCAGTGATTCAATCTCAGTCTGCAGCCGGGGAGGGTCCCACCACTGTTGAAGACCTCTTGCATCATCCCTGTGCCTAAGAAGGGGCACCCCATTGAGTTCAATGACTACCAGCCTTTTACTTCCCATGTGATGAAGACCCTGGAAGGACTGGTCCTGGAGCTCATATGTCCCTAGGTGTGGATCCACTCT
Source organism: Antennarius maculatus (assembly GCA_013358685.1). NCBI lineage: Eukaryota > Metazoa > Chordata > Actinopteri > Lophiiformes > Antennariidae > Antennarius > Antennarius maculatus. The sequence continues at coordinate 15,054,715 of CM023624.1, forward strand.
GGTTCGGCTGTTCAAGTTCAGGTTGCGGTTTACAACGCCATCCTGTACCTCCTCCACTGTGCGCTCTAATAACCTGAATTTTAGGGCCTGTGCTGTTACAGAGCGCTTTTTCGACTTCTCGAGCACCTTCAATTCCGAAACTGGCAACCATGGATTTTGGAAACGCAACTTTTTTGTTGCTATTACACCTTTCGTCCACACGACAATGCAGATATCCGTGACGAAAACGCAACTTTTTGAAAAAGCTGAAGGTAAAGAAGGTAAAGGTGAAGTTTTTTGAAAACGCTGGGTCTGCGTTGTCGTATCCGTAACTTTTTCTATCTGGGGGGCGTCTCCCTGCGACAAAAACTGTTATGACCTCATGCATGTGACCTGTGTCTACACGTACAAACAGAATGGACGGAGTTAAAACCGGCTATTTTCTGACGTATAACAGCTCCAGGTCGAGGACGCATTGATAAACATGCTTGACACTTTAATATTTGTTGGTCTTTTTCTTTGTTCATGAGTCATAAAGTTTTCTATATTTATTTATTCATTCATTCATGTTCCTCGCCAAAGACGCCGACGCCAGTTCTGGGTCAGACCGGGACGCGCTGCCTGCTGGTGGGAAAACTCAGTGATAGAGGTCGTCCTCCAGGAGGAACGGCGTGAATTTCCACACGTCCCGGTCCTCTTTCCTGTTGTTCTCAGAGTTGTTCTGCTTATAAACGTGTTGATCAACGCACTGGTGTGTGGATGGAGATTTTTTCGAAAACGCTGTTGTGTGGACGCAAATCTTTTTCTATGCGGGGTGAAAAAACTTGCGTTTTCAAAAAGATCCGGCCACTTGTCCCCTCCCTCAGGTGGAGTGGGCAAGTGGATGAATGGAGGGGAGGAGGTAGTTTGTACACTGTGGTGGAACCAGGTTGTTTATGATGCAATTGCGACGATGACATGTCTTACAATGTAAGATGGATGTGCATTGCTCATTAGATGTGTATTGCTCATTAGTCTTTTGTATTTTTTCTCTTTTAGTTGACTTTTTACATTAGTCTGACTTATTGTGTAGTATATGTCCTGTAATGTCAATGTTATTCTGTTTGTGTGTTTATTTATCTAGTATTTATGTGTATTTATGTCTGCTGTGTTGTCTGTGGATTGTTTGAATTCCAAATATGTGTGTGTCAGTGTATGAGAAGTGGATGTATTTAATTTCTTCTAGGATTAATTAAGTATGTATGTATTGATCTATCAATTGATCGATTGAGTGGACCAGTCCTACCTCCTGAGCCTCATCTGCCCTAGCTGGAGCAGCAAATATTCATAGAATAGAGCATGATGGAGATCATAAGTACTCTTTTACATCATAGTGGTGAGCTGTTAATTAATTAATTTTGCTTTTTCATCTCCAGGTTGTTCAATGTGAATGTGAAAGCTGTGGTGCATGTCTCCCAGGTACATGCAGATTCTAACAAGAACACACACTACAGTATAATATAACAAGTACTGATTGGGGTAGTTATATGATGCCGTACGAGCAGGCTATTGGCTGACAGTATCCGCGCTGCATTCCAAGACTCATGGAACGCAAAGCACTTTCATGTATTAAACACTTTTCTTTAATACAAAAGTGTTTTAAACAGTCTGTAAGACTGTGGAAAAAGGCAATACAGATATATGGTGGTTTAATATCAGTATGGGGAGGGTTCATAAATGTTTACATTTATTTAAAAATTTAATGTTAAAATTAGGAGTGAGGGATTACTTTAAATAGAAATAAATAAATACTCAGATGAAGAAGAGAGAACAAAAAAAAATTAGACTGTATCACAGAAGGTAAAGATATATTTTCACAGGTACTGTAAAAACTGAATAACTTAGTCATGTCTATAATTAGCTGTATGAACCCTTGATGTAAACAATGAGGTGCAGTGTATGGTGTCACTTGCCTGTCTGACAATGATGATATGAATCAAACAGAGCTCTGTGTGTGTGGTCAGGTAGTGGCTCGTGGTATGAAAGCCAGAGGATCAGGCGGCTCCATTGTCAACGTCTCCAGCCAAGCCTCCAAATGTGCCCTTAGGGATCACGCTATGTACTGTGAGTAATGCAAATGGAATCTCTGTCACTTAATGAATGAGTGGTGTTTACTGTAGTGCTGAATAGAGTGTCGTTAATCTGTAACATATTCTGTGATATTTTCCATGAAGTTATACATATGGGGTGGCAGTGGCTCAGTGGTAGAGCGCGCGGTAGAGTGGGTCGTCCAATGTTCTGAGATCAGCGGTTCGATCCCCCCCCCCCCCAAAAAAAAGCTGACAGTAGAAGGTGTCAGCTCACCTCTGGAACACTTCCGAGGCACCATTGAGCAAGGCGCCATCCCCATTACAAGATGCTCATTTGGGGCGCACCAAGCAGGAGCTGCCTGCCACTCTACCTCCCTCTGTATGCGTACAGGCCCCCTGTGCGTGTTTGTTTGTTCAGGGCCTTTACACACTAACATATGTATGTGATTGAATATGAGTAACTAGACTGGAGTGTGCTCTTAATTTCTCTTCGGGGATTACTAAAGTATACAAAATTTTAAAAAATACTGGGTGTGGCGCTGAGAGCATGGTGAATTGTTTGTGGCTAATATTTTGTAGTTTTTCTATCTTTTTTCTTGGGTGAATGTGTGTTGGGTTTGTAGAGTAAAGAGAGAGTATAACTTTATTGATCCCTTAAGGAGGTTCCATCAGGGAAATTCATTTCTCTATCGCACTACACACAGCACAGTGAGTACACAAAACACAGAAAAAGCACACAGAACCAGCACATAGAAAGTAGTACAACACCAAATAGAAAGAGTAATAACCCATCAAGAATATACAAATAGAAAATCCTAAATAGGCATAGAAATAAAAAAATAAACAGGCCTAGTTAGGCATGGGTAGAGTAAAATGTCCATAGTGTTTGCATTGTTTTTGGTGCATTGTTTGTGTCATCCCTCAGCTCTCGAGTGGACTCTCTTCTTCTTCACCAGCAGTTTAATGGCTCGGGGGATGAAGTTCTTAAGTCTGTTTGTCCTGCATGTTGGGAGGCGCAGCCTCTGGCTGCTCAGGCTTCTCTGGTTGTTGGTAACGGTGTGCAGAGGATGGCTGTCATTGTCCATGATGTTCAGCAATTTGTCCAAGGTTCTCTTCTCTGCCACCGTTGCTAGAGGGTCAAGCTTCTTCCCGACCACTGAGCTGGCGCTCCTGATCATTGTGTGTATATAGTGATGAGGAGTGTAAGTGAAAGGGTAGTGGGGTGGTTTTTGTGTGTGTGTGGAGAGGGGGGCAGGTGTGGCACCATGCCTGTGGTGGAGGTGGCTCCAGCCGAGTTTGAGAGGCTGACTCGCTGTCATGCCAAAATTGCAGAATGTATTGTGTCACAGGAGACAGGTTTACATGATCCTGAAAGACACCACCGGCAATCTGAACTTGTATTTCAATTTTCAAGTAGACGGTTTCAACTCAGTGGTTTTCACGACATCAAAAACTATGGGGCAGAGGGACACTTGATCCGCTTCTGCCCGGAGAAAGGTTGAGAGCAGTGGGTGGCTGCTTCCACAGCTCCCGTTGCAACTGGCGGGGATCTGCCAGCTGCCTCGGTGTTGGTCTCCGCTCCACTTCCCCTGGTGGGGGGGAACCCGGTGTGGATCCCGCACTTGGTCATTCGGGTCCTGGAGAGTTCGGTGCAGGTCTTGGCTCAGGTTTCTCCAGTGGGGGTTGGCCCAGCACTGAGTCCGGACCTGGTTCCCCTGTCTCTGGATGCTCTGGTGGGTTCAGTTCTTGTTTCCTCTCCCGAGATTGGCTACCCCCCTGCGGCGTCCAGAGGTGGCAGTGATGTCCAGGAACAGACTGATACCAATCAGCCAGAGAGCTACTTAATGAAGAAGACAACAGCACACTACCTGATCTCAGATGGGTCCGAGATCAGGTAAAAGCTTCTGCTGCTGCCCTTTTTTACTGATTGGCTTTTTTGATCATCATCTCTTTCATCCATGTGTGATTTTAAAATCAGCCCCCTTAAATATGAATGGGGTGAGGGCTGATTTTAAGAGAGCTGCCATTTTCAAAATTGATGGAGCTAAAGAGAGTGGTTGTGATGTTTTTACAGGAGACCCACAGTACTGGAGACAACCAGAGTGACTGTAGGAGGGCTTTTAATGGGGAGGTCATTTTAAGCCATAAGTTGGGTGGGGGTGGGGGTCTATTCAACAGATAGGTTTTGCTTGTTTTTTATGAGGTAGAGGAAATTATTCCTGGTGTTTTATTCAAAGTAAAAGCTTAGTTTGAAAAGTTGAGGATGGTGTTTTTAAATGTCAACGCTCCCACCAATGGCAAGGAACGAATCTATTTTTTTAAACTATTTTATTTGATACTTTTACAACTTTTAACAATCATGATTTTATGTTTTTAGGGGGTGATTTTAACTGTCCAGTGGATCACAACCAAACAGAAATAATTCTGAGCCTCGTCCCACAGAATCAGACAGCTTATAGTGACACGAGCTGCCTGATGTCTGGAGGGTTCTTAACAGAGACCAGAGGCAGTACATTTGGAGCCACTCTAGAGCAAATGGTTTGTCTATGGCCAGATTGGACTGTTTGTACTGTTTTAGTCATCAGGTGAACACTTAAAAAATGTCAGCGTCGGACGCTTCCAAACGCCGGCTGTCTGTGCTGTTGCAGAGCTGACCCTGAGGCTCAACTGACCCACATCGTCCACGGAAGTTAATAATCCACAGAAGGATAAGCAGAGCAGCTCCCTGGGCTCTAATCCTACACATCATACACGTGGGGACTTGACACAAACAATTAAACAAGACAACATAAAAAATTAAGGCATACATGGCTGGAGCTGGGTCGCAGTGCTGCTGCTGAGCAGCGCACCGGAAGTTGCAGAGAAGGAGATCCAGCAAGAGATCCAGACCTACATGAGAAAAAAACTGGGACAAATCTTTGAAAAGGTCAGAGGTCGGCTGGAAAAGTGGAAGTGGCTCTTGCCCAAAATGTCCTTCAGAGGCCAAACCTTGGTAATAAATAACCTGGTCTCATCTACCCTGTGGCACCTGCTGACCTGTGTTGATCCTACAGTCACTCTCCTGTCTCAGGTACAGAGGGTTTTAATTGATTTCTTTTGGGACAAAATGCACTGGGTTTCACAGAGTGTCATCTTCCTTCCCGCCTCATGCCCTATGCCAGCTGGGATAGGCTCCAGCTCACTGTGACCCGCTACAGCGGATACAGCAGCAGAAAAAATGGCTAGTGATCTGGACTCATTCCAGCAGGTGTGGGGGGTCCAGAGGGTTCTCTGTTCTTAGTGGGGCAGATAACTGGAATAATTGTTCACTTCCGGGTACAAGCACCAAAATTGGCACAAATACTCCTTGGGGGTCGGTGTTTTGATAAAACCTGTTAGCCACCTGAAAATTAAAGCTTGCGGCCATTTTTAATGTTAGCCACTATTGAATATACAGTATTATGGCATTTAATAAAATCGCATAAACTATTTGAATAATATTGGTGTCAAATCGTACTTTTTTCACTGTATAGAATTCAAATTTGGACCCATGGACTTACTCACTGGCTTCTTTGCTGTATAATAAGTCCCCGCATCAGGTAGCTATTAGATTGCATGTTGTTATAGCATTGTTGGATCACTCTTTGTCTAGTCTCTACCCTTCGACCTGTTTGGCTTGGGTGACCGTGCCAGGACTACAAGACTCCACCAATGTAGCACTAGGGGTCACGGAGACATGCAAACTGCCTCACTACGATATGGTGATTCCACTGTGGCAGCGGGTTTTTTTGTCTTTTTTTTTCATTTTGTCTTTTTTTTTTTTAATACATGTAAGCAGTCATTCTAAATCCTGCAGCTGCACAGCAGTGTGCAGGTCAGACCAAAGCGGTAGCACTTCAATTGCATGAATTGCAGAACTCTGACTTGCATCCACACTTGGCTGGTGGCAACTCTCTGCGATGGGCGGGAGGTCTGTCCACACAGATCTCCTTTCTTGGTCCAACCCCAGTTGGCAGGAGTCTGCATTTCTAGCTGACATATTGTTGACTGACTCCAGATGCAGCCCGCCTGGTAGGCAGCACGCTTCACATGCTGCTTCAGTGCTTACTGGGTTGGAGGTATGGCTTCATACAGCCTCTGCTTCCGAGCAAACATGTCCAACCTCGCATCAACACCTTCAGCTGTGCTGGATCGGTCATACATCATGACTACGAACTTCTCCAGGGTTTCCAATTCTTGATTATTCACTACTGAAGACATGGGAAACCTCATCACAAACATGTGACTAGCTCTGAGAATATCTGGATGGGCATCCTCTTCAGCTGCATGTTCCTGTTCCAGTCTCTTTGTGGCTCTGAGGTATGACTTCTCTCTATTGTACAGGTCTGTCAAACATGCAACATGATATTTGAACTCCTGTGCAATAGCATCACCACCACTGAGTTGTGCAAGAAGATCCAATCATTTAAATTTTTTGCACATTCATTTACTTTCTTATTGAGATTCATTGTCTTCACTTGTCTTGTAAGCTCAGAGGGTGGGGCTTCATTATCACAGATGAAATACATTTGACATTCAAGACAGGCTCTGCGCAGCTTGGTATGGCATTCCACTTGCTGAGTGCTCTCTGCTGTTCTTTTTTCAGCTCTTTTCAGGTTTGTATTATTAAACATAAGGCGATAACTTTGATGATATCGTGCCTTGTTCCTCCTCAGAGTTTGTTCAATGTCACCGTCATCCATCAAGTCTGGCTGGATCCAGGACAATAGGCATCTGCTGAACTGCATGAAAGACTGGAATATTAGTTGCAAGTATAGTGTAGCCAACATGTTGTGGTTGTTGTGCACGTGGTGACTTGAGCTCTTCACTACTATTCTTCTGGCAAAGACAACACCTGCTCCAATCAGTCTGGAATTTTGATGTTCCTGGATCTGTATTTGCCATTTTGCTGAATTGTAATCAAGGTGTCAGTGATAATTAGCTTTTCTGAATTAGCTTTTTTTTGCAGTGTATCAAGGCAGAGGGGTTATCCTTTCACCACCTTGCACTCATGCACAATAAGGGTTGGGATACAACTAGGTTCGCGAATAAAAAAATAAATGACCTACACCTAGCCTGATGGTTCATTCAGTATCATTTAAGTCCCGTGCTATCTGTACAACTTCCAGATAAGTCCATGAACAAGTCTTGTATAGCCCCCTTACCCTAGGCTCAGCTCTCCCGCGCTGGCACACCCTTTCAATTCAGACACGGCTGGTTAACTAAACATGTTAAACTACATGTAATCAAAACTAGCTAGCTGATGTGGGGCTCATTAGACAGCATTTGGGACACCGAAGCCATTATTTGGCAAAAACAAACTAATTTCAGCGGACACTAAACCCCATGCTGACTTTCACAGCAGTGGTGCCACTAGTGTACCCTGACTGTGCTTTGACATCAGCTCTGTTGACCTAATCTACTCATTCGCTGTAAGTCTCTCAAACCACCCACACACACACACGCACGTACACACACACACACACAGGACAGGACGATGCTACACATACTAAACCTTTAACACTACTGCAACATCATGTATTTTAGCCAAATCCGATGTAAGATGAAGCTCTAATTTACAAGATATCAATCAGCTTTTATTTATATAGTTCTTAATCACGTCGGCAGACATTTCAAAGCGCTTTAACAAAATGAAAACCAACTGAACCCTCCAGAGCAAGCATAAGCAATGGTGGCGGGGAAAAACTCCCTCAATGAGGAAGAGACTCATCCGCTTTGACCGGTTGGGTGAAAAAGAAATAGGGATAGAGGGAAAGAGACAGAGCAAGGAAAAGAGAGACAGAGAGAGTGACAGACAAGCCAGATTGAATTTCCTGTCCATATTGTGCTGTTCTTGCTGAAGTGGGGGCGGGATTTCTAGGCCTTTGGACTTGCTGTCTTCCATGCTTGTTCCCCACCTGTCGAGCAGAAGCACAAACACAGCGGCAGTTTCTTGCAAACGAAGAGTATGATTTAATGTTAAGGGCAAATTAGAAAAGCAGAGAAAGGGAAAGGGAAATCGCAGAAGCTCTAAAGTAACTCCATTTAATGGGAGAGACGGAGAAAAATACCCTCAGCAGCCTAGGCCTATAGCAGCTTATCTAGTACAAACTATGTTATTCATAACTGTAGGCTCTATCAAAGAGGTGTTTTTAGTTTAGTCTTGAACAAACCAAGGATGTCTGCCTGTTACAACCCTGCCGAATAGGACTATGGTATGTGAATAAGTGGCAGTAACAAACCAAAAAACCCAGATGTTAAGTAAACAGGAACTCAAGCAGCTGAAAATGGAAATAAGGTGGAGCAAACACAAAAGACTTTTCAGTTGTAACGGCTGATTTTATATAGTTCAACACAAGCCTGGAACACAAAACCGGTGAGACTGCCAAAGTAAAAACGATGTCACATGGTCTAGGGCAATGGATGTTGTCAAAATTAACAAAAATAATCTAGAACAGAAACACCAACTAAACAATGCAGGTAACTAAACAAGAAAATAATAACCCTGCCTACCTACACTACTGAGACAGTCAGAAACTGACCAAAAATACAATAGAAAGACAACATCCTCCTAACTAGTGTTTCTAGACAGAGGAATACTAAGTGTGGTAATGTATAGAGGCCTCTGTCTAGCTACCCCTAGGCCATGGACTAACAACATACAAATAACTAACAAAGGATAACTAAACTAAAATGGCAGTACTCACCACACAGAACATGAAACCGAGATAGACAGAAGAAGAGCTGAGATGAGATGTGAGATAGATGAAACCTGAGAGATGAGATAGATTCAAGATGTATCCTTCTCTGAATGGCAAACAAAGAACTTATATATCGGGTGTGTTTGGGGCGGGACATGCAATTTCAGGTAATTGTGGTAACTGGCTTCAGATGGAGTGATCAGCAGGTAAATTGGAAGCTCCTTGTTGGAAAGCTCCAGGCAGGCACTGGAGTTGGATTGGGTGCTCTGGGCCTAGAGAAAACAAAACACAGGACACAGACACACCACACCCATCTCTCCCACATACACCCACATGCACATTCACACCTACACACAGTACTCACAAAATACACACGTAGGCATACGTAACACTGCCCCCCAGACCGAGGCCGGGAGATCGTTACAGAGTAAAGGAGCCAGATAGCTAAAGTTCATGCATCCTCTGATCGAAGAGCCCTGGGATACACTTTAATTTGATATTCAATGTAAGACAGAGCTTCAGTGGAAAGCTTTATATGTGAACATGAGGATTTTGAATTTTATTCTAGATTTAATGGGGAGCCAATTTAAGGATGCTAGGACAGGAGAGATGTACTCTCTCCCAGTTCAAGTCAGTATGCGGCCAGCTGCATTTTGAGCTAATTGAAGAGTCCTAATGGAGGAGCTTGAACAGTTCAACAATAAGGAATTGCAGCAATCCAATCTAGCAGGAACCAAAGCATGAATGATTTTTTTTCTGCGTCTTTAAAGGATAAGAAATTTCTAACTTTAGCAATGTTTCGCAAATGAAAGAAGGTTGTCCGAGATAAAGACTTAATATGAGAGTCAAAGGACTAATCGTAATCAATAATCACTCCCAAGTTCCTGACATCGTTCACTGAGGGTAGAGCAATGTCATCCAAATGAACTACAGTGTTAGAAAAATCATCTCTAAGATGCTTAGGCCCAATAATAATAACTTCAGTTTTGTTACTATACAACATTAAGAAATAGTGAAGCATCCAGGATTTAATATCCCTGAGCCAGGTCTTTAATTTTATTGGAGACCTGCCTCAGGGATATTGCTTGGTTGGATTCATTTGTTTTAATTGATAAATAGAATTGCGTATTGTCTGCATAACAGTGAAAATTAATTCTTATAATGTTTCCCAATGGTAACATATATAAATTAAACCAAATTGATCCCAGAACAGACCCTTGAGGTACTCCACATGTAAGAGTCTCTCGATCTGAAGATTAATTATTTACATGGACAAACTGAAATGAGATGTCTTACACAGAGGAAGCAGAGGCTGAGGTCTCAGAGGTGGACTCGTCCATCACCCAAGCTGAAGTCACCTCGTTGCCAAACTCCTCGGTGGCAAAGCACAGGGGGTGGATGAGATTCGCCCTGAGTACCTCAAGTCTCTGGATGTGCAGGGACTGTCATTTTTGACACCTCTCTGTAACACCGCATGGCAGTTGGGGACAGTACCTCTGTCCGGGCAGATCGGCTGTGGTCCCTCTTTTTAAAAAGGGGGACCAGAGGTTGTTTTCCAACTGCAGGGGGATCACACTCCTCAGCCTTCTGGGGAAAGTCTATTCCAGGGTACTGGAGAGGAGGATTAGACCTATTCAGGAGGAACAATGCAGTTTTCGTCCTGTGTAACACTGGACCAGCTCTAAACTGTCCATCGAGTGCTCGAGGGTTCATGGGAGTTTGCCCAACCAGTCCACATGTGTTTTGTGGATCTGGAGAAGGCATTTGATCATGTCCCTCGTGGTATCTTTTGGGGAGTGCTTCGGGAGTATGGGGTCCGGGCCCCTTTACCGAGGGCTGTCCGATCCCCGTGTGACCGAAGCCAGAGCTTGGTACGCATTGCTGGCAGTAAATCAGACCTGTTCCGGGTGTATGTTGGACTCCGGCAGGGTTCCCCTCTGTCACCGGTTCTGTTCATAATCTTTATGGACAGAATTTCTAGGCGCAGCCAGGATCCAGAGGGGATCCGGTTTGGGGACCAAAGGATTTCATCTCTGCTTTTTGCAGATGATGTTGTCCTGTTGGCCTCATCAAACCTGGACCTTCAGAGTGCACTGGGACGGTTTGCAGCTGACTGTGACGCGAATGGGATGAGGATCAGCACCTCTAAATCCGAGGCCATGGTTCTCGACCGGAAGAGGGTAGTGTACCCTTTTCAGGTCAGTGGAAAGTCCTTGCCCCAAGTGGAGGAGTTTAAGTATCCTGGGGTCTTATTCACGAGTCAGAGAAGGATGGAACGTGAGATTGACAGACGGATCGGTGCAGCTTCTGCAGGGAGGAGCTTGGAGTAGAGCCGCTGCTCCTCCGCCTCGAGCGGAGCCAGCTGAGGTGGCTTGGGCATCTGTTCCTGATGCCTCCTGGACAACTCCCTGGGGAGGTGTTCCAGGCATGTCCTGGAAGATCTAGGACACACTGGAGGGACTATGTCTCTCGGCTGGCCTGGGAACGCCTCAGGCTCCCCCCAGAGGAGCTGGAGGAGATGTCTGGGGAGAGGGAAGTATGGGCATCCCTCTTGAGACTGTTCCCCCACGAACCGGCCCCGTATAAGCGGTAATTGATGGATGGATGGATGGATGGATGGAAATTAGACTGCGCCTGTTTATACAATGACATGGATGTGCAAAATACGGTACATCTTCGGAAGCTAGAAGGCTGATCTTATTTAGTAGGTGTTGATTGTATCTTGTAAAGGAATGTGCAAATAATTCATCTACAGTTCAACAAGAGGACAAAGTGCGTGTGCGTGTGTGTGTATGTGTGTGTTTGTGTGTGTGAGTGTGTGTGTGTGTGTGTGTAGGATAAATCTTGTGGAAGGGGTTCACATAGAGATCTTCTAAACCTAAAGGTTAAAAGGTTTAGATCATGTTTACTTCAGGTATCCTGTGCAAGAAACCTGGGGAATAAACCTGAACAACAACCTTAAGGGTGAGCTAATGGTTAAAGGGTTTTAAAGGTTATTCAATTGCAAAGACCTGGACAATGAAACTGATATTCTTTCACTCTTTAAAGATTTAAATAGTATTTTGTGGGTCATGTTCCAGAAAGGGATCCAGAAAGGGTTGGATTGAAGTAATCATGTTTTTATTCTGTTGCACTGATGTTGCTGTTGTGTTCTGTTGTAATTTTTCAGGTGCCACCAAAGGAGCCCTGGACATGCTGACTAAAGTGATGGCTCTTGAGTTAGGACCGCACCAGGTATGCTTATACTTAAAATATGTGACTTCTGTCCCATATTATTGCTCTTTAGATTTTACAGTGAACTACTGAATTTTCTTTACATTGCAGTAGCATGTAACAAGCACTAATATGTACTGCATTGCAGCAGGAAGCCATATTTATGCTTTTAAGTTAAAGGCAGTGGATCTCACTGTTGAAGTAGGAGATAGAGTGGCTGCACATAAGTTTGGCATCAGTGAATTGATGGTGAGATTTGGAGAACAGTAGCGATGTTTTACTGCCATGTTTCAGGCATTGTTCAGAAAAAAGTGGTAATTAGAAATTTTTAAATAAACTACGGTGCTGTACATGGCTGTGTGATACAAATTTGGAAATAAGAAGTTTGGATAAGTGTTTTTAGTTTGATAATTGTTCAGGTGATTTGTCTGTCAACAGATAAAAAAAAATTAAAGTCTCAATCATTCACTGAATTTTCAGCAATCCAATGAGAAAACAAGGAAAAAGCATGGAAAATTAATTAATTAGACTCTATGTTCATAAATGACACCACCTGGCCATGAAGATAGTCATAAGGCATTACATAGCTTCAGGACTGGTCAGAAATAGATAGCACATTGAACAGAGGAGCACACTTATTTATTTAAATAGCAACTCCTCTGCTGCTCCCCTTTCTTGAACCCAGAGAGAATCCACGCGGACACTGGGAGAACATGCAATCTCCGCACAGAGCGTGACTCGAACCGAGAGCTGCCTTGCTGTGCATCGACAATGCTACCCACTGTGCCATCGTGTTGCTCTTAAACCTGAGTTGTCCTACTGAATAAATACCAAGCAATTATCCCTGAACATTTATATCAAAAAATAATGTAACCTTAAATTAATAAGCTGCCTTGCTATCATTTAAGCAAAAACTATGTTCATTGAACAATAGATAAAAATAACAGACAAGAAATTGTCGTGGAAAATTTCTTTCGACTAAATAAGGAGACGATTGCTAATACTGAAGCGAGAATAAGGACTTAGAAAACAAAGATTTGTTTTTTTTAAAGTTATTCAAAGCTTTGGACTCACTTCACACAAGAAGCAGGCTGGCTGAAAGAAGTGAGTGAAGAGTCTGAAGTCTGTGTATCCTTTTTAAGGTTGTGGCATTGTGACCTCTGATACCTAGGCAAAATTTTTGGGTTTGAACCCAATCTTAACCCAACTCTGGACAAATGATTTCCTGTCTGAGAAAAAAAATGGTTAAACACCTGGTATATTACAGATAATCCAATAGCAAATTGTTGATGACAGGGACATAGGGGTGTCTAACTTCAATGAAAGGAAAGAATTTAAAGTACATCGTAAAATTTGTCTCAACCAGCCATAAAGGTTAACACGGTAAGAAATGACAAGGTTTCACAGAGAACAAAGCATTATAATCTAACAAAAGGGTTGGTCTTTTGTATTATGTTACACCCAATAGGGCTGCAAGTTACTGTCCCTCTTTAAATCAAGGAAGATGCTGGTCCTAATATTAACTATAAACCAACTCCACCGCCTGCCGCCGAGCTCGAGTTTAAAAAAAAATCCTCTCAGATTGAGCAGTAAAAGGACTAACAGTAGTGTAAAAAAGTTATGGCACCCCTGACAATTCCATTATTTTCATTTACAAATCATTGGGTGTTTCAACAAAATGTAGTTGATAAATCAACTACATTTTGATCTATCAAAAAACTGATGAACACAGTCATTTATCATGAGTGAGATAGGTTAATTAGACTAACACAAGATGTGCAATATGCATCAAAACAAAATTACACAGATAAGAAAAGTTGAGCAGCCTTGTCATTTTGTTGATTTGAATACCCATAACTTCTTAGTGCTGGTGAACTGGAACACAAAATTGACTTGAGCTCATCAAGTCTTGAACCTCATAGTGCATGGTGCATCCAACCATGAGAAAAGGTATTTAAGGTGGCCGATTGCATGTTGTATTTCTCTATGAATCTCCCGTGAGGAGTGGCAACACAGTGGCCTGAAAGAAACGATTGCTCAAAATCAGGTGAGGACTACAAATAGCTATGGCCAAAGAACTACAACATCATCTTGGTGCAGATGGAGTAACTGTGCATCGTTCAACAATGCAGCATGCTTTGCGCAAGGATAACCTGTACAGGACAATAATAATAATAATAATAATAAATGTAGCCGCAAGAGGGCACAAGCCAGTGTCTTATTGTGCCGGTCCCAAGCCTGGATAAATACAGAGGGTTGCGTCAGGAAGGGCATCCGGCGTAAAACTTTTGCCAAATCAAAGATGCGAATCAAACCTATGACTTCCATACTGGATCGGTCGAGGCCCGGGTTAACAACGACCGCCATCGGCGCTGTTGACCCACAGGGCGCCGGTGGAAATTGGATTACTGTTGGTCGAAGAAGGAGAGGAGGAAAGTGCGTTCGCACGAAGAAAGAGAAGAGGAGCGCCAAGAGTATAGGACTAAGAGTAGGGACGTTGAATGTTGGAACTATGACAGGAAAAGGTAGAGAGTTGGTCGACATGATGCAGAGGAGGAAGGTAGACATACTGTGTGTCCAGGAGACCAGGTGGAAAGGTAGCAAGGCTAGAAGTTTAGGAGCAGAGTTCAAGTTGTTCTATCATGGTGTAGATGGGAAGAGAAATGGAGTAGGAGTTATCTTGAAGGAGGAGTTTGTTAGGAATGTCCTGGAGGTAAAAAGAGTGTCGGATAGAGTGATGAGTCTGAAGCTAGAAATAGAAGGTGTGATGTTCAATGTTGTTAGTGGGTATGCCCCACAGGTAGGATGTGAGCTGGAGGAGAAGGAGAAATTCTGGTTGGACTTTGATGAAGTGATGCAGAGCATACCTAGAAGTGAGAGAGTTGTCATTGGCGCAGACTTCAATGGACATGTTGGTGCAGGTAACAGAGGTGATGAGGAAGTGATGGGCAGGTTTGGTTTCCAGGAGAGGAACGCAGAAGGACAGATGGTAGTTGACTTTGCAAAAAGGATGGAAATGGCTGTAGTGAATACTTTCTTCCAGAAGAGGCAGGAACATAGGGTGACCTATAAGAGTGGTGGTAGGAGCACACAGGTAGACTACATCTTGTGTAGACGATGTAACCTGAAGGAGATCAGTGACTGTAAAGTGGTGGTAGGCGAGAGTGTAGCCAAACAGCATAGGATGGTGGTGTGTAGGATGACTCTGGTGGTGAGGAAGATGAAGAGGGCAAAGGCAGAGCAGAGGACGAAATGGTGGAAGATAAAAAAGGAAGGGTATTGCATGACCTTTAGGAAGGAGTTAAGACAGGCTCTGGGTGGTCAGGAGGTGCTTCCAGATGACTGGACAACTACAGCTAATGTGATCAGGGAGACAGGTAGGAGAGTATTTGGTGTGTCATCTGGAAGGAAAGTAGATAAGGAGACTTGGTGGTGAAATGAGGACGTACAGGAGTGTATACAGTGAAAGAGGTTAGCTAAGAAGAAGTGGGACACTGAGAAGACTGAGGAGAGTAGACAGGAGTACAGGGAGATGCAGCGTAAGGTGAAGGTAGAGGTAGCAAAGGCCAAACAAGAAGCTTATGATGACTTGTATGCTCGGTTGGACAGTAAGGAGGGAGAGACTGATCTATACAGGCTGGCAAGACAGAGAGATAGAGATGGGAAGGACGTGCAGCAGGTTAGGGTGATTAAGGATAGGGATGGAAGTCTATTGACAGGTGCCAGCAGTGTGATGGGAAGATGGAAAGAGTACTTTGAAGAGTTGATGAACGTGGAAAATGAGAGAGAACAAAGACTAGAAGAGGTGACTGTTGTGGACCAGGATGTAGCAAAGATTAGTCAGGATGAAGTGAGGAGAGCACTGAAGAGGATGAAGAGTGGAAAGACAGTCGGTCCTGATGATATACCTGTAGAGGTTTGGAAGTGTCTAGGAGAGGTGGCAGTAGAGTTTCTGACTGGGTTGTTCAACAGGATCTTAGATAGTGAGAAGATGCCTGAGGAGTGGAGGAGAGGTGTGCTGGTGCCCATTTTTAAGAACAAGGGAGATGTGCAGAGTTGTGGCAACTACAGAGGAATAAAGCTGATGAGCCATACAATGAAGTTATGGGAAAGAGTAGTGGAAGCTAGACTAAGGGCAGAAGTGAGCATTTGTGAGCAGCAGTATGGTTTCATGCCAAAAAATAGTACTACAGATGCAGTATTTGCTTTGAGGATGTTGATAGAGAAGTACAGAGAAGGCCAGACGGAGCTGCATTGTGTTTTTGTAGATCTGGAGAAAGCTTATGACAGGGTGCCCAGAGAGGAACTGTGGTATTGTATGAGGAAGTCTGGAGTGGCAGAGAAGTATGTTAGAGCGGTGCAGGACATGTATGAGGACTGTAAGACAGTGGTGAGGTGTGCTGTAGGTGTGACAGAGGAGTTCAAGGTGGAGGTGGGACTGCATCAGGGATCAGCTCTGAGCCCCTTCTTGTTCGCTATGGTGATGGACAGGCTGACAGACGAGGTTAGACAGGAATCTCCATGGACTATGATGTTTGCAGATGACATTGTGATCTGCAGTGAGAGCAGGGAACAGGTGGAGGAGAAGCTAGAGAGGTGGAGGTTTGTCCTGGAAAGGAGAGGGATGAAGGTTAGCCGCAGTAAGACAGAGTACATGTGTGTGAATGAGGGGGACCCAAGTGGAAGAGTGAGGTTACAGGGAGAAGAGATCAAGAAGGTGGAGGATTTTAAGTACTTAGGGTCAACAGTCCAGAGCAATGGAGAGTGTGGAAAAGAGGTGAAGAAACGTGTCCAGGCAGGATGGAATGGGTGGAGAAAAATGTCAGGTGTGATGTGTGATAGAAGAGTTTCAGCTAAAATGAAAGGAAAGGTGTACAAAACTGTGGTGAGACCAGCGATGTTGTTTGGTCTAGAGACAGTGTCACTGAGGAAAAGACAGGAGACAGAGCTGGAGGTAGCAGAGATGAAGATGCTGAGGTTCTCTCTGGTAGTGACTAGGAAGGATAGGATCAGGAATGAGTACATCAGAGGGACAGCACATGTTAGAGGTTTTGTAGATAAAGTCAGAGAGGCCAGATTGAGATGGTTTGGACATGTCCAGAGGAGAGATAGTGAATATATCGGTAGAAGGATGCTGAGTTTTGAACTGCCAGGCAGGAGGCCTAGAGGAAGACCAAAGAGGAGGTTTATGGATGTAGTGAAAGAGGACATGAAGGTAGTTGGTGTGAGAGAAGAGGATGCAAAGGACAGGGTTAGATGGAGGCAATTGATTCGCTGTGGTGACCCCTGAAGGGAAAAGCCGAAAGGAAAAGAATAATAATAATAATAATAATAATAATAATAATAATAATAAAACCTTTATTGTCCCACAGTGGGGAAATTTGTGATATGGAAGAAGCCTTTTCTGCACACTCTGTCACCACCTGAGTCACTTCAGGTATGCAAAAACACATTTGGACAAGCCAGCTTCATTTTGCAATAAGGTGGTGCAGACTGATAAAGCAATGATGGAGTTATTTGTCATAACAAGGAAGACTTTCTCCTTGCGGCAAAAGAACTCAGCATTCCAAGACAAGCACTTCCTAACCACAATAAAATTTGCTGGAGGATCCATCATGATGTCTGTGTGTGTGTTGTAAGGACCTGCACATATATGTGTTTCTGATAAGCTGGAGTGGAAAAATAATTTCACTACGGGGATTATTGAAGGTCCTATATTAAGATTTTTTTTACTTAATGTCATTCAGTTGTCCCTAACACGTGCTGTCCCTCTGATGTACTCATTCCTGATCCTATCCATCCTGGTCACTCCCAAAGAGAACCTCAGCATCTTCATCTCTGCTACCTCCAGCTCTGTCTCCTGTCTTTTCCTCAGTGACACTGTCTCTAGACTAAACAACATCGCTGGTCTCAACACAGTTTTGTACACCTTTCCTTTCATTTTAGCTGAAACTCTTCTATCACACATCACACCTGACACTTTTCTCCACCCGTTCCATCCTGCCTGGACACGTTTCTTCACCTCTTTTCCACACTCTCCATTGCTCTGGACTAAGTACTTAAAATCCTCCACCTTCTTGATCTCCCTGTAACCTCACTCTGTCACTTGGGTCCCTCTCATTCACACACATTTACTCTGTCTTACTGTGGCTAACCTTCATTCCTCTCCTTTCCAGGACAAACCTTCACCTCTCTAGCTTCTCCTCCATCTGTTCCCTGCTCTCACTGCGGATCACAATGTCATCTGCAAACATCATAGTCCATGGAGATTCCTGTCTAACCTCGTCTGTCAGCCTGTCCATCACCATAGCGAACAAGAAGGGGCTCAGAGCTGATACCTGATGCAGTCCCACCTCCACCTTGAACTCCTCTGTCACACCTACAGCACACCTCACCACTGTCTTACAGTCCTGATACTGTACATGTCCTGCACCGCTCTAACATACTTCTTTGCCACTCCAGACTTCCTCATACAATACCACAGTTCCTTTCTGGGCACCTTGTCATAAGCTTTCTCCAGATCTACAAAAACACAATGCAGCTCCCTCTGGCCTTCTCTATACTTGTCTGTCAATATCCTCAAAGCAAATGCTGCATCTTTTTGGCATGAAACCATACTGCTGCTCACAAATGCTCACTTCTGTCTAGCTTCAACTACTCTTTCCTATAACTTCATTATATGGCTCATCAGATTTAATCTTCTGGAGTTGCCACAACTCTGCACATCTCCCTTGTTTTTAAAAAAGGGCACCAGCACACTTCTCCATTCCTCAGGCATCTTCTTGCTATTTAAGATCCTGTCAAACAACCCAGTCAGAAACTCTACTGCCACCTCTCTAGACACTTCCATACCTCAGGTATGGAAGTGTCGTCAGGACCGACTTTCCACTCTTCATCCTCTTCAATGCCCTTCTCAGTTCATCCTGACTAATCTTTGCTACTTCCTGGTCCACAGCAGCCACCTCTTCTTGTCTTTGTTCTCTCTCATTTTCCTTGTTCATCAACTCTTCAAAGTACTCGTTCCATCTTCCCATCACACTACTGGCACCTGTCAATAGACTTCCATCCCTATCCTTAATCACCCTAACCTGCTGCATGTCCTTCCCATCTCTGTCTCTCTGTCTTGCCAGCCTGTATAGATCAGTCTCTCCCTCCTTACTGTCCAGCCTAGCATACAAGTCATCATAAGCCCCTTGTTTGGCCTTTGCCACCTCTATCTTCGCGTTATGCTGCATCTCCCTATACTCCTGTCTACTCTCCTCAGTCTTCTCAGTGTCCCACTTCTTCTTAGCTAACCTCTTTCACTGTATACACTCCTGTACGTCCTCATTTCACCACCAAGTCTCCTTATCTACTTTCCTTCCAGATGACACACCAAGTACTCTCCTACCTGTCTCCCTGATCACATTAGCTGTAGTTGTCCAGTCATCTGGAAGCCCTTCTTGACCACCCAGAGCCTGTCTTATCTCCCTCCTAAAAGTCATGCAACACTCTTCCTTTTTTAGCTTCCACCATTTCGTCTTCTGCTCTGACTTGGCCCTCTTCATCTTCCTCACCACCAGAGTCATCCTAAACCCCACCATCCTATTCTGTTTGGCTACACTCTCGCCTACCACTACTTTGCAGTCACTGATCTCCTTCAGATTACATTGTCTACACAAGACGTAGTCTACCTGTGTGCTCCTACCTCCACTCTTATAGGTCACCCTATGTTCCTGCCTCTTCTGGAAGAAAGCATTCACTATAGCCATTTCCATCCTTTTTACAAAGTCAATTACCATCTGTGCTTCTGCATTCCTCTCCTGGATACCAAACCTACCCATCACCTCCATCACATCTGTTTCCTGAACCAACATGTCCATTGAAGTGCACCAATGACAACTCTCTCACTTCTAGGTATGCTCTGCATCAATTCATCAAAGTCCAACCAGAATTTCTCCTTCTCCTCCAGCTCACATCCTACCTGTGGAGCATACCCACTAACAACATTGAACATCACACCTTCTATTTCTAGCTTCAGACTCATCACTCTATCTGACACTCTTTTTACCTCCAGGACATTCCTAACAAACTCCTCCTTCAAGATAACTCCTACTCCATTTCTCTTCCTATCTACACCATGATAGAACAACTTGAACCCTGCTCCTAAATTTCTAGCCTTGCTACCTTTCCACCTGGTCTCTTGGACACACAGTATGTCTACCTTCCTCCTCTGCATCATGTCAACCTAGTCCCTACCTTTTCTTGTCATAGTCCCAACATTCAATGTCCCTACTCTCAGTCCTATAGTCTTGGCGTTCCTCTTCTCTCTCTTCCTACGAACACACTTTCCTCCTTCTTCGACCAACAGTAGTCCAATTTCCACTGGCACCCTGTAGGTCAACAGCACCGATGGCGGTCGTTGTTAACCCGGGCCTCGGCTGATCCGGTATGGAAGTCATAGGTTTGATTTGCATGTTTGGTTTGGAAAAAGTTTTACGTCGGATGCCCTGCCTGACACAACCCACTATATTTATCTGGGCTTGGGACCGGCACAATAAGACACTGGCTTGTGCCGTCTTGCGGCTACAGAACAACTTGCGGAAATTCCACGATAATACAATAATATCATTCTTTATACCAAACATATGAAAACAAATGTATTCGTATAAAAACCCAGCGCACCCAACGTAGTCAAAAATCAACATGGTGACATAACAACTTTGTGTTGGCAAATCATGAATTGCGCTGGGCGGGCATTTCAAAGCCGTAGATGAATGTTAGCAGGCTAACTGGAGAAAGAAAGCTAACTAATCGTGAGATTGGGAAAGGAGCTAACGTTAAAGGAAAAGGCACCTGTCAAAAGAGCAAGTGGAAAAGAATTTTTACAGAAGTGGTAGTTCTGTTAGCTGAATACATGAACAGAACTGTATATAGTTACTTAGAGACCGTTTTTGTCAGATGCATTTTTGATACTACATTGTCCCATTCCAAATGGAAACCATAGCTGGATAACCTGTTCATGCTAACCAGCTAATTTCACTCAAAATTTGTTGCCGTTTTTTGTGTCATTCCTGCTGTTTGGACTCACTTCTCAAAAACATGAAAATTGTTGGAAACTATCCATCCATCCATCCATCCATCCATCCATCATCATCCGCTTATCCTGGGCCGAGTCGCAGGGGCAACAGTCTCAGCAGGGATTCCCATACTTCCCTCTCCCCAGACACCTCTTCCAGCTCCTCCAGGGGGGGCCCAAGGCGTTCCCAGGCCAGCCGAGAGACATAGTCCCTCCAGCATGTCCTAGGTCTTCCTCGAGGTCTCCTCCCGGTAGGACATGCCCAGAAAACATCCCAAGGGAGGTATCCAGGAGGCATCAGGAACAGATGCCCGAGCCACCTCAGCTCGAACAGTTATGACACTCTAAAATTATGTTAACTGCGAAGTCCATGTATAGTTATTTCTTCTAACATTGCAGATGCCTTACGCCATATTGTTCACGTGATTCCTTGTGGAAGATGCGCCATGATTGGATGTCCTTCAGGACTGATGAGTACTGAAGGACAGCTGTGTGCGAACAGTAGGAGTGTCCATTGGGTCAGTTTGGCTTGCCATGGCCATGTCCCTTGATGCTGGTGGTTGAATGGATGCACTCAATGTGCTGGCCTGTATATAAAAAAATGCTGTGAAGTAAAATGCAATGAGGAATGCTCAGATGTCATTTGTTGAGTGAGCAAACAGACACTCAACAAATGTATGGCTCAAGAGCCAATTTGTCAGGACAGGCTCCAGGAGTCTTCCTTCATGAAAAGGAAGAGAGACACTAATTTCAGGTCACCAATGTTCACATTTTGGATAGGGAGGACAGATGGTTGAGAGAAGAGTGAAAGACATCTCCAACATCATCTTTTGTTTGTTTACAATCAGGCCTTTTCACAACTGCCCAAAAGAACTTCTTAGCAGATTTAGTGATTGAGCTATTGTCTCCAACACAGTACTCAAACTTTGAAACTGTTGTCCGTATCAGTAGTGTCCAGTCATCTGTATTGGTAGTCTCCAGTCGTTTCTAGACATTTTGGGGAGACAACCAAACTCTCATAATGCAATTAATAACATTGAACTTGCTTCAAATGCCGTTGCAGAACAAACCGAAACCAAGCTACCTAGATAGCCAAACAGAAGTTGATTTCACTGTTGCTTACAGACAACAGAAAATAAGTTGAAATGTCGTGTGAGTAACCTATGTGCATTGTTGCTATATAGGCTAGTCCACCGCTTCTTTAATAGTGGGGGCGTGTCCCCCTAGGGGCCGTGGTGCAATGCCAAGGGGGGCGCGTGTGACCCAGGGGAACATGCTTTTTTTGCCGTACTAGAATAAATTGTAATTTTACATCCACTACAGTAGTTAGCAGTAGCACTCTCACTGTCAGGTGTGCGCAGGGAGTATTAACTCAAGGAACTATGAAGAAGGGTCTGTAGCACTTTGCTTCACTGTGACTACAGTGGGAGACAAGGAGAGACCAGTGTATTTACTGTGTCTAAAAATGCTGGCAGCATACAGCATGAAGCCATATAATTAAGGTGCCACTTAAAAACTTTACACCCCAATCACACTGATAAGCCACTGGAGTTTTTTCAGCGACAATGTGCAGAATATTGCCAACAATCATCCTGCTTTGTGAATGCTACTTCAGTAAACCAACTAGCTCT
Organism: Antennarius maculatus; assembly: GCA_013358685.1. Lineage (NCBI taxonomy): Eukaryota > Metazoa > Chordata > Actinopteri > Lophiiformes > Antennariidae > Antennarius > Antennarius maculatus. The sequence continues at coordinate 15,077,384 of CM023624.1, forward strand.
GTTAGCATCATATAAGGTGGCGTACCGAATAGCAAAAAACCTCACACTATAGCAGAGGATCTGAAACATTGAGCAGGAGCTGAGAGTTCAGTATCATGCTTCAAACCTCGCTTTGAACAGCTGTGCACTGTGAAACGTGCTCATTGTAGCCATTAATTCTGACTTCCTTATTTTCATAAAAAAGAAAACCCCAAATTGTTTTATTCACTTTTGTTGGTTAAAGTATTTAATATAGTGTGCTCCTCAGTTAATGTTACTGAATAGCATTTGAATTTTTTATTATTTTTTTATTTAATTTCTATTTTTCAGTATCAAAACATGCAATAAGTTGGTCAAAAATGTTTACAGTTTAAACAAGGTTTTTTTTTAATTTCAGGCAAATTGATTCACTTCTGTTATAGACTAAAATAATGTTAATAAAATTATTCTTTGTCAAAGATTGAACTATATTTTTTCTCTTTTGTTTTCTTTAATGTTAATAAGGATGCAATGTTATGCAGAGGTGTACTAATAAGAATTCTATAGACAATGTTATTTATAGTTGCGGTGGAGAGTGGGGCGCGAAAATTGTTTTCTTCTTGCTAGGGGGGCTTAACAGAAAATAATTGAGAAGGACTAGGCGAATTGTTTTCTTCTTGCTAGGGGGATGTAACAGAAAATAATTGAGAAGCACTAGGCTAGTCCAACATGCGCACACACGTGTTGGAGTGTCTGTATGCGAGCTTCAACACAAGGGGGCAGGATAGGAGACATTAAGGACAGCTACAAATACCTTGGAATCCCACAGGCTAATGGCAATCATGAGGAGGCCGCAAAAAAGTCAACCACTGCCAAATACCTCCATAGAGTAAGGCAAGTCCTGAGAAGTCAGCTGAATGGTAAGAACAAGGTCCGAGTCATCAACGTGTATGCACTGCCAGTCATCAGATACCCCGCTGGGATCATTAGCTGGCCAAAAGAGGAGATAGAAGCCACAGATATCAAGACTAGAAAGCTCCTCAACATGTACGAAGGGTTTCACGCCAAGTCCAGCACCCTGAAGCTGTACACGAAGCGGAAAGAGGGAGGCTGAGGACTAGTGGGCATCAAGGCCACTGTCCAGGATGAAACTTCGAAAATCCAAGAGTACATCTGGAACATGGCCCCAAAAGATGAACTGCTCAGTGAATGCCTTAGACAGCAGAAACCTGAGGAGGAGGAGGAGGAGGAGACAACATGGAGGGACAAGCCCCTACACGTCATATACCACTGTCAGATTGAGGAAGTGGCTGATATCAAGACCTACCAATGGATGGAGGAAGCTGGACTGATAGACAGCACAGAGGCACTGATCAAGGAAGCACGAGAACAGGCCCTTAGTACAAGAGGAATAGAGGCCAATATCTACCACAGTAGATCTGACCCAAGGTGCAGGCTTTGTAAAGAAGCCCCAGAGACAGTCCAGCATGTGGTAGCAGGGTGTAAGATGCTTGCCGGGTCAGCATACATGGAGAGGCACAATCAAGTAGCTGTGATAGTGTACAGCACATGTGTCAAACTCAAGGCCCAGGGGCCAAATGAGACCCACCACATCATTTTATGTGGCCCATGAGAGCATAAAAGGTCAGTGTCTAAAAATAAATACATCAAAAGGGTTCTTTGACCAAAACTACATTTCCCACAATGCAGTATTTCAGCTCATTTTAACTCTGACAAAAACATTTTGAACAAATTTAATGTCCTAACTTGTGTTTGATGTTATTTTTCTTTATTCATTGGGATTGTTTAATCCTTGATTGATGGAGTTCTGTGTAACCTGACCAAAGGATTTATTTTATAACAGAGAAAAAAGAATACTGATGCTGATGTGGCCCTCGGTAAAAATGAGTTTGACACCCCTGGTGTACAGGAACATCTGTACCCAGTATGGACTAGAAGTACCCAAATCCAAATGGGATATACCACCAAAGGTGGTTGAGAACAGCAAGGCTAAGATCCTGTGGGACTTCAGCTTCCAGACTGACAAACAGTAATGAAATAAATAGTGTGTCGCTATATCATGGAATTTCGTTTTTGCGGGTGGTTCCTGGAACGCATCAACCGCGAGTAACGAGGTTAATGCGTTATATATATAGTATATACAGTATATATATATTAGAAAAAGCATGACTCAAAAAATAATTTCCCCATAATCTTTGATGTTTAAGAACGTTTGAAAATCTTTAATACCAGTCAGTCAGTCATTTTCATATTACCACCGCTATATCCGCCGCAGCGGGTCACGGGGAGCTGGAGCCTATCCCAGCGGTATAGGGCGTGAGGCAGGGAACACTCCAGGCACGACGCCAGTGCACCGCGTCTTTAATACCAGTTACATTAAATAAAATAAAAATGTTAGATTGTTAGATGGTGTCAGTACTATTCTGACTGATGAATGGATTCTGACATATCAATTTTCTGATCAGATACGTGTGAACAGCGTGAACCCCACAGTGGTGATGACAGAGATGGGGCGCATGGCTTGGAGCGACCCTGACAAAGCCAATCCCGTGCTGTCCCGTGTCCCCCTCGGCCGCTTTGCAGGTAATTTACCTAACCACCTTCAGGGATCAATTGTGTATTCTCATTCTGAATATAATTATTTCTAGTGACTATATGCACATACTGTTGACTACATCACCATGTGCATCAGATGAATATATTATCTTTTGATCATTCAAATCAAATCAAATTTTTTATACAACGCCAAATCATAACAGAAGTCATCCCATAGCCAAAATACAGATCACTAATAAGCCTCTCCCAAGCTAAATCTGGTGGCACGGTGGCGTAGTAGTTAGCACTGCTGCCTCACAGCAAAAAGGTCATGGGTTCAAACCCCAGCATTTCCAACATGGCCTTTCTGTGAAGAGTTTGCATGTTCTCACCTCTGAATGGGTTTTCTCCAGTTTCCCCCTATCATCAGGAAAAAAAAGCTTCTGGGAAATATTAGGTCATGTTGGCCCGTAGCTGGCACACCCAGGGTGCAGTGGCTCCGGACCAGCTCTCCGTCTCTCCATTTGACCTTCCAATTTCTTGTACCGTTTTTATAATGACAAATGAAGATCTTTCTTTCTTTGAAACATTCTATCCAGACTAGACTTTCTTGATTAATTCGGGAAAGTTTAACATGGCCAGTTTTGAACGTTCATCATCAAAAGTATTTTGAACAGACACCCTAAATTCTAGCCCCTAACCCTATCCATCTCTGCAGAGCTAATGAATCATTTTGATGCAGTCAAGAAGTGATAAATTCATATATTCACAAATTTTAACCCAAGTGTTAACTGTCTTCATTGTTGCCATTTTTACAAGCAAACTTAATATGTATATATGTATATTGTAATATGTTAACCTGCATGCTAACTCTGTGTGTTTGAGTGCAGAGGTGGACGACGTGGTAAACAGTGTCTTATTCCTGCTGAGTGACAAGAGTAACATGACGAACGGAGTGACTCTGCCGGTGGATGGAGGCTTCCTGGCCTGCTGAATCTCAAGTCAGCACACAGAAAACCGTCATCTATCATCATTTAATAAAAGTAGTAAACACAAATCGGTTTCATTGAGTAATTAAACTCAATCACTGCAACTTCCAACTTAACTTGTCCTTACCTGTAACATTTCCTAACATTCATTTACATTTTCCTAACCAGTTTATTCGCTGTCGCAGGTCATAGGGAGCTGCAAAAAGCCTCACTGCAAAAAGCCTCGCTGCCCGATGCCTTTCGCCATATTGTTCACGTGATTTCTTCTGGCAGATACGCCATGATTGGTTGGGCAGGTAGTGGGTGGAGTTAAAGCGTGACAGTGTGAGGTTTTCAAGTGAGCTTATTCAAATATATATATATATACTGTATATATATATACACACACACACACACACTGGGGCAGCAGTGGCTCAGCGGTAGAGCAGACTTCTTGAAGACCAGACATCGCCCAGCCATCGGCAGTTCAATTCCCACTCCTGCCAAGACAGTCTCCAGAGTGTGACCTGACGGTGGGAAGCGTCCCAGCCACTGCCGAGGCGCCCTTGAGCAAGGCGCCGTCCGCCCTACAAGCTGCTCGTTTGGGGCGAGATCCCTCACACAACCCGTCACTCTGCCTCCCCCTATATATTGTGTAATATTAGATGTTACTAATTGCATGCCTACAGTACCCTAGTGTGTTGTGTTCAGGGGCACAGCAATGTATGTATGTGTGCATGGTTTAACGCATACTGTATATGCATGTAATCATATAAGTGTGGAGTGAAAAAGACAATTTCTCCATAGGTGATTAATAAAGTGGACTTTATGGTTCCCGGTATCCTCTCTGGACGTTGGTTTCCATCACACATGCAATTTGATCCAATGCTTACCAGCTTCTGTTGATTGTTGAGAACCGTTGGGTCCCATTAGAACGTGATGAGTCTCTTTGCTCTTCAGACATCACAATCTCATGCCCCTCTATGTTCCTTCTGCACTGTTTTCCACGAGTCTGTTCCACTCTAACAGCACTGCCTGTCTATCAACTACCCTGGTTTTGTTTTCTCTCTGTCTTGTTCCCCTACACTCTAAAAAATGATTCAAGGACCTTGTAAATGTGACAGTAATATATATTTATGCATGCTCAATAAAAATTCTGAATATCATCATGATGAGTACTTGATTTGACTACATCAAAATTAATTAGTAAAGCTGCAACAGAAATATTTGTGTGAAATAGACACATGTAAATTAGGTTTACTTACTTAAAGTATTATTTGATTCACAAATTACATGGTTTAAATATTTGTAATAAGTGTATGTTTCACCAACCTTTTTGAGAATATATTAACAAATATCAGTTTTAATAAGTGCAATTAGTAAACAAGTCAACTCAATTGTATTGGAGACGTAACCAGCAACTTAAAAACATCAAGTAAACAGAAGGGAACCGATTCCGCCTTTTTAGGATTTTGGGGCGCTGGTCACTCACTCTGGCAGTGTCTCAGTGGTAGAGCAGATGCCTTGAAGACAGATCGCCCAGCCATCAGTGGTTCGAATCCCGTTCCCACCAGGACATCCCTCGGAGTGTGAGCTGACAGTGGGAGGTGTCAGCTCACCTCCCAGCCACTGCTGAGGCATCATTGGGCAAGGTGCTGTCCCCCGTCATTTTGGTGTGCGACCCCCCCAAATTGACTTATATTTACTCAATTTGTATAAGTAATTGAACCAAATCAATTTGTTCAGATGTACTAGAAAATATTACTTAGATTTTACTCATGACTCAGGTTTTGTTTTAAGAGATTTGAGAGCTTTCATATCTACTCAATATTTGTAAGTGTAAAAATGTTTCACGATTGAATTATGTAACATGCAGTATTAATTTTTTGAGTGTATGACCACAGAAAGGTGCAGCACTTCCCTCTCCGGTTCACAATAGGAAAGTCTAATAAAGATTGACAACTTCCTTCCCAGAGAGGACCAGTGATGGTCATATATGAAAGATTTTGCTGCAAGACTAAAAGAGTATTGATCTCAAGTTGACCCCCTTTCATGGTGTTAAACTATGAGAATACATGCAGACAAAAAAAAAATTCTGCGGTGTGGAGGTTGAAGAGAAGGGGAGAGAGCAGGGTCCTCTGTGGAGCCCTCGTGTCATCATAGAAGACAAATACAGTGCGCCCTTGTTCTTTGTGGTTAGTGCATTCCAGGAACCACACGCGATTGGGGAATCCGCGGACGAGGTCACAATCTACAGTATTTGTCTTATTTACGGTAATTTAAACGTTTAGGAACCCTCCCAATACTGATAATAAACCACTTTCTATCGGTATTACTTTTTCCCACACTCTTATCGACTGTTTAAAGCACTTTTGTGTCTCGTGAAAGTCCGAGAGTGACAGAACAAAGTGCACTTCCGAATGCCTTCAGCCAATAGAATGCGCGCACAGTATCACGTGACTGCCTACTAAAAATCCGCGATGAGGTGGAGTCGCAATCGTTCCTGCTCGAATGCGCACTGCACTCCCCCATCCGGAAATACTGGGGTCTCTGTTGGATAGTCCATGATGTAGCTCATGAGGTAGGGGTCCACATTCATGGAAGTCAGTTTCCCCTGCAGGACCTGGGGCTGGATGGTGTTAAAGGCGCTCGAGAAATGAAAGAAGAGCACCGAAACAGCTTAGCCCCCAACGTCCAGGTAGAAAAGCACACAGTAGAGAAGGTACAAGATGGCGTTGTGGGAGGTTAGAGCGACCGGTCTGTGGTCGTTGAGCTCAGTCAAGCGTCCTTTCTTGGCTACGGGGATGATGCAGAAGGTCGTTCACGGTGATAGTCTGATAGTGTTCAGGCTACAGTAGCAGGGTGTGGTAATGTCCTGACTCAGAGCTACACACTGAAAGTTCCTCACAAGCTTTTGAAGTCAGATAGCTTTTGGCTAACTAGTTAGCTCCACTGGAGTTTAAGACCTCACTGACAGAGGGTTCTGCCAGAGGTTCCCAACAGACTCTCAAAACATGATGATACGACAACAAAGTCGATCATTGACCTCCGGCCTAGGGTGTCCTGGCGCCATGTGCCCTGGTGCTTACGGACATCCCTGTGGTCGAACAAGGTGTTAGTTATGGACAAACTCTGACTAGCACAGAAGTCTAATAACAAAATACCACTCATGTTCAGATCAGGAAGGCTGTTCATCCCAATCACCCCTTTCCAGGTCTCACATGAGCGTTGATGTCCCCAAGGAGAACAATGGAGTCCCCAGTTGTAGCACTATTCAGTACCCCTCCCAGGGACTCCAATAATGCTGGGTATTCCGCACTGGCCAGAACAACAGTGAGACACCTGTCCCCAACCCGAAGGTGCAGGGGACAGGTGAACCCTCTCGTTCACCGTGGTGAACTCCAACATATAACAGCTGAGCTGTGGGGCTTTATCCCCAAAACCTCTAACATGTGCTGTCCCTCTGATGTACTCATTCCTGATCCTATCCATCCTGGTCACTCCCAAAGAGAACCTCAGCATCTTCATCTCTGCTACCTCCAGCTCTGTCTCCTGCCTTTTCCTCAGTGATACTGTCTCTAGACCAAACAACATCACTGGTCTCACCACAGTTTTGTACACCTTTCATTTTAGCTGAAACTCTTCTATCACACATCACACCTGACACCTGTTATTAGACTTCTGTGCTTCACCTCTTTTCCACACTCTCCATTGCTCTGGACTGCTGACCTAAGTACTTAAGATCCTCCACCTTCTTTATCTCTTCTCCCTGTGACCTCACTCTTTCACTTGGGTCCCTCTCATTCACACACATGTACTCTGTCTTACTGCAGCTAACCTTCATTCCACTCAAGGACAAACCTCCACCTCTACCTTCTCCTCTACCTGTTCCCTGCTCTCACTGCAGATCACAGTGTCATCTGCAAACATCATGGTCCATGGAGATTCCTGTCTAACCTCGTCTGTCAGCCTGTCCATCACCATAGCGGACAAGAAGGTGCTCAGAGCTGATCCCTGATGCTGTCCCACCTCCACCTTAAACTCCTCTGTCACACCTACAGCACACTTCACCACTCTCTTACAGTACTCATACATGTCTTGCACCGCTCTAACATACTCTTCTGTCACTCCAGACTTCCTCATACAATACCACAGCTCCTCTCTGGGCACCCTGTCATAAGCTTTCTCCAGATCTACAAAAACACAATGCAGCTCCCTCTGGCCTTCTCTGTACTTCTCTATCAACATCCTCAAAGCAAATACTGTATCTGCAGTACTCTTTTTTGGCATGAAACCATACTGCTGCTCACAAATGCTCACTTCTGCCCTTAGTCTAGCGTCAACTACTCTTTCCCATAACTTCATTGTATGGCTCATCAGCTTTATTCCACTGTAGTTGCCACAACTCCGCACATCTTTTTTTCTTAAAAATGGGCACCAGCACACTTCTCCTCCATTCCTCAGGCATCTTCTCACTATATAAGATCCTGTCAAACAACCCAGTCAGAAACTCTACTGCCACCTCTCCTAGATACTTCCATACCTCAGGTATGGAAGTGTTGTCAGGACCGACTTTCCACACTTCATCCTCTTCAATGCCCTTCTCAATTCATCCTGACTAATCTTTGCTACTTCCTGGTCCACAATAGTCACCTCTACTAGTCTTTGTTCTCTATCATTTTCCTTGTTCATCAACTCTTCAAAGTAATCTTTCCATCTTCCCATCACACTACTGGCACCTGTCAATACACTTCCATGCCCATCCTTAATCACCCTAACCTCCTGCATGTCCTTCCCATCTCTGTCTCTCTGTCTTGCCAACCTGTATAGATCAGTCTCTCCCTCCTTACTGTCTAACCTAGCATACAAGTCATCATAAGCCCCTTGTTTAGCCTTTGCTACCTCTACCTTCACCTTACGCTGCATCTCCCTGTACTCCTGTCTACTCTCCTCAGTCCTCTCAGTGTCCCACTTCTTCTTAGCTAACCTCTTTCTCTGTATACACTCCTGTACCTCCTCATTCCACCACCAAATCTCCTCATCTACTTTCCTTCCAGATGACACACCAAGTACTCTCCTACCTGTCTCCCTGATCACATTAGCTGTAGTTGTCCAGTCATCTGGAAGCACCTCCTGACCACCCAGAGCCTGTCTTAACTCCTTCCTAAAATCCACCATTTCGTCCTCTGTCTTTGTCCTCTTCATCTTCCTCAGTCACTGATCTACTTCAGATTACACCGCCTACACAAGATGTAGTCTACCTGTGTGCTCCTACCTCCACTCTTATAGGTCACCCTATGTTCCTGCCTCTTCTAGAAGAAAGTATTCGCTATAGCCATTTCCATCCTTTTTGCAAAATTAACCACCATCTGTCCTTCTGCATTCCTTTCCTGGATACCAAACCTGCCTATCACCTCCTCCTCAGCTCTTTTTCCTGCACCAACAACTCTCTCACTTTTAGGTATGCTCTGCGTCATTTCATCAAAGTCCAACCAGAATTTCTCCTTCTCCTCCAGCCTACATCCTACCTGTGGAGCATACCCACCAACAACATTGAACATCACACCCTCGATTTCTAGCTTCAGACTCATCACTTTATCTGACTCTTTTAACCTCCAGGACATTCCTAACAAACTCCTCCGTCAAGACAACTTCTACTCCATTTCTCTTCCTATCTACATCATGATAGAACAACTTGAACCCTGCTCCTAAACTTCTAGCCTTGCTACCTTTCCACCTGGTCTCCTGGACACACAGTATGTCTACCTTCCTCCACATCATGTCAACCAACTCTCTACCTTTTCCTGTCATAGTTCCAACATTCAATATACCTACTCTGTCCTATACTCTCGGTGTTCCTCTTCTCTCTCTTCCTATGAAAACACTTTCCTCCTCTCCTTCTTCGACCAACAGTAGTCCAATTTCCATTGGCACCCTGTAGGTGAACAGCACCAATGGCGGTCGTTGTTAACCCGGGCCTTGACTGATCCGGTATGGAAGTCATACATTCAATTCGCATACTGATTGGGCAAAAGTTTTACGTTGGATGCCCTTCCTTACACAACCCTCTGTACTTATTCAGGCTTGGGACCGGCACAATAAGACACTGGCTTGTGCCCTCTTGTGGCAACATTTTTCCTAAACGTCATGCATTGCATGATTTTTTTTTTGTGATAGTAAAATAAATAAGATTTAATGAATTAATTGAAAATACAGTGCACCCTCGTACGATCACGCATCAACCATTGTGAATCCATGTCACTGCGAATTTTTGGTCGGCAGTCTCGTGATACCATACGCGCATTCTGTTGGCTAACGGCATCCGGAAGTGAGCTCGCTCCGTCAGTCTCAGACTTTCGTGAGACACAAAAGTGCTTTAAACAGTCGATAAGAGTGTGGAAAAAGGTAATACATATCTGTAAAACCACAAAGTGTGCCCTCGGTCTTTGCAGTTAATGCCTTCCAGGAACCACATGCAATTGAGGAATTCGCAATCGAGATTGCGATCTATTTATGTTATTATTTATGGTAATTTAAACGTTTATGAAACGTTTATGAAGTTTGGACCCAGAGTCCACATATGTGGACATCATTTTTCTCTACAAGTACATCAGATCAAAAGATGGTGCTTTCATTTTTCTTCTAATTAGGTTCCAATAGGCCCAAATATCAAAAAGTAATAAAAAAAATGCATTTTAAAAAACAGCTTGGGCCTCAGGAGTTTAATTCAATTAAGTTGCATTTTTTTGAGGTGGGAGGAAGTAGTAAGACTCAGCCAGAACCCAGACACAGGGAGAATACACAGACACAGCACAAAAAAACGCACAGAAAGGAATAAAATCTGGAACCTTTCTTGTTGTGAGGCAACAGTGCTTCCAACTGCATCACCATGCTGCTTGGAAAGGTCAAGTTGTGCTTGTATCCTTGTAGCTCATGATAAAAGATATGAGCTAACAGATAATAGCAGTGAAAAGAACTTACAGGAAATACAGCCTAACTCAATAAAAAAAAAACAAATGCTGGGAGTCCCAAACGCACTTTGATATGGAGAGGTAGGAACCACTGACCAGCAAATGACATTTGAAAAGATGAGACCGAACTCTGCAGCGTTTTCTTACTGACTCATTGATAATTAATATTTATCCGTTAATCATCAAATGACTCATCAAGCCACTGGCCTCTCCTTTGTGCACTGTACTGAACAGACAGAAACAACCAGTTTCACCATATGGAGGATGTAGCACAGGACCGCCATATCAGTGGCAGCAGGCACTCCGAAATGGGCTGCTCTCATATGAGTCCACTCTGGCTCAACAGCCCGAAGCAAAGAGGACAAGGAGGATACAAAAACAACCTTTCCGGTTGACCGGCCTACAAGTGTGTCACCTGCGGCCGAGTCTGCCTCTCCCGTATTGGTCTTTTCAGCCACAGCAAAAGCTGCAGCAAACCCTAACATCCCTGGCACAAGATATCTATGGTCTTCCGAGACTGCGATGCCAAGAATGTTTGAAGAGATGCTAATCAAAATCATTGTAAGGTAACTCCTCGATCAGTCCGTTATTCAACAGTAAATAGTTTTGTTTATGTTTCCTCCTTTGTGTTCATGAGCACTTCATTAGTAAATCATGACTGATGTCATTGCTTACTTCCCATTTTATTTTGTTCTCACCTTTTGCCTCTTGTTTCAGGCCCCAGCTTTCCCATTTTATGTGATTTTCCCATAATTTCTTTAAAATTTATTTTTTTTAATTTAATATACTCAATTAATTCACGAAGGGAAATTAGTGGCACACTCTAGTTAGTCAATTCAAGTCACATGCATATGTTAGTGTGTGTAGGCCCTGAACAAACACACACACAGGGGGCCTGTACGAATGCAGAGGGAGGTAGGGTGGTGGGCAGCTCCTGCTTGGTGCGCCCCAAATAAGCAACTTGTGAGAGGGACGGCACCTTGCTCAAGGGCGCCTTGTCAGTGCTCCGGAGGTGAGCTGACACCTCCCACTGTCAGCTGACCGGGTGGGGTTTTTTTGGCCGAGAACGGGAATCGAACCACGGATCTCAGATCATTGGATGACCCGCTCTACCGCACGCTCTGCCACTGAGCCACTGCCGCCCCATAGTGGTATTGTCTACCCCGCACCTGATTGGTTTCACTGTTTTACCTGTGAAATAGTCCTTATCTTTCTTAGTGTTGTTGCCAGGTTGTCTTGTTCAGTCTACTGAATGTGATTGTCTTGGTTTCCATTTCAGTTTTCAGGTTTCATTAAAGTTTAAGTTGCAGGACTGGACTCTGTTGGGTGACTCCTGGCAGGGCTCCTCCTGCGTCTCACCAGAATCGGGTCTTGTGCGTTGCAGTATGTTCTCCGCTTCCTACATTTCTGCAAGCAGTAGGGCCTTCCAGTCATTGCAGAATAGTCTAACAGAAGCAGATCAAGTGGCCTTCAGCTAAGAGCAAAGAGTCAGTATGGTCACATTTTGACACTGATGTAGCAAGCTCCTGGAAGCCACTACCAAAAAGGAGTACAACTGCAGCTAGAGACTATGATGACAGTCACAGTCAGCTATGCAGCTGAGAGGTTTGGCCGTATTGAGGGAAGTAACATCAAGCCCAATTTCACAATGAATTGCAGTCACCCAGATCCACAAACTACATCAAGAACTCCAAAGCCTCAGACAGCAGTGCAAGGTGGCTAGCAAAGACGAAAAGCAACCGCTTGTCAAGCTGTGCAACATCTTAAGGAAGAAACGATGCTGCGCAGAGCTGAGTTGCACCGAAGGTGGGGTGAAGAAAGATCAAGAAAGCGGGCCACATTCATCTCTAACCCCTTCACTTTCACAAAGAAGCTCTTGGGAGATAAGCACACTGGCAGCCTAGTCTGTTGAGCCGAGGATTGAACTCCTTTTTGTACAGCATCCTGAATGACCCAGAGGGAGAACTGGCACTCAAGCCCCAGTGGAGTCCCATATGCTGTGTATAAGCATTGTTCACAACCTTTCATCACCTGTGGAAGATCCTGAGGGTGATTGGGCGTAGGGGTAAAGTTGCAAACCAGTGGAGGTGTACTGAGTGTGGATCCCTAAGATGGAGGACTCTACGGACATCAGTCAGTTTTGTATCATCTCTCTGCTAAGTGTTGAAGGCAAGATTTTCTTCAGCATCTTGTTTCTCCTGAAGAACAGATAAATTGACACCTCCAGAAGGGTGGAGTCCCTGGAGTGCATTGGAACACATGGTGGTAACAACTCATCAGAGAGGATGTGAAGGGAAAGGGAATCTCACTGTTCTATAGCTTGATCTCGCCAATGCATATGACTCCATCCCACACAAGCTTTTAGAACTCGCCCTTCACTGACATCATGTTTCCAGCAAAATCAGACCTTATCCTGGTCTGTGATACTACAACAACTTCAGGCTAAGAGTCAGTGCTGAGTCAGATACATCAGACTGGCACCGGCTTGAGAAAGGCATAACAGGCTGCACTATCTCAGTCATCCACATGGATTTTCCACAGCCCAAAGAAGCTCATAACCTGGGCAAGGATGAGCTTTAAGCCAGTAAAATCAAGGTCTCTAGTGCTCAAGAGAGAGAAAGTAGTGGACAGGTTCCAGTTCTCATTGGCAGGAGTCACCTTCCCATCCATCACAGGGAAGCCAGTTATGTGTTGGTAAGTATTTTGACTGTACCCTTAAAAACTCTGCCTCAATCCAGAGAACCAGTAAAGAACTCAATGACTGGCTTAGCCGGACTGACAAAACCATTCTTCCAGGAAGGTTAAAGGCTTGCATTTACCAGCACTACATCCTGCCCCTGGTCCTGTGGCCTCTGCTAGTGTACGCGGTACCTATAACAACAGTCAAGTGCATGGAAAGGGAGATCAGTAGCTACCTGCAAAGATGGCTTGGTTTACCACGCAGCCTAAGTAGCTCTGCTCTGTATGGCACCAGCAACATCCTGCAACTCACAATCAGTGGCCTCGCTGAAGGAATGCTAGAGGTATTGCAGTACAGAGAATCCAGAGATCCAAAGTTGGCATCAGCTGGTATCCAGGGACAGTGTCCGAGGCAAAAGATTACCAGTGTCTTATTCAGGAGGAAGTGTGGGTAGGCATGGAGGAAAGAGAAGCTAGCAGGATGGTGGAAATGGGGCAGCAAGTAGAATTGACTAAATGGGATGATATTCTTCAATGAAAAAATCACCTGGTTCAATATCTGGAAACCAAACATCCAACACATCAGATCTTTAGTCCAGGCTGTTTATGATGTCCTTCAAGGGAAACCTCCATGTCTGGAGTAAAACTGGGACAGCATCCTGTCCCCAGCACGGGGATCCCTGAAACATTTACTTGGTAGGTGCTCACAAGCCCTCGCTATTGTTGGCGCCACGACTAGGTGCTAAGGGCAGTTGCAAACCAGTGGAGGTGGTTTGCCACTGCTATCAACATATGCAAGGGCCACTTCAAAACTAGCACCATCAAATTCCATAGAGCTGGAAAGCTTGGATCAGCTTGCCACTCAGCTTCCTACGCCCACCGCTCCAGTCCACACTCCAGCTTCTGTTCTTCTAGCCACCGTACCCAGCCAGCCCCGAGAACTCTTCATTCCCACTCCTGTCAGGTTCTCAGGAGTTTTAGGGTCAGGGAGTTTCTCCACCAGTGCTCACTTGTTTTTGAGCCGCAGCCTTAAAATTATGATACTTTGAGAGTAACCTTCATCATGAGTTTATTGTCTGATAAAGCATCTGCGTGAGCTGTAGCTATGGCTAACAATAATTCACCCATTTGCAGTAATTATTTGTTAAGATTAATGATTAAATTCACTTTATTGATCACCAGAGGGGAAATTCTCTTCCCACTCACAGCACAGTACATGCATATATATACAGTATATATATGTATGTGTATATACAGTATATATATATATATATATATATATATATATATATATATATATATATATATATATATATATATATATATATATATATATACACACACACACACACACACACACACAATGTTGTGTAAAGGCCCCTGAAACACATGTAGGCATGTAATTAGTCCAGGTAGTAGACGGGAGGCAGATTGACGGGTCGCGATTTCGGGGTGTGCCCCCAATGAACCGCTTGAAGGGGGGGCGGCTACTTGCTCAAGGGCACCTTGCTCAAGGGCGCCTCGGCAGTGACTGGGAGGTGAGCTGACACCTCCCACAGTCAGCTCACACTCTGAGGATGTTTTGGCGGGATTGGGAATCAAACCATCGATGTCTGGGGTGATGTCTGGTTGTAAGACGTCCGTGCTACCACTGAGTCACTGCCGGCCCCAAATGTTGTTCACCGAGATGCTGAAAGTTTTTTATCATACTTAACAAGGAAAGGAGGCAGTGCGTCAGGGCTTACACATTCTCACAGCCAAGAGCAGGTGGAATGAGAGCGCTTTACAGGGGGTATTTCTTCGTGGGTTAAGTAAGGAATTGAAGGACGAATTGGCTGTTAGGGATGCCCAGGCCACCTCGACAGCGGCAACCACACCTCCAGACACCTCTGTTCAGAGTTTCTCCACCACTGGCTTCATCAACTTCCAGCGCTGACGAGTCCATGCAGCTGGAGAAGATGAGACTACGCTCCACGCTCCAGCTTCTGTTCTTCTAGCCACCGTACCCAGCCAGCCCCGAGAACTCTTCATTCCCACTCCTGTCAGGTTCTCAGGAGTTTTAGGGTCAGGGAGTTTCACCAGTGCTCACTTGTTTTTGACAGCAGAGCGTCACGTCGCTTCGAACAGAAGCATTGTATTTACTGTGGTCAGGCGGGCCACATTAGAGCTCATTGCCTAGTCTTGCCAAAAGAGCAGGCTCATCAGTGTCAGAAAGGGAACTGGTGAGCCACACATCTGCTGAGTCGTCTTCCTCTAACCGCATTCTACTTTAAAGGTACTATGTCCTGGGAACAAGCTTCTTTCCCTCTGCAAGATTTAGTGGATTGTGATTCTCATGAAAGCTTCATCGACTATGATTTTATCTGTAGTGAGAACTTACCCTTTGAGACCCCCAGGGAACCCAAGGATGTGTTTGCTCTCGATGGAGGGGTTCTAGCTTGCGCTACTCATCGTGCAGGTCCCTTTGTCCTTGTTACTGTCAGGTGTGTTGCAATGAGATGTTGTTGATCCAGGGGATGGGAATTTACAAGCCAATGGCTTCTACCCTTCAACCCTTTTTCTTTCTTTTCAGATGTTGTTGTTGATGTTCCAAGGCTGATGAAAGTGAAGTATTCTATAATAACATGTCTGGAAAGTAAAAAATAAACCGAATAGATATAATGAAAATTAATCATCAAGAGGTAATTTTCAGGTACATTATTTCTTCCCCCAGTGCTCCACTGGTGTTAGGGCTTCCCTGGCTGAAGCTCCACAACCCACACACAGACTGGTCTTCCACTGCCATCACCAACTGGAGTCTGTTCTGCCACTCACATTGTTAGCATTCAGCAATTCCTGTATCCATCACTTCCACACCAATTTTGCCTTCGCCAGTGGATATCGCCTCTGTTCCCTCAGAGAACCATGACCTCCAGAAGGATTTTAGCAAGGATCGCGCCTCATCTCATTAGTGAAGTTGAGCAACTGAATTATTCTGGCCCTGCAGCTTTAAATTGATCTCATTGAGATGTGATGTAATGTCAACCAAAAAGGCAGCCATATTCATCCTGTACTCATCTGGGAAAAGAGTGAAAACTGTGTTGCTCTCTGACTCTTGCCATGCTAAAAAGCTGCTATTTCTTTTCAAATAGACAAGAACCGCTCCAGTGCATTGGCTTTACTCAGCCACCTCACGTTGTTGTGAGGTAGCAGGCTTTTGCATCAGCAGCTTCCAGAAATCCTCTCAGGAGGCAATGTTGAAGGGATGAGGATGTCCTAAGGAAGTTGATGAGTTTCATCACTGTGCTCATTACTTCAACAAAATTTTTGGCATAGAGTGGCACAGAGTACAGTCTAATGGATGAGACAGTGGTAAGGAATGGTACCTGGGTTGTCCTTTTTCATCCAGGGCACAGCCCCCCTCTCTTTTCACACCATATCCCCATCTGTGGTGATAGAGACCCCCTGTTTCATATCTATTTCTCTTTGTCAGCATGTCTTTTATCGCTGCATACATGTCCCCTCCTCTGTATGTGTTAGTGGTGTTACACCCAGTAAAGAGCTCCTTGTCTTTGTGAAGGAACATGACACACCCAAAAGCTGGCCATTATTAGTAACATCTGTAGGCTCATCAATGGCCAAAGATATGCATGGTGCTCTCTGAATAGCTGCATCAAGCTGTGTCAGGACGTCATTCATTAATATTTCTGATTTTCAATGTCTCAACAACAGCTTTTAAGCACTCCTTCACAAGCGTCCCATCACTAAATTCTATGTTGCTCCAAAATCCACCATGCCTTTGATGAACATTCATTTAAATTTGCACTCAAAAGTTCTCTGATTTGTTTCGTAGTGGCGCTTCACGTTACCATTTTTAATTTACCCGATAATCAGCCCAGCCAGGAGGTTTGACTGTCCCCTTGAGACCTTCCCCTCAGGTGGAATCCAAGAAACTGGCACCCAGGTACATTGGCCCATATATAATTGAACGCGTCATTAACCCAAGTGGAGTTAGACTGGAGCTGCCTCCCTCTCTGAATGTACACCCAGCTTTTCATGTGTCACTTCTCAAGCCAGTTTCCTCTAGCCCTCTGTGCCTTCCGGCCGAACCCCCCCTCCCGGATCATCGATGAGCACCCTGCTTTCACCGTCTGGTAACTGTTGGATGTGTGGAGATGGGGTAGGGGCTTTCAGTAATTGGTGGATTGGGAGGGTTGTGGCCCAGAGGAGCGTTCATGGATCTCTTGCAATTTTGGACGATGATCTCCTGACTTTTACGTTCCTTTCCCTGACAAGCCCATCAGGAGGCGTCCATTGGGACGGGGGAGGGAGTTACTGTCATGGTTCTGTTCTTTTTGTATTCTCGGCAGGTCTGTTTTTTGTGTTTACCTCATTTTTTCCTGACATGTCAGGCTGTGGAAGTGGATGTGGCTGCCTCCTAGTGGCTGATGAGGTACATCAGTTATCACTTTGCTCATCAGCCTCTTCTCAAAAGGCCTGGTCTTCTCCTGAGAGAGTGCCAGATAATTCCATCCTTTGTCAGTAATGTTCGTGTTCTTAGTTGTCTCTCAGCTGCCTGTTCTTCTCCTCATTGGTGGATTTTTGTCTTTTTGCTTTGCTTCTTTTGGTTTTCTTTGCGCACTTGTGTCTTCAGCTTGAGCAAATAAACTTAATTTTTCACCTGAGTCAGTCTCTGCTCCTTGGGGTCCAGACGCAAACAACCCCTATCAAAATTGGCTTAAAACAACTCAAATTGTTTGACGCTTGCTTGTTTGATTCTCACAGTTAAGTGATATAAAGCTACTCTCTATTTCTCTTGTGCGTTTACACACACACAAACAATTATATTTAAATGATAAAATGGAATATTTAAACACCCATGCAGAAACGTCCACCTAAGACACAGAGCTCAAGATGTACCGGTAGTTCACAGTTAGTTACAGTCACCCAAAGATGCATTACCAAGATCAGATCTTTGTAAGACTTAGTCCCACGGCTGAATCATGATTTCACCACAAAGAGGGGGATTTTATGCCATTTTCACGTTCCAGGTAAGTTGTAAGGTTCTCCAATAAAGGTTTTAAAAGCTCTCTTCAGAGCCATCAATCATATCTTTTTGGTTCTTTAGTGAAGATTACAGAAATAAATAGTGTGAGTGTGCGCCTGCACACTTGTCTGCATGTGGCCCCGTGGTGCATTGACATTGCCTCCGGAGTGTACCTTGCCTCACGCCCCCAGTCGGCTGGGATATGCTCCAGCAACCCCTTGACAACAGAAGAAGCAAGTTTAGAAAATGATTGAATGAATGAATGGATGAATGAATAATCAGAAGTCTTCATCATCTCACAATTAAGGTAATAATCATGCACATTTATGGTACTATGCTCTGTACCTTTCACAAGATTGACTGGGTTACGTTAATATGACCAAGTGATAACTCTCGATAAAACAGTCAAACCAAATTTCAAAAAATGAGAGTGCTTCTATGGAGAAATTGAGAGAAACTGAATCTTGGTCTTAGTGTGTTCTCACTTTCCAGACTTTACTGACAAATATGTCCTGTTTTAGGGCAGCAGTAGCTCAGTCGGTAGAGTGGGTCGTCCAATGATCCAAGATCGGTGGTTCAATTCCCGCTCCCGACCATTCACTCTTGGAGTGTGAGCTGGCAGTGGGAGGTTCCAGCTTACCTTCCGAGCACTGCCAAGGTGCCCTTGAAGCAAGGCACAGTCCCCTCCACAAGATGCTCTTTTGGGGCACTCCAAAGATGGGGCTGCCCTTCAGTCAGTCTGTGATTGGTTGTTTCAGGGGCCTGTACAAAATAGCCTATATGCATGACTACTAACCATAATGAAAACATAATAATTTCCCTACGGGGACCAATAAAGTGTACGTCTTCTTCTTCTGTTTTATCTGAGTAAATATGTGGTATAAATGTCATAAAGCCATACATGTCTTAAAAACAAAGACAGAACTATGATTGATAGACTGAAAGTCAAATAAATACTAAATGCAGTGATTCAAATATTTCATGGAGGAATCAGCAACTTCATGACACCACAGTTTATGAGTTGATAAAGACAGTAGCTCAGTATTTTTACACGTATTAGTATGTCACTATCGCCAGCTATGGACCCAAAATTCTTGCTCAACACACTTTTCAGTACAGATGTTTGTCACACCAAAAAGGAAGAAAAAGATCACTATCAGGTTATGATGAGAAAGCATTGTTGTTATAAAATTACAATTTAATATTATAATAGCAAGATATATTAAAATCATTACCAAATACAAGCTTCAAGACAATATACTATTAATCTTGTTGTAAGTGTAAGCTTTAATATCTCAACTATAGAACATAGTTAGAACATTGATGTTTGGCAGCAATACAATGCCATATTTCAGTACACCAAAACAATATGAGAATTCACTGTCTGAAACCTGGGTATGAAACTAAAATAATGACTTTCATGATATTTACAGAGAATATCAGAGTAAGTTACCTCTGTAGTAGTGACAACAGCATAACAAGCTGTTTCTTCTTCATATAAAGCAAATTAGACACTACAACAACATATTTTTATCAAAGGCCAATACTGTGCTGATAGATATGCAGCATGTGAGTAAAAACCAAATGTTTCACCAGCTGCTTTCATGCAAACATAATTGATAGCTTCATTTAACTGAAGTTACAAACTGCTGAAAAGAGACATTTCTTGTTACTACAAATAGAGAAAATCATTGGAAATCATTAGGTGTTGGTAGCAAACTCCCAGCGCAGTATTGTTTTGTTTTGTTTATTTAAACCTAAACAATACCCAACATTCCTTACAAAATTCACTGATGAACAACATAACATGTGGTTTAATGGTGCAGCAAAGCTGGTGGGCTGACCTAAAGTGACAACTACATTTTTAAAATTACTGTTCTGAAGCTGAGTTATAGCTTTAATAGCACTTCACTGCTACCCCATCACCTTTGAATGAGGAAATGTTTGCTGATGTTCAGAGTGAGGCGACACTGAAAGCTCAACTGGAACCAGCTCAGTATAAAAGAAAATTGTTTTAGTCAAACTAATAATTATATGGTAAATTGAGTGTTTCAGTCAAACTTTAGTTTGGTGAAGAACAACAAAAACTCAACTGAATTTCAGCAACTGGAGTTTAAAGTTACCACTCTTTTTCAGTCTTTCCCAACATTTTTTTTCATGCAGTATTTTAGAAGAATTTGTTCAGAATGAGAAGGGAGGTTCATAGTAATGTATCACACAGTTGGATCAACATTTTTACTTTGTGAAATATTTGAGACTTTGCACTCAATATATAAAATTGGCTGGAGTACTTTGCTTTTTCTGCCAGATCCAAAAGATATTGACATGCATGCCAGTAGTATGTATTTTTCTCCATATGCTGATGATGAAAAGCTGAGGGTAAGTTCACAGTTTACGTATCTAATCAACACTCCATCAATTAAAGCAAGCATGGCTGAGAAAGATCAAGTGGAAGATAGATAATGAAAATCTTTCTCAGTCCTCATGGCAACTTAGAACTGTAGTTTTATCAGTGAACATAAGTTGAGTAGGTAAAATGTACCCAGAGACCTTCTAAAGCTATTTGGTAATGGCAAAAAAAAAAATTACATATCGGTAAACACATACTGTTTTTTTTGTTTTTTTTTGCCAGTATCACTTTGAAAAGATATCAGTAATAGAAAGCAACCTCAGCAGCACACTCAGGCTCGCTATATTTTTATTTCATCCTCTCCAAGAAGTAGTGGTTGTTGTTGTTCATGGTGATGTGGTGTAGTGGTTTAATAGTGGCATCCCCTCAGAACACGGTGCACCTCTTTCCCCTTTTCTTCACAGGTGGAGGGCAGAGCACAGCTCTGATAGCCTCATCAAACACCGTCTTCAGGCCTCTTTGTGTCAGTGCAGAGCACTCTAGATACTTCACAGCCCCTGAAGATGGAAAAGCATATGGGAAAAAGACTTCTTAGTGACACTGTAGAGACATTGTTAATGTAAACCGCTGCCAATTGTCAAAATGTTCTAAACTAAACATGCTAGAGCCATCAACCATATCTCATGGACTTCATCAGTGAAGAATACCTCAGAAATGATCTACAAATTTCTACATTTCACAATTGAGACACCAATTCCACGCCATTAAGGTACCATACTCTGTATCTTTCAGAAGATTGAAAGACCTAACTTAGTAGAAACCTTGTGTAACCAAGTCATGATTCTGACAGATTGTTAGTGTCACACTATATTGGTAGAGGAGATGTAGATGATGGACAAGCACAATTTTTTTTTGTCATGATGATGTAAACAAGACAGATTTAAAGTATTTTCAAATTGTCTTATCTCCATCATGACACTGCATATTGTGTAAACAACAGACACATTGAACAAACACATCTGGTTCTTTACCAGCGCCATTAATGTCCCAGATACAGATTAAAAAATAACATACGAATAGACAAAAACACTCAAAAAAATCCAGAGAGGCGAGAAGACAACCATTCACTATCACCCATTCACTCTATGGAGTGATACACAGTATCAATAATGTATACAGTGCGTCCTCGCGCAGTTGTGCATCAACGACTCCACCTCATTGCGTATTTTTAGTAGGCAGTCACATGATACTGTATGCGCATTCTATTGGCTGACAGTATCCAGAAGTGCGCTCTGTTCCGTCAAGTCTCAGACTTTCGTGTGACACAAAAGTGCTTTCAACAGTCGATAAGAGTGTGGGAAAAGGTAATACAGATAGATGGTGGTTAAATATTAGTATGGGGAGGGTTCATAACAATTAAATTACCATAAATAATAAGATAAATAGATCACGATCTCGACCGCGGATTCCTCAATATCGTGTGGTTCCTGGAACACATTAACCGCAAAGAACGAGGGCGCACTGTATATAAATTGCACATAGGTTGCCTATTAATCCCTGTTTATCATTCCAACACCTCTCACCTGCTCCTGCTTTGGTCACCATTCTAACCCCATCTTATACCACTCTATAGCATACAGTCAGTGCCAGATTGTTGTTCATTGTTTCTGATGCATGACATTCCAGCATTTTGTGTTTGCCTTCCAAATTCTAATCTTGCCTGTTCCTAAATATCTGTCCCATACCTGGATTTTGCGTCGGCTTTCTGACTCCATGTCCTAGTTTGTTTTTGCACTACTGGACTTAGTTTGCCTCACATCTGTTCTGTCTTTACTGACTCTCATAAGTACAGCACCAAAATATCATTTTGGACTTACCTGCTAGAGTGTTGCGTTTGGATCCAAGATCCACCCCCTGTTACACATACCATTGATATCATGGCTCATCATGGCCATTGTCTGACATCGATACCGCAAGTTGCTGCAAAGCAAATTTTTACTCTGTCTTTAAATGATCATCCATTGATCATTTATAGACAAAGTAAAAATTTGCTTGTCGTCTCTCAAGATCTTGTGTCACTGCATAAACTCTGTGGCAATAATCCAATGTCTGAAACCTAGTTTGGCCATAACTCTCAAGTGACATGCTCATTAGCACTATTCAGGTCATTCATGTAGAATTCGACAAATTCCAACATTCAAACAGATGGGCTTCTTCTTGACGATGTGCCCCTCCTATATTGTACACCAATAGCATCTCAGTGTTGACATCCTAGCTTCACCCCTAGCTTCATCCTCCTTCATAAAATCGGCCACTTTCCTGCATATTTTAAACCAAATATCCCAACTCCTTGTTAGTCTCACTATTATTAGCTATTGGCTCAATATGACCTGATGGCTGTTCTGGGTCATTCTGAAATTCAAAAATCTTTGTAACTGCCCAAGGCATCTTAATCGGGCCACATACACTATGGACTAGGTTTACTGGACCAAAATCCACCACCTGCAGACAGGTGGTTGAGTTGAGCATCTGAGTAATACTTGCAAGTCTTAAATTTGTAAATGTAAAAATAGTGACGAACATAACTAGAAAAATGTTCTCCAGACATCCATGGGGTATTTCCCTTTTTCCCTATTTACAGTACTGTAATTCTTTCCTCCCTAATCTTGACTGCGGGCATAGTAATTCATGTTGCTCTACAGGCGTAGTAAACACTATGTGTAATTTATTCCAGTGATGATAGTGGCACAGAATTTGAAGATTTTACAACAAATGATGTGGAGAAATCGCAGACAGGGTTAAGCAGTAGGAATCCAAATGGGTTTGTGTGCAAGAAGCTGAGTTTGTGGACACTACAACAGTACTTGACACACTTGAGCAATTGTCATGGGTGCCTTTACTCCAGGTGAAGAAATGCCAAGAGTGCCTGTAAAACAGCTGAGGCAATCTGCATCAGAATATCAAGTGCTTGCATCAACCCCATCTTCTAGCATAAAAACACACCATATTTCTTTTTGTTTTTGTGTAAATTTTGAGTGAGAGAGATGATTTAGAGTCTGTGCTGACGAAGTCAACATCAACACTAAAGGGTCACATTTTCTGGTTTATTAACCTTATGCTGTTGTATCCCCCTAGGTTGTCACCGTAACCCATGTCTCGACCTGATTGAAGATTTTTTTTTCATGGATAGATAGACTATACTTTAGTAATCCTGGAGGAAATTGTGTATACCCACTGCTCCAGTCATAATTGCACATAAATAAATGCCAGGTAAATAAATGCAACAGAAAAACACTGACAGTAAAGGACATATCCTACACAAGAAGACAATCTAAAGAAAGACTCAACTAAGTAGAGAGATTCAACTAAACAAAGATTAGAAAAGAACAGATAGCAGCATGCTCATTTGGTGGGCAAGGCACAGCAATCAGTCATCCCATCACCCGATGCACATACATGCACATACACGGTGCTGAACCAGCTACAACAACAACAAGTCATCTACAATTTTTTTTTAGCCCTCTTTTTTTTTTGTCTACAGGTATACAGGTGTAAAAATGAGTGGAGGAGCTGGACCAAGTAAGAAACAATAACTCAACATTTTTAAATAGAATAGAAGGAGGGTTTCTTTTATCACTATGTCAATTTCGAAGAAGGGAAACTTCAGCCAGCATTTTGGGACTATTCACAGAAACTATGACACCGAGTTTTCACCGAAAAAGTGAGCAGAGACAGACAAAGGTGACGGAACTAAAAAGCCAGTTGACAGCAGTCATTTTTCCTCACAACAGCAAAAGTGTTTCGCACTGCAATTAGACAAATCTATGGACTTGAGTGACACAGCCCAAATGTGCATTTTTATCCATATGGTGTTTACGATATCACTGCAAAGGGGTCGCTATTAACGGTACTGTACATGAAGGAACGAAGAGAGGAGAGGACATATTTGTGTTGTTCAAAAACTTTATTGAGAAAACCGAGCTCCCACTGTAAAAATTGGTGTCCATCACAATGAATGGCACCTTCAATGGCTGGATGCTTGACTGGATTTATTGCCAAGAAATTACCAGTGCATAATCCATCAACAGGCGTTATGCTCTAAAATGCTCAATATGAAAGTGCCAGATCTCTTCAAAGACGACTGTTTCGTGAATGTTTGGAGAAGGCTGACTACGGCCACTCTGAGTTGTTGCTACATACTGACATGAGATGGCTTAGTTGACACTCTAAGACCTCTGTCAAAAGATAAATTTTTATTTTTATTTTTTAAGAAGCTTTTCCATGTAATTGGACATGCAGAATACAAGCAGCTAAATGATGGTCAGTCATAGTCACTCTAAAATCTCAAGTCATATTGGTTGGAAATGAAATATTTCCCTTTTTCCAATGCTTTATGCTTCCAATTTGCATGAGCTGGAAGAGTGTTTCAAAGAAGAGTGTTGAAAAGTAAGGCTCAAACAGGCTGGCTGTGAGAAGTCCCAAAGCAATGGGAAATGGGATTCGGGAATTGTCTGCAGTATGAAATCCCTTTCTCCTTTCTCTTTGAGTGAAAGAGGCAGAGTTTCTGTTGTTGGTTTAGTCCTTTGGAAAATTGTTTCTCACATACACATTTCTGCACTTTTTCACAATAAGGAAATGTGTCAAATTTGGAAACAGGAACGTGAACCTGTCTCGGAACAGTGGCAGTTTGACATCTTCCCTACAGCTGTACATTGAGATGATTTCAATGTGAGGTAATGTCTACAAGAAAGGCCATGTCACTCACAAAAGTTGTGTCATGGCAATAACAAGCTGCTCATTTGGGCACTCCACAAAGGGGCTGCCCGCCACTCTACCTCCCCTTCATGCTTACAGGCCCCCTTGTGTGTGGTTGTGTATATTACAGGGCCTGTACACACTAATATGCATGCGTGTGATTGACGAACAAAAACTAGAGTGTGCTCTCTTAATTTCCCTTCGGAGATTTATAACAGTGTATAAAAAAAAATAAAAATAAGCACTTGTAACAAAGACAATACTCCAAAAACATGGAGAGTTCATTGCACAGTGCAAAAAATCTTTCCAAATACTTTCTGAGGCTCATCCATCTGATATCAGTATGTATCTGTAAATCCCGATGAGACAGCATTCATCTCTTCCTAAAAAAAAAACTGACCGAGAGAACCTGTTCAACCCTCAAATGAGATTGGTAACTTTGGCCGTGGGTGGTACTGTGGCGCCATGAGTAGCACTGTCGCCTCGCAGAAATACGGTTCCAGTTTGTATGTTCTCCCTGTGTCTGTGTGGGTTCACTCCGGATTCTCCGGCCTCCCCCAACCTCCTTAATCGTACACCTTAGGTGAATTGATCAGTCCAAAAATTGCTCGAGGGTGTGAGACTGGTTGTTTGTTTCATGTGGTTCTGCAGTGCGCTGGCTTTGTGCCCAGAGTGTTCCCCGCCTCTCACGCACAAGTCAGCTGGGTTAGGCTGCAGCAATCCCACCATAAGCGGAACGAGGGGTAGAAGATGAATAAATGATGACTGAACTTTGGTCACTAAATCCATGACATGACTGAAGTGAAGTGTCTTTGCACAGTGTCTCCTGTAAGTTAAAAATAAAAAATATTAAAACTTGAAAATAGTTTGCACAGTAGTTTGCATTATTAATTCCGTAAACAGTATCAATAGTTACCCACCTGATGTATGATGCAATGCACTACGGGGCACGCAGCACCGCTCTTATGGAGGAACTCAGTGAATCCATTGTGTATTTTCTCCATTGACAGAGCACCATCATTCACAACGGCTGAAACTTTGTCACAGCACCATTCTTTCTTACTAGTTTTTAGAGTGATGAAATTGTGCCCTTTGTGTTATCGTACAAAGAATGTAGCCGCAAGAGGACACAAGCCAGTGTCTTATTGTGCCGGTCCCAAGCCCGGAAAATACAGTACAAAGAACACAAATTTCAGTGACTCCTTACACATTTAAATAAATTCAATGAAGTCAGTGGTTCTTGTGAAAATGAAGTGCAGGCACACATCTGTCACATCTATACTGTCATCCAGTGCCATGGAATATTTGCAGTTATGTATTATGTTTTTTAGTTTTGCCTCAACATGATAGTGAATGCTGAAAATTCTTAACCTCCGTGATAGGGGATGACAATAGTTAGAGAGCGTTTCAAAGTTTGCAGGCATCTTATCATCTCCAAGTGATTTAGTCATCTCTATTACAAACTGATTTGCCATTTGGCTGTCCGACAGCAAGATGGCAAATCTCAGTCCATCTCAGTCATTCTCGGTTATGTCATTGGGCATCACACGTCACACACCTTGCCTGCAGTGTCTCACACTGGTGTATGAACTGGTTTTCCTGACCTACCTGGTGAAATAAAGTTTTTTCTATTGCCAGCTTTAGTGACTTGTGAATTTTACATATTCGTTTTGAGGCATGGTGTTGTGGTGGTATCTTAAGTTGAAATCTTATGTGGCTGATTTTGTTTCAAGACACACTGAACATGTCTTGATTGTCAATCAATCAGTCAATCAAGTTTTACTTATAAAGCGTTTAATCATGGCAACAGACTTTTCAAAGCGCTTTAACAGACAGAAAAACCAAACAGAACCCTTCAGAGTAAGCAAAAACGACAGCGGCGGGGAAAACCTCACTCATTGAGGAAGAAACTCTGGGCAGGACCCAGACTCTTTTGGACGGCCATCCGCCGTAAGGATAAGGACAGGGTAAGGGAAGAAAGAGACAGAGAGAGAGACAGTGGCAGATAAGCCAGATAGAGTCAGTGTCTTGGACTGGGGACCAGAAGTCACCGGTTGAATTGTGAACTGGCAGTGGGAGGTGCCAGTTCACCTCCTGCGCACTGCCGAGGTTCTCTTGAGCAAGGCACTGTCCCATTACAAGCTGGTGCACCCCACGAGACAGCTGCTCACCACCCTACCTCCGATTACGTGTGCGTGTGTGTGTACGGGCCTGTAATATATATTTTATATATATATGTATTATGTATATATATATATATATATATATATATATACAGTATATACACACACACACACACACAGTATATATATATAGATATAGATATATAAGAAAAAGCATGACTCAAAAAATTATTTCCCCATAATCTTTGATGTTTAAGAACATTTGAAAATCCTTAATACCCGTTACTCCCTCGCGCGATCACGCATATCAACGATTGCAACTCCACCTCATCGCTGACTTTTGGTCGGCAGTCATGTGATACTGTGAGCGCATTGTATTGGCTGACAGCATCTGGTAGTGTGCTCATTCCGTCAGTCTCAGACTTTCGTGAGACACAAAAGTGCTTTAAACAGTCTATCAGAGTGTCAGAATAAGATAAATAGATTGCCATCTTGATCGCGGATATCTCAATCGCATGTGGTTACTGGAACGCATTAACCACATAGACCGAGGGAGCACTTTGTGTATGTATGTGTCTCTCTCTCTCTCTCTCTCTCTCTCTCTCTCTCTCTCTCTCTCTCTCTCTCTCTCTCTCTCTCTCTCTCTCTCTCTATATATATATATATATATATATGCTGTATACATATATATACACACACACACACATACTGTATATATGGGCGACACGATGGCGCAGTGAGTAGTGCCGTCGCCGCGCATGCTTGTCTGTGTCTGTGTGGCTCCCTGGTGCACTGGCATCGCGCCCGGAATTTCCCCTGCCTCACACCCTCAGTCAGGTGGGATAGGCTCCAGCTCCCTGCGAACTGCTACAGCGAATGTAGTGGTATGAAGATGAATGATGAATGAATTAAAATATATGTACACACACACACACACACACACACACACACACACAAACACAGTCTTCTCGTTACCGTGCATCCTTGCTTCTATGTCACACATTTTTTGACAGGGACGTACGATCATCGGACAATGTGTGTCTGATGAGGCAGAGCCACACAGGGATGCAAGTTTTGAATACTTATAACAAAAAAAATTTATGCTAACTTTTTCCACAATATAAAATTGGGAAAAAATGAACTTCCATTAAACAAAAATATTCACAATTTTTCCATTTCTCCACTTAAATTTTGAGCCTGAACCATTATATTTCGATCTCACCTGCGAGATTCACCTGCGTGATTCAGTCTTATTAAAATTGACTCAACGGCAACATGATGTCTGCTCATTATACACACTGTAGTGAAAGAACGACAAATTGTGATAGTGAACGCTTTCTTGACTAAATAACAATCAAAAGTTTTATTGTGGATAGTATGGATAAACATGCAGAAGAAGCCAAGCAAAAACCAGCAAAAATCCGAACATTTGTACCGCAATGGACGTGATTGTTTCCATGGGAGAAGCACGGCTAAATGTCAGCACCCAAGACAAAATAAGAGGGTGCAGCTTACATAAATTAGTGTGGAGATGGTTCTTTCAGATTGGTGCAGTGTACACAGGAAAATATATGAACTAAGGGCAAAGGAAACTATTGAGTGAGAAGCAAAAATGGAAAAAACTACATCTTTTTTATAGAAAGCATTTTTTGTTTTGTTTTAGAATGACCACTAGGCTATAACATTCATTCATTCATTCATTTTCTGCCACTGTAACCGCCGTAGCGGGTCACAGGGAGCTGGAGTCTATCACAGCTGGTATAGGGCGTGAGGCGGGGGACACTCCGGGCACGACGCCAGTGCGCCACAGAGCCACACATAAAGACAGGCAAACACGCACACACACACTCACTCCTACAGGCAATTTGGGACAGGCCAATCAACCTGAAGCGCATGCAGACACGGGGAGAACATGCAAACTCCGCACAGAGTAGAACATGAAGTACCTCAATAAAAAATAACAATGAGTCAAAGAGCTGTGGTTCTTTGACTCATCCTTGTTGAGTTCTATTGGTAATACTTTATGAAAGTTCCTGATTGATCCTTCTTGGCACAATTTTTGATAAATAATTATATGATATATAATTTATCATACTCTTAATATGTAAACCAAGTTGTCAATTACAAGGCTGACTTTGGCATCACCGTAGGAATTACAATTATTGGATAAATCATTGAACACAGTGTATTCAGTAGTTGTCAAACAACCTCACCAATCTCTCTTGCCATGGCCAGACCCTGTGGGTAGGTGATTGGTGAAAGCTTCTTGTCTCTCAGCCTCTCAATGGTGTCCTTGTCATCTCGTAGATCCAGCTTGGTGCCCACCAGGATGATGGGTGTGTTTGGGCAGTGGTGTCTCACCTCAGGGTACCACTATGGCACCACACACACAAATGCATATGTACAGTACATATGCATGTGCAAAAGATAAAGTCAGTTAGAGCACAAAGAGAAGAGTTAGCTGGACACAAAGACATAGCACTGAACTCCCTAAAACTATTAGTTCTCTTACATAAACACAGTGCATCCTCACACAAAAGTAAATTTCCAGTCACATCACACGAAGAGAGAATATGTCAGCCCAAAGGCATGCAGACTCTAAAGAGGGAGGATACACCTTCAGGAAAGTGTGATTTCACATGAGAGCATCTGATAACGCTCAGCAGATCAAATCACAGCCAGACGTCACACTCCCCCTGCAGAGTGACTGGATCCATTCAGACCTCGCCTTGCAGCAAGACTACGTGGTATGACACCAGTTCAAATCCAGACTGTTGCAACGTGAGGCCTGAATGAGTGCGATATAAATGTGATAAGCCAGGTGGAGCTATAGATGTGCCTCTTATGGTCAGACTCGGCATGGATTGTGGGACAAAGGGAGATGGTAAGTGGTCAGTCAGCGTACTGACCTTAGCTCGGACGTTCTCAAAGGAGGCCGGACTGACCAGGGAGAAGCATATCAAGAACACATCCTGGGAGAGAACCAGAGAGATGCCTAGTTGAGAGCAAGATTTAAATGTGTGTTTAAACGCACGCTTTCTTTACTGAGCCAGTGGGTCGATGGTTGATTTCAACCCGGACGGCGAAAAAAGTTCTTATACTTGCTATGTGGAATACAGTATTGAATTCACATGAGACGTTAGAGCAGACCTTATTTGATTTTTCTGATGTCCTTCTGACTAAATATCATGTTAAATTCGGGAGTTAGCCTTATGTAATTTGAATTTGGTTTGGAGATGTTATTTTGACGCTATTAAATTATTATTATTATTATTATTATTATTATTATTATTATTATTATTATTATTATTATTATTATATTATTAAGGTCTCTGTATCAGTAAAGTCACTGTGATTTACCATTGTGCCCGCCCATGTTACAATGTGAGTTTTCATGTTCATATTGTAGAATAACTTGAGTTGGGCACTGACAGCTTGTGAACAAATGTTAAGACCCACGCCTGAAATTTGGTGTTGGTATCAAAAATACATTTTCAACTTCCTGTAGTAACAAAACTGCAATTTCAACAGTGAAAAATATAACACATAAAATCAATAGTAAGTAAATTTTCAGAGAGAGAATCTATCCACAGATCTGTGATCAGCTGGACAAACTGTTTTTCCTCTGAACACTTAGCCTGATAACTGGATCAAAATATATAAAAAACTGATGTAAATTCAGGTTAGTGATAAATAGATAGATAGAGACAGACAGATGGATGGACAGATTGATGGGTGGACGGACAGACAGATGGACCGATAGATAGATAGATAGATAGATAGATAGATAGATAGATAGATACATACATACATACATACATACATACATACATACATACATACATACATTACGTACATACATACAGTACGTACATACATACATAGATTTTATTGCTGACTCAAGGTCCAGATAACAAAATAAAAAATAAAAAACAAGACATTACACAAAACACTAAAAGAAATTAGAGTAAATTAAAAAACAGAATTGTCAAAAGATTATTAAACTAAACAGTAAGTAGAAGAAGAAGATGAAGACAACAAAGAAGACGAAGGGGATGAAGAGCAAGAACAAAAAGAACAAAAAGAACAATAGGACGTCCGTACAGCAATCATGATTCCTCAATCTTGAATGTTTTATAATTGAAATGCTGTTAGATTGTGTGTGTGTGTGTGTGTGTGCGTGTGTGTGTGTGCATGCGTGTGTGTGTGTGCGTTTATATATATACACACATATACATATATAATACACACATATATATATAATACACACACACACACACACACATATATATATACACATACATATATATACACATATATACACACATATATTTACACATATATGTCATGTATATATGTCATATATGTCAGTTGACTTAACCACTGTACTATCCAGCAGCTATATATATATATATATATATGAGGCTGAGTTGCTGTCGTTCCCACACACATCCACTTTGTTATAATACAGCTGACAGCTGACTGTGGAATATTTAGGAGTGAGCAAATGTCACAGCTGGATTTGTTGCACACCATAATCCTAGCCCAGTTCCACACTGGAATTGACTGAGCTCCTGAGAACGACCAATTCTTTCACAAGTGTTTGTAAAAGCAATCTGTATGCCTAAGTGCTTGACTTGTGGCCATGGAAGTTATCAGAACACCCGATTCTGGTTATTTGAATGGGTAAGCAAATATTTTTGGTAATAGAGTGTATACAGTATGTGTGTGTGTGTGTGTGTGTGTGTGTGTGTGTGTGTGTGTGTGTGTGTGTGTGTGTGTGTGTGTGGGTGTGTGTGTGTGTGTGTGTGTGTGTGTGTGTGTGGTTAAAGGGAAGGGGTGTGAATACCGTCTGTGGGTAAGAAAGTGGTCTGAGCCTATCATAGTCCTCCTGGCCTGCTGTATCCCAAAGTCCCAGATTCACTGGTTTCCCATCCACCATCACATTGGCAGAGTAGTTGTCAAAACTGCAGACAGATATTTCACTGAGTTAAGTGCAGTTGAAAGTGAGGACTCTGCTGCATTTTAAAACATGTTTGCTTTTGAATTGAATAACTACCATTCAGAATGTGTTCTGACATCATTTACTTAGATCATAATAATCCAAAGAGGCTACATGAAAAGCAACTTGACCATCATTCTGAACTACCTGGAGAATACAGTCATTCAGACATTCATAAGTGACAAGATTGGCAGCTGTTGAATGTGGAGTAATGCATCAACACAAAGATTAAACTTGTAGCTAATTGCACAAAAGCTGTATTGATAGTCAACACTGTCAAATTTCTCAACAATACAGTCAATTAGATTTATTTCTTCTTTGGAGCACTTGTTTTATTGTTTAATGTGATTTTTTTTGTTTTTTCTTACAAAAATCAAGATGTCCTGGTCCAGTGCCCTGTGCAATGATACCATTGGTGACAAAGGATCTGAAAGTAGTCGTTAACAATCACATTTCTAAGATTGTAAACATGACCAAATATTTGTGGAACACCTGGCATTCTCGAGGGATGCCTGCTTCAAACTCATCCAGAACGTACAGCAAACTGGCAAAAAAAAAGAAAAACTTGGCTTGACTTGTTAAACAGGCAGATGAGTTACTGAATAGGTGTCCACATTGAGATATAGAAAATGCACCTCATTGTTTGTCGTATTCCCAAGACCAGGCTGAGTATCGTACAAAAAGTTACTTGCATTTTGCATGAAAGTCAGTCATGAATAACTTTAAAAGTTGGGAAACTTTTGAGCAAGATACACATGAAGGTGGATCTCAGGCACAGGGGAAAAAAACACCAGGTTGCTGTCATAGCCAACATCTCAGTCCACACAGCTGCTGCCAAACACCTTTCAGAGATGGTCAATATTATAAACTCAATGCACAGTCAACATTATAGATGCTGTGCACATTCACAATGTATAAGTCGCACCCTAACACAAACTCTTCACTTTTATTCACTTTTTGAAAAACACATTCTTTATCTGGGCTGCTTTGAATTTACACATTCTTTTTCTGGGCCGCTTTGAATTTAATGTATATTTGGAAGGGAATGGAAAAAGAGCTGTGAGAGGTCACTGCATGAGGACTGTAACATCCTTACATGATGTTTATGGCTAAACTACTGCTTTATTTTGTCAGAAGCTGCAGCTAAGTCAGCCTTGACCTAGATCATTAATTATATCATGTGCAGTATACAACATGCAGTGTGTGGGTTACTCACACAGTGGGGATATATTCACCAGGGAAGGCATTGGTGGTGTAACTAATCAGCAAGCAGGTCTTACCCACAGCCCTGTAGAGGACAGACAGCAGAGGATAAATGAGTACACATTCAGAATACAGTTACACAGTCACATGAATTAAAAACATGCATGTAAAACTGTGTACACATCTCATTATGAAATGAGGCCAGCGGCCACTCCCCTCCAATGGACCACACAAACACCGGCCTACATTCAAACTGCCTAAGGGACACTAGTCCCTCATGATACCCTCCTCCCCCAACTCACGCACAAACGCCGACCCTCGTTTATATGCACAGACACAACATACATCATCCTTAAACTGAATATAACACTCTTCGCATGTCCACAGTACTGCTCCATAGTGACATAGACTGGCAGGGGTGTTGGCTATGTGCTTCTGCTTGGGTCAGGGGAAATTTTGTGTCCATGTCTCTTTAGACACAATACATGGCAGTGACACATTGCAAGGATATTGACATTAGGTACTTAAGTTCCTGGAAAAAAGACCAGCCTCTACATTTCTTATAATACGGTAATCCTTCGTGAATTCGTGCTTCAAGATGCACTACATCGTGGATTTTTAGTAGGTAGTCACGTGATACTATACACGCATGCATCCAGAAGTGTGCTGCGTTTCGAGACTCACGGAACGCAGCACACTTTTGTGTATTAAAGTAACACTTAAAGGCGCTTTAAACAATATAAGAGTGTGGGAAAAGGTAATACAAATAGAAGGTAGTTTAATAACTGTATGGGGAGGGTTCATAAATGTTTAAATTACTGTAAACAATAAAATAAATAGTTTGTTGCTATATCGCGGAATTTGTTTTTTTGCGGGTGGTCCTGGAACACATTAACCGCGAGGAACGAGGTATTACTGTACATCTTGTGGTGGTTAATGTCACTATTTTTTCTTTGTCTACAACCTTCACCGCATACATGACCTTCATCAGCAAATAATCTATAACCTGGGTTTCTGTACCTACTTTAACAAGTAAAAATTAACATCAGGCAAAAATGTTTGAGCAGTCATATTAGAGATGATACTCTGTGCATAACATTACTCACGTGAGCCTTCTTATTGAAACTCAGTGTTTCAATGAAGGTTGCTGTTCTAAATAAGAAATTACCACAAACTACAACAACCTCATTACAGAGGAGTTTGTGACTGCCTCATTAAAAACCTTGAAACAAATCAAACTTAACTTTCATTTTGCTCTGCCTTGCTATAACACAATACATTTGAAAGCAAATTGCTACTGTCTCCTATTTGATGTAGCCATTTTGAAGGACAAAAGTGATTCTAAGATAAAAAATCCGCTCTAATGTCCTCAAACATTGTCCAACAGGTTGGCCACAATACAGATTGACACCATCCACCCCTCTGATTGGCTTATGTGAATGTGTTCTGGATACACACCAATTACATTGAGTTCGCTGGCAGGTGAAGTGAATAACACTTAAATGACTGACCATCTTTAAAACTGCAGTTTTTGTGGTTTTCCCAGTCTGAAGTGGTCAGCATCCATAAAAAGTAGTTCATGGAAGGACAAAGATAATGGGGTCATAGTGGCCACCTATCATGTGGGGACTGAGAGCTGGCCCATATGGTTTGATACAATGGATGAGCTGCTGCAGCTCCAATTACTGAAGAAGTTGTTGCTGGTTATAATAAAAAGGTGTCAGAATAAACAGTGCATTGCATTGCAGCGCAGTCTGTTGCCTACGGAGCTGTAGCCACAGACCAGTTAGGGTGCCTATAGTAACCCCTCTCTGCTGGACATGCCAGGGGACCTGCACATGTTTAGTCAGGCAGTCAGAACGATATGGCTGATTGAGAAGATGACCAAGCCACAGTTGTTTTTGCAAACAAACAAACAAAAAAGATTCATATAAAGTGTACAGGAGAGGTGTAAAAGGTTTTTGTTGGTGAAATTAGTGTCCTCAATTCAAATAAAGCAAATCAAAAGTTCTCTCTCTTTCTGAGCAAATATTTGACAATGACTCACCTCTATATGTGCAGAAATAGTAACAGTAAAACAGCCTGCTCAGCAGTGTGACTTTGTTCATCTTAGAGTGTGCAAACAAGTAGAGGTTTCTGGTCTTCTTCAAGAAGACATGCATGTATGATCCAGATACAAATATATAAAAACAACAACACAGTAATTTTTGTAGGTCTACACTGAATTAATACATGGTGTGAAGGTGAATTCAGGTCACATTTTTTTGAGATAGCAGCATGACCTTAATCATCAGAGACATAATTTCAGTCTGATTTTAAAATTCATTTTCTAAATTTTCAAAATGATGACCACATTATTAACTAGCTGTTCTTACAGCAGATACAGGGTATCGGGGCCTGTTTGCCATAAAAAGGCCAGATTCCTGAGCGGGCATCAGCACCTCCGCCTGCCTCCAGTGTCCTACGAGGCGTGTACTCATCCATGCGTGGCGCATCATTACAGCTGTCACATTAAGGGATCAAACTGAATGCAGTCAAGAAAATGATGGGTACGTAAAGAATTCTATCGACGACAGAAACCTATAGAGAAAATGTGCTCGATGAGAATCAGTCCCTCGTCCTCAGCGAAACGCTCCCATCGTTTATCTCTCTGTGGAATCACGCTGGAGACGCACGTTCAGCATCTCGCCACAGCTCTTACCCGTCGCCGACAACCACGCATTTGATCGCTTGCATTTTTGCTGGAGGTGAAGGCTTCCCAGGTATTGGCGCTGGTGATGAACAGTCTGCGTTCAGGTCTCGGATGAGAGCAGCGATGAGGGCTAGTCCTCTCGGCGATGGAACCGCAGTGAAGAGAGTCGATGACGAACAGTGCCGAGGACGCACGGAAAGAAACGAGTGTGTTTAAAGGGGCAGACAGGAACCCCCCCTCCCCACCCGAGTGTATTCACTGCATGTCATTTCCACACTCAATTCAGTTTTCTTGCGTGCGCTGTACGACCATCTGAAGGATGTCTGTGAAACAGTTTCCATTGTTTATCGAAGGGAAACGTGGCATCGAGGACCACCAGAATACTGGCTCCAACGCCAAATGAAACTAAATTCACATTGTGGTAAAATAAGACAAAATATTATTTGTGCACAACCACTCTGTCTTCCTGTTACGATACCAGCCTTGCTCATCCGGAATCTGCCTGGTGAATGATAAGCGGAACGAAATGAGTTTTTCTCTTCTTTATTGATCCAGAGCCCGCTGCGCTCACCTGAACACTCAATTGAATAAAGGCACGTTACGCATGTCGCACTCAACAGAACAAGAGCATTCTATTTAAATGTAACCATTTCCGGGTACAAAAGGAAGTCCTAAAATAAGAGCGTCACAGAATCGTAACACCCCTTTGTAGAAGGCTTTATATTTCAATGAACGAGTCAGCAGACGTCATGTGTGTTTGGATGCATTTACTTTCTTCTCTCTCCTCTCGGCTGTCCACACAACCCTCTTATAACTTCCACGTTAGTCAAGCGGGCACAATTGGTATAACACTAAACATCAGTACATCCCCCCCTTTTAGCTAGTGACCCACATCTTCACTTTTAAGGGTGAACTGTACAAAACTAAAATTAGTCCAAAAATAATAATCACTCCCATCTTAATCAGGTATAAATAACTGCAATTCAACTCAGCCTGAGTGACATCAAAACTCTCTATGTATCACCTTTTTCAGGTATAACAAACATGCGGTTAAACTTCTCCGGCAAGATAACTTTACTTTTTCTCACAAGTCCAGTCTATCAGGAGGACGGGAAGTCCGTCCCGACCTGGTCACTGTTACACCAGAGTGTGTCTGCCTTGGATCAGTGACTGTCCCATCTGAGCAGGGTAGATCTGTCTCAGGGATCACTGAAAGGTGAGCTCTGTTTCTCCTAAAGTTCCCATGGTCTGTTTCCATGTTGTAAGACCTTGGTGTTGAAGCTGGACCCTGGACAGTAGCTGTGGTCTGTTCTGTTCTAATCCACACTCTCTGTCCTGAAACCAGAACCGGCAAGTCTTTTGTCTTGTGTCTCAAGTTGAATGACTTTCTCTGTTTCTCTTTTATTTCTTTGTCTCTTTGTCTGAAAGCCTTGACGTTTGGCCACGCTGGTTTCAATGCTTGTGAAGTGGTTGGAACCGATGTTCTTATCCTCCTCCCCATCAGCAGTTGTGCTGGACTTAGTCCGTGAGCTAGTGGCGTAGCTCTGTAGGCTAAGAGTGCTTCTGAGGGTCTTTGCTTTTGTTGAGTAGCTGTTTGACTGTGCGGACAGCTCTCTCCGCTTCCCCGTTGCTCTGTGGGTTTCGAGGGCTGCTGGTCATGTGACTGAATCCGCAGTCCTTGGTGAAACTGGCAAAGTCTGCTGAAGCAAACTGTGGACCATTGTCAGTCACCAATAATTCAGGAACTCCAAATCTGGCGAAGATCACTTTCAGTCGTTCCACAGTTGTTGAAGTTCTTAAAGTTGGGAGGTTTGCTATCTCGATATATTGTGACTAGTAATCTACCACCACGATGTAATGGCCATTCTTCCACTGAAAGATATCAGCTGCCACTTTCTGCCACGGTCGTGCTGGTAGGGGTGTGGTCATCAAAGGTTCAGTCTTCGTCTGTAGATACTGGCAGCAGATTTCACACCTTTCCACAATCTCTTTGATTTGTCATGTTATCCCTGGCCACTATAGGGATTCTTGTGCTCTTGCTACACACTTTGTCACACCCTGATGGCCTTCGTGTAGTTTTTCCAGCATTTCTCTCTGCATGCTTTCAGGGATTAGAATCCTCACACCTTTGAGAAGCAGGCCCTCCGCCATGTGGAAGTCATTCCTTTCTGGCCAGAATGGCAGAAGACGCTCGGGTACACTTCTCCTGTGAGGGGGCCAGCCATTCACCTTGTATGTTTTCAGCTGCTTACAGATGTTGTCTGTGCTCTGAGCTTCACTGATATGAGCTAGCTTACTGTCAGTGGCAGGCAGATGTTGTAAAATGTGATCAATGTAGGCACAGCATTCCTTTTCCAAGCTGCTGTTGGCCTCTCTGGTCTCTAGTCCTTGGGGAGCTGTTTGTTTGCCCGGAACATGTATGATTCTGTAGTTGAATCTCAACAGTCTTAGTCTGAATCTGAGAATTCTTGGAGGTAGGTCATCTAATGACTGGGAGCCCAACAGTGAGATTAAAGGTTTATGGTCAGTTCTCACTGTGAAGTCCAAGCCAAGCAGATATGTGCTGAGTCACTCACAGGCCCATGTTACTGCCAGGGCTTCTTTTTCAATCTGTGCGTACTGGACCTCTGTGAGTGTCAGGCTCCGTGATATGTAAATCACCGGTCTCCACCCGCTGTCTTTTTGCTGCTGCATGAGGACTGCCCCAATCCCATATGAGGATGCATCTGCTGATACTATTGTCTCCAGGTTAGGACTGTATTGTGCAAGGACTGGAGGTGAACTTAGCTCCTTTTTAATCTGCTCAAACGCTGTTTTCTGCTGTGCATCCCAAGTCCATATGCTGTCGCTTTTTAACAGATCACATAGGGGTTTTGAAAGGGCTGGCAGGCTGGGTGAAAACTTGCCTACATAATTTGCCATGCCCATGAAACGGCAGACTTCTTCCACATTGCGAGGTTCAGGCATTTTTCTAGTGGCGCTGATTTTGTCTGGATCAGTCTTAATTCCTGTTGCACGTATGTTATGTCCCAGGAATTTCACTTTCTCCACTGCAAATTCACATTTTTCATTGAGAGTAAGGCCTGCTTTTTCGCACTTTTTAAGTACCTGATGCAGCCTTTCATCATGTTCCACCCTCTCCTTTCCATAGACCAGGATATCATCCGCATGACATAGAGCACCCTTTGTCCCTGCGATGATCTGGGAGATCCTCAACTGAAAATGCTCAGGTGCGGATAAGATACCAAAAGGTAACCGCTGAAAGCAGTATCTTCCGAAGGGGTTATAAAAGTCGTCAAAGGCTGTGACTCGTCGTGCAGAGGAACCTACCAGAAACAAGATGTTGCATCTAATTTCGAAAACTTTTGCCCCTTCTAGCTGTGCTAGTGACTCATCCACTGCAGGTAATATGTGTCTCTCCCTGCAGACACTGTCATTGAGTCTGGTGAGGTCCACACAAATTCTTGGTTTTTTATTTGGTTTGGGGACAACCACCATCCCTGCGCACCATTTGGTTGGCTCCTGAATTTTTCTTATTACTCCCAATCTTTCCATTCTGTCTAGCTCTTCTTTAACTTTGTCCTTAATGGGACTCTACGTGGGGCTGAGAGGGCATAAGGAACTGCTCCCTCTTTCATTCTTATCTTGTAGCTTCCTTGCAACTTTCCAAGCCCTGAAAACACTTTTGGGAACATAGCCTTGTACTGATGGCTATTCCGCTGGTTCTCGTCCTGGACTGAAGCTACCTGTTGAATCAGGTTCAGTATTATTAAAGCGGGGAGTCCCATCAGTGGCATCACCAGGTTTGGTATGACATACACGTTCTGCTTTGTTTCCTTTCTGTCAGTTTTCATATGTGCTGTTACTATGCCTAAAACCTGTAGTGGGCTGTTATCAGGACCTTTAACCCTCTTAGGTGGTTTCATCAACCTGCCGTCCCGTTTTCTGGAATACTGAAGCTCCTGAGTCCAGTTTGAACCTAATCCGCTCTCCATTCAGGCTAATTTCTTTTAACCATGCCTCCTCGGCGTCTTCTGTGTTAACCATCCCCATGAATGCTATGTCATTTTCTGAATCACTATCCATAATAGCTTCCACTCTGTGTGATGACCTGCAGACTGCAGCGAAATGTCCCTTTTTTCTGCACTTTAGACACTCTGCTTCTTTGGCTGGGCACTGTTTCCAGGGATGTTGTGGAGTTTTACCACACATCTTACATTATGGTTCACATAATTTGGTTTGAATGTTGACTGCTCTTGTCTGCGTGGAGGAGTTTGTCTATATTTTGTTCTTCCTTTGCCTGCATTTATGGCATCCGCATTTGCACTTTTAATTTCTGAGTGTTCCCCTCTGAGCAACTGCTGTTGTTTCTTTACTTCTTCCTGCTGCCTGACCTGTGTTATTTTATTTGCCAGCGTCAAGTTGGGGTCTAACTGAAGTCTCCCGGACAACCTGGAGTCTCTTATCCCGACTACTATCGGGTCTCTTATCATTTCCTCTTTTAAATCACCAAATCTGCAGTGCTCTGCCAGTTTATGCACATCTGTGATAAAGTTCTCTGCTGATTCGCCTTGTTGCTGCTGTCTGCTATTAAACTTAGCACATTCATATATCACGTTGTGCTTGCCAACAAAATTTTCATCAAATGCTTTTCTCACATCTGCATAGACCGCCTTATGTTGTTCCGTGAGTGGCAGTGTACCGAGGATGTCATTGCTCTTTTCGCCCATAACATAAAGTAGGGAGTTGACTTGGTAATCTTCTGCTTTTCCATTCAAATCTGATGCTTGTCTGAATCTCTCGAACCGTCTTTTCCATTGCGGCCACGAGCTGGGCTCCTTAAAGGTGAAGTTACCAGGAGGTGCAATGGTAAATATCTGATCCATCCTTCTCTCCTCTATCACTCCGCGCCACGGTGTGCCTTGCTGCTCGCTGTTAGCTGCGTAGCTTTAGCCTAGCCACCACGCTCGCCAGGTAAACAATTCCAACGGAATTTCCACCGGACTATTACGGACCTTTCTCCTCTTAACACCATTGCCCTGCACCTACTTTATACTCACAGTAGGCATCCCACTTCTGACACCATGTAGAAGGCTTTATATTTCAATGAACTAGTCAGCAGACGTCATGTGTGTTTGGATGAATTTACTTTCTTCTCTCTCCTCTCGGCTGTCCACACAACCCTCACATAACTTCCAGGTTACGCCAAGTGGGCACAAGTGGTATAACACTAAACATCAGTACACCCTACTCGCTGTTATCTTACCACATCACACATCAAAACAAAAACAACTCATTCAATCAAAAGCAAAACAACCATGACATTCAATTGCCAAACATGTTTCTTGAAAACATTTCCGACTGTAGGGCGGCAGTGGCTCAGTGGTAGAGCTTGGGGTAGAGCAGGTCATCCAGTGCTTCAAAGATCGGCGGTTCGATTCCCGCTCCTGCCCAAAAGAATACCAGTGCTCCCCCCCAGAGCACTGCCGAGGTGCCCCTGAGCAAGGCGCCGTCCCCCTTACAAGTTGCTTATTTGGGGCGCACCACAAAGGAGCTGCCCGCCACTCTACCTGCATGCGTACAGGCCCCGTGTGTGTGTTTGTGTGTTTAGGGCATGTGCACACATATATATGCATGATTTTGAACTAACTAGTGTGTGCCACTAATTTCCCTGCGGGGATTATAATCAGTATATACTGTATACTGTAATTAAAAAAAAAAAAATTCAGCTTAGTAGCTGGCTTGGTCAGAACATCTGCAATCATCTGCTCTGTGGGACAATACTCCAAAATGAATCTTCCATTATTAACATTTTCCCTTATGAAATGGTACTTGATGTTATTATGCTTGCATCTTTGTCTGTTCACTGGATTCTTGGCCAGTGCTATTGCACCTTGGTTGCTTCATACACCTTTGTTTGTGCATACTGATAATTGTCAATACCACTAAACAGTTGCTCAAGGTAAATGCCTTCCTGTATGGCTGATGTTAAAGCCATATATTCTGCCTCACAAATTGATAAAGCCACAGTTGGTTGTTTTCTTGTTTCCCAGGACATCAAAGAACTATCCTCATTTAGACTGGCACAATACCCTGATAAACTTCTCTTATCGGCTGGATCAGATGCCCAGTCAACATCACTGTAGACTCTTAGGCTTAGTTTTTTTTTTGTCATTTCTCCTGAAGTACAATCCCTTTTCCGTTGTACCTTTGAGATATCTGAACACATGTTTAACAGTGTTCCATCGCTACACTATTGGTTCAGCAAAGTACTGAGAGCTTACTAACCATAAAATTAATGTCTGGTCTAGTGCATGTGGACAAGTAAATTAAGCTTCCTACTGCCTCTATAGTTTCTTGGCTCTTGCATTTTTTTCTGCATTTTTTGTGTACCCAGGCTTTGGTTCACAAGATGTTTCTCTAGACTTGCAATCTTGCATTGTGACTCAGCTTTAGTTGTCGCTTTAGTTGTGAATTTCACCACTACATAGGAATAAATCTGATGAGCCATACAATGAAATTATGGGAAAGAGTAGTTGAAGCTAGACTAAGGGCAGAAGTGAGCAATTGTGAGCAGCAGTATGGTTTCATGCCAAAAAAGAGTACTACAAATGCAGTATTTGCTTTGAGGATGTTGATAGAGAAGTACAGAGAAGGCCAAAGGAAGCTGCATTGTGTTTTTGTAGATCTGGAGAAAGCTTATGACAGGGTGCCCAGAGAGGAACTGTGGTATTGTATGAGGAAATCTGGAGTAGCAGAGAAGTATGTTAGAGCGCTGCAGGACATGTATGAGGACTGTAAGACAGC
Organism: Antennarius maculatus; assembly: GCA_013358685.1. NCBI lineage: Eukaryota > Metazoa > Chordata > Actinopteri > Lophiiformes > Antennariidae > Antennarius > Antennarius maculatus. Next base: position 15,120,474 of record CM023624.1, read on the forward strand.
GGTGAGGTGCGCTGCAGGTGTGACAGATGAGTTCAAGGTGGAGGTGGGACTGCATTAGGGATCAGCTCTGAGCCCCTTTTTGTTCGCTATGGTGATGGACAGGTTGACAGACGAGGTTAGACAGGAATCTCCATGGACTATGATGTTTGCAGATGACATTGTGATCTGTAGTGGCCGTGACTGTGTAGTGGCCTTGACTGTGTCACTCTTGGACCTGAGAAAGTAAATGAACATAGTGCTTGAATAATCATCTGTAAATGACTGCACATATCGGTGCCCTTCCATACTTGGAGTTCGCATGGGGCCTGCTAAATCAGTGTGTACTAGCTCTAGGTGCTTCTTTGCTTTATCTGGCTCCCTATTTCGTGTCTGTGTGAATTTTCCTTGTGTGCACACCTCACATGACTGTTTCAACCCAGGTGAACCTTCCTTAATCTCCATACCTCTCACCTCACATTGGTCAGCATAATTCTCAACAGTTGGTGAGTAATACAAGTTACCACTCTCATGCATGTCAAACTCGCCACTTCTTTGGTAAGTATGCGACTGTCCCCTTTCTCGAAGATCATCGTCATACCTCTGTTGGTTGCTCTTGACACTGAGAAGATGTCATGTGGGTATGAAGGCATGTAGAGCGCATCCCGTAACTGTGCTCTGCGTTGCTGTCCATCGCTGTCTAGCAGGTGGATCACCGTGGTGCTTATTTGTTGCGCCATCCCGCTGCACTTGCTTCCATCTGCTAACTCCACGGAGTGAATGCTTGCCTGAAACGAGTGGTCCAAGCTCTCAAACTTGCTGATATCGTTAACGATGTGGGAAGTTGCTCCTGCATCCACCGTAATCCCTTTCATCTTGTCGTTGTCCAGTGGTCTTTCTCTCTAGACGTATTCGGCCATGAAAAGGGAATCGCGGTCACCGTCTTGCTTCTCCACAAACTTTCTGGCGCCATCTTGTCCATTCTTCTTCTTGCACATTGACTCTGCATGCGTGGCATTCATACAGTAATTGCACCACACTTTCCTATAGCATTTTCGCGCCCTGTGTCCCTTTGTCCCACACTTGTAGCACATGATGTATGTCATCTTCATCATTTCTGTGGATTTGGCCTTTGTCCTGTTTTGCGTGCGATTTCATCACAATATCTGTGCTGGGTCCAGTCATTCTCATTTTCTCAGACTCTTAACAAACTCACAGCCTTCTCTTGAAGTCGGCAAATGCCACAATGTCCTCGTTCTGTGTTACATGCACAGCTAGTGGCTTGAATGAGTCTGTTAGCACCATCACCACAACCAGTCCATCATTTAGGGTTTCACCTGCTTCTCTTAATTCTGTAATGATACTCTTTACGCTTATCAAGTAGTCTGTCACGGTCTCTTTTCCACACATGCGTAACTTTGTAAGTGATGTGTACACGTTTATGATTCACAGTTTGCTTTTCCCCGCATAATTTTCTTTCAATATCTTGAGTAATTTTTCCGCTATCCTCAGCACCCTCATGTCTGATTAGCACAAGGCTCTTGTTATCAATTAGTTGTGTTCTCAGAGGGAAACTGTTTTTCACTGCTTCCTAGAATGTCAGAGACTTGACAATCTGTTCCTGATTTTAGAGAGAATCTTTCTCTCATTTGGTCTTGTTTTTGACAAACATGTATATGTTATTGGTTTATAATGCAGGAAGAATAAAAAAAAAAGGACTGGCAGATTCAAAACTTTCTTCGGGGCCTAGCAAAGATGGCGATTTATCTAAGCATGAGGAAAAAAGGTTGGGTTGAAGGTTTGTCAGACTGCAGTGCAGAAGCTATTTCAAGAAGAATGTGTCAAGCAAAAATCAGAATAGATTTTAAATATTTCAGAGCTTTGAGTGGTTTAGACACTTTTACGAACTTATGGTGTGTTAAGGGTGTCCTATGTTCTGTGTCGTGTGAGGAACTTGTGTTCAGTCAGCGGTTGGCCTATTTCACGTACTGCTTATGTTCCTACATTTCATATTACTTGTTGAAATGTGAGTTCCTGTTTGCGTGTATCTCTTTTGGATTTTGTGTCAACATGACTGTCTTGTATTTCGACTTTTATGAATAAACGTGGTTTCACAAATAAAAAAAAATCAAAAACGTGAAAGAAAAGTTGTACAGAAATTAAGCTGACAGAACCGTAGGTAAGCAGTATTCTAATCCCATAAAACTATACATGGATGCATTAAAGACAGACAATGAGTTAAAATTAATTTTATTAGTCCAAATATGAGTACAATGTCAAATGAAAGAGTGAATAAAAATCTATAAATATTATGGGCAGTTGTGCTAGCATTTAATTGGGGTTTCCCGTATTGTTGGAATTATCGGACTTCTTCTTTTCCTTTTGGCTTTTCCCTTCAGGGGTCGCCACAGCGAATCAACCGCCGCCATCTAACCCTGTCTTCTGCATCCTCTTCTCTCACACCAACTACCTTCATGTCCTCTTTCACTACATCCATAAACCTCCTCTTTGGTCTTCCTCTAGGCCTCCTGCCTGGCAGTTCAAAACTCAGCATCCTTCTACCAATATATTCACTATCTCTCCTCTGGACATGTCCAAACCATCTCAGTCTGGCCTCTCTGACTTTATCTCCAAAACCTCTAACATGTGCTGTCCCTCTGATGTACTCATTCCTGATCCTATCCTTCCTGGTCACTCCCAGAGAGAACCTCAGCATCTTCATCTCTGCTACCTCCAGCTCTGTCTCCTGTCTTTTCCTCAGTGACACTGTCTCTAGACCAAACAACATCGCTGGTCTCACCACAGTTTTGTACACCTTTCCTTTCATTTTAGCTGAAACTCTTCTATCACACATCACACCTGACACTTTTCTCCACCCATTCCATCCTGCCTGGACACGCTTCTTCACCTCTTTTCCCCACTCTCCATTGCTCTGGACTGTTGACCCCAAGTACTTAAAATCCTCCACCTTCTTGATCTCTTCTCCCTGTAACCTCACTCTTCCACTTGGGTCCCTCTCATTCACACACATGTACTCTGTCTTACTGCGGCTAACCTTCATCCCTCTCCTTTCCAGGACAAACCTCCACCTCTCTAGCTTCTCCTCCACCTCTTCCCTACTCTCACTGCAGATCACAATGTCATCTGCAAACATCATAGTCCATGGAGATTCCTGTCTAACCTCGTCTGTCAGCCTGTCCATCACCATAGCGAACAAGAAGGGGCTCAGAGCTGATCCCTGATGCAGTCCCACCTCCACCTTGAACTCCTCTGTCACACCTACAGCACACCTCACCACTGTCTTACAGTCCTCATACATGTCCTGCACCGCTCTAACATACTTCTCTGCCACTCCAGACTTCCTCATACAATACCACAGTTCCTCTCTGGGCACCCTGTCATAAGCTTTCTCCAGATCTACAAAAACACAATGCAGCTCCCTCTGGCCTTCTCTGTACTTCTCTATCAACATCCTCAAAGCAAATACTGCATCTGTAGTACTCTTTTTTGGCATGAAACCATACTGCTGCTCACAAATGCTCACTTCTGCCCTTAGTCTAGCTTCCACTACTCTTTCCCATAACTTCATTGTATGGCTCATCAGCTTTATTCCTCTGTAGTTGCCACAACTCTGCACATCTCCCTTGTTCTTAAAAATGGGCACCAGCACACTTCTCCTCCACTCCTCAGGCATCTTCTCACTATCTAAGATCCTGTTGAACAACCCAGTCAGAAACTCTACTGCCACCTCTCCTAGACACTTCCAAACCTCTACAGGTATATCATCAGGACCGACTGCCTTTCCACTCTTCATCCTCTTCAGTGCTCTCCTCACTTCATCCTGGCTAATCTTTGCTACATCCTGGTCCACAACAGTCACCTCTTCTAGTCTTTGTTCTCTCTCATTTTCCACGTTCATCAACTCCTCAAAGTACTCTTTCCATCTTCCCATCACACTGCTGGCACCTGTCAATAGACTTCCATCCCTATCCTTAATCACCCTAATCTGCTGCACGTCCTTCCCATCTCTATCTCTCTGTCTTGCCAGCCTGTATAGATCAGTCTCTCCCTCCTTACTGTCCAATCTAGCATACAAGTCATCATAAGCTTCTTGTTTGGCCTTTGCTACCTCTACCTTCACCTTACGCTGTATCTCCCTGTACTCCTGTCTACTCTCCTCAGTCCTCTCAGTGTCCCACTTCTTCTTAGCTAACCTTTCTTTGTATACACTCCTGTACCTCCTCATTCCACCACCAAGTCTCCTTATCTACTTTCCTTCCAGATGACACACCAAATACTCTCCTACCTGTCTCCCTGATCACATTAGCTGTAGTTGTCCAGTCATCTGGAAGCACCTCCTGCCCACCCAGAGCCTGTCTTAACTCCTTCCTAAAGGTCATGCAACACTCTTCCTTTTTTAGCTTCCACCATTTCGTCTTCTGCTCTGTCTTTGTCCTCTTCATCTTCCTCACCACCAGAGTCATCCTACACACCACCATCCTATGCTGTTTGGCTACACTCTCGCCTACCACTACTTTGCAGTCACTGATCTCCTTCAGGTTATATCGTCTACACAAGATGTAGTCTACCTGTGTGCTCCTACCACCACTCTTATAGGTCACCCTATGTTCCTGCCTCTTCTGGAAGAAAGTATTCACTACAGCCATTTCCATCCTTTTTGCAAAGTCAACTACCATCTGTCCTTCTGCGTTCCTCTCCTGGATACCAAACCTGCCCATCACTTCCTCATCACCTCTGTTACCTGCACCAACATGTCCATTGAAGTCTGCACCGATGACAACTCTCTCACTTCTAGGTATGCTCTGCATCACTTCATCAAAGTCCAACCAGAATTTCTCCTTCTCCTCCAGCTCACATCCTACCTGTGGGGCATACCCACTAACAACATTGAACATCACACCTTCTATTTCTAGCTTCAGACTCATCACTCTATCCGACACTCTTTTTACCTCCAGGACATTCCTAACAAACTCCTCCTTCAAGATAACTCCTACTCCATTTCTCTTTCTATCTACACCATGATAGAACAACTTGAACCCTGCTCCTAAACTTCTAGCCTTGCTACCTTTCCACCTGGTCTCCTGGACACACAGTATGTCTACCTTCCTCCTCTGCATCATGTCGACCAACTCTCTACCTTTTCCTGTCATAGTTCCAACATTCAACGTCCCTACTCTTAGTCCTATACTCTTGGCGCTCCTCTTCTGTTTCTTCGTGCGAACGCACTTTCCTCCTCTCCTTCTTCGACCAACAGTAATCCAATTTCCACCGGCGCCCTGTAGGTCAACAGCGCCGATGGCGGTCGTTGTTAACCCGGGCCTCGACCGATCCGGTATGGAAGTCATATGTTTGATTCGCATCTTTGATTTGGCAAAAGTTTTACGCCGGATGCCCTTCCTGACGCAACCCTCTGTATTTATCCGGGCTTGGGACCGGCACAATAAGACACTGGCTTGTGCCCTCTTGCGGCTACATTTGGAATTATCGGACTAAGACTGATATATTTTGAGTTACAGGCAAGAAGCACTGGAAAACGGGCGTACTAGTTTCGAGTTAACAGAACTACTGTACTAGTATTACAGCTCAGCACAGTCCATCTGGACAGAGTAGTTAGAGAAATACAGTATGTCTCCTCCAGAAGACATACTGGAGTTAGTAAAGCCTTCAGAGCCTTTCAGAATAGTAGAAACTTTTTTAGAGCCATGCTCCAATTCAGAAGGTGGCGGTGATGCACCGAACAGGAGAAGGAAGGAAGAAGAAGAAGAAGAGGAGGAAGAAGAAGAAGATGAAAAAGAAATAATCAATACTTGTGCGCGTGGTTGTAAAGTTTAGAAGTTAGAGGGTCAGTTTATTTTTTAAGCACGCAATTACATCGACCGCGTTGCGCCGGAGAATCGAAAGAAGGACCAAAAAACCCAGCAGACAAACACAAACAGACGCACGCCAGTCTGAGTGAGAAAGAAATCGGAGGTTATAGTTTCGATTGACGTTATGAAGATCGAGTTCGCGCCGCTCAACATCCCGATGTGTCGCAGGCTGCAGACCGCTGCTGTGCTGCAGTGGGTCTTCTCGTTCCTGGCTTTAGGTCCTAGACGCCTACCAACCTGTGTGTGTGTGTGTGTGTGTGTGTGTGTGTGTGTGCGTTCGTGTTCGCGCCTTCGTCACTGTCATTTCTGTCTGACTTTTTGTTTTTATGTCTCGTCAGTTTTACTGTCTGTCTGCCCGATGACCTGTCCCTCTCTGTGTTATTATTATATTATATGTTTGTATTTTCTGCTGTATTTCTGTTTACCCAGCTGTCTGTCTGTCTGATCACCTGTGTCTGTCCCCCTGTCTCTTTCCACTCATTGACCCACAGCTCAGTGCTGTCTGGCAGCCTTTGTCCTCCTGGCTCTGTCTGATTGGTGGATGCTCACCCTGCTGTATGCTGGTTGGCTGTGGTGGGACTGGGACACTCCCAAATGTGGTGGTCGGAGGTCCCAGTGGGTCCGGAACTGGAGACTATGGGACTACTTCAGGGACTACTTCCCTCTGATGGTGATCTGACCTTTATTGATTGGTCTGACCTGTCTGTCTCATTATCAGTCATTGATTGATGATGACCGAGTATTAATGACTGACTGCTGGTAATGTTATTTATTTATTATTAATTTCTCATGAGTGGTTGGTGACTGCTTATTTGTGTTTGTTTGCAGATTATTAATTTTTCTTAATGTTTTGTTGAGTAGTAAGAAGTGATCATGGAGTACTGGTGACTGATTATCGAATGTATGTCTCCAGCTGGTTAAAACAGTTGATCTGGATCCAAAGAAAAACTACATCTTTGGATTTCATCCACACGGTGAGAAATGGGCTGTCTGTCTGTATGTCTGTCAGATATGCTGGTAGCTGTGGTGACCTGTCTTTCTCATAGGTGTGCTGGCTGCGGGGGCATTTGCAAACTTCTGCACGGAGGCCACAGGTTTCTCTGATCTGTTTCCTGGACTGACCTCTCACCTGTTGATGCTGCCGTTCTGGTTCAAAGTGCCACTTTTCAGAGACTATATCATGTGTGGAGGTACACCTTTCTGTCTGCTGACTACTAACTTATATTGGGTGATGTTCACTTGTTAGCAAGTGTTCCACTGTATATATTAGTAGCCGAATTTTTATTTTTAATTCAGTAACCCACTAGATTACTAAAAAAGCAAGGAAAATAACATTTAGGAGTACAAATGTCACTAAATTAGTTTTACAGTTTTGACACAAACTGACCAGCAGTGGGCTGCAATAATAATAATTTTTTTTTTTGGGGGGGGGGGGGGGGTGTTACACTAGGCTTGTGGTAATGTACTGCTGTAAGTGACAGTAACACATATGCAGGCTATATGCCACTGCTGCTAACAGCGGAAATGGCCACAGGGTCAAGTTTGAAATGCCGTATGGTTCTAGGTCAATAGCAGAAACATCTTTCATTGTCATTTCCTTTCCTTGTTTCAAATGCAGGCATTTAAAAAAATTAATAAAAATTTGGTGCCTACAAACCATTTTTCCATAATCAAGACAAGTATAAAAAGAGTCATAACCGTAAGGTTATTTGAAGATATTTTACCAGTTCTTCAGTTCCAACTGACTGGTAGAGAGTACAGATACTCGTGCTCCCTTTGGAACAGACAACAAATTACAGAAATTACCAAGACAAAAAGTCTAGTGAGGAGTCTTTTCTCGCCTATCCTCATTTAACCGGTTATGGTTAGCTGCAATCTAGTATGAATGGTTACCCTTCGTGAACTATTCAATACACCTTGAAACAGATGGAATCTCAACATTGATGTGTACAGAAAACCCACCTACACTGAGCAGTATTTTTTTTTTGATTCCCACCAGTCACTGCAACTCAAGATAGGGGTCATCAGTAACCCAAACAATCAGACCCAGAATATCCCCACCAGAACAGAGAGAAAGGTCAAGGAGCAGAAACACATTCAACACACAGAAAAATTCAAGATAATTTTCAGTCACACGAGATTGCCGTGAAAACTGGTATCACCATGAGACAGAAGGTGGTTCACGCTAAGGACCAAACGCTTCAGCACAAACAGAACAGTATAGTGTCTGCTGTCCATTCACACCTGATTGCAGCTCACCATAACACTCACAAGGATGGGTGGACAACAACTCCCTCTGGAATGGTAGCGACTTTTAATGAGACTTATTATCTGAGTATTTTCTGTATTTGATTATTTGGTTTTTTGCTCCAATGGGAGTATATGAACACTCCACCAGTCAGTCAGGACTGAAGAACCCTTTTGGATTGCGAAACGTCGTTAACCAACCTTAAGCAAATCCATTTGACCCGGATGACTGAGAACCTACACAGACGCATCATACTATAAGTATACCTTAATCATTCACATTCATTTTAGAGCAAAGCATCCATCTGAAATAGGTCTAGCCACCGTAAACAATTAATGACTAGCTTTGTTGTCAGATTAAGACTATAGCCCTCATTTCAAAGATGGTGGCAAAAGACATGTTTCATATTTGCTTTGCAGAAGGATAAGGTTTATAAACTTTGGAGTTTGCTGAGCTTGATAGTGCTCTTCCATTAAAAAAAAAACTGACTGGAGAAATTATATCTGGATATAGAATGAGCTCCAAACTCAATCAATGGTGAAAAATGCAGTTAGGTTCATATATATGTGGACATTGCCACAATTATTTTCAAAAAATCTGTTGAGTGATACATTCCAGTTTTAAAATGGACATGAACTTGGACAAGCTTGTAGCTTTCATTTGAGGGTGTCTAGATTCAATTTGTTTAAAGGTTTTTGGATTTTCAGTTCCTTATCTTGTGCCACTCTATTTAAAAGGGACCAAAGGTGATTGGACAATTGACTCCCAAGACCATTTAATGGGCAGTTGTGGGCAATTCCTTCGTTATCATTACCAATTAAAATTATGAAAGGCCTGGACGTGACTTTATGAAAGGAGACTTAACTTAAAAGGCAGTGAATGTAAACTCTCTGTCAGCTCTATTGCATGTCTGAGTAAGTTTTCATTCACCCAGGTTGAGGTATCGCGAAAAGCAAAAATAGTTAACTGGACTCTTATTGCATATAAGCAAGTCCAGTTTAGTAATCCAAGGGATTTATAAAATGTATTTCTTGTTCTTGTTCTTCTAATTCTTCCTCTTCTCCGGCATGGAGTCGTAAGCTTTCTTGAAGTCATTTAAGAATTTCCTCAATAGTCACTCAGTTCTTCCTGTTGCAGGCAACCGTTCTATCAACCAGTACCTTGTGTTTGGCTCGTCCGGTGTTACTGTAAATTTTTTTCTGAGCTCCGTTCATGTATTGAGTTATATGTTCATTCATCTTAGCCACAATCATGCCTAACAGGGCTTTCTATGTTGTGCAGAAACAGTAGTTAGGTGGGATGGGTCCGTTCTGGGGGTTGTTCGGGATTAAGACTGTCCTGTCCTGGACAACCATTGTGGACGTGTCCCATCCCTCAGCAGTTCCTTGATCTGTGCTGCGAGGTGTTTTTGGTGTGCGGTTAGCCTTTTCAGCTAGTATGCATGGATCATAATGGGGCTTTCATATTTAAAATCAAAGTTAACTTTATTGTCAAATGTACCGTATATACACGACATACAGCACAGATAAAATTGCAGTCCTCTCAGACCCATGGTGCAAACAACACAAAGTATGACACAAAGGACGATAAACATTTCTATACACTCTCTAATCCTTTAAGGGGAAAGTGACATGTGCACAGTCCCTGAGTTGATGGGGGAGAGAGAGAGAGACAGAGAGGTTGTCAGGTGCTGGGCGGGGGACAGGGCAGGGTGAGGGTAGAGTTCAGGGCTGTGGCAGGGGCCAGAGCAGGAGGGGAGTTGAGCCACCTGACCACCTGGTGAAAGAAACTACCCTTAAGCCTGCTGGTTTTGGCCCAGGGTAATAGTCTTACGCTGATCTTTGCAATTGAGATGGTGACTGGATCTCGTTTTTGCAGGTTGCTGTTGTCAGCTCCTTGATCTACTAGCCACTGGGTATTGGTGTTGGGGAATGTCTCTCTTCCACATGTCCTTCCAGAATTTTTCCATCTCAGCTTTTGGTGGGTCTGAGCAGTTATTTCCCTGCCACTGAGACAATTCAGTGGAGAAAAACTCATTTATTCTTCTGATCTCTCCGTTTTTGGTGTATCTTTTTAACCAAACTGTCACTGTTTGACAAGGACCGCGTCATCTGCAAAAAACAGAGATGGAAATCCAAGGCCACAGTACCTGACACCTTTCACCACTTGGCTGCACCTAGCGATTCTGTTTATTAAGGTTCTGAACAGAAGAGCTGACAAGTGAGAACCCTGACAGGAGTCCAACCACAACATGAATCAGACTGACTCCTGGAATACAGATACTGGCGGACTGTATCCACCCCTTCTCACAAACCACTCCCCAAAGGATGCCTCAGAGGACGTAGTCATCCAGGTTTACAAAACACATGTGGACTGGTAAGGCAAATTCCCATGATCCTTCTAGCTCCCTCCGGATCTGAGGTTCAACCAACAGCCAGAATCTCTTCTGCAGTACCCTGAATTAGATTTTCCTGGGAATGCTCGGCTGGGAATGTTGCAGAGATATGTCAGACATAACAATCCTATAGTATCCTGAGCCTTGAAATACTCTGTGCGAATCGTTTCCACCTCTTGGGTTGTGCCTCTGTGGAGCTGTTAAACAGCTACAGCGACTTCAGCCCCAGTGATGTGTGTTCAGTTCTCCAAGTTTCCACACTGCATGTCATGTGGAATTGAGGTAATCCTTGAAGTATTCCTTCCACCATTCCACTACTCCCCCAATTGAGGTCAGCGGGCCCCCATCTGTCACATAAACTGTGTACAAAGACTCGCTTTCCCCTCCTACGATGTCATAGGGTTTACCAGAATTTCTTTGGCGTCTCACTAAATCTTTCCCGCGACTGGATTTTTACCTCCTTGACGCCTAATGCTGCACATCTTTTTCCTGCTGGTACTCATCTGGTGCTTCTGGATTCCCACAGGCCAACAATGTCCTGTAGGATTCCTTCTTCAGCCTGACGGCATCCCTCACCTCTGGTGTCCACCAGCAGATGCTGCGATGACCAACACCAGCAGTCTTGGCAACAGCTACACGCAATCACCTCGGCGATGGACCATTCAGATTCCGTGTCCCTGCCATCACCGGAATGTATTCAAAGCTATGCCAAAGGTGGGAGTCGTAGAACCAGTGCAGTCACAAACTGCAACATCCCGCAACACCCCTGAATTCAAAATTTTACCCTGACCTACTTGTATAGGTCAAAAGTCAAAGCTACTGCTCTGACCTACCGTCGTTGATCAAAGCACTAGCTTTGATCCATCGTCTTTCTATGTTGTCCGGTTGCTGAGTGTACAAAAGTTGAAATTTGCCCCTGACCTAGTTTTCTCAAGGGCAAAGTCATCATGTCATTTTCATCCCCTTTGCCGCCCGAGTAATGTGTTTTTTGTTTAATCTTTCTATCTCCAACAGTTGCAAAGATATTTGGTGGACATACTAACGGACGGACGAACTAACCAACGAACTAACAAACACACGAACACTGACAATCACAATACATCACCGCTTTGAAGCAGGATGTAAGAATTATTTCCCTCATGGTTATTGGCTGGGTGACTGTATTAATTATCAAACTGTGTTCAAACTATACTCATAATAGATAGATATATACTTTATTAATCCTGGAGGAAATTGCACAAGTGATTGCACAAATGACAATGGAATTGCAGAACAGAATTACACAACGGAATTGCACAAATGACAACAGAAACGTCAGACATAGAATAGAATAGAATAGAATAGAAAGCCTTTATTGTCACTATACATGGTATAATGAGATTTGGGCAACTCCTCACAGTGCAATAATGTAACAGTAGAAAGAGTAAGAATAAGTACAGTACAAATACAAGTATATACAAACGTTACGCTGAATACCGACTACAGGTGTATACATCGAAATATGAGAAGTGCCATGCCCAGCATGGCGTATTGCATGTTCCCAATGAGGAATTGCACTGTGTGTGTGTGTGTGTGTGTGTGTGTGTGTGTGTGTGTGTGTGTGTGTGGGTAGGTATCGGTGCGTGCTTGAGTTAAGCAGAGTAATGGCTTTCGGGAAGAAGCTGTTGTGGAGCCTGTTTGTTCTAGTTTTGAGGCACCTGTATTGTCTGCCTGAGGGCAGCAGGTCAAACAGGCCTGAACTTGGTTGGGATTTGTCCTTTGCTATGTTCATTGCTCTGCTGAGACAGCGGGAGGAGTAGATCTCCGACAGGGAGGGCAGAGAGCAGCCAATGATCTTCTTAGCCGCCTTCACAACTCTCTGGAGCCTCTACCTGTCCTCCATGGTGCAGCCGTACCATACTGTGATGCAGTAGGTCAGCAGGCTTTGGATGGATGAGCGGTAGAAGGCCAGCAGCAGGGAGGGGTTCAGGTCGTATTTTTTGAGAAACCTCAGGAGGTGGAGCCGCTGCTGTGCCTTCTTGATGATGCAGTGGTGTTGTCCGACCAGGAGATATCAGCAGATGAGGACGCCGAGGAACCGGAAGGTTTGAATCTTCTCCACACACACACTGTCGATGTAGAGCCGGGCTGGGTCAGTGCTGAGCCTCCTGAAGTCGATGATGAGTTCTTTTGTTTTGCTGGTGTTCAGAGCCAGGTTATGCTCTGAACACCAGGCTACCAACTTCCGGACCTCCTCTCTGTAGGCTGTCTCGTCACCACCGGAGATGAGACTGACCACTGTGGTGTTGTCAGTAAACTTGACTATCAAGTTGCTGTCGTGGGTCGGGCGGCAGTCATGGGTGTAGAGGCAGTACAAGAGTGGGCTCAGCACGCAGCCCTGTGGGGAGCCGGTGCTCAGTGTCCGTGTGGTGGAGAGGTGGGGGCCGAGTCTCACAGTCTGGGGTCTGTTTGTCAGGAAGTCCTTTATCCAGGCACATGTGAGAGGGGGGAGACCGAGGGTGAAGAGTTGAGGATGTCCGGGATTATAGTGTTGAATGCAGAACTGTAATCCACGAACAGCATGCGGACATAGCTCTGCTGCTGCTCCAGGTGTTACAGCGCTGAGTGGAGGGCTATGGCGATGGCATCCTCAGTGGATCTGTTTGCCCGGAGGCAAACTGGTGTGTATCTAAGCCATATGGGAGAAAGTCCTTGATGTGCTGGAGGACTAATCTCTCGAAGCACTTTGTGATTACTGGGGTGAGGGCTACAGGGCGATAGTCGTTTAATGTGGTGGCTGGCATCTTTTTCGGTACCAAAATTGTTAATAATTGTTGCGGATTTTAGACAGGGTGGGATGACAGGTTGGGTCAGGGAGAGGTTGAATATCTTGGTGAAGATGGGTGTGAGCTGGGAGGCACACGCTTTTAGCACCTTGCCTGGAACTCCATCCGGGCCAGCAGCTCTGGCTGCATGCAGCTGCATTGTGCGGCTGTCTGCATGGCTCTGATCAGAAATTTACATACTCAAGTTCTAAATGCAGTGTTCTTGTTTGTGTGCATCCTTGCGTCTTTGACGCACAACTTTTGACGGGGACGCACGATCGTCAGACAGCGTGCATCCCAGGGATGCAAGCTTTAAATGCTTACAATTAAAAAAAATCGATGCTACCTTTTTCCACGATATAATATTGGGAAAAAATGCACTTCCATTCAGCAAAAAATATTCCGAATTGATCCATTTCTCCACTTAAATTTCGAACCCTGAAGTCGCCGTTATGTCTCGCGTGAGACTCACCTGCGGGATTCAGCCCTGTTAAAATCGACTTGCATTGAGAGTAATGGCAACAAGACGTCTAATCATTTTGCATGCTGCAGTGAGAGAGCGACAAATGAATCTTATATTATCACCATGCCTCCAAAAAAAACCAAATGACAATCAGTGCTTTTTCGGATAAAAATCAATCAAAAATTTATGAAGACAAAGAGACAGATATTTCTGTGGAAAGTAAGAATGAAGGTCCACCTTTACTTGCCATGCTGAACTGACCTTACACATGTTGGCCATGGTTGTTCTCTCACTGCAAGAGGACCGAAAGAGATGCATTGCAAAACCCAATGCCAAGACGGATAAAGCAATCTTAGTTCTTTGGTTTTGTTTCAACGGAATTTTTCATTTTCCATTTCCATTTCTTTATGGGCGGCAGTAGCTCCATCCATTAAGTTTTGGGCTGGGGACCAGAGGATGGCTGGCTCAAGACTCATGTTGAGCAAAATATTTTGGAGTGTGAACTGGCAGAGGAGAGCTAGAGAGGTGAAGGTTTGTCCTGGAAAGGAGAGGAATGAAGGTTAGCCGCAGTAAGGCAGTACATGTGTGTGAATGAGAGGGACCCAGGTGGAAGAGTGAGGTTACAAGGAAAAGAGATCAAGAAGGTGGAGGATTTTAAGTACTTAGGGCAGGGGTCGGCAACCTTAAACGATCAAAGAGCCAAACTGAACCAAAAAAACTAAAATCAAACCTGTCGGGAGCCGCAAAAAATTTTAAGCTTTATATGAAGGCAACACAAGCTCTGTATTCAACACAAGTCTCAACACAACTCAACACAAGTCTATATTAGCTATATTAACCTACTATCAAATTGATTAACTAGTCTACAAATGCATAATGAGATTCATGATTATTTATTTTCCATGCAGCGCATCCTGGAGAGAATGACGCACCACGTGACTACTCTGTTGTACCATATTTGGTGCTTTAAGTTTAACTTCCATCACTATATTACTGTATAATATTTTGTTGCATTGGCGAATTTGTTAAATCTGCTCCCAAATGCAGCTCACATATCAAAGATCGCTCATAAATACAGTAATCCTCAGTGTGTGATAGTGATGAACATCTCTGGACTCTTTCAGGGAGGGGAGGTGAGAGCCTCGCTGTTCATCCACGATGAATACAGTCAGCTTGAGCTCCAATGACAAAACAGTGTTGCCGCTCCTGGAGACTTTTATTGAGCTTGTTTGGGTAACGTGTTCTAAACAAGCAGTGCCATTAATTCGATCATTTCTTCTTGCAGCTAGTCGGAGTTTACATACCTGCACAATAACGCTGTCCGTTCAATATCGATCACATCACAGGACTCATCACGTTTAATTGATAATGCTGGAGTTGAATTAATGTCCTAGATTTGCTGATTGGTGATGTTGCGTCTTCTTTCCTTCACTGTCTTTGCAGAGAGAAGCATGTCTAACTTTCTGTATTATGTTTTGTTTTCATTATTTTAATGAATGAGTCCTTCGTGTAATCACCATCTATAGGAGATATAATCGGGGGGACAGTGTTTGTGTGTTGGAACCACCTTATCCACAGCGGTAACTCCGGTCAGAGAGCAGGCACCACACAGGGAACAGTTGATTTTTGGCATTTAATCAGTAACTTGTAGCATTACAGAATATAATTTCGTGGACGACTCAGTTTTGTAGTTCACTGTGCTCTCCAGAATCGCCTCCATCCAACGGATGTGTCCTTCTTGAACCCGGACCCAATTTCACCCCCTACCAGAAAAACCTGCTCTGCAGACAGGCCATACATCCATAATATTACACATAATAAGGCTGAACAAACCCAAACAGGAACACACTTGTTTGGATTAATGATAATAACTACAGAGTTCACATCACCATTATTAACAGTGTGATTAGCAGCCGGCATGGCTGGAGCGATTCACGTGACCAGCACATCTAGCGTGGCTAACATGGCCAGCCTCACTAGCGCAGCTAGCACGATTAGCGTGGCTAACACAACCAGCCTCACTAGCGCGGCTATTGCGACTTTCAATTCCCATCTAATCTGTATGAACTCATATATGCACATATATGTGTAGCGACAAGCAGCGGACCTTCTCCACTCACCACTGAATGGCCGCAGCACTGCTGTCCTTTATTAAATAGAATGTGGTATCCTCGTGGCTCTCTTTCTCTCAACCTGACACAGTCCGACAGCCCTCCAGGACAGAGTGGTAGGGCCGCGGCTGACGGCAAGGAGTAGACCCGCCCTCAGGTGGCCAGAGATACCGAGAGTCTCACCCGATTGGTCAGGATTCATGTCACATCACTCATCACCCGCCCACTGTGCTGCCAACCAATCATCACTGCTTTGTAAAACCAGGGCTACAATCGCCTAGGACCCCACAGTGCATCTGAGCTGTCCTAAAAGGTGCCTGACTAAATTTTTAAACAACACAATAACGATGATAACGTAATAAAGCGTGGGAAATTTACAACAATAAGTTTTGTTTTTTAAAGATTTTTAGCTATAAGTAGAATATCTTTCTATTTTTTTCTGTTAAGCATTTTTTATTTTGTGATTAATCTCCAGGGAGCCGCAAGGGAGGCACTAAACAGTCACATGCGGCTCCGGAGCCGCAGGTTGCCGACCCCTGACTTAGGTTCAACAGTCCAGAGCAATGGAGAATGTGGAAAAGAGGTGAAGAACCGTGTGCAGGCAGGATGTAACGGGTGGAGAAAAGTGTCAGGTGTGATGTGTGATAGAAGAGTTTCAGCTAAAATAAAAGGTGTACAAAACTGTGGTGAGACCAGCGATGTTGTTTGGTCTAAAGACAGTGTCACTGAGGAAAAGACAGGAGACAGAGCTGGAGGTAGCAGAGATGAAGATGCTGAGGTTCTCTTTGGGAGTTACCAGGATGGGTAGGATCAGGAATGAGTACATCAGAGGGACAGCACATGTTAGAGGTTTTGGAGATAAAGTCAGAGAGGCCAGACTGAGATGGTTTGGACATGTCCAGAGGAGAGATAGTGAATATATTGGTAGAAGGATGCTGAGTTTTGAACTGCCAGGCAGGAGGCCTAGAGGAAGACCAAAGAGGAGGTTTATGGATGTAGTGAAAGAGAACATGAAGGTAGTTGGTGTAAGAGAAGAGGATGCAGAAGACAGGGTTAGATGGGGGCAATTGATTCGCTGTGGCGACCCCCAAAGGGAAAAGCCGAAAGGAAAAGAAAAAAAGAAGATAGAAATATATATATACAGTATATATACACATATACAGTATACATGCAGTGCGCCCTCGTTACTTGCTGTTAATGCGTTTCAGTCGACACTGTAAAGCACTTTTGTGTCTCATGGAAGTGCGTAGCGTTCTGAGACTTACGGAACGTAGAGCACTTCCGGATGCCGTAGGCCAATAACAATAGCATACGGTGTCACGTTACTAACAAAAATCCGTGATGAGTCGAAGTCGCGAGTATTGATGCGCGAATGCGCATAGCATATATATATAATATATATTTTATTAGTATTGTATAATAAGTACAAACTACAACAGTGGAAAAATAATTTACGCTTCAGGGGAGTAATAAAGGGATTTTAACTGCTGGTTGAGTTTCTAAATTCCTTAGATAACGTTTTATATCCACTTTTATGTTGTATACAGTTCATTTACCTTTACTTGCAGATCCTTTGACAATTATTGTTCTTCCCCAAGATTCCGAATCCAGAAGTGTCAGTGCAACACTGGCTGTGGCCATATTGGTGTGTATAAATAATTTCATATAATGTAATTATAGACCTGTCACATCTGTTTACTCTCAGGTCTGGTGTCCAGCTGTAAGTCCAGCCTGTCATACCTAGTTAGTCGTCCTGAAGGAGGTAATGTGGCTGTCATCGCAGTGGGTGGAGCTCCGGAGGCTTTAGATGCCAGACCAGGAGCATTAACACTACAGGTAACATTTATTGTTAACATATTTATCAAATAACTTCTACTCCTACATCTCCTACAATCATCACTCTTACTAATGTTACTTTTTCCACTGCTGTATTTATTGAGTCAAACCTGTCTAAGAAAACCACTCAAACACTGGAAGAAATGTGACCACATAAGACCGGTGGTCTTCTTACAAAGAAAGCATATCAATTCCTAGCCTAACCCAAAATGAAACATTGTGAACAGAATGACGTATCAATGATTAATGGATTCTCGTTTCATCCGACCATACCTTCGCAACAACATTTTTGTTACAATTCAACACCAGCCCCTCCATCAAATGCTACCTTTTCGTGGTAATGGGTTTTAAGTACACTAATAATCCTGGGACAGTGTTGTCAGGGGAAATTCGCAATTGCAGGTAGCCACTGGTAGGGTCTCCCATGGGTCTTTCCATCTTCTAGGTGAAGGGTCAGACAAAGTGTGGTGGAACAGATTCCTGATGACAAGATGGAATTCCAATCGAAACCAGCCTGACGAGGGCCAATAGGTGAACAGTATGTCAACCACACCCACGCCCTATTGCATACAGTCAGATCCATAAATATTGGGACATTGACATGCTGGATTGTATGAAAAAGTTTGGGCACCCCTGATAATTTTTCAGCTGTGTCTTTATAAATCACTGGTTGTTGCTGTTTTCCCTGAAAGGAAAAGCTGAAAAGGAAAAGAAGATTTAGTAGAGCCTGTTTTTTTCAGAAATAACAGCTGCTAAATGCTTTCTATAGCTTCCAATGAGGGTCTGGATTTTAGTCGGTTATTTTTAACTATTTGTCTTCACAACACTTCTCCAGTTCATTTGGATTGATGATTGCCAGCATGATCAGCCTGCTTTAAATCACACCAAATATTTTTGACAATATTCAGATCCAGGAGTGAGATGGCTATTCCAGAACAATGTACCTTTTCTTCTGCATGAATGCCGTAGTAGAATTCGAACAGTGTTTAGGGTTGCTGTCTTGTTGACGTATCCAGCCCCAGCGTAACTTCAACTTTCTTGGATTCTTAAACATTGTAAGTATCTACTGATACAGACTAGAATCCATGCGACATTCAACTCTCAACAAGAGTGCCAGTACCTGCACTGGACACACAGCCCAACAGCATGATGGAACCACCCCCAAATTTTACTGTGGCCAGCAAGTGTTTGTTTTGGAACACTGTTTTCTTCATCTGCTATGCGTACCACCCCTTGTTATGTCCAAATAAATCAATTTTAGTTCAGAGCATCTCATTCCAAAATGAAGCTGGTTTGTCCAAATGTTCTTTAACATACCTCAAGCGACTGTTTGTGACACATGCGCAGACAAAGCTTCTTCCGCATCGCTCTTCCATAGAGCATCCCTTTGCAAAGTGTATTGAAAAATTGAACCATACACAGTGACACCATCTGCAGCAAGATGACGTTGAGGTGTGGAGCTGATCTGTGGGTTGACTTTGACTGTTCTCACCATCCGTCACCTCTGTTTATCTGACATTTTTCTTGGCTTGCCACTTCGGGCCTTACTAGAACTGTGCCTGTGTTCTTCCATTTCCTCAGTATGTTCCTCACAGTGGAAACTGACAGCTGACAATAGCTTTGAGATAGGTTTTTGTATCCTTCCCCTAAACCATGCTGTTGAACAATCTTTGTTTTCAAGTAATTTGACAGTTGTTTTGAGGCTCACCTGTATCCACTCTTCATAGAAAATGCAAAGACGACATCAGCTTACATTTGGCCACCGTGATTGGCTTCACCTTTGTATGTACTAGGTCAAGGGTCAATGAGCTTACTAAACAAATTTTGTGTTCCACTAATTAGTGCTAAAAGTATTCAAATCAATAAAACAACAAGGGTGCCCAAATTTATGCACCTGCCTACTTTTGTTTAAATTATTATTGCACACTTTCTGTGAATCTTATAAACATCATTTCACTTCTCAAATATTTCTCAGTTTGTCTGTTATATGATGTATTTAAATGAAATTGTTGTTCCGAACAAGCAGTGATTTATAAAGGAAAATCTGGAAAATTATCAGGGGTGCCCAAACTTTTTCATACCACTGTACATGTACTTTAACATTAGACTTCCATCTTTAATTTGAGGGCATTTATATCAAAATCTGGTGAATGGTGTAGGAATTACAGCAGTTTTTATATGCACCTCACACTTTTTAAGGAACAAATAGTAATGGAACAATTGACTCAAAACCTATTTCATGGACAAATGTGGGCTATTTTTATTATTTTATCCTCAATTGACAAATAATCTGGAGTTGTGACATTTGTCTTTGGAAATTGTTGCTGTCAACTCTCAATATGAGGTCCAAAGAGCTGTCACTATCAGTGAAACACGTCATTAGGCTGAAAAATTCAAAACAAGCCAATCAGAGATGGAAGGAACAGTAGGTGTGGTCAAATCAGTTGTTTTGGCACATTATAAAAAAGAAAAAAACAAACAAACAGTGACCTCAGCAACACCAAAAGATTCAGAAGACCATGAAAAACAACTGTATTTATCCACGTTGAAGAAAAAACCATTCACAACAGTTGACCGGATGAAGAACATTCTCCAGGACGTTTTCTTCTTCTTCTTCTTCTTTTCCTTTCGGCTTTTCCCTTCAGGGGTCGCCACAGCGAATCAATTGCCTCCATCTAACCCTGTCCTTTGCATCCTCTTCTCTCACACCAACTACCTTCATGTCCTCTTTCACTACATCCATAAACCTCCTCTTTGGTCTTCCTCTAGGCCTCCTGCCTGGCAGTTCAAAACTCAGCATCCTTCTACCAATATATTCACTATCTCTCCTCTGGACATGTCCAAACCATCTCAGTCTGGCCTCTCTGACTTTATCTCCAAAACCTCTGATGTACTCATTCCTGATCCTATCCTTCCTGGTCACTCCCAAAGAGAACCTCAGCATCTTCATCTCTGCTACCTCCAGCTCTGCCTCCTGTCTTTTGCTCAGTGACACTGTCTCTAGACCAAACAACATCGCTGGTCTCACCACAGTTTTGTACACCTTTCCTTTCATTTTAGCTGAAACTCTTCGATCACACATCACACCTGACACTTTTCTCCACCCATTCCATCCTGCCTGTACACGTTTCTTCACCTCTTTTCCCCACTCTCCATTGCTCTGGACTGTTGACCCTAAGTACTTAAAATCCTCCACCTTCTTGATCTCTTCTCCCTGTAACCTCACTATTCCACTTGGGCCCCTCTCATTCACACACATGTACTCTGTCTTACTGCGGTTAACCTTCATCCCTCTTCTTTCCAGGACAAACCTCCACCTCTCTAGCTTCTCCTCCACCTCTTCCCTGCTCTCACTGCAGATCACAATGTCATCTGCAAACATCATAGTCCATGGAGATTCCTGTCTAACCTCGTCTGTCAGCCTGTCCATCACCATAGCGAACAAGAAGGGGCTCAGAGCTGATCCCTGATGCAGTCCCACCTCCACCTTGAACTCCTCTGTCACACCTACAGCACACCTCACCACTGTCTTACAGTCCTCATACATGTCCTGCACCGCTCTAACATACTTCTCTGCCACTCCAGACTTCCTCATACAATACCACAGTTCCTCTCTGGGCACCCTGTCATAAGCTTTCTCCAGATCTACAAAAACACAATGCAGCTCCGTCTGGCCTTCTCTGTACTTCTCTATCAACATCCTCAAAGCAAATACTGCATCTGTAGTACTCTTTTTTGGCATGAAACCATACTGCTGCTCACAAATGCTCACTTCTGCCCTTAGTCTAGCTTCCACTACTCTTTCCCATAACTTCATTGTATGGCTCATCAGCTTTATTCCTCCGTAGTTGCCACAACTCTGCACATCTCCCTTGTTCTTAAAAATGGGCACCAGCACACTTCTCCTCCACTCCTCAGGCATCTTCTCACTATCTAAGATCCTGTTGAACAACCCAGTCAGAAACTCTACTGCCACCTCTCCTAGACACTTCCAAACCTCTACAGGTATATCATCAGGACCGACTGCCTTTCCACTCTTCATCCTCTTCAGTGCTCTCCTCACTTCATCCTGGCTAATCTTTGCTACATCCTGGTCCACAACAGTCACCTCTTCTAGTCTTTGTTCTCTCTCATTTTCCACGTTCATCAACTCTTCAAAGTACTCTTTCCATCTTCCCATCACACTGCTGGCACCTGTCAATAGACTTCCATCCCTATCCTTAATCACCCTAACCTGCTGCACGTCCTTCCCATCTCTATCTCTCTGTCTTGCCAGCCTGTATAGATCAGTCTCTCCCTCCTTACTGTCCAACCTAGCATACAAGTCATCATAAGCTTCTTGTTTGGCCTTTGCTACCTCTACCTTCACCTTACGCTGCATCTCCCTGTACTCCTGTCTACTCTCCTCAGTCCTCTCAGTGTCCCACTTCTTCTTAGCTAACCTCTTTCTTTGTATACACTCCTGTACCTCCTCATTCCACCACCAAGTCTCCTTATCTACTTTTCTTCCAGATGACACACCAAATACTCTCCTACCTGTCTCCCTGATCACATTAGCTTCATTCTCCAGGAAGTGTGTGTGTCAAAGTCAAGGATCAAATTAATACTTCATTAGAGTGAATGCAGATAGTTCATACCATGTAAGGATGGATGCCTTCCTAAGGAGGTGTTCCTGGTTTGTCCGTCTAGGAGGAGATGTAGACACAGACCCGGGACTCACTGGAGAGTTGGGGACAAGACTGTAGCCCTGTAACCCTGATCCGGATAAGCAGCTAAAGATGAGACAAGTTGATCGTCAGACTAGGTTACAGCTAGCATGCTTATGCTGTCTACCTTATAGCCATTGTACCTCTTTCTTTAGTAGTGGTTGTAAACCGCCTATAGATGTAGTAACTCCAGGGACAGGAAAAAAACTTAGTGCTAAAACAATATTTGCATGTACTGAATATTTTTTTTATTATTTCATCAGTTTACATATTTCAAAATCAATGTCAAACCCTATTTTCTATATGAATGGCAGAGACAGGTCATACATGTCAATCAGTAAGACTCTATCAGTGAGTGAGAATGGTTTGTATAATTCTCTTGGGGTCTTTTCCAGATCCGAAACAGAAAAGGTTTCATCAAGCTGGCCCTCAAACATGGGTAAGTGGTGCATTCTGAGGAAACAGACTTCTGAGAAACCAGGCCACAGGCAGTACATTATATGGGGCGGCCGTGGCTCAGTGGTGGAGCGGGTCGTCCAATGATTCAAGATCGGCGGTTCGATTCCCGCTTCCACCGAGTCATTATTCATTCACTTCTCATTCACCAAGTATGAATGAGGAGTGATTGAATAATGGATCCAATGTAAAAGCCACTTTGAGTGTCCAGAAAAGCACTATATAAATCTAATCCATTATTATTATTATTACATTGACTTTGAGTGTATGTTTGTGTGTTCGTGCCTACAGAGCTCAGCTCGTCCCTGTCTTTTCTTTTGGAGAGAATGAGTTGTTCGATCAGATGGAAAATCCCACTGGGTCAACTCTGAGAAGGCTGCAGGTAAACTTCACACACGAATCAAATATCAACTACTCTCTTTTTATACAAGTTTTGTATCCAAATAAATAAAAACTCTGTTACAATGTAAATTAATATTAAGATTAAAGATCCTTCATTAGTCCCCCATACTTTTGTTAATAATTACACACACACACACACACACACACACACACACACACACACACACACACACACACACACACACACATACACACACACACACGGGGCCTGTAGGACATGCAAATGATGGTGAGAGGTACAGTGGCAGGAATCTCCCGCACAGCTGCCTGCCACAAGGGATCTCATTGGGGCGTCTCATTAGGATGCCCCAATGAGAGCTTATAAAGGGAACCGTGTCTTGCTCAAGGGCCCCTCTGCGGTGTTCTGAGGTGAACTGAAACCTCTCCACTGACAGTTCACACTCCAAAACTTTTTTACCCGACATGGGTCTTGAGCCGGCCATCCTCCGGTCTCCAGCACAAGACTTAGTGGGCTAGGGACCCCAATAAAATTGTAATGTTTGCAAAGACTTGAAAATCATTGAAACTCCTGACTGTAGGTGTGAGTGTGTGCGTGGTTGTCTGCATCTCTGGATGGATGGATGTAACAGTAATAATGGTGTTCTCAAATTAATAATAATAATAATAATAAATTAATTTTTTATCTTACTGAATGGTGTAACACTAGGTGGAAATAAGTTTTGCGAACAAAATGTAATTCATAATCATTTGTAGAGGAGAAATGAAGACTTACAACGTGTACTATAATGTAGTAAACATAGGGCATTATATGGATAGTAGTTATTGCATGTCACACACAGGTTTCTAAGAGAGCACTGTTCAGCACACAGGCGCTAGTGTGGTGATGTCATCATGTTGTTTTGTGTCCACAGAACCGATTACAAGGCATCATGGGAGTATCAATGCCCCTGTTTCATGCCAGAGGGGTTTTCCAGTACAGCTTTGGTCTGATTCCTTACAGGAAGCCCGTCTTCACTGTCGGTAAGACTGGGACATTAATGTAATTCTGTGTTTAATCTAGGGTGAATTGAGTCTTTGAGGGGTAGCAGTAGCTCCAGAGTATAGTGTATGGATTGGTAGGTCGAAATGTCAGTTCCTCTTGAGCACTGTTGAGGTGCTGTTGAGCAAAGCACCAAACCCCAAAGCTGCTCCAGGGCACCGCAACGTGGCTGCCCATCACTCCATCTTTCTCCACAGTTGGTTGTCTACAGGCCCTTTGTGTATATGTGTGTGTGTACACATGTGCACTAATCTACATGTGTGTAATACAGTATGTACTATAGTGTAATAATGCAGTATGATAAAATAATACATCATCAGAAACTGTTTTGGGGCATTTTGCCTGGATTCAGATGGGATAACGGAAGATAACAGTGACTGGACTTGGGGAGGGGGACTGAAGGGGTATTGTGACTATGCCAGTAGCAGGAATAGAGCCTGCTGCAACTGCTGGAGGGCTGCAGCCTCTGTACATGTCAATTTGCAGTTACAGCAGTAGCACTAGCACCACCTGCCTGAAATGTGTACTGACCTTTTTTTTGTAAGAGTTGATTTAATTAAAATGGAATCTATATTATTTGGTTTTCACAACATTCATTGGAAAATGGTGCACATTTACATGGTGTTGTCTAGCGCCACATGTTGGAACTGAAAATTGACAGTATAAGGTAATGCACAGTGTGCTTTGGAAGAGAATTGGTGCTTTATCTAATCTCGCTGTCTGTTTTTTCAGTGGGGAAGCCTATCCCAGTTACCCAGACACCAAATCCCAACAGTGAGGATATTGAGAGTCTTCATCAAACTTACCTGCATAATTTGATTGACCTATTTGAGCAGCACAAACAGACCTATGGCCTTAATGAAAACCAGCACCTGAACTTAGCGTAAACTCCTGACCATCAATCTCTCTCTCTCTGTCTCTCTCTCTCTCCCTCTCTCTCTCTCTCTCATAGAGAACTCACACTGATTGTGTGAATTCTTTTACTTAGAAAGACGAGAGAGTTCTGTAATTTTCATCATAGATACACTTCAACTGTGAGAGGCAAAATGAGAAAAAAAATTGTAGGATTTATTTGTATATTATGGTGGATTATAACAAGTATTTGGTCAATAACAAAATTTCAACTCAGTACTTTGTAACATTACCTTTGTTGGCGATGACTGAGGTGAAACAAGTGCAGTGCAAATGAGCCAGCAAAATTTTGGAAAAAACAGATGATCTTTTCTTTATGGCAGCATCCTAACGAAGCAAAAACTCAGTCAAGTTATTTTTAGAATCTCTGCTTCATCTCAGAGAAAATTCCTACATGCTAAAAAATAAGTAGAACTTACTTCATATTCAAACAGATGGTTTATTGTAGAGTGGTGAGAGTTGAATACAGAATACAAGATCTCGGGTTCCAGCTTCGGTCACACTCAGTCGCAGTCACGAGGTGGGAACCCCGAAAAATAGAACAGGCTGCTTTTATAGTTGTCGCAAGGGAAATAATTTATTTTCTCTAAGAACTACCCATCTAACTCCGTATTTGGTGTCTCCTAAACTAACTAACCATACGATTGACTAAGTAGATATGTGCCATACAATCTTTGTAAAAGTTTGAAGGTGAGACCTAGAATGCAGGTCTGACCATGGGGGGCTGGAGAATGCAACTGCATCCTTTTGTGCTACAACCATGCATACAGTGCTAAGAATGCTATAAAACAATTCATATAAAATACAAGGTACCAGTCTTGAGTGTTATTTTATTACATGAGCACATATAACTCTTCAGTACAACCCCCAGGAATTAAAACATTCAGGATGTTACAATCACAGTTTCACACTCAAATTGTAATTAAACCTTGCTAAGGACTTTTATCATAACTGGGTGGGCTCATTTCTATAAAAGGCTATTGAGATGTTTTGTGTTAAGTCGTGTTTTATTTTTCATTTCACTGCATTGTCTGTGTTCTGTTTGATGAACTATCGATCAACGGTTATCATGGGAGACGTCTTTTGTACTTTTGTACTTGTCCCTTAAAAATAAACTAATACCGGTAAATTAAAAATCATTGTATTTATGTTAATATGGGTGGGTCTAAAAATAATTTCATGTAAAAGTGCCATTTTTCCATGATTCAATTCAAAATGAAGCTATCATATATTTGTGACTTACGACATAAAAAACAGAAATTTTTCAAGCCTGATATTTTTTTCAGCACAGCTCATGACATTAGAAATCTGATATCTCAAAATATTAGAATATTTCATACAATAATTCATTAATAATAATTTAGAATATGGAAAAGTCAAACTTCTGAAATGTCCTTTGTCCTGTTCTTTGAGCTCATTCAGATTCAGCTACCATTCCCACAGACTGCAGCTCGTCATGACAGTTTACATGAGGATAGGCAGGACAAGTCTTCTCACTTATTGTCTTGGTGGTTTTGGCCATTTGTTTTTTTTTTCTGCTTCACCAGTGGTACACCTGCAGCCTGTACCAGTTAGATAGAACTAAAGAGACCTCTTGGATGAAAGCTTAAATGTCTTCAACCAACTTTAAGCAACTGTTTGCTTTAGATTTATTTCAACCTAGATGACTGAAACCTACATACAGACATACAGTTGATATAAAACGTCTACACACCCCTGTTCAAATGCTAGGTTTTCGTGATGTAACAAATCTAAATCAAGACAAATGATTTCACAACTTTTCCACCTTTAATATGACCTTTAAGCTGTACAAGGCAATTTTACAAACTGAACAATCGTAACAAACTGAAACCTTTAAGAAAAAACATAAAATAAAAAAACTTCAAATGACCTGGTTGCATAAATATGCACACTCTCAAACTAATACTTTGTTAAGGCACCTTTGGCTTTCATTACAGCACTCAGTCTTTTTGGGTAGGAGTCTATCAGCGTGGCACATCTTGAGACAGTAAAATCTGCCCACTCTTCTTTGCAAAACTACTCCCAATTTTTCAGATTCTAGGGCATCTCCTTTGCACAGCCCTTTTCAAATCACCCCAGAGATGTTCGATGGGATTCAGGTCTGGACTCTGGCTGGGCCATTCCAAAACTTTAATCGTATTCCGGTGAAGCCATTCTTTTGTGAATTTGGATGTGTGCTTTGGGTCATTTTCGTGCTGAAACATGAAATTCCTCTTCATCTTCAGCTTTCTAACAGACCCGAACGTTTTGTGCCAACACTGACTGGTATTTGAAACTGTTCATAATTCCGTCCATTCTGACTAAGGCCCCAGTTCCAGCAGAAGAAAAACAGCCCGAACGCATGATGCTGCCACCACCATGCTTCATTGTAGGTATGGTGTTATTTTGGTGATGTGCTGTGTTGTTTTTGCGCCAAACATACCTTTTGGAATAATGTCCAAAAAGTTCAACCTTGGTTTCATCAGACCATAACACATTTTCCCACAAGTGTTTGGGAGACTGCAGATGTCTTCTTGCAAAATCCAGCCGGGCTCGGATGTTTTTCTTTGTTAGATAAGGCTTCCATCTTGCCACTCTACCCCATAGCCCAGACATGAAGAATACGGGAGATTGTTGTCACATGCACTATACAGCCAGTACTTGCCAGATATTCCTGCAGCTCCTTCAGAGTAGCTGTCGGCCTCTTGTGAGCCTCTCTGACTAGTTTTCTTCTTGTCTTATCAATTTTGGACGGGCATCCTGTTCGTGGTAATGTCACTGTTGTGCCATACTTTCTCCACTTGATGATGATGGTCCTGATTGATATCTTTGAATAATAAGATCCATCTGACACTTTGGAAGCTCTCTGTGGACCATGGTTTGTGCTGGAAGATGTGGCTACAAACATGTCAGGAAAAACCTCGTAGAACGGCTGAACTTTATTTAGGGTTGATCAGCGGAACCGTCATTGGTGACAGGTGAGTGCTGACACCAGTTAAAACATGAATTTGAATGTTACTGGTCCAATCTGAACACAGCCACATCCCCAGTTATGAGAGAGTGTGCACAGTTACGCAACCACAATCTCAGTTGTTTATTTTTATTTCACCTACCTGAAAGATTTTGTTTTGTTTTTCAGTTGTGTTGTACAGGTTATAAGTCACAATAAAGTTAGAAAAAGTTGTGGAAAAATATGTCTTGATGTCATTTGTTACATCATGAAAACCTGGCATGTGAACAGGGGTGTGTAGACTTTTTTATATATCCACTGGCTCATCACTTGAGAAATGAGAACTCAGTCCAATGGCATATTTTGCAAGTGACATCAAAGTTGAATCACAAGACTTCTTAGCCCAGGTAAAATGGTTTTCATATCACTTGTATTTCAGAAATGTCTGTATGCTCGCAATGTGACATATGTAGCCCACCTCTTGGGCTCATCTGTGTGGTGCTTGGACTCCAGCTTTAATCCACTCGTGAAGCCCCCAAAGTTCTTCATTGGCATTGCTTGCCAAACCTCTCAAGACTTTTTTTCTACTCCTTTGAGCTCTAGGCCAAATTGTTTTTAAATTAAAAGGAGCTTTTGTTTACATCTAATGAGTTATCACTTTCTGAAATAACCTTTACACATTCTAGGATATTGATTTTTAGATGAACCTGTACGAGTGTGTCAAAATATATGTCCATATGAATTTTGAGGTCGAAGCTGCTCACTGAGAAGGAAGCACTGATAATCATAGTAAGTACCTTTGAATATGCTCTGGCACTTCATTGCATGTTGTGACATGCACTAACTGTGACTTGCTACCGTGCCTCTGCAGGCAGGCACGTCCCTGAATTTGTGTGCATTGCAGACAGTGATTTTTTTTCACAATATCATTGTCTTATTCTGCTGTGATGCATTAAGAACATATAGCAAATGTAACCCCTTTATGTTAACACTATTGCACATACAGGTACTGTATGTCAAAGTCAAGGCATGTGGGCGAGATCTGGCCTGTGACAAATTATTTATGACCCGCCGGATGATTTTTAATTAGAACCTGCCTGCAGGCCACCTTGGACCTGCTGGTGTGTTTTGGACACAACAGAACTATATTCCCCACAATACAATGGTAGCAGAATTCACTGTAGTGCAACAAGCGGGCTTTGGTTTCATTGTTTATCATCAGACAGAGCGAAGGTTGAATTTGGCTACTCCCCTCCTCAAAAATGGCTAAAATGGAGGTGGACGCTGAGAGCAGGGGGTTTCAAGCCAGGTGGGAGTATATGTTCAGAGAGGTCAAAGGTAAACCTGTGTGTGTCTTCTGCTCAGTTTGCACATTTCATCCCCGACTCAGTGCTCCAGCTACGCATCTAAGCTGCTTGGACACTGTATGTTTAGCTGCACATACGTGTGTAAACAATTCTCTCTGATAAAGCTGAACAAAGTGTCACACAGGAGCCTTCTGACTGATAAACACCTTCACTCAATCCTGGGGATTTCCTCAGCTCAGAGCCTGACCCTGAACATTGATGAACTTGTATGAAAGATGAGACACCGTCAAATATCAGGCTCAGCCTCAGACAAATGAGCATCACAGAGCAGTAACGTATTTTCAGTTTTAAATTCAGTTACATTTTTACATTTGTTTCTACAAGACGTGATATCTCTTTGAAGTCAGTATTTTGTCTAGAGTGCCATAGATTTTTGTATTTTATTATATTCAGTTGAATGGACTCAGGGAAAATTGCAGATAAGAGCCATGAGAAAGGATATAACTGATTTGATGGAGTTTTTTTTATTTTACTGTTTGAAAGCAGTGATTGGTAGGATCGTAGAGTACAATAATTTTTTATCATTTTTAATTTTTTTGCACAATAATGCATTATTTTTGTGCATGCGCAATATTATTATTGTTCATGACATAATGCATGCACATAATGTTTTTTCAGTTTATAATGCATACAATTTCATTTATGCATTCATCTTGGTATTATGGAACATATTTTGTTTTTGAAGGACATTTACTTTTTTGTTGTTTGCCTGTTGAAAAGGTTTACCTTTGAAGTTACTGACAGAACCATAAGAAAATATTTTTTTATTTAGTCATTAAATAATATACACTGTGTTCAATAGGCTATGTTCATTTCAATATGTTTTAATAAACATTGAACCAGTCTGGCCCTCGGCTTGTAGCAATTTTTTTTTTTTTTGGCCCTCCGTGTATTTGACTTTGACACCCCTGCTCTACTGTAATCATAAAAGTTCAAAATCTACTTAATCTACTTTAACTGAATAATGTAATTTATATTGCTTTCAAAATGGAACTCTTATCTAAATTGTGAAGTTTGTTAAAGATGAGACCATAGGAAGTAGTTATATCTGCTTCTCGTTTAATGTTGAGATGGAATTCCGTTGCCCTAACGTTACTCTTCTGCGGTTGCTCATACATTTACATTCTTTTGGTTTTGGTGACCTCAGAAGAGTTAAATATCTGCACTCTGTAACAGTGAGAACTGGAAACCTCTTATCAGAAACGTTTTCTGACTTTAAACAGAAGTCCAGTTGGTTTAACCTTCAAGTACCACTATGACCCAGTAATTGAGAATTGAGAATCTGCACCGACATATTACTTTCTCCATCCGCCCATCTTCAACCGCTCATCTGGAGCCGAATCGCAGAGGCAACAGTCTGAGCAGGGATGCTCATACTTCTCTCTCCCCAGACACTTCCCCTTGCACTTCGGAGAGATCTTGAGGTTTTCCCAGACCAGCTGAGAGACATTGTCTCTGCATTGTGTTGTAGGTCTTCCCCAAGGCTGCCTCTAGGTAACGCATGCCCGGAACACCTCCCTAGGTGTCCAGGAGGCATTTGCTACAAATGCCCGAGCCACCTCAGCTGTCTCTGCTTGATATGGAAGAATGGAGGAGCAGTGGAGAAAGCTCATTTTAAGTACTTGTATGCAAGATCTTGTTCAGTTGGTCATGAACCAAAGGCCATGGCCATAGGTGAGAGTAGGAACATAGATTGACCAGTAAATCGAGAGCTCCGTCTTTCAATTGAACTCCTCTTCGTAACATAATTTCCAGCATCAAAGTTCAGGGGAAATCAAGATCACAGCAGTCTTCAAGGAACTTTCTACAAGTCCAGCTGATTAATTTAAACTACTCTGGATCATGTGGATCGATCTACTGGCGCCAGATTTAACTGGAATTAGAGTCCACGGTCTTTCAGTCCCGAGTGAAATGAGAAAAACAATGGAGGTAGATTCTCCATTTCTATCGGTGTGAAACAGTGGAATTCTGCATTCTTACCGTCAGCTACAGCGGAACAAAAAACTCGGACGGCTTCCTAGTCGGAGTTTTTTCAGAGGGACAACAAGCGGAAGTCAACAAATACGTTTAGTAGCTTTAGCTTGGATGTTCCTGAAGCAGTGAAAGTGGGGTTTATCTTAGTTTTTGTGGTATTTAGTTCAGTTAACAAAATGTCTTCACTTGATTTTTTGTGGAGTTTTATCATAAATCGTCTAACAGCTGCTGAACTGGAGGTTATTGGAGCTTTAAAAAAAACTACGTGAAGAAGGAAGCAGAGAGAAACTATCAGCGCCGGCTGCTGAAGCTCTGCCTGAGAGCCGAACTGAAGTTACACAGGATAGATACACAAAACGGCATTTAATGAACCCAACAGAGGACCTGAAGTTCCATTCAGCCATATTTAACAAACGTAACTAAGTTCCTTCATGTCTGCGTTTGTTTCATAGCATTAGTTTGTGTCATGGTATTAATTTGTAGTCATGATAAAGTGATTCTCCTGTTGTTCCTCCAGATCGCCAACAGCATCATGTCTGTAAGGAGGAGAAGGTGGAGGTTCCTGCTGACCAGCAGTTCTGGAACCAGGAGCTGACCAGTGTGGACCAAGAGGAACCACAGGTTCTACACCTGAAAGAGGAACCAGAGGAACTCCGCAGCTGTCAGGAGGGAGAGCAGCTGGTCCTGAAGCAGGAGACTGAAGCTGTTGCGTTGACTCCTACTCATGAGGAAAATGACCAGGGTGGAGATCAGACTCTGTTCATTAAAGCTGAAGATGTTGCAGCACAGACAGAGTCTGTTGTCAAGCTGCCGGTTATCAGCTCTGTGGTGGGAGCAGCAAACATTGAGCTGTTGATGTCTAGCAGCTCTCATGTATCCTTCAACCATCATGAGAGAGGAGAAACAAGCAGAAAAGATGTTGAGACTGAGTCTCAGTTTCAATCCCAGGGAACGAGTAACACCAGTAAGACGCCATTTGTTTGCACAATATGTCAGAGGGGTTACACAAGATGCAAGAAAGACCACATGAGAATCCACACATAGTATTAGTTTGTAGTCATACAGAGTTCATTTTAGCTCAAGAAAGTAGTGCATCCCTGAGATGTGCTTCAACAAAAATGTATGCATCACAACATGACGTTTATGCATCCCAAAAGTAATAACAGGATATATGGTAGAAGCGTACGCAAGGATTGGGTTTTGCCAGTCATACAATAATACAACCTGTTAATTTTAACGATTTTATTAACGATGTCATAACTGTTTAAGTAAAAAAATTAAAATTATATATTTTTATCAAAATGTTAATGCCTGGTAGTCATTAAAAAAAACAGTTTAAGTAATAAAGATGGAATACAGTTTTTTCACTTTTGCTTTTCACTGAATAGTTTTCTTTGCCTTTAATTCATATGTTCTCTTGTGGACAGTACACCAAGCTGACAGAGCCTTCTCACACATTTTTTCTGAGATGCATTTTGTCTTGGGTGCTGACATTTAGCCATGCCTCACCTATGGAAAAAATCGCATCCATTACGGTACAAATGTTTGGATTTTTACTTGTTTTCGCTTAGCTTCTTCTTTATCTTCTTACGTACTGTCCACAATAACAACTGTCTCTTTTTTTTCATTAACTTTTGGTTGTTTTTTATTCAGGGAAGCACTCATTGTCCCTTGGGTTTTCTCAAACTTTTACCTGTTTTTTGGAGGCATGATGATACTGTGAGACGAAGTCGTCACTCTCTCACTGCAGCGTGCAAATTGAGCAGGCGTCACATTGCCGTTTGGTCGATTTTATGCATTCATTCATTCATTGTCACAACCGCGGGGAGCTGGAGTCTATCCCAGCTGACTGAGGGTGTGAGGCGGCGGAAACTCCAGGGGCGATGCCTGTGCTCTGCAGGGCCACACTGTGACACAGACAAACATACACACACTCACTCCTACGGTCAATTTGGACTGGCCAATTAACCTGAAATGTGTTTTTGGAGGAGGGAGGAATCCGGAGAACCTGCAGAGAACCAACACAGACACGAGGAGAACGTGCAAACTCCGCACAGAGCGGGACTCGAACCTGGAACCGCCTCACTGTGCGGTGACAGCGCTACCTACTGTGCCACCGTGCCGCCCCTGGTTGATTTAATCAGACTGAATCACACAGATGAGTCTCATGACGAGAAACTCACGCAAGATCAAAACAAAATGGCAATTTCCGGGTTCAAAATTTAAGTGGAGAAATGGATAAATTGTGAATATTTTTGTTGAATGGAAGTGCATTTAAAGCTTGCATCCCCGGGATGCACATTGTCTGGTGATCGTGCGTCCCTGTCAAAAAATGCGTAAAAGAAGCAAGGACGCACGTAAACGAGAACATTGGTCATAGCATTACAGGCAGTTGTTAGTCATATTATTAGTTTGTAGTCATAGTATTAGTTTGTGTCTTAGCATTAGTTTGTGTCATAGTATTAGTTTGTGTCTTAGCATTAGTTTGTGTCATAGTATTAGTTTGTGTCTTAGCATTAGTTTGTGTCATA
Source organism: Antennarius maculatus (assembly GCA_013358685.1). Classification (NCBI taxonomy): domain Eukaryota; kingdom Metazoa; phylum Chordata; class Actinopteri; order Lophiiformes; family Antennariidae; genus Antennarius; species Antennarius maculatus. Next base: position 15,154,493 of record CM023624.1, read on the forward strand.
GTATTAGTTTTTAGACACAGTATTAGTTTTAGTCATAGTACCAGTTTGTGTCTTAGTATTAGTTTGTGTCATGGCATTAGTTTGTCATATTAATTTGGAGTCGTATCAGTTAGTGTGATCGTATTAGTTTTTAGTCATGGCATTAGTTTGTAGTCATGGTAGTAGTTTGTGTCATACCATTAGTTTTTTTCATAGCATTAGTTTGTGTCATAAAATTAATTTGTCTCAGCATTAGTTTGTGTTAGCTCCACACCTATATATTTGAATAAGCTCACTTGAAAGTCTCACGCTGTAACACTGTCACCAACTCCAGCCACTACTTGTCAATCAAGTGCCCGACCAATCACGGCGCATCTGCCAGAAGAAATCACATGAACAATATGGCGTAAGACATCTGCTATGTTAGAAGAAATAGCTATACATGGACATCCATCCATCCATCCATCTTCTGCCGCTGTATCCGCCGCAGCGGGTCACGAGGAGCTGGAGCCTATCCCAGCCAGCAGAGGGCCTAAGGCAGGGGACACTCCGGGCTCCCAGTTAACATAATTTTAGAGTGTCATAACTGTTCCAACAATTTTCATGTTTTTGAGAAGAAAGTCCAAACAGCAGGAACGAGACAGAAAACGGCAACAAATTCTGAGCGAATCTCAGTGAGGAAAGGATTGTGTCACAAAAAGAGAAGTACTAATTAGCCAGAGCCAATGAATGTGGGGTATACAAAAAGTATGTCCGTTTACACAATGACTGCTTCGGCCAAAAAGGAAATTTTTATTTGCGATGTCCGTCCGTTTGAGAACAGCAGGGGGGGAAAACTTTTCTAAATGCTGTTGTGCCGTCATCAAAGAAATGGTAAAAACTCAATTGAAAATGACGAAATCAAAGCTTCGCTTTGCACGTTTATTAAGTTTCCTTCCAGCCTTGCTCATGTGCGTAATCAACAACCAATCAATGGTCAAAACAACAAGGAAACATCATCAGACCATCCAGTTATGTTTCTGCTGCAGACACTTGAGTTTATTAATGCTCCTCCAATGAAGACGAGCTGAATCCCTACTGTGATCTCATTCTGTACGGATGATTTTGAAAAGTGTCTCCACCAGATTATGGAAGTCAGGATGGCATCGGCACTGTAATGGACGTCCCGCTGGTTTTGGTCCCTGGTGTCTAACGCTCGCAACAGGATGTTTCCAACTCTGGAAAGTGACATTATCAAAAACTTCAATTTCTATTGTTCTAATAAAATGTCGAAATCACTGTTCAGGTAGTAAAGTAATCGAGAAGGAATATGCGCTAGCATACATGACACCACCGTGTCTCACGTTGTGTTGCAGCAAAAGCTCGGCTAGTATCAGGTGGCTATTGTTTAGCTGGAGCTCTCCATGTTAGCAGTGTAGCGTTAGCTCCATAGAACAAGATAGCTATTTATTCTTTTCATATGTTGGATATGAAGTCTGATATTATTGTTTAATCGTGGAATTTCCACGGGTTCCCGCTAGTAGTGTTAGTTTGTAGTCATAGTATTAGTTTGTGTCATAGTATTAGTTTGTGTCATAGTATTAGTTTCTGTCACAGTATTAGTTTGTAGTAATAGTATTAGTTTCTGTCATTAGTTTGTAGTCATAGTACTAGTTTGTAGTCATAGTATTAGTTTGTGTCATAGTATTAGTTTTTAGTCATAGTATTAGTTTGTGTCATAGTATTAGTTTGTAGTAATAGTATTAGTTTATGTCATTAGTTTGTAGTCATAGTATTTGTAGTCATGGTAACGTGATTCTCCTGTTGTTGTTCCTCCAGATTGCCCACAGCATCATGTCTGTAAGGAGGAGGAGGTGGAGGTTCCTGCTGACCAGCATGTCTGGAACCAGGAGTTGAAGTCCAGTGTGGACCAAGAGGAACCAGAAGTTCTCCACCTGAAAGAGGAACCAGAGGAACTCCACAGCTGTCAGGAGGGAGAGCAGCTAGTCCTGAAGCAGGAGACTGAAGCTGTTGTGTTGACTCCTACTCATGAAGAAAATTACCAGAGTGGAGATCAGACTCTGTTCATGAAAACTGAAGATGGTGCAGCACAGACAAAGTCTGTTGACAAGCTGCCGGTTATCAGCTCTGTGGTGGGAGCAGCTAACGGTGACCTGCTGATGTATGGCAGCTCTCATGTATCCGTCAGCCATGATGAGAGAGAAGAAGCAAGCAGAAAAGATGTTGAGACTGAGTCTCAGTTTCAATCCCAGGGAACAAGTAACACCAGTAGGAAGCCATTTGTTTGCACAATATGTCAGAGGGGTTACACAAGACGCAAGAGTTGGAAAGACCACATGAAAATCCACACAACAGACGCACATAGGTGTATAACATGTGGGAAAGATTTTAGGTTCAATAGTGAGTTGATAAGACATGAGAGAATCCACAGACGTGAGAAGCCTTATGATTGTAAAACATGCGGGAAAGATTTCATACGGAAAAATTCCTTGACTGAACACATGAGAATCCATACAGGTGAGAAGCCTTACAGGTGTGAAACGTGTGGGAGAGATTTTAGATGTAATGCTAACTTGACAAAACACATGAGAATCCATACAGGGGAGAAGCCTTACAGATGTGAAACATGTGGTAAAAATTTCACAAACAAAAAAAACTTAACTCACCATATGAGAATCCACACAAGAGAGAAGCGTCACAGCTGTACAACATGCGGGAAAGATTTTAGGTTCAATAGTGAGTTAAAAAAACACGCAAGAGTCCACACAGGTGAGAAGCCTTATAGTTGTAAAACCTGTAGCAAATGTTTCACCCAGAAAACAAACTTGACTAACCACATGAGAATCCACACAGGTGAGAAGCCGTACAGGTGTGAAACATGTAGGGAAAGTTTTAGGTTGAATTGTGAGTTGATAAAACACACAAGAATCCACACAGGTGAGACGCCTTACAAGTGTGAAACATGTGGTAAACATTTCATACAGAAAAAAACCTTGACCCACCACATGAGGTTCCACACAGGTGAGAAGCTTTACAGGTGTGAAACATGTGGTAAACATTTCACACAGAAAAAGAACTTGACTCACCACATGAGAATGCACACAGAGTGAGAGGCCTTACAGTTTTAAATGTGTTGAGAACTTTTCAGGTATGTTAATGACACAAACATGTCCACCCTGGTGTATTAAGTAGCATTGTTTGGGAATATATAGGTAAAGATTCTGTTCTTTCTGTATTGTTCACAAATATGTTACTGTCTCAGAACCGTCGCGTTTGAATCAAAACGCAATTTTTATTCCGAAAACTTCTTGTGCAATTTAATCCTAACAACAATATAGATAAATCTGTTGGAGTACATTAAAATTTAAATGAATTCTGTCCCCTATTTTTTTTGTCAGGCTGTGGTGGAATAAATGAAAACTGATTTTGCTATTGAATTGAAACAATCACATTTTGGATCCTGTCAACTTCAATGACAAAAAAATAAACCTTGGATTATTTCTTAGTCGGAGGTTTTCAACAAGCGGTGATCATCGAATTTTTTGAAATTTGTTGTGTGTGGTTAGGTATTGTATTTTCCTTACCATAAGGTGCGCTTAAAAGATTAGACAAGATAAGCCTTTATTGTCCCACAGCGGGGAAATTTGTGCGATCATGGCAGCGGGGGGGGGGGGTGTCATACATAAATACTTAAATAATATACATACATATTAACATATGCTACATATGAGATATAAGATATGCATATTCACATGTGGGTGGCACGGTGGTGGGTAGCGCTGTCGCCTCACAACACGGCGGACCCGGGTTCGAGTCCCGCTCTGCGCGGAGTTTGCATGCTCTCCCCGTGTCTGCGTGGGTTCTCTCCGGGTTCTCCGGCTTCCTCCCACCTCCAAAAGCATGCGCTTCAGGTTGATTGGCCGGTCCCAAATTGACCGTAGGAGTGAGTGTGTGTGTGAGTGATTGTTTGTTTCTATGTGGCTCCGCGGTACACTGGCATCGTGCCCGGAGTGTCCCCTGCCTCGCGCCCTGAGACTGCCGGGATAGGCACCGGCTCCCCCGCAACCTGCGTAAGCAGATTAAGCAGGTTAGGAAAATGAATGAATGAATGAATATTCACATATATTAAACATATTAGCATATATCATAGTATCAGAAATTTACAAATTATATTTACACTGCAAAAAACTATCCATTACAAACTACAGAACTGTGGATTACATTTGGTCATCCAGATTTTGAGTGTTGTGTTCTTTGACTGGTCCGCTGGGAGGACTGCTGGTTATACAGTCTGACGGCCTTGGGCAGGAAGCACCTGCGATAGCGTTCCCTCACGCATCTTGGGAGAAGCAACCTATCGCTGAAGGAGCACTCCAGTGATCTTAATGTGCTCTGCAGAGGGTGGGAGTGGTTCTTCCTCATCGATGACAGCTTGGCTATCATCCTCCTCTCCACCATCACCTCCACTGAGTCCATGGAGCATCAGCCTGTCCAGTCTCTGTCGGCCGCAGTGAGGCTGCTCCCCCAGCAGACCACCCCATGAAAAATAGCTGAGGCTACCACAGTGTCATAAAAAGTCTTTAGGAGTGGCCCCCGCACTCCAAAAAGCCTTAAAAGCCTTTAATTCTCTCAAAATTGATGTTGCGCCTCTTAACACGAAGCATCTTATGTGTGCACTGTCACCATCTGAGGGAGTCATAAGGTGGTGGTAGGGGAGAGTGCAGCTAGACACCATAGGATTGTGGTGTGTGATCTGAAACTGGTGGTGGGGAAGAAGATTAATATAGTCATGGAAGTTAAACTTGAGGCACCAAATACGGTACAACAGAGTAGTCACATAATGTCATTCTTTCCAAGATGTAATGCAGAGAAAATAGACATTTAATCATAAATGTTCATTATGTATTTGTATCGTACATTTTGACAACAAGCTAATATAGCTTATATACACTTACAGCCTCTGCTGCCTTTATGTAAGACTTATCTAAGGCTTTAATTATTTGCGGCTCCAGACAGATTTCATTTTAGTTTTTTGGTCCAATACAGCTCTTTGAACATTTTGGATTACTAACCCATGGTCTAGGTGATTCTGGTGAAGGAATATAAAATGATCTTCAGTTCTGGCATTAGAACCCCCAGTGGGACACAGGGTCAAACAAAAGCTTGATCTAGAAGCTTGTCTCAGGAACTGGACTTGGGCTCAAAGAAGCATTTTCCACTCACTGTCTCACACCAGTGGCTAAAATCAGTTTTGATAAAAAGAAGAGCTTGAAAACAAGGAAATAGCTTATTGAATCTCATAAAAGACAAAGTGGGACAAAGAAAAGAGAAAATACAGATTAATTTTTTGTAAGACCTGACAATAGTGAAACTGGACTGAGACAACAATGAATTTAATTGAGTGTTTCAGTAACAGTTGAAGAATGCAATGTTAAATGGCTGTAGATAAGAGATTAGAGCCTGGACTGACAAATATTGTGTCAATTTTCCAACACAGGCACTACCTCAGCTTATGAGTTGGGCAATGCATGCGGAAAAAGTATGCAGAAATAAGAAGACACAGAGGAAGGGGAAGAGGCAGAAGTCGAGACAGAGGTCAAGGAAGAGGTGGATTCAGAGGAGAACGTGGAGCATCGAGACAGGATGTTGAGTGTTACAGTTGTGGAAAGAGAGGACATTTTGTAAGAGACTGCAGGACTGTAGGAGAAGGTAGAAGCAAGCATGACGAGGTGAAGGAAGAGAGCAACAGAGGCAAGCAATAGAAAATGAGTCATTTGGGCAGGAGTGGGAATCGAACCGCTGATCTTTGATCATTGGACAACCCGCTCTACCATGGAGCCACTACCACTGAACAGGTTCAGTGCCCAACAATGAGGTCAGCAAATGGACAAATTGATAAGCAACCAATAACAAACCGTGTGACAATAGAAGATCCAGAGACAGACAGAACAGTGACAGTTTCTGTGGTTGCATCATTTGGTTGTCCATTTAATCTGTTGGGACGTGATGCGTTGTCACAGTTGGGACTGTCCATCATGCCAAGTTAGCAAGGAAAACCACAGTGAAACAAGCCAGGTTCACACAGTGAAACAGTCTTAGTTCACACAGTGAAACAGTCCAGGTTCACACGATGAACAGTCCAGATCCACACAGTGAAACAGTCCATGTTCACATGGTGAAACAGTCCATACACGAGCTGTGAAACAGTCCAGGTTCAAGCTGTGAAAACGTCCAGGTCCACACAGTGTATCAGTCTAGGTCCACGCTGTGAATCAGTCAAGGTTCAAGCAGTGAAACAGTCCACGTTCATGCAGTGAAACAGTCCAGGTTCACACGGTGAAACAGTCTACGTCCCCACAGTGAAACATTCCAGGTTCATACTGTAAAACAGTCCAGGTCCACACTGTGAATTAGTCCAGGTTCAAGCAGCGAAACAGTCCAGGTTCATGCAGTGATACAGTCCGGGTTCACGCAGTGAAACAGTCCATGTTCATATGGTGAAACAGTCCATACACAAAGCTGTGAAACAATCCAGGTTCAAGCAGCGAAAAAGTCCAGGTCCACATAGTGTATCAGTCTAGGTCCACACTGTGAATCAGTCCAGGTTCAAGCAGTGAAACAGTCCACGTTCATGCAGTGAAACAGTCCAGGTTCACACAGTGAAACTGTCCAGGTCTACACGGTGAAACAGTCCAGGTTCAAGCAGCGAAACAGTCCAGGTCCATGCAGTGATACAGTCCAGGCTCAAGCAGTGAAATACTCCAGGTCCACACAATGAAACAATCTAGGTTAACACGGTGACACAGTCCAGGACCACACAGTGAAACAATCCATGTCCAAACAGTGAAACAATCCAGGTCCACATGGTGAAATAGTCCAGGTCCTCACAGTGAAACAGTCCAGGTCCACACAGTGAAACACTCCATGTTCGCAGTGTGAAACAATCCAGGTTCACACAGCGAAACAGTCCATGTTCACACATTGAGAGTGTCCAGGTTCACACAATGAAACAGTCCAGGTCCACACAGTGAAAAAGTTCATGTACAAGCAGTGAAACAGTCCAGATTCACGCGCTGAAAAGGTCCATGTCCACACAATGAAACAGTCCAGGTCCACGCGGTGAAGCCGTCCAGGTCCACATGGTGAAACAGTCCAGGTTCACACGGTGTATATAGCATACACCCTGTGTATTGATTAATAATTTAATTTGGATAATTCAAATCTTGACTCCAGTTTTGGCCTGCTTGTATTTTTAATGGTAAAAATACAAGCAGGATAAACATGTTGCATTGGCAAACATAGGGTTGTTTTGAGTGTCATAACTTATATTTGTCTTTGTTCTGTTCAGCTCGTGAAACATTTACTTGGGTATTTTAGCCATATCATTACATATTATTACTATGCATTTGGTCCATACCGCATCCAAACCATATTGAGTGAACAAATTCACAAACATGATGTGCTTAAGGTTTGGCTAGGGAACCTTCACAGATTCCAGACTTGTATCCAGTGCCTGAGTGGGAGGACATGGAAGAAGCAAAAGGAGAGCCTTCCAGTGTTGAATGTGATGAGGATGAATAAGGTGGCGAACCAGAAGAAAAAGGCGAGGGGTGAAATAGCGTCCCTCTTCCACAGACTGGGTCTTTCTACAGGTGATTGAAAGGAAGTCGTGTTCCAGCCCTAAGTGGGAGGGTCTGCTGCAGGTCCTGTAGAGACAACTCTGATGGCTGTGAAGGTCCAGGAATGTTCTTCCACACTGTTAGAAGCAGAGACTCCTACCAGACTCATCCACACATTGATGATGAGAGGAAGTCTGACTACAAAGGGGAGCAGATGTTTAGATTCCACTCGTTTCAACATCAATGAAGCAGGGAGATCCTCACACCTTTTAGGGGTAGAGATCTGAGGGGAATGTCAAGTTGCAATACACAACAAAGTACAGGACAAGAACACTGTTAGTGACATAATATGAGAAGGTAGAAAGATGACATCATTGAAGGATGAGACTTGAGAACTGTGAAAGACCAAACAATGTGCCTTACATCACCAACACGTTTTTCAGTTTTCACAAAACTACTACATATTATTCAGTTTTTCAGTGATATTTCAGTAATAACTGCATTATAGCAGTAGTGGAAACTACATTTGATGCAAATAATGGTCTAAAGAAGATGCTGCATGCTTACAGTCATAATTTCATTTTTAGCCTACTTTTAGTCCATGGCTTAAAAGCCATGAAAGGGAGAATGTGGTGAAATGTTCAAATGTTTAAATGTTTGAATGTTAAAATAATATAATAAAATGCATATTGTTTGTTAGATTGTTGCTGTTCCTGTACTTAGATGAGTATCGGCAGTTGTCGTATCACCATACTTACGTAACATGTTTTGCAAAGCTGACCTACTAAGGACCTCTATTGTAGCCACAAGAGGACACAAGCCAGTCTATTATTGTCAAGCCCAGATAAATACAGAGGGTTGCGTCAGGAAGGGCATCCGGCGTAAAACTTTTGCCGAATCAAACATGCAAATCAAACCTATGACTTCCATACTGGATCAATCCAGGCCCGGGTTAACAACGACCGCCATCGGTGCTGTTGACCTACAGGGTGCCGGTGGAAATTGGACTACTATTGGTTGGAGAAGGAGAGGAGGAAAGTGTGTTCATAGGAAGAGAGAGAAAAGGAACGCCAAGGGTCTAGGACTGAGAGTAGGGACATTGAATGTTGGAACTGTGACAGGAAAAGGTAGGGAGTTGGTTGACATGATGCAGAGAAGGAAAGTAGACATGGTCCAGGAGACCAGGTAGAAAGGTAGCAAGGCTAGAAGTTTAGGAGCAGGGTTTAAGTTGTTCTATCATGGTGTAGATAGGAAGAGAAACGGAGTAGGAGTTACCTTGAAGGAGGAGTTTGTTAGGAATGTCATGGAGGTAAAAAGAGTGTCAGATAGAGTGATGAGCCTGAAGCTAGAAATCGAAGGTGTGATGTTCAACATTGTTGGTGAGTATGCTCCACAGATAGGATGTGAGCTGGAGGAAAAGGATTTTGATGAAGTGATGCAGAGCATACCTAGAAGTGAGAGAGTTGTCATTGGTGCAGACTTCAATGGACATGTTGGTGCAGGAAACTGAGGTGATGAGGTGATGGGCAGGTTTGGTATCCAGGAGAGGAACGCAGAAGTGCAGTTGGTGGTTGACATTGCAAAAAGGATGGAAATGGCTATAGTGAATACTTTCTTCCAGAAGAGGCAGGAACATAGGGTGACCTGTAAGAGTGGAGGAAGGAGCACACAGGTAGAGTGATTACATCTTGTGTAGACAATGTAATCTGAAGGAGATCAGTGACTGCAAAGTAGTGGTAAGTGAGAGTGTAGCCAAACAGCATAGGATGGTGGTGTGTAGGATGACTCTGATGGTGAGGAAGATGAAGAGGGCAAAGTCTGAGCAGAGGACGAAATGGTGGAAGCTGAAAAAGGAGTGTTGCATGACTTTTAGGAAGGAGTTAAGACAGGCTCGGGGGGGGCAGGAGATGCTCCCAGATGACTGGACAACTGCAGCTAATGTGTTCAGGGAGACAGGTAGGAGAGTAGTTGGTGTGTCATCTGGAAGGAAAGTAGATAATGAGACTTGGTGGTGGAATGAGGAGGTACAGGAGTGTAAACAGAGAAAGAGGTTAGCTAAGAATAAGTGGGACACTGAGAGAACTGAGGAGAGTAGACAGGAGTACAGGGAGATGTAGCCGAAGGTGAAGGTAGAGGTAGCAAAGGCCAAACAAGAAGCTTATGATGACTTGTATGCTAGGTTGGACAATAGGGAGGGAGAGACTGATCTACACAGGTTGGCAAGACAGAGAGACAGAGACGGGAAGGACATGCAGCAGGTTAGGGTGATTAAGGATAGGGATGGAAGTCTATTGACAGGTGCCAGTAGTGTGATGGGAAGATGGAAAGAGTACTTTGAAGAGTTGATGAACGAGGAAAATGACAGAGAACAAAGACTAGAAGAGGTGACTGTTGTGGACCAGGAAGTAGCAAAGATTAGTCAGGATGAAGTGAGGAGGGCATTGAAAAGGATGAAGAGTGGAAAGGCAGTCGGTCCTGATGATATACCTGTAGAGGTTTGGAAGTGTCGAGGAGAGGTGGCAGTAGAGTTTCTGACTGGGTTGTTCAACAGGATCTTAGATAGCGAGAAGATGCTTGAGGAATGGAGAAGTGTGCTGGTGCCCATTTTTAACAACAAGGGAGATGTGCAGAGTTGTGGCAACTGCAGAGGAATAAAGCTGATGAGCCATACAATGAAGTTATGGGAAAGAGTAGTTGACGCTAGAATAAGGGCAGAAGTGAAAATCTGTGAGCAGCAGTATGGTTTCATGCCAAAAAAGAGTACTACAGATGCAGTATTTGCTTTGAGGATGTTGATAGAGAAGTACAGAGAAGGCCAAATGGAGCTGCATTCTGTTTTTGTAGATCTGGAGAAAGCTTATGACAGGGTGCCCAGAGAGGAACTGTGGTATTGTATGAGGAAATCTGGAGTGGCAGAGAAGTATGTTAGAGTGGTGCAGGACATGTATGATGACTGTAAAACTGGTGAGGTGTGCTGTAGGTGTGACAGAGGAATTCAAGGTGGAGGTGGGACTGCATCAGGGATCAGCTCTGAGCCCCTTCTGGTTTGCTATGGTGATGGACTGGCTGACAGACGAGGTTAGACAGGAATCGCCATGGACTGTGATGTTTGCACATGACATTGTGATCTGCACTGAGAGCAGGGAACACGTGGAGGAGAAGCTAGAGAGGTGGAGGTTTGTCCTGGAAAGGAGAGGAATGAAGGTTAGCCGCAGTAAGACAGAGTACACTTGTGTGAATGAGAGGGGCCCAAGTGGAAGAGTGAGGTTACAGGGAGAAGAGATCAAGAAGGTGGGGGATTTTAAGTACAGTCAACCCTTGGTTTTCGAACATAATCCATTCCAGAAGGCTGTTCGAAAAGCGAGTTGTTCGAAATCCGAAACTATTTTTCCCATTATAATTACTGCACTGTATCCTGTTTACTTTATTTTAATTTAATAAAAGATATCCTGTCAAACTTTGAACACGAATGCGCCACGGAGGAAGCATCCTGGGCAGTTCGCTCGACTCCCAAGAGAGTCGCGTTCAGATACGCTCGGCTTCTTTCGGTTTACACCATAAGCTGCACTGTATACTGTTTACCATGAATAAAAAAGGGTAGAAATAGACACTGTTTTATTTTAATAAAAGATATCCCATCGAACTTTGAACACGAATGCACTGTATACTGTTTACCATGAATAAAAAAGGGTAGAAATAGACACTGTTTTATTTTAATAAAAGATATCCTATCAAACTTTTAACACGAATGCGCAATGGAGGAAGCATCCTAGGCATTCGAGTTTGCTCGGCTCCCGAGTGAGTCGCGTTCAGGTACGCTCGGCGTCTTTTGGTTTGGTCGAGAGTCGAATTTTGGTCGAGTACAGAGACGTAAAATTCTCTGATTTTCTGGTCGAAAACCGAATTGGTCGAGAACAGAAATGTTCGAAAACCGAGGGTTGACTGTACTTAGGGTCAACAGTCCAGAGCAATGGAGAAGAGGTGAAGAAGCGTGTACAGGCAGGATGGAACGGGTGGAGGAAAGACTTTCAGCTAAAATGAAAGGAAAGATGTACAAAACTGTGCTGAGACCAGCAATGTTGTTTGGTCTAGAGACAGTGTCACTGAGGAAAAGACAGGAGACAGAGGTAGCAGAGATTAAGATACTGAGGTTCTCTTTGGGAGTAACCAGGAAGGATAGGATCAGGAAGGAGAACATCAGAGGGACAGCACATGTTAGAGGTTTTGGAGATTAAGTCAGAGAGACCAGACTGAGATGGTTTGGATATGTCCAGAGGAGAGATAGTGAATATATTGGTAGAAGGATGCTGAGTTTTGAACTGCCAGACAGGAGGCCTAGAGGAAGACCAAAGAGGAGGTTTATGGATGTAGTGAAAGAGGACATGAAGGTAGTTGGTGTGAGAGAAGAGGATGCAGAAGACAGGGTTAGATGGAGGCAACTGATTCACTGTGGCGACCCCTGAAGGGGTAAGCCGAAAGGAAAAGAAGACCTACTAAGGACCTCTAAGGGCAGCTTGCCATACAGTCGGTTACCAGTAAATCCAGACACTGCCCACCACATACTCACACACAGCAGAGCTTGGCCTTAAGAATTCAGCAGACACTTCAGTTCAGGCAAATTCGACTTCAAGTTTGAATCTACAAAAGTAGGTCATGGGCTAGAAGGAGGATAGCTCCTTCTTCTCTGTGACCCTCTCGGATGAGGGTCAGAGAGAAGAAGGAGGATGACTCCTCCTCCTCTCCACTATCTCCTAGTCTCCAATCACACCTTACTAACTCAACTTCTTCCCTGGAGTTTTGGTGCTCTATGTCCTCACAGGTTTTTCTCCGGTTCACTCCTCATCCGCCTATCCGCTGTGGACCTGCTCCTCTAATCCCATGAGTATCACCCCTCATTTATCCATCGTCTGGGGTCCTGCTTCCTTTCTTCCTCCGTGCCACCATACAGTCATCTATACAGCTGTAATTGTGTTTTTTAACCAACCACATGATGGGGAACATGTATTGAAGACAGCAATACAGGAGTCAGTGAATGCAGCCTGACTTTCCCCTCCCCACCTCAGCGCCTGCATCAAATTGTTTAACTATAACCATAAAGACACTGACTCTATCTGACCTATCTGTCATTCTCTCTCTGTCCCTTTCTTTCTCTTACACTGTCCTTATCTTCATTGTATTTCTTTTCCACCCAACCGGTCAAGGCGGATGGCCGCCCAAAAGAGTCTGGGTTCTGTCCAGAATTTCATCCTCAATGAGGGAGTCTTTCCCGCCGCAGTCGCTTATGCTTGCTCTGGAGGGTTCTGTCGGGTTTTTCTGTCCGTTAAAGCGCTTTGAAATGACTGTTCCAATGATTAAGTGCTTTATAAATAAAACTGGATGTTTGATTGCTTGAAGAGCATGAATGATGTTTAGTCAATGTATGGGCTTGCGAAAGGATTGGCAAGTTTGGGACAATAATAATCCCCCGATACCCCTCATGTACAATAAAGACTTAGACAACTTCCCTTGCAGAAATCAGAGACCGTTAATGAAACTTAATAGGATGTATTTCCACCCAACTGCTGAGTATGCACAAGGCAATACTAAAACAGATCATTCTCCAGATGTTGGAGCAGAGCTGTGTAGAAAACCTTTTAAATGAGAATGTGGCAGCATACTAGGATGTTGTTGGGTGTCATGTGATAACCACGCGCAAGGAGTGAGAGAGGTAAATCAAAACATAGTAGAGACACACCCTCATGGACATTTGGAAATTTTGTCTGATTTACTGTGTCACTTATGCTTGTGCTGGAGGGTTCTGTTGGGTTTCTCTCTGTGTTAAAGTGCTTTGAAATGTCTGCTGATGTGATTACACTGTACAAATATTGATTGATTGATTGATTGATTGATTGATTGATTGATTGATTGATTGATTGATTGATTGATTGATTGATTGGTGAGTGAATTGAAGCTCTAATTTTTATCACATCCGATTTTGTAAATATAGGAAATTATTCATCTAGTTTACTCTGCCAAGGAGATAACCTTTGGTATCAATGTTGAGTCCAGGAGCAGGTATTTCATGAGGTGCACAGAAGTGTGGTCCAGAAACAAAAGAGCAATTCTGGTCATGAATGTGGGCAAAATAAATAAATATGGTGTTTCTTAACTATCATGCAAAGTTGTGCAATCTTAATGTAGATGTAACCCAGTTATAATAGGTGACTTTCTTAAAAGTACATTCTTCTAATGATGGGGTATATTTGGAAAGGGGCAAACAAGAGCTGGTGGTTAAGGAAAAAGTACAGTGACTTAATTCCTAATATTTTTGTTTTAATGACACCTCAAACATGTCAACAGAACAAACAACAAAATAACACTCAGTTTTTGATGGTAAAACAATTTATTTACAAATATGACTATATTCAACATCTACATTTAACAAAACATTTCTTTTTTTTGCTGTCACAGGTAGTGACAGCAACACCTAGTGAGCTCCATAGCAGCTGTCTGCAGTCCACGGGTAACAGTGAAGGAAATGTGATTCGAACCTCCAACCACTGATCCTGTGTATGATCGTAGTTGTCTTTTCTCAAATTACAGTCTTCTTGCAATAGAACAGTGGTTCTTAACCTTGTTGGAGGTACCGAACCCTGCCGGTTTCATATACTCACTCACCGAACCCTTCTTTAGTAAAAAAAATAAAAATAAAATATATACATATATATATATATATATTTTAATTTAAGACATAAGTATATGTTTTACTGGTGTATTTAATGAATTGTGAATTAATGTCACCTTTTTCAAAGAACAAAACCAAGACAGTGCATGAACTCACACGAAATTACCTACCTGCAAATCAGTGTGACTTCTGCTGTTGTTATTGAGAGACCAGTTCAGATATGCGTAGCTTCACCTTGGCAAATGCTACTGTTATGTCATTTTCACAGCAAAGTCTGTTTCTTTTGTTTTCCATGTGTTCCTTTATTTTTGCCACTGCGAGACTAGAGTTGCTCAACTTGACATTGCAAACCAGGCAGAACGCTAACTCCCATCACGTTCTGTTATACAGTATATGTAAATTCACATTTCACATATTCGTCCGACCACTTTCTTTTTTTGCTCAACATAGTTACTATGAATTAAAATATTATGAAAGTAATCAGATGATGGACCATCATGACAGTACAGGTAAGATCTTAAGCCCGAGTCCAAGCCTGACCCGGCCCGAAATTCAGCAGGGTCGGGCTCAAAATGTCAATAATTACGTTTGGGTCGGGACGGGCTTTAATACCCGCGGGCTCAGGTCAGGTCAGGCTGGATTTTTTAAGCCCGATCTTACCTCTACATGACAGGCATATATTGACTACTGAGTGCGCAAAATCCCATGTAGCACAGGTAGGCTAATCGACGTAGCATGATCACCTGCAGCCAGTGATGGCTAAGGGGGGTGTGTCATCACGAATTGACACATTGTGTCAAATGTACACAGTGATTCGTGTATGTTCGGCAAAAACACCCGACATGATGTGTCGGGTGTTTTGTCTTGACCTCCATCTCCGCCGAACCCCTGAGACCAACTCACCGAACCCCTAGGGTTCGAACCTAAGTTAAGAACCACTGCACTTGAATAAAACATTCTCTGTACGAGTTTAAGCTGCCTAAATTTGTCCGGCACCCAAAGTTTTACTATTGTCTTTATGGTTTCCTGTCTTTTCTCATATAATACATATAACTCCTGTCATTTCTCATCCACGCTGCCACCTACAGGTGATCAGTTTGTGACTCCACTACAGTAGTCTCACATTAGTGGGGGAGCACCGCCAGGCCCTTGTTAAAGTTAAAGCTCTCAGTGAAGTTCACCTGTTGAAGGTCAGAATGGTTTCAGTGTGGATTTCTATAAATGCTTCCATATTTTGTCATTCTTTCAGATGTGATTGTACAGGGATTGTGCAACTCAATCAGTGACTCACATTGTGAATATCTCTGTCATCTCCCTACTGCCAAAATGAATTCAGGATCATATGCAAATGTCAAACTTTTGTACCTTTTGATATATAATGACTTCCACTTTACATTTTATCTCCTTGTACTCCTGTCTACTCTCCTCAGTCTTCTCAGTGTCCCACTTCTTCTTAGCTAACCTCTTTCTCTGTATACACTCCTGTACCTCCTCATTCCACCACCAAGTCTCCTTATCTACTTTCCTTCCAGATGACACACCAAGTACTCTCCTACCTGTCTCCCTGATCACATTAGCTATAGTGGTCCAGTCACCTGGAAGCACCTCTTGACCACCCAAAACCCGTCTTAATTCCTTCCTAAAACTCATGCAACACAATTCCTTTTTCAGCTTCCACCATTTCGTCCTCTGCTCTGCCTTTGCCGTCTTCATCTTCCTCACCATCAGAGTCATCCTACACACCACCATCCTATGCTGTTTGGCTACACTCTCGCCTACCACTACTTTGCAGTCGCTGATCTCCTTCAGATTACACCGCCTACATAAGATGTAGTCTACCTGTGTGCTCCTTCCTCCACTCTTACAGGTCACCCTATGTTCCTGCCTCCTCTGGAAGAAAGTATTCACTATAGCCGTTTCCATCCTTTTTGCAAAGTCAACTATCATCTGTCCTTCTGCATTCCTCTCCTGGATATCAAACCTGCCCATCACCTCTGTTTCCTGCACCAACATGTCCATTGAAGTCTGCACCAATGACAACTCTCTCACTTCTCGGTATGCTCTGCATCACTTCATCAAAGTCCAACCAGAATTTCTCCTTCTCCTCCAGCTCACATCCTACCTGTGGAGCATACCCACTAACAACATTGAACATTACACCTTCGATTTCTTGCTTCACACTCATCACTCTATCTGACACTCTTTTTACCTCCATGACATTCCTAACAAACTCCTCCTTCAAGATAACTCCTACTCTGTTTTTCTTCCTTTCTACACCATGATAGAACAACTTGAACCCTGCTTCTAAACTTCTAGCCTTGCTACCTTTCCACCTGGTCTCTCCTGGACACACAGTATGTCTACCTTCCTCCTCTGCATCATGTCAACTAACTTTCTACCTTTTCCTGTCACAGTTCAAAAATTCAACGTCCCTACTCTCAGTCCTATACTCTTGGCTTTCCTCTTCTCTCTCCTCCTACGAACACACTTTCCTCCTCTTCTTCTTTGACCAACAGTAGTCCAATTTCCACCGGCCCCCTGTAGGTCAACAGCACTGATGGCGGTCGTTGTTACCGATATGGAAGTCATAGATTTGATTCGCATGTTTGATTTGGCAAAAGTTTTACGTCGGATGCCCTTCCTGACACAACCTTCTGTATTTATCCGGGTTTGGGACAGGCACAATAAGACATTGGCTTGTGCCCTCTTGCGGCTACATTTTTTCTATGGAAGGATGAAGATGCATTTATCCATAGGAAAAAGGTGACTTATCTCCAATATCTTGGACCTATAGAAACAATCAATCAGATGGGCAGCTGGTAATAGCATATCTAAAAACTGCAAAGATGTTTCTGTCATCTTTCTGGTACATATCACTTAAAATGTGATAAGCACATTTAAAAACCCAGGACATGCTGGAGAGACTGTCTCCCGGCTGGCCTGGGAACGCCTTGGGATTCTCCCGTAGGAGCTGGACGAAGTGGCTAGGGAGAGGGAAGTCTGGGCTTCCCTGCTCAAGCTGCTGCCCCTGCGACCCGACCCCAGATAAGCGGAAGAAAATGGATGGATGGATGGATGGATGGATGGATGGATGGATGGATGGATGGATGGATGGATGGATGGATGGATAATCTTATTTGCATGTAAAATAGCTAATGCATTACACTAGCTACTTAAAATCAGTGTCCCATCCCTGAAATTTTACCCTATATGGAAAACACATCATTCATGGCTAGTAGTTAATAATGATGTGTGGTGGGACATACAAGGTGGAAGAGAACAATAAAGCAACATCAACGCTTCCTTTAAATAACTCAATCATCCTTCATTCATTCATCCATTCATTTTCTGCTGCTTCATCCGCCGTAGCGGGTCACAGGGAGCTGGAGCCAATCTCAGCTGGCATAGGGCTTGAGGCGGTGGACACTCCGGGCACGACGCAAGTGCATATTTGAAAATTAAATCTGTTGTAAATAACTGTATACATAAAAATGCTACTTTTGTTAACAATAACTTTATTGACAATAAATAAAAAGATGCAGTACATGGCAGAGGTAATGTTTCCAAATTCTATAGATTATTGAGTGGGATTTCTCCTAACTATAATTGATCCATAAAAGCAAAATCAGAAAGAGTCTTTGATCTACAGACCAGACCAACAGACCTAGCAGATGAACAGTGATGTTTCATAAATGCTGGTGTGGGTGTTGGTCGACTGACACTACATGTTTACTGTGGGGTTGATCAGAGATAAATGCCTTTTGGTTCACAGTTAGAGTATTTTGTAAGTTACTGTATTTATAATGAATCTTCAGTTATGTCCACTGGTTGGTTTGTTGGGAATCAAGGTCAACAAGGTAACCTCAAAATAACTTTTTATTAGATGTGACTTTTCTTTCAGTGAAATGAGTTATATAGGAAGGTAGGGAAACTCAATTGTTTTAATATAAATACTTAGATTTTTTGGACTTGGTTTCTATGGAACCAATGTCTATTCTGCAAGGTTTGTGCAGTGATCCCATGAAGTCACTGACTGAAGATGGATCAGATTTGAATAAGAAACAAACAGGCATACCATTATACAAAATTAAGCAATGAAATATATTTTTTTCTTTATCCATTCATTCATTTTCTCTAACCACTTCATCTGCATGCACGGGTCACGGGGAGCTGGTGCCTACCACAGCTGTCTTGGGGCATGAGGCAGGGGAAACTTCGGGCGCGACGCCAGTGCACCGCGGAGCCGCACATACAAACACTCACGCGCAATGACTGCAAACATGTACATTTATCTGTATACATGTGTACGTGTAATTGTGTATTGTTCTTTTTAAAAGTTAATAAAACATTATTGACAACATTTATCTTAGTTAATATTTTGTGGTGGCAAATAGTCAATGCTCAGACTTGTTGATGTACTCTGGCGATTGGCCATTGCACATGCGCATGTGCACACACACACACGCACACACACACACACACACACACACACACGCACACACACACACACACACAGCTGAAAAATAATGGTAATAATACATAGCTATAATAATTTTGGCGTGACCGTTACCATGCTACTCTGCTTCATCCCCCTTCAAACCCCTGCCAATAACTGTGATTCAGTAAATGAATCGGTGTGTTATTTCTTTTTACCACCATTGAAAGGTGGTAAAAAGCATAGCATTTCAGTGTTAGCTTTGAAACAGTAATTTGGATGACGCTACATATTATGATTGTTGTTTCTGAATATAACCCATAAATCTCTAAAATAGAGCCTGTTCATTGGTTCTGCCTGTACACAACTACTTAGTTGTGTTGGTAGCAAAATTTTAAAATATGTATTTATTTTCCAATATTGAACTTAAACAAAATTATTATACTGGCTTTATGAATCCACATTAATGGCATTAATAAAATTTTAATGTGCATTTATTTATAACAATATTGCATCGTATTGCCATGGTGTTACCTTCAGGTCTTTTAAATATATTGAAAATTTAAGAAAATATTACTTCTTATTCTGTCCAGCACATAAACTTGGGATTCAGAGAAAAGTAAAGGAATAATGTGAATGCAATAAATCAGAAGATTATTTTTAATTAGCAAGTAATTATATGTTATGGACAATTTAGTCAACGCCTCTGACCCACATGCATTAAGTGAGATAGAGTAGACAACAGTCTGAAAAACTCACATGTAACCCCTGACATTTTCATCATATCAAGCTGACTTAACAGATTTAACATTAGAGTAAGTGATGGTGTGATGCAAGATTTAAATACTTAACGAAATAAAGCAAAGTTATGTTTAGAGCATTTTTGGTCAATGTTAAAGATGGTGGAGCTGCAATCATCTGCGAGAGCAGATGATTGCAAGTGATGTCATTCTAATGAATGATTACTTATTTCATTGCTTGACCATTTTTCTGATGGGTTTGCATCACTGGAGCAATGACATACAGTATACATCTGTAGCAGCCTTCTTCCTCCGTTAAACGTGGTTCACATGCAGTCAGGATGTGGGACGGAGGATTGGGATTGTGACCAAAACCACATTGATGCCCATGAAAATAAATATTAGCTTTTAGAATAAATGCGAGATGACACGTGGCCTGATTCATTCATAGTGTCAACAAATCACACCTATGAATAATTAAAAGACAACTACTGTATCCTTTGTGTCTTGCATGGTATTGTACACCCATTTTATAGTATTTATCCTGCATCCATGTGCTATTTATCCTTCAAAAAAAGAGTTGCATAAACCCACTATGCATTGTGGACTACTGTGCAGTATTTAAGATTGTTTAAATGTTTTTGTATTTTAAAGAAATTAAACAGTCTAGGTATTAAATCATGAATAGTTACTACATCACCATCAACATCATATCTTCATATGACATAATTCTTTATGCTACCACATCAGATAGAGAATGGGCAGATCAATTCAGGAAAAAATTAAGTTATTCAAATTATTTGATTAAATCATTACATTAAGGTTAGCTCAGGGTTTAGTTACAGATTTCATAATTGACAAACCTAAGAAAGATTATTTCCTCTACTTTATACATAAGAAAACCGTAAATAAAAAACACACTGTTCTCTGTCCATCTAGAAGAGATGTTTACTCTGAAGTTAACTGCATCCCTTTTACAATCAATCAATCAATCAATCAATCAATCAATCAATCAATCAATCAATCAATCAATCAATCAATCAATCAATCAATCAATCAATCAATCATCATACAATTTTCCAACATTATGTATTTATAAAATCCATCTCTCTCTATGAAATCTCATTTTTGTGTCGTCAGAACGAAATAATGAACCGGGATCAGACACCATAACACACTGTTGCTTTTATGGAATGTGTTGACATTACAGAAGAGCACAGTCCTCATCCACTGTCTAATTTCCACCCCCAGTAATGCCGAGGTTGGAACCCAGTGACAGATATCTTACACCATGGATCAATCATAAATGGAGATGCAGGAAAAAACACCATCTTTTAAGGCTCATATACATAAATAAGAAATGTTTTCTGTTTACATGACAACACAAATGTACACTAAACATCCTCACCTCCCCGTGTTTGTACCTGCATTGTGATTCTGCCATTCTCAGCACTCATACATCCCAGCAGTGTTCAGCAGAACAGTCGTCCTTTGCTCTGTGACTCACTGTGTTTCAGGTTATTTAGTCTTTACAGCTCATTGGAAATTGGTGTGTGTGTGTGTGTGTGTGTGTGTGTGTGTGTGTGTGTGTGTGTGTGTGTGTGTGTGTGTGTGTGTGTGTGTGTGTGTGTGTGTGTGTGTGTGTGTGCGTGCATGTGTGTGCGTGTGTGTGTGTTCTACTGGAAGGCCAGTAGAAACATGAGCACCACATTGATGATGATGAGCAGCATCATAATGAGGAACACCACCACCTTCTGTGTCTCTGGGGGAAGGTTGCAGCGCAGCATGGTGCTGAAGAATCCCATCCTCTGCCTGCTCCACCTTCCCGAACCGCTGCCACGAGCCATCAGTGCCTTGGCCTCCTCCTCTTCTTCCTCCTCAGCACAGCTGCCCCTCCCCTGTCGCCTTTCCCTCAGCGCCGAGCCTCCACACCACACCGTGCCACCGTGTCTTCGTTCACGGCTATCTCCGTTGCAGTCCACCCTCCACTTCACTGTGGTGGTTGCCTCCTCTGCGTCTCCTGCCACTTTGCCAATCCCCTGCGTTGCCCCGGCCTGCCAGTGGAGGCTGGGTGCCTGTCTGTGTCAGCCTGTATAAATCTGCGCACTGCGAAGATAATTGTGGATTACATGCTGAGCATCCCACCTCCTCCTTGTCTCCTATTTGAAAAATACACACCTCCCCTCTAGTTTTTCTTTGCGTCGTCCACCAGCTTAGTCTTTGCCTCTGGCTCTTTGTCAGTCAGGATACAAGGTTACAAGACAGACGACAGGATGCAGCTTCTCTCCAGCTCATACCTCCTCATCTCTCTTCCTCTGTCCTCTATTTCCAAGTGTTTTGCTGTCACTGTAACCTACATACATGCAGCTGTGTCTACCGGTAAAAGCAATTGGCCATTTGCTTTTCCTCAGACCTGTGTTATTCCTTGTCTATCCCTCTGTCTCCGGCCACCTTTCCTTTCCGTTAGAGCTCCTGTTAAAATGGTGCTCAGTCCGCCGCCTGAAGCTGTCCTGCTTCAACCATCCATCTGACTACAAGGATCACCCTTCCTTTTTTCCCCCTTCCCTCTATTCCTTTTTTTCATGCCCACCCTTGAAAAGCCAGCAGCCAATCAGGAAACAGAATGTGTCACTGTATCCTGGATACCAGAGTAGTTGAGGCAGGGCTATACCAACCTACATCAAGCAAGATGAGGAGGGGGAGAGGAAGAGAGGAGCATTAGGAGATGTGTAGTGGAGGCAGTGGAGGCAGCGCAGAATAATGGAATACTCACAGGCTGTGAGTGAGCGTGTGCTTGTGTGTGTGTGTGTGTGTGTGTGTGTGTGTGTGTGTGTGTGTGTGTGTGTGTGGTTGCACAGTAAGAACAAATCTGCTGAATTTTGTATAAGAGCTATTTTCAACATTCATACTCATTTAAATTTTAATGGAAAAATTAGGGGCGGCATAGTGGCCAGTGCCGTCGCCACACAGCAACGCAGTTCTGGGTTTGCGTCTTGCTCTGTGCGGAGCTTGCATGTTCTCCCCGTGTCTCCTTAGGTTCTCTCCGGGTTCTCCGGCTTCCTCCCACCTCCAAAAACATGTGCTTCAGGTTAATTGGCCGTTCCCTGATTGACAGTAGGAGTGAACGTATGCGTGCGTGGTTGTCTGTGTCTCTGTGTGGCTCTGCGGTGCACTGGCGTCGTACTTGGAGTCCCCCCTCCCCCCATGCCATAAGCTAGCTGGTAAGGCTCCGCTTTATCCGCGACTGTGGACAGACACAGATCTTTGATGATCTGTGTCTGCCTTGCTTTTGTCTTTTATTTATTGGTTTTCAGTCTATGTATATTTTCGGTTTTATGTTACTGCCGTCTTCTGGATTCATTTGCACCGGGTCTTTTTTTCCCTGATTGCCCTGTTTAATATTCAGCCTATTAGTGTTTCGTATTTCCCAGTGTTAACTCCCATGCAATGTGCTGATGATTACTTTCACCTTTACCTAATTTAGCACCCTGGTCTATCTACTTAAGGCCCTTCACTTCAGTTCAGCCTTGCCGCTAGTGATGTCTGAATGGCGCCCCATGGGGCTTCGAACTGTTGGCGACAATTGAGCCAAAAACTGTTTCGTTACTCGGCACCCCATTCTTTGAGAATGTGGACACCCTCATTGGCAGAGTGACTGTACTACAGCCACACAACGGTCAATGAGCCACGGAAACAGCACTGTGATGTTTCTTGTGTTGCATACAGTATATTTTCTGAATAAAACCGAATATAATCTAATGTGTTAATCCTTGCTTGCTATATTGTAACCATATATTATTGGAAATTGTTTTATGATTATTAGGTCCTTGCAGTGTTCAATAAAGCAATAAGATATAGATAACATGTTCATGCATGTATATTTAATATAAATATGTACATATGTGTTCATGTGCATGATTTACATAGAATGATTAGTGTCACTGGAAAAAAACAAGGTCTGTTGTGAGACAAAAGTCGGGATTTCGAGACGTCATCACAACAGCACCAACGGCTTCATCCTCACGTTTGGATCGGTAACGCCTCTTCATTGATTAGGTGTTGTTACTGTACGTCAGGTACTGGGAACAAAGCAAACACTTCACCTGCAAATTAAAAATGACGTGTGTGTTTTTTTAATTTTCTACTGTGTGAGCAACAGCGAGTGAAAATAAGTTTCTTAGAAATTAAAATCTACTTTGTTCGGCGGCACCAGTTCTAAATGTTCCCAGACTTGGGATCTCTCTCCGGACGGATCCACTGTAAAGCAATTACACAGCAAACCATCAGCAATCAGAACGCTAATGTGATCAATCCAAGGGATATTGACACGATTGGCAGGGCACAGCGCTGTTTCATCCATTTTAACACATCTGGGACTCGCCGGTGTTTCGGATCACCCATTGATTCTGACCACTTCGAAACTGTTTCACCTGTTGATTGGAGCGCCAGTGTGTTACCTGGTGAATGTGGCACTTAGTGTTTCGGTGCACTTGGTGTGCCAAACGTCATTAGACATGTTTGAAGCAGGCTCCAGAGCAGTGTTTTACATGGGAACACCCACTGAGTCCAGGGTGTGTAAGAGGGCCAGAACAAAGTGGACATCACTACTTGTTGCAGTGTAGTTCAGTATTCCTTTGAGCAAAGACTCGCATATGCCAAATTGCTATTGTTTAATGATGATGGGATGAAGCCTCACGAGGCTTCGAACCATTTCAGGCAAGTGGTTCGAGCAACGGTTCATTTCTTGATGTGCACACAAAACCACCTGCTGGCCTTGGATGCAATTACAGGCAGCTATTGTGTCTTCATGTGTGATCCATCTCTTTTGGCTCTTGGAAATGTCTATGTACTACAAAAAAAAACTGTGTGACCATATATTTGACAAAGTGTATGATAAGTTTATGATATATGTGTATATATATGTATATACATATACATGTATATATATATATATATATATATATATATATATATATATATATATATATATATATATATATATATATATATATATATATTTATACATATATTCCCACCTATATATTTGAATAAGCTCACTTCAAAAGTCTCACGCTGTCACCAACTCCACCTACTACCCGTCAATCAAGAGCCCAACCAGTTATGGCGCCCAACCAATCACGGTGCATCTGCCAGAAAGAATCACGTGTACAATATGGCGTAAGGCATCTGCTATGTTAGGAGAAGAAATAACTACATGGACTTCCCAGTTAACATAATTTTAGAGTGTCATAACTGTTCCAACAATGTCATGTTTTTGAGCAGAGAGTCCAAACAAGCAGGAACGAGACAGAAAACGGCAACAAATTCTGAGTGAAACTATCTGGCTAGCATGAACAGTCTGTCGAGCTATGGTTTCCGTTTGGAAATGGTATCCAAAATGTTCCTCGAGCATCTGACAAAAACAGTCTCTAAGTAACTACATACAGTTCTGTTCATGTAGTCAGCTAACTATCACTTCTCTAAAATTTCTTTTCCATTTGTCATCTTCACAATGCTTCACAATGCCCGCCCAGCGCAATCCATGATTTGTCAACACAAAGTTGTTACATCACCATGTTGATTTTTGACTACGTTGGGTGCGTTTGGTTTATAATACCAATACAGTGCACCCTCGTTCTTTGCGGTTCTAGGAACCACAAGCGATTGAGGAATCTGCCATCGAGATTGCTATCTATTTATCTTATTACTTACGGTAATTTAAACGTTTAGGAACCCTCCCCATACTGATATTAAACCACCTTCTATCTTTATTACCTTTTCCCACTCTCTTATCAACTGTTTAAAGCACTTTTGTGTCTCACGAAAACCTCATCACGTGAACCTCACCATATATTAGACGTCATCATTTCCAACCCCTCCCTCCAATGAAGCAAGCCTCGATATGCGCTTCGCGGAAACGCCCCCAGCCCTACTTGGCACACACTTCGAAGCCTTGATACAAAACATCACTTCACTACTATTTCTGCTCCTTGACCGCTTCCGTACGACCACGAGTTTGCCCTGCCTAGTCTGTCTTTCTTTTGGATTTTGACCCTTGCCTATTTGACCACAATTTTGTGAATGACCTTTGGCCTGTCTGTTGGATTATGGTTTTGCCTGCCTCCTTTGTACGTCCTGTTTCTGATCATCTGGTTTTGACCCCTGCCTGTAATTGACTACAAGTTTGGATATCCCCCGGGTGCTGTAATCTCTGTGCTTTCCTGGTGTTTGAAAACAGACTGATTATAGGTTTTTGATTTTGCGACACTTTGACTTTCGCGCCTGGCTCCTTTGGAAACCGTAACATAAAATGGATGGATGGATGAAAAAACTTACATTATTGTCCCAACAGAACAGAAATCATTAAAAACTCTATATTGTAGACACATCAACTCATTGTTTTTTAACACAAAGACAAAAATTGACAATCATTATTATAGACTGCTCTCTTCAAATAAATTGCTGTTGAGATGAAATATTGCATGTTTATGTTAAAAGCTGGATCACTGATGAGTGCCACACATTTTCATTATAAAATTCATTTGTCCCGTGTGTGTGCGTATGCATTTCCGTGTGTGTGTGTGTGTGTGTGTGTGTGTGCATGTCTGTTATAGTTGAAATAACTTTCATCACTTTTAAAGGACTCTTTTATTTTAATGGTTGGAAATTAAGAGAGTACTATTGAACAAGAACAAAAATAAATAAACCCAGAGCACTGATAGTAGAACACAAAACTAAATATGCTATCTGTGTTTTATCCAGTCAATTATCTTGAAACTCACTGTAGTTTTCCCTTATTCTACTTGTCCAGTTTGTTTGCCTACTGATGACTTGCGTGTCACATTATGTGTGTGTGTGTGTGTGTGTGTGTGTGTGTGTGTGTGTGTGTGTATGTGTGTGTGTATTTATATGTAAAACATCAGCTGAGACCGGATCTCATTCTTTCCCACGTGTTGGCGGGGGGATACTGGATCTTGGCTTATGCTTTTGTAACTTTTGCATTTCTTTCATACACAATATCATTGTTTACATAATTTCTATATAATTAATTATACACAGGTAAAGTCTGCATGTAAATATGTTTTTTTCAAATAATTTGAGGTTTTAGGGGCTTTTTTACAAGACTGCTTCTTCTTTTCATTTTGGCTTTCCCCTTCAGGGGTCACCACAGCGAATCAGTTGCCTCCATCTAACCCTGTCTTCTGCATCCTCTTCTCTCACACCAACTACCTTCATGTCCTCTTTCACTACATCCATAAAACTCCTCTTTGGTCTTCCTCTAGGCCTCCTGCATGGCAGTTCAAAACTCAGCATCCTTCTACCAATATATTCACCTCTGATGTACTCATTCCTGATCCTATCCATCCTTGTCACTCCCAAAGAGAACCTCAGTATCTTCATCTCTGCTACCTCCAGGTCTGTCTCCTGTCTTTTCCTCAGTGACACTGTCTCTAGACCAAACAACATCGCTGGTCTCACCACAGTTTTGTACACCTTTCCTTTCATTTTAGCTGAAACTCTTCTATCACACATCACACCTGACACTTTTCTCCACCCGTTCCATCCTGCCTGTACACTCTTCTTCAGCTATATTCCACACTCTCCACTTCTCTGGACTGTTGACCCTAAGTACTTAAAATCCTCCACCTTCTTGATCTCTTCTCCCTGTAACCTCACTCTTCCACTTGGGTCCCTCTCATTCACACACATGTACTCTGTCTTACTGCGGCTAACCTTCATTCCTCTCCTTTCCAGGACAAACCTCCACCTCTCTAGCTTCTCCTCCACCTGTTCCCTGCTCTCACTGCAGATCACAATGTCATCTGCAATCATCATAGTCCACGGAGATTCCTGTCTGACCTCGTCTGTCAGCCTGTCCATCACCATAGCGAACAAGAAGGGGCTCAGAGCTGATCCCTGATGCAGTCCCACCTCCACCTTGAACTCCTCTGTCACACCTACAGCACACCTCACCACTGTCTTACAGTCCTCATACATGTCCTGCACCGCTCTAACATACTTTTCTGCCAGTCCAGAATTCCTCAGACAATATCACATATGCTTTCTCCAGATCTACAAAAACACAATGCAGCTCCGTCTGGCCTTCTCTGTACTTCTCTATCAACATCCTCAAAGCAAATACTGCATCTGTAGTACTCTTTTTTGGCATGAAACCATACTGCTGCTCACAAATGTTCACTTCTGTCCTTAGTCTAGCTTCCACTACTCTTTCCCATAACTTCATTGTATGGCTCATCAGCTTTATTCCTCTGTAGTTGTCACGACTCTGCACATCTCCCTTGTTCTTAAAAATGGGCACCAGCACACTTCTCCTCCACTCCTCAGGCATTTTCTCACTATCTAAGACACTGTTGAACAACCCAGTCAGAAACTACTGCCAGCTCTCCTACACTTCCAAACCTCCACAAGTGTATCATCAGACACTTCCATACCTCCACAGGTATATCATCAGCTTTTTCACAAGACTGCAACATAATGATTTTAATTATTTTAAAGTAGTGATATAGCGCATCACACTTTAAATGGGGAAAATTTGTTTGACCGATGAGCTCAGTCACTGAACAAATTAAACTTGTGTCTCAAGGTACTACTATGTGTGTGTGTGTGTGTGTATACAGAGAAAGAGAAAGAGAGATCTCTTGATTTTTAAAATCACATTTATTCGTAAAAGCCACATTACAAGATAATAACATTGACACAAAATCTAAAAGATTCACGTAAAGAGAATTTTCAGTAGTACTGTGCAGTTCCTGAACAAAAAAACCTATCTAACCTTTAACATTTATCAAACTAAGAAAATAGCTTTTTTTTAATAGTTCTTCAAACTATAAAGCTCTTTGTCTGTAAAAACTGGTAGGTCACTTCTTTCTTGATTCTTTAAATAAAAGCTGACGCTATCCAAAAACCTTTGAGGTCGGGAAAGAAATTTTCTACTTTGGCCCTCGAACCTTTTGTGTCTTACAGGAATTTTACCTTTTGCGAATCATATTTTTCTGTTATGACCTCTTTCAAACTATTGTCATTTTCGTTCTCAGAACTACTGGTATCAGTAGGTGTCTCAGGTGTTTCTTGAGCAATTTTGTCTGCTTTATTCATACTTGTGTTAGTGTGTTTTCTTCTAAGAGCTATCTTTAATAATTCCTCCTCTATCAAAATACCATCCTCTTCCTCCTTCTCCAGCTGTGACATCCTGGCGGCTGTCTCTCTGGCCCCCTCAGCCTTCACCAAATCACTCTGTCCATCCTTTGTGCTGTTTTCCCTGTCCTGCGTGTACTGTGGTAGAAATATATAAACTTGTAGAATGATATAAAAAAGCAAAAAATAGAGTAATTAGATGCGCAGAGACGCTAACACACTCCGTCCTCTTCTTAGAGGATGGAGTGTGTTAGCGTGTGTTAGAGACAGAGAAGGATGCATGTGTGTGAATGCATGTGTGTGAACAACATTTCAGGGGGGCTTGTAGTTGTGTGAAAATGTAATTATTTTGTGTGTATGTGTTGTGTGCTGCATGTCAGAATACTTCTTCAGTTGAGGTTTAACTAGCCTTACTGATCATTTTCATATCTGCACAAATCAGGATTCTTGAAAATCACAGATAAAATCTGTGAATTGGATTGCAATGATTTTAGATTTGAGATTGATAACCAATAGTTAGGACAGAACTGATTGGAATACATACCAGTTTCAAAATGATTGTTTTCTGTCTTTTCTTTTGTAGTGTCTAAACTTTTTGGAAAAAACGGTTGTGTATGAAGAAGAAAGTATGCAGCTGCATGGCAAACAACAATCAAAACACATTCGTAGTACTGAACAATTTCATTAAGTGGTCAAATTATTATTCAAAAGATTTATACTATTTATTTCCATTGTTAACAAAACAGGAGTCAGACATGTTTTATTCACTCAAGAGAAAACACCATCTTCATCATCATGACTTCAACCCTGAAACAAACAAAACTAAACAATCAAGCATCACACTGAACTACAACTAATTGCTTTATAAACTCACAACATCTTTAACATATCACTACATTTGTTCACTACTGAACTCTTCTGATCCAAAGCTGTAACTTGTATAATATTATTGTAAAGACTGGAAAAGAAAAAAAGAATATAACACGCTTTAGTTGTCTGGAATACAGTTTAGATCCTCTACAGTGATGTACACCACCTGAAATAAAAAGTTTGACAGTTATATATATATATATCATATATAAGAATTAAAGAATAACTAATGAGCAATCAGGGCAATCATTTTCAATACATGCTTTCTTCAGTTAGTCTTTAAATATGCATAAGTGCCATAAACTAAATGGTTATTCCATCACAATTAATGATCCAATGGGAGATGGTGGCGATCTGGCAGAGCTCCTCTACTTCTACACTAGTGTAGTGACAAACTAATGCTATGGAGGTGGCAGCAGTGCTGTGTTTAGATGGACATAAGACGGAGATAATAGCTGTGTCTCCCCACGGTCATCATGGACAATGACAGATTGCTGGCTAACAAAATGGAGGAGTTAGCAGAACATGTACGGAGAGTTGTATCAAGTTGTACAGAGAGAGTATCGAGTTATTGGTTATGCATGGACACACCGGATAAGTATGTTTCCATTGAAGGCCCGTAGACTGTTCGTGCCGACAGGGATGGAGCCAGGAGTGGTAAGAGGAAATATCGAGGTCTTGCTCTCATGAACTACACTGAACTGTTGTCTGTTGGGTGCCATTCCTATATTACCTCTGTCTCCTAAGCCCTAATCCCAGTAAGGGGGAGGATGAATGGATGCTAGGACACCAAAAACTGCACATACCTGTATATAAATTATTGCTGTCTTATCTATTCTCTTATCTATTACGATTCCTTTTCAGCTTGTTATTTTTTAAATTGTTCTTATTCTGTTGCTTTTATTGGAGCAGTGCAGCTATAATGAAAATCATTTGGAGATGGTGAATACAAGAACACAATGCTCGATCAAGTTAAAGGTGAAGATTTGATGAAAGGCTAATCTGATTGTTCTCAGCTTTGCACCCATCCACAAAACAATCCTTACAGCATCGTACAAAGTGGAGCTAACTAGTTAGCCAAATGCTAGCTGACTTCAACAACTTGTGAGGAACTTTCAGTGTGTAGCTCTGATCCAGAGGCCTGTACCATAAAGCTTGATTAACCTAGCCAGGCTTCCTCTTACTTATCTGGCTTCACTTACCGAGACATCCGCCCTCCGGATGTTCGGTACCATAAAGCTGGCTATCAACTCACTAATTCAATTCAGGCGTGTCCACTCTAGATCTGTGCGCGCTCACATAAAAAGGGCGGAGTTTGCTGCATGCGACCAATTGCAAACATGCAACAAACCGGTCCGAGCTGCATATTTCACAACGGAGGAGCGAACAATAATAATTAATAAATACGAGCAATACAAATCAATAATCCAGGCAAAAAGCAACACAGTTGCAGCTGCCAAACGAAGCAAGGATCGCTGGCAAAAAATCGCCGACTGTGTCAATGTGGAAGTTAGTGCCATTATAATATTACTTCCCCACTATGACTGCACCTGTATATCTGACTACAGTAACATTTGTGTGTTCCATAAATGTATGTGTGTACGACATTTTTCGTTATGGCATGTGATTGTAGCCCCGCGACTTTATGAATAGCTCTACATACTGTGTTTTTCCCGAGGTTTTCAGCATCGCCAACAGTATACATAAAAGTACTTATGAATGAATGAATCAATCCATGATTTACTTAAACAAATGATTGATTAATGGCATTTTATCTGTGGCTTGCTTGTAACCCATCCAACGAGGGATTTAAGGACATCGTAATAATTACAAACATCACTAAGAAATATATTAACTGTGGCAAAGCACCTCAGTGCAATGCACACAGTCTGCGGGACTGTCAGCGCGTGTTTGCGGTGCGTTACATTACTGATATAAGGCTCCAGCAGCTGACAGATGTAATGTAACACATCTCCCCAAAACCTGTACCTTTCGTACAGTGATTGTTCAGGCAATTTGAACGGATTACAGCGATATTCTCTCGCACAAGCTGTGCACCAAGATCCACCAGGTTCTCATAAAACAGACAGCCCATTTTCCAAGAGAACTGATTGGTCAGTA
The DNA here is from genome assembly GCA_013358685.1 of Antennarius maculatus. Taxonomy (NCBI): domain Eukaryota; kingdom Metazoa; phylum Chordata; class Actinopteri; order Lophiiformes; family Antennariidae; genus Antennarius; species Antennarius maculatus. The sequence continues at coordinate 15,186,077 of CM023624.1, forward strand.
GGCGGGGCCGTTATACCTGCTGAGCTCTGATTGGTCAGTAGGTGGGGCTGTTATACCTGCTGAGCTCTGATTGGTCAGTAGGTGGGGCTGTTATACCTGCTGAGCTCTTACCCTGAACTTCTCCTGCTCCAGAGCAGGTTAGGTGTTCAGCATAGGTTACCGCGACAACGTAGCACGATAGAAAGTCAGCCACCTTTATGGTACCGAAAAGCCAGGGATAAGCCCGAAGTTATCTCGCCAAGCCGAGATAGCTTTATGGTACAGGCCTCTGGTCATTTCCACACACAGCTACCTTAGCCTGAACACAAACTTCACCTCTGGGATAACCACGCCCTTATCGAGGAGAGGGGGGTGTTCTCGCAGATGGGCTCAGAATATAGAAATCACTCTGTTAATCACTCTTGTTGTTACGTCAAGATTGGTGGTTTTAAACAAGCCAGGACAACTTCCAGCTGTACAGTCGATACAGATTGTTTTCCTGATTTTAGGGGTTGGTAGGATAAGGAAGAACCACTGCGTATATGTAGAGACTTGAAAAAAAAAAATTCATAACAGGACCCCTTTAACTGTTTTCTGTCATTTAGAGGTTGTTTTATACATTTTAAATAATCTACTAACTTAACAAAGCAACTTGTTAATGTTACACTTACATCATATAGCATTTTATTATAAATGTATAGTAACATCAGGCTGTGGTCAGAATGTACTGAATTTAATAATACAGCAATTTAAGGAGTAATTTATGTATATTAGGTCAACAACTCTAAGGTATAGGGAAACTATGCTACATGAAGTTTGTGCTTATAAAGGAGCAAATACCTTATCATGGCAGGGGTCTGGGTAGTCACAAACAAACTGTGGGAAGGCAGAACGCAGCAACATTTTCACCTCTTTAGGGTAAACATAGGTGGGCTGACACGGACTCCCCTCCTTCACACCTACTCTGTGAAGCACCTGAAAAAAATATGAGAGGAATTTGAAGGTAAAAAGGAGCAAGCACAGAGCTAATATACCTTTATACAATGATCATTCAATCTGTCTAGTCTGTGTAAAAACTATGAACAAAGAATGGGATCACTGACTGTTCAAATCAGCAGTGGTAGTTACAGTTGAGGCTTTATCTGAGTAAAAACTGTCTGAAAACTGTCTGAATCCATCCTGTCTTGACAGGATGAGTGAAATGAGTTACCTCAGCATATGTATGCTTTAATAATTTTGTAAATAATATTTATAGTTTCTTTTTTTTAACAAAAGTTTCTAGGTTTTATAATTAGGGTATTAAAAGACAAAGTCAAAACATATATATGACACACAAAAGCAATAGCTGTTAACTTATGTGTTTCAGTGAGAACCAACCAGTTTCTTCTGCAGGAGCCTGTAGACCTTCCTCCTTCGGGAACAATCACTCCTCAGGCGTTTGGCAGCATGAAGCAGTGATGCTATCCAGACAGGTAGTCTGAGTAGAGGGTAAGACCTTAGTCGTAGGCTACGCAAAGGACAACAACCATGGTTTGTTGGAATGAGGTAGACCAGTATGTGTTGAAATAATGCTTACCGGTAGTTAAAAGTTCAAACAGGAAGACTATATTTATGCACATGCTTATTACAAGCACCTTCCTGCTATGTTAAACTTAAGTACCTCATTCTCCTCTTATCCAATCTCAATGCATCATGTTATCCTGATAGCGATCACTTGCAAGCGGTCACTGATGATGATGTTTGAGCGGTTCTAATCCTCTCAGCTATGATGCACAGCTACCCACTTCCTGCAGCAGTTCCTCAACAATATGCTAGTTATATGTTATTCAGCACAGAGATTTCAATCATTCCTAAAAGCTGGAATAGAAACCAAGAGAATAAATTATTGCAGTATGCCAACCGCAGTAGAAGTGAGGTGAAGTAACATAACAGACAGTTGATGGCGCTCTTTCTACTTCACTGAATAAGACAAACTGAACTGTACGAAGGCATTTCTTCCCTCTACTGGTTATCAACAACACGTTTGGCAGCATTTACATTCTATCAGTAATCAAGTTGACACACCATGTTAAGAGTACAAACATTCTCTTCATCTGATCCCAGCTCATTTTAAAATATATCTTCTGGAGAACTACAGGTAATAAAATGGTCATACTGAGTTTTTTTTTTTCCTTATCTGACATTTAATTTGTATTAATACAAAGAGTAATATACTATGCTATACAGTGACTGTTACTGTTGTTGGTGTCCCCTGTTAATGAAATTAAACTTCTCACAGTCCCAGTACATTTTTAACAGGTTCAGCTGAATGGTCAGAGACTAAGCATGCACTGCACATGTAAGTCCTTACAGCATGCATTTTGTCAGCGACCACTCTTACCTGACCGCTTGGGAAGTTGAACATTAGCTTACCCAAATGAAGAGCACAGATCAATGAATACATCCATCAGAACAATGAAGATGGGTACCAAGGTCTGTGAACAAAACAATAAACATTTATAAGCTTATATTTCTGTGATAAACTGATACCTGACACAAGAATAAATCTTCCTGATTAATTTTTCAATGTCTCAATCAATTTGAGGTGGTATGGACTATAACAATACACTGATGGTGATCTGCTATATGAGAGATTTTGTTTCATTCAGTTAAACCTAAAAGTCAAGTGTTGCCTTAACAATAATAAAAAAAATTAAAAAACAACAGACATGTGAAAAGCATACTTTTTTTGTTGGCATGCCAGGCAGATCGAATATTTTCATAATTGGCCAGAAACAATATTCAGTATATGCTTCTTTGTATATACAGTATATTATTGAAGTTAACATTTAAGCTCGTATCACAGCACAGAGGCTATTGAACAACAAATGATGACTGTTATGGAAAGCTTCAGTTCATTGTCATGAATCACCAGGCATCTCATTACTTTAAGTTAGAAGAACTGTCCCAGACATACATGATGTTAGTTTTATTCTGGGATAGAAGGAGCTCCTACTGATTAAACTAAACCTGACTAAACCTTCTGTCTCCTCCAAATGAAAGTCAGTCCAGTTCTGTAGAATCTGTTATCTGCTATCCTAAGATAGCCCAAAAAAGCAGTGAAAACCCAGTTTTCATTTCCAGCGGGATTTTCATTGCAGAAAATCCCGCTTCACAAAGATAGAAGGTTGGAAATGAAAACTGCATTTCCAACCTTCTATCTTTGTGAAGCGGGATTTTCTGCACTGACCAAACAAAACCAAACTACGGAGTAGACCACATGTATGGAACACACTTCCGGTGTCATTACCCCTGGATGGGACTGGCTTGTTGTAGAGAAAAAAACTCAGGGCTCCCACTAATTCTCATTATTGGATTGACTTGTTCACCCTTCTATATAGTAATAATCAATATTTCTTCCACGTTGAATGCACTGATTGTAAGTTCAAAATAAACGTCCTCAGCACAATTACTTGAAAAGAGTTTTTTCTATATAAATATTTCTTATAATTATTTTAGTTATAAATTGTTGGTTATCAATTTATGAATAAAAAGGTTGTTTATTTTCTGTTGTCTGCATTTGACTTTTGACCACTGCGGTAATTTATTATTAGACTCAGGCCGTTGTGGCGTCATTAATGATAATCGAGCAAATGAAGGCCTGTCTGTGAAAATACTGTCTTAGATGAAACCGGTTCGTGGGGCAAAAGAGTTTGGGGACCGCTGTACTAAAGAACACCTAAAAACCATCTAAAGGACACCTAAAGAACATCTAAAGAACACCCAATGAACACCTAAAAAACATCTAAAGGACACTTAAAGAACATCTAAAGAACACCTAAAAACATCTAAAGGACACCTAAGAACACCTAAAGAACACCTAAAAAACATCTAAAGGACACCTAAGAACATCTAAAGAACACCTAAAGAACATCTAAAGAATGCCCAATGAACGCCTAAAGAACATCTAAAGAAAGCCCAATGAACGCCTAAAGAACATCTAAAGAACTGCTAAGGAAAATCTAAAGAACATCCACAGAACACCTAGAGAACACATTAAGAACACCTAAAGAACATCTAAAGAACACCTAACCAACACTCAAAGAACTGCTAAGGAACACCTTAAGATCACCTAAAGAGCATCCAAAGAACATCTAAAGAGCAGTCCTACTAGACTAACACAACACAGATCAGTCTATCGACACCATCTTCACCTAACAGGACAGTTCGATGATCCTGCATTTTCACCTGTGCTCCCGCACATCGGATCAATAATCAATCACACCGATCTTTATCTTCGTCTGCTAGTTAACAGCTACCGATTAGCTGCACATGGATGGGATGAACCGAAGCTCATTAAACACACTCGCACACACCACAATCCACCCTCAGGGTCTGTTCTGTGACTGGTGGGTTCGGGTAGGGGAGTTGACCAACCTGGTCCAGGGTCCAGGGTCCCGTTGCAGTCCCAGTTGCAGCTCTGGCCGGTAGCAGACCAACACCGACCCCATCCGTCTGTGATTCCCTGAATCTGATCCCCCGTCAGTATTATTTAGAGTAATTAAGGTCTAAATTGCCCAGTTCCTACACAAAAATGCAATACAAAGTTGATATTTTTCCTTTTTCCAAAAAATACGCAAATCCCTTTTAAAATATTAGCCCTGATCAAAACAATCACACATTCAATCGATTTTATTTTAACCATTCATTTTCTTACCCACCTCTTCTGCTTTCACGGGTCACGGGGTTATTTTCCATATAACAAGTCATCAACAAAACTGTTGTAAAAGAGTAAAGATTATTTTTAGGTGTAATTTTTTTTATCAACTCCAATCCTGATCAAAACTATTAAATACAAAACAATCACCAGGATTTGAAAGTGATGCTAATACGTTTTGGGGAGAAAAAAAATGATTTGCTATGTAATAATGTTGAAGGAAATTTTATGTCTTGGATATATGAAAGACTAGGTGGCTACACCTTGATGAATTGTTTTAAATCTTATTCCACACAAAAACTAATAACAAGTCACTTAAACAAGAGTGTTCCATCTAGTCCCATTAAAAGTATTTTGAAATCTCATGGCTAAATACATGAATGAATTCTCTATGTTGTGGTTTAATTTTTTTGTAAAATTACTAATATATTCAATTCCAATTGTTTTCTACTAAACTCAGCCATTTCCCCATTACAGCAGACCAACCAGATGACAGTTGAATCATATTTAAGCCCCTTTTGAAATCTTACTGCTGATATGAAAACGTTCCTCTAAAACAGCAGCTAACAGCAGGCTTGAACAGTCTGACACATCTGAGTAGTTTTGAAGATCAGATCACAGATCAACTTTGTTGTTGTAATTGTTTAATTTTATCTCAGTTCAGCAATCTTACCTGTAAGATGTAATATTCAACTTCAAACACTGTGATGGCAAAGATCTGACAGATTAATGAAGAAACATCACAGAAAACATGGAAATTGAAAATCAAATAGATATGACTTCCATACATTTATTAAGGATGGCTGGGCGAGACATTTTTATATTTCTTCCTTGACACTGCCGGACTCATGTTAATTATGGGCGAACCTTATAACGTAATTACTCATGATGAAACGCACACGTAAGACCAGAGCAGGAGGCAAGATGTTGGAGCCACAGTAATATTTTTGTTCCGTTTCTTGTTAATTAATACAGAGGTCATGGTATGTAAGTGTAATCCTGTTGTTTGTACACAAGGTGAAGCACTACGCTAGGAACACAGGTGATTTAGGGAAGGTGCCGGTGATGAACGGCAGGTGTGTGAACCGGGACAAGAATACAGTTTTTTTATTTAAATGTAAAGTCTTTCAATAAAAACTCGTTACATTTACGTGCCACTGAGGGGCGAACGGGGAGAACTTCGGACGCGTGTTCTGGCAACAAGAAACCAATGTCCAGTGCGGCAAATGTCTTTAAGAGCTTGCCAACAGAGAGTTAAAGGAAGCTTTGGCAATAAAATCTCGTGGAATATAGGATGACTGTGCATCTGTTCGGGGCGGTGTCTTCACCCAGCTGTGCTTGCTATGCTTTACGAAAGACAGCAGAAAATAACCGGAACAGTTTCCCTGCTGAGGTAATTGACACAGTCAATCGGAACTTTTACATGGACAACTGTCTTAAGAGCTTGCCGTCTGAAGAGGAGGCTGTCAAAATGGTCCAAGATCTGTCAGCAGTTTGTTATAATTGAGGCTTCCATTTGACAAAATGGATTATCAACAGCCGTGGAGTATTGCTATCCATACCAGAGGAGCAGAGATCCAAGATTCTGCGTGTGTTAGATTTGGACAGAGACCAACTACCTGTTGAGAGAGCCCTTGGCCTTCATTGGTGTGTTGAGACAGACATGTTCAAGATAGCACTCAAGGAACAGCCCCATACTCGACGCGGGATTCTATCAGTGGTCAGCTCTGTTTATGACCCTTTGGGATTTCTTGCACCACTGACACTTCCAGCTAAGTTCATACTCCAAGATCTGTGTAGGAGGAGCCATGGATGGGATGACCAGATTCCCACAGTGCTACAACAGCAGTGGATCAAATGGTTGCAAGACCTGGAAAAGGTGACCGCATTCAAAGTTGACAGATGACTCAAACCGCCAGATTTTGGAAAACCCACTCATGGTCAGTTACATCACTTTTCAGATGCCAGTGAAAGTGGATATGGTACTGTGACATATCTCCGGATGCAGAACAACAGCAACAACATTCATGTCTCTTTCATGTTAGGCAAAGCCAGAGTGGCACCATTAAAACAGGTGACGATTCCTCGTTTGGAACTCACTGCTGCTGTCCTTGCTGTTCGAGTGGACACAATGCTCAGCTTCCACTTGAAATTTCACATTTCTGGACTGATAGTACGTCAGTTTTGAAGTACATCAGAAATGAAGACAGGAGACTTCACACCTTTGTGGTGAACAGAGTATCTACCGTCAGAAGAGCAACCAATGTACAACAGTGGAGATATGTTCATACCACTCAGAACTCTGCCGACAAAGCCTCAAGGGGATTTACAGTGGATCATTTGTTGACAGGAGATGGATTGAAGGCCCTGAATTTCTGTGGAAAAAAGAAGAGGAGTGGCCAGAAAGCAGCTTGGATTTCAACATTGCTGCAGACGACCCAGAGGTCAAAAAGGAGCTCATGGCTAATGCAGTGATTGTTGAGGCCACACCAAGTGCTACACACCAGCTGATTACTTACTATTCTGACTGGAAAAGGTTGAAGAGGTCAGTTGCGTGGACCTTGAAAGTGAGGAAGACTCTACAGGAGATGAGCCGAAGAAGAAAAGAGCTAAGTCAAGAGGATGTTAACATCAACCATGTAAAACAGGAAATGCAACGCCTTAAAGCTGCATTTGGAGGACAGGAATTGACTCCAGACAACCTTTCAGAAGCAGAAATATCCATCATTCGCTTTGCTGAACAAGAGAGATTCCCAGACGAGTTTGCTGCATTATCATCTGGCAAATGTGAAATAAAAAAGGAGAGTCACATCTACAAACTGGACCCCACTCTGGAAGATGGATTGCTTCGAGTTGGAGGGAGGTTGAGTAAAGCAGCCATGCCTGAGGAAACAAAACATCCAATCATCCTTTCCAAAGACCAACATGTATCATCTCTAATACTAAAGCACATTCATGAACAGGTGGGACATGGTGGAAGAAACCATGTTCTGCCCAGATTACGGAGCAAATATTGGATTAACAGTGCGAATGCTGCAACAAGAAAGATCCTGTCTAACTGTGGTTTCTGTAGGCGCCATAAAGGAAAATTGGGAGAGCAGAAAATGGCTGATCTGCCCGTTGAAAGAATCGTTCCAGATCATCCTCCATTGACCAATGTTGGGGTTGATTATTTTGGACCAATTGAGGTCAAAAGAGGGCGTAGCCTGGAGTCATTTTTACATGTATGGCATTTCAAGCGGTCCATTTGGAAGTTGCTTACTCATTGGATACTGACCCATGCATAAATGCTTTGCGCAGATTTGTTTGCAGAAGAGGACAGGTCTGTCATCTACGCTCTGACAATGGAACCAACTTCATTGCAGCTGAAAGGGAGCTAAGGGAAGCTCTTGCTGCTTTAAACCACAGCAAAATACAGGATGCTTTTATACAAGAAGGGATAAAGTGGAGCTTTAACCCGCCAACAGCTTCTCACCATGGAGGTGTATGGGAGCGGATCATAAGAATGGCAAGACGGATACTAATGTCAGTACTGAATCAGCAGACCTTGAATGACGAAGGATTCCACACAGTTCTGTGTGAGGTTGAAGCTATTCTAAATGATCGCCCCATTACCAAGTTATCTGAAGATCCAAATGATGTGGAAGCTCTCACACCCAATCACTTGCTCACAATGAAAAGGAAACCTGTCTTACCACCTGGACTGTTTGAGAAGGACGATCTGTACATCAGAAGAAGATGGAAGCAAGTTCAGTACATCGCTGATCTTTTTTGGAAGCACTGGCTAAGAGAATACTTACCTTTGCTACAAGAGCTGCAACGATGGAATAAGGCGGAATCTGTGCCTGGAGACATTGTACTCATCGCAGATACCACAGCTCCACACAGTTCCTGGTTGCTTGGAAGAGTTCTACAGACTTACCCAGACAGGAAAGGACTGTTACAATCTGCACAAGTGCAAATCAGGACCAGCATACTGGATAGGCCTGTGACTAAACTTTGTCTTCTGCAAGAAGCGGAAATATGAGTTAAAACAATACAGATATTGTTTATGACCTCTGACCTATAGAAGAATTTTTGGTTTATTGATTCATTTTCAAATTATTGTTGGCTCCATTTATGTAAATATGTATTGAATTGTTTTATGCCCTCCTGCCATTAACAATTAGTGGCCGGTGTGTTGGAGCCACAGTAATATTTTTGTTCTGTTTCTTGTTAATTAATAGAGGTCATGGTATGCAAGTGTAATCCTGTTGTTTGTACACAAGGTGGAGCACTACACTAGGAACGCAGGTGATTTAGGGAAGGTGCCCTGATGAACGGCAGGTGTGTGAACCGGGACAAGAATACAATTTTTTGACCGTGTGTGGTAGCAGGAAGGTTTGTGTAAAGAGTTTTGGATTGTGTCGGGATCTAAACTGTTGAATGGATACTTACCTGTGACGGACTCTAAATAAAAACTTGGTTGAGATGAACTATGAGCATGTGACGATGTTCCCTGTGTAAAGGTGAGCACACAAGAAAATAAATGGGTCAAGCACTCAAAGACATTTGCCGCACTGGACATTGGTTTCTTGTTGCCAGAACACGCGTCCGAAGTTCTCACCGTTCGCCCCACAGTGGCACGTAAATGTAACGAGTTTTTATTGAAAGACTTTACACAAGAGATTCCTGAAATGGACAGAAAATTTACAACAAATACAGCCGTGTTAAGAAGGCTCTTAAATTCCACAGCTCTAGTGTCAGTTCAAGTTAGATTGTGAATGAATCTCAATAGATCATAAATTATATATGTCACCATTCTGCTTTTCTGTTCTTTGCCTCATTTTATTAGGCGACATCAACATGCAATCAACAGAGATGGATGCCCAGCCAATGCTGTGTAGTCGGTTCCCCAGGGTATGTCGGCCTGCCGCTGAGACCCTGGGCCCGTTGGCCTCCATGATGGCCGTTAGCTCTCAGTACGGCTTGCCTCCAATGGCATCAAGCAACTCCTGCCTCTCGTTCGCAGTGGGCATGTCAGGTTTCAGACCGGCTCTTCTCCTCTGCAGCATCATGCTGTGCTACAAAGAAAGAAAAACAAGAGGTTTACTTCTCCTTCAACCTGAAGTATGAAATGATGGAACACCCACTATAAACGGTTCCCATTACTAGTAGTGACATTCACAAGACGGATTATTTAACTTTATATGTACTTTTCAATTTTATTACTGTCTTTGGATAAGAAAAACCAGTTGTCCACTTGATAGTCAGTGGTTGGATCCCCACCTCATCTCCTCTGCATGTCAAAGTGTCTTAAGGCAAGACACTGAACATTGGTAATACCAAGTAAATCCACTCCACCAGTGGGGGAGATGGTGCCATCTACTAATTAACACTTAATTAGCAGCTTCTTCTAGCAACTTCTAGTATATATACCTAGATAAAGAGAGAGGTATTAATTTCCTGTTATGTGGTTAGTCTTGCACGCACGCACGCACGCACACACAACTTATTGTTTGAATAGCTAATGTAATAAGAAAAATAATGTAATGAGCAACATACACCTATGGATCACATGTTCTAATAATTTTTCTCATGACAAACGTGGATAAGTTCACCCAAAGGTGTTTTTTTAGATGTCGATCGACCTTTTGTTGATCCGATGTAAATACCTGAAATATTGAAAGTGAGAGTGAAAATTTCCAGTGTACAGCAAAGGAACTTGCCTTGCTGCTGCAATATTTTTGGAGGGGACTGTGCGTATGCCTTTCTTGAAAAGGCAATTTGGTGTTTTGCATCTCGCCATTAGATGAGATGGGATCTATCCTTGGTTCCTTTTTTACTTGCTCGGTTTGTTGTTTTGTCAACTTAGCATCAACTTCAATGTGACACACACCACTAATGATCCTCTCATCTCTTCCCTTCCATCAAAGACAGGGATGTCTTATCTTCCACCTTGTTAATATAGGGACACTGAAAGTACCTTGGGTGTTTACAAATGGTGGCTTTGGTTAATGTTTTGAAGGACAGTCTGCACTGTGGTGATGCAACGACAATTTCTCCCTGACCAATCAGTGGTCTGTAGTGATTTCACCTTTTCAAATTTCAAATGTGGAGATTGTTGTGCACCCAGCATGCTCCACCAACCATCAATGGTGCTGCAGTGGAAAGGGTTAGCAGCACCAAGTTCCTGTGTGCGCACATCTCTGAGGACATGTCCTGGAGCCACAACACTGTATCCAAATAGCGCCTCTACTTCCTTCACAAACTGAGGCGTGCAAGAGCCCCACCCCTCATCATGGTCACCTTCTACAGAGGTACCATCAAGAGCATCCTGACCAGCTGCATCACCGTGTGGTACGGCGCCTGCACCGTTTCCTGCTGCAAGACCCTGAAGCGCATCGTGAAAGCAGCTGAAAAGATCACTGGTGTCTCTCTCTCCCTTCCCTCATAGACATCTATAACACCCACCTCACCCCCAAAACCTTCAGGATTGCAGGTGATCCCAGCCACACCTCACAGCCTGCTGCCATCAGGGAGGCAACTGCAGAGTCTGCGGGCCAAAACCAGCAGGCTAAAGGACAGTTTCTTTCACCAGGCGGTCAGGAGGCTCAACTCCCCCCTGCTCTGCCCCCTACCACAGCCTTGAACTCTACCCTCACACTGCCCCCCTCCCTCCCCACAGCACTTCTCTCTCCCCCGCGAACTCAGGGACTGCGCACACATCACTTTCCCCTAAAGGGATTGGAGAGTGTATAGAGATGTTCACTGTCCTTTTTTTGTTCTATACTTGTGTTGTACTGTTTTTTTATTTTCCTGTTTGCACCATGGGTCTGAGAGGACTGCAATTTCATTTGTGCTGTATGTCGTGCATATATGGTACATTTGATAATAAAGTTGACTTTGACTTTTACTCAATGGACAGCCAAAAATGCAAGTAGAGTTGCAACCCGTCTGTGTGTATATTGTAACTTGCATTGTGCAGCCCTTCAGTTTCTGCTAAACTGCTAACAAATATGTCATCTCCATGGCTCATGGTGGAACTGGAAGTTTCAGGTCAACCTTTTCAGTATTGAGGGTGTAAGTACTCCAAACAACCAGTGGGTGTCACTACAGTAGAGTTAGAGGGAGAAACCAGGGATCTCAAAGCCTGGGTCTGTGATAGCAATATGCCCTAATCACATATTTCATCTTAATATCCAAATACACTGCACTACACTACATACAGTATATACTAGCTCTGATTCTGGGAAAAAATGTTCACTCACACTTTTATGTTTTGTATTATGATCTTTATAGAATTCAGTGTGAATGTTTGTGTGGGAGGAATGGTCAAGGTATTTCGAAAACAGCCTGGACTGGACAGTTTCTTAGAGGTTATTGGGGTTAAAACACTGCACCTGGGAGGAGCAGTGGGGTTTCCTAGAGGGCAATCAGGGCATGTTACTGACCCTGGAAGACATTACAATGGCAGGTCAGATGACAGTCATTAGTTATTAAGGCACTAGGCGTGTTAAGTGATGTGTGCATCACTTGATAAATGAAAGGATAAATTCTTTTTTACCCTGATTCCTCATCACTCTGGAAAATGTGAACTTTTTCCATTTCTCCACAGTCTGGACTTTGTGCCCCTGAGGAAACAGTTCTTTTCTGTTTAGCCTCATTGGCACAAGGCTACACAGAAGTTTTGTCCCAGTCCCTTAAGCTCTCTCTCTCTCTTTGGTGAGTGGACTGCTTTCACTATTAGACATAGCTGTGAGTTTTTCAGATTTTATTTCAAACATCTGAAGTTTATCCAATGGAAGGCTCTTACCTATTACTGTATTTATATTTTTCTTATGAGACCATTGGAAGATTCTTTTGCATTTTTAAGTAAAACAAAAAAAAAATTGTCATTATATAAATTCTAACTGAAAAATATTTTATAAGAATTTTTTTTTAATTAGATTTTTAAATTTCAACCTGGGAACTAATAAGATATTTGAGATATAATAGATGTCAATGGCGAAAAAATAACATTAACATCCTACTGTAATGTTACTATGACAATGTCTTACACATTACTGCCTTTTCAACCCAAGCTTTTAGCTTGAAGATATGTTTCACTGAATCCTTTTTCTGTTGCATCAGGGTTACTCAGGTGCTCAAGCTGCTGACGTCTCTGCTCAGGAGGGTCTCACTACATGCCTGAAGTTCTCTGAGGGGCAGAGGAGATAGCTCAGACCACTTGGTTTGGGCTGGGGAGTGAAGACCCACATGGATCAAAATATTTGGAATGTAAACTGGCAGCTGAAGAGGTGCCAGTTGACCCCCTGAGCACTGCCAATGTGCCTTTGAGCAAGGCACAGACAAGTTGCTCCTTGAGTGCAACTCAACATGGCTGCCAGTGTGTGTGTGTGTGCTTGGTCCTACAGTATTTACGTGTGTGAAAATAGATTAAAAAAAAGTGGAAAAAATGATTTCCCTACAGAGATCAATATTGTATGTTTCTTCTTCTTAAATAACCGCAGGCAATGAGAAAACAGGGGTCTCAACCTGAATCTGAACAAGGCGGGTATTCCAAATTGTATTCTAAATAAGGTTTACTGAAAAAAATTCTGCAGTTTACAAGTTGGTGAGGATACAATGCTGGGCTCTCCAACAGACGCAGCAACAAACCACTGGAGAAGAGCCTAGAATGTTCATTTACCATGATCTTTATAGTGTCTGGGTTCGGTTCTCCTTGAGGGATGATTTCACCATCAGAATGTTCATTGACCAGGATCTTGATGGTGTCTGCCACAGGTTCTCTGTGAGGCATGAGCTCACTAGCAGCCTGGCGCAGCCTCTCATTTTTCAGTTATCTATTTGTTGTGCGTGTTCCATACTTCTATGTTTAAAAAAAAGATGTGGTAGACAAGGACTAAGTTTTGTGCTATCTACAGGTATGTCTGTGTAAGCAGATGGGTTTTGTGATTATTTCCATAGTTAAATGGAACTTCTTGTGTTTGTCTTTCTTGTTAATAACTGTTGATTTCTCTGCGCTTAGCATGGAGCTGCTTTCTCAGTCGGTCGATCGTGACTCTGGGGCTAATTGAGTTAACACTACATAGGCTGATACTACTGAGACCACCGTTAAACATCGCAAAGAATTTAAAATGCAGTGTTTGCAAGTGGGACAAAAATCAGTGGAGACGACAACATACTTACAGACAGGACATAATTAAAGCTGTTTCCCAACAATCATCACGGACAATGAGAGATCACTAGATAACAACTCCGGCAAGTGAAGCTAATGAAGCTAAAGTGTGATCGGTAAGAGTTAAGACAAAGCGTATGACTACTATATATGGAACTGTTGGTTGTTGGGCGCCGTCCCTACTTTATCAGAACCTACTAACCTACGTCACAGTGAGGAGGAGAAATGTATCAATATAGCACTTTACTTATACAACTCAAGCAACTGTAAATATGATAAAAAAAAACATGCTCTCTCTCTCCCTCCCTGTGTGTGTGTGAGAATGTATCCACCCATTGTCTCTCATAAGACTGGGAATGAGTGATAATTTCACCTCCTAATTTCTGCCTGGATTATTTCACATGCAGGGTTCAAGTCAGTTGAACGTAACCCTTGACTGGCGACAGTGAATATCTGTTAGGCTGTGAATAAAGGCTGAGGCTGTTTGTTAATGAGTGGTGTAGTTACTTTGGATACAGGCAACTGTGTTCACCATGACGCTTTAGCGGACACACAAGCGGAGCTAACTAGTTGGCCAAATGCTAGCTGACTTCAACAGCTTGTGAGGAACTTTCACTGTGTAGCTCTGAGCCAGGTTATTGCCACATGCTGCTACCATTGGCTTAACATGAACACCCCCAACCGCCCACAAACACACACACGCCTAACTGAAGCGTGGCTAACTAGTTAGCTAAATGTTAACTGACTTCAACAGCTTGTGAGGAACTTTCAGTGTGTGGCCTTGAACCACGACATTACCACACACTGCTACCATAGTCTGGACGAACTCCCCCTCAGGGATGACCAGGCTAATATTAGGGTAGACAATCAAATATGACTCAGGATAGGTCAATTCCTCCCCGTTTGTGACATCACAAACAGCACTCTAGTAAATCCGATCGTTCTGATTCTGTCCGGGCAACAAATTCCAAATACTTATTAATACAGGAAGCATGTGTTTACCAGATTCTAGGAGTTGGTAGGGTTAGGGAGGACCACTATTTATACGTAAAGACCTGAAAAATATTTTTTAATATTAGGACCCCTTTAAATTCAGTCATGTTCTTGCACTGCCCAATTTTCTGCTGTATTATTGGTCAGCAAATATTCACAACCTGACCTACTGGCTACAATCTGCAGGATTATTATGGTGCAGGGTACTGCAAGGCACTACTCTTTCCTCACTATCACTGAATCCTTCTAAATTTACAAATAGCTCTGTGGTGCTGTCTACCGTTGAGGTTTACTGTCAGTTTGGGTAGCATTTTAAACTTGTGTAACTTTCACACCATAACTGAAAAACATCTGTTTCCCCCCTTCACTATCCAGTACACTTTCAAGATGTGGCATGAAGTGCTTCAGGGTTATCTAAAAATTGTGAGGGTTGTTTCCCACCTTTTTAGATCTGTTCTGATTTTTATTTGCCTGATTCCTGCTTCCGCAATTTCCAAGTTGGATATTGCACCTGTGGTCTGTTTCCATGCTACCCTTCTTTGCATACTGACCACCCATGGGAGGATCTTTTAGCCCTGAAACCTCATAAATCTTTAATATCTTCAACAAGCAGACAATTAATGCCATTCAATGACAATTCAGTTGTTCAGGCACAATTACAGTAAGTTCTTTGTACCTATTGCTGTATTCATAAAAATAATTAACTAGGATTACGGAAACATGCACTCACCCAATACTTCCTGCAGTTCTTATATCTCAGGAAATAGGCTGAACACTGACTCTTGTCGTAGTTGTGTGCATCCATACACTTCACTGATGCATCGCTTTCCTGAAAAAGAGACATTGTTCCAACCACAGCACAGAATCAGTCTCAGCCTCATGTATTGGCGATTGGATCAGATATTGGTTCCAGCTGATTGTATGACTCAGGAGGTAACGGCCAGCTTACATCAATGCACGGGTTCGTATCCTGATTACGTAATTTTCGAACATTTTTATCCATTTGGATCTGTGTGCAGAAAGAAATCAGGCAGGTTAGAAAAATGGTTGTGAGTTACCTCTTTAGTGTGTGGATGTACAACAACAATTAACTTTGATATGGAACTTCGGAACTTTGATATCAACTGATTCATTTTAGCATTTCTCAAAGTCAGAGTTGTGCATTTGATGGTAACCTTGAACTACTTGAATCATCTGTGTTGTTGATCAGACAAACGATCTTCTTCTTTCCTTTCGGCTTTTCCCTTCAGGGGTCGCCACAGCGAATCAATTGCCTCCATCTAGCCCTGTCCTTTGCATCCTCTTCTCTCATACCAACTACCTTCATGTCCTCCCTCATTACATCCATAAACCTCCTCTTTGGTCTTCCTCTAGGCCTCCTGCCTGGCAGTTCAAAACTCAGCATCCTTCTGCCAATATATTCACTATCTCTCCTCTGGACATGTCCAAACCATCTCAGTCTGGCCTCTCTGACTTTATCTCCAAAGCCTCTAACATGTGCTGTCCCTCTGATGTACTCATTCCTGATCCTATCCTTCCTGGTCACTCCCAAAGAGAACCTCAGCATCTTCATCTCTGCTACCTCCAGCTCTGTCTCCTGTCTTTTCCTCAGTGACACTGTCTCTAGACCAAACAACATCGCTGGTCTCACCACAGTTTTGTACACCTTTCCTTTCATTTTAGCTGAAACTCTTCTATCACACATCACACCTGACACTTTTCTCCACCCGTTCCATCCTGCCTGTACACGCTTCTTCACCTCTTCTTCACCTTTGATCAGACAAACGATACAAATAAATATTCATCTGAACATCAATAAAGTGTGCCCTCGTTCCTCGCGGCTAATGCGTTCCAGGAACCACAACCCATTAGCAAATTCTGCAATAGAACTTATTATTTATGGTAATTTAAACATTTATGAATCCTCCCCATACTGACATTAAACCACCTTCAATGTCTATTACCTTTTCCCACACTCTTAACTGTTTCAAGCACTTTTGTTTCTCAGGAAAGTCCGAGATTCACTGTACATAGCGCACCTCCGGATGTCATCATCCAATAAAATGCGCGTATGGAATCATGTGATTAACTACCAAAAATCTGCAATGAGGTGAAGTCGCGAGCGTTGAAGCGCGAATGCAGGAGGGCCACTGTATCTACGAAAATATTACTTTGCCTATTTGAGAATTAAATCTCTCCTGAAATTAGGGATCCAATCAGGTCAACTACAGCACAACTCCAGAATCTGTCTCTTAAGGAACCTTAATGCTAATGTCCTGAATTGGTTGTTTACTTTAATTTGCTGTCAAAACTGCTGATCTACTTCGGTTGATCCCTGTAACATCACCTTATCCATATTTCTACTCCACGCAGAACAACAAACATTCTGGACTCTTTCTACCTTACATAACATGCCTCCAGATAGAGTAGGTCTTAAACTACCTATCATGGTATAAGTGAGCAACAGAGCTGTGCACGTAAGTGGTCCTTCTGAAATCCTAAATTTGTGAGTCACGATAGTAACATGTTCAACTCAAGGGTATCAGAAAGTAGCTACTTGCAAAAAATGTACAGAAACACTTGATGGAAAAACTGGTAAAGGGTCCAGAAATATTGCACAGGCTCTCGGCTATTGTCATGTTTCACACCCAGTGTTTTAAAGATGTACATCACAAAGCTCATCTTCAAATCCCAGAATGTGCCTGAAGTCAACCTTTGGAATTAGAAGAAATGTAAATAACCATTATCCTCACATGTGAACTGCTCCACTTCACATGTTGTCTGTACAACAACATATATTTAACAATTTCTCATTTATGCAAGACGTTCAGTTCACTGTTGTCAGCTAAAGAAACTTCCGCCAACAAAGCCAGATTAACCTCAAGCGATGTTTGACTGTTTATTCTGTTTGGTGGAGTAGAACCAAATCCAAGTTTGTCAAATGTGGAGAATCGCCTCTCTGTGGGGTGTGCGACCCTAAAACCACGTGTTAATGTAGCTGGAACGTCTGTCCCCGGAGTTCTCTCTCAGCGAGCAGGAGCAGCCCACACACCGCCGTGACCTGAGCTCTCACGGGACACGCGTGGACTGAATGACCGAGTGTACGAATGATCATTTAAACCTACCTTTCACGCTACCAGCCTGAATCCGCTTGTGAACGACTCAATATCCACACCAAGGACGTTATTCGTTTATTTAAAGTCTCCCAATTCACTGATAAAAATCCACGCATCACACAGCTCTTCAAAACTCGGTCGTCATATCAACCGTGTGACCGCTGAAGACGTTCAATAACTACCCGTACGCTCTATGGCTAACATCAACTACCCACTGCCGCTAACTGCTCGTCAGGTCTCGCGCAGCCCAGTCTCTTCACTACAACAGCGCACCAGGAAAACCAGCGACGACTGACAGCAGCATTAGCCAATGAGAATGCAGGAAAGCTAAATTTGGAGATTGACAACACAACGAACCAATTGAATTTATCAGCTCCTAATAAAACTTCGTTTTGTTATAAATTGGATTACACTTAGTTTTAGTCACTGACAGCAAGAGTTACGTCCAAACGTTGAGTCTTCCTCAAGACGCTATTAACAAGAGTGGAGGTGAAAGTGGCAGCAGTTTAAACAAATCAAAAAGAGGTGGGAGGGACTTCAAATGGGCGTGGCTAACTCCTAGTGCGGTTGCATCGCAGCGCATACACAATGGCTGCTCGAAAGACGGGAAAGCAAACAATTTTCAGGCCCGCCGCGTCTAGCAAAAAATATGAGAAAAAAATTATTAAAAATTCGGAAAATAGTTGAAAGTCAAGAAAAAGTCAACAGAAAGGATGCTAAAGCGTCCAGGGTAAGTTTGATGCAAATTAAGTAAGTGATGACTCAGTTTTTGAATTAAAATATCGGGGTTATTTAAATTATGAGAGATGGGTGAGCTGGGGAAAAGTTTGTGTTAATCAGTACCCAGGTTGGACCACAGAGAAAACTAAGGGAAGGCACAAGTTTTGTAAAAAATAAAATAAATGCTTTCAGTAGTCGCGTTAGTTTCGTTGCGTGTTGACGAACATTTAGGACCACTTGAACCAATAGAATAAAGAAAAGTTGGGTAAAGTTGAACACAGCTTCCTCACTTAGTCTATATTTATTATACAACAAAAGCAGTGCGACGACTACGACTGGAACAGGCGCACTAGTATTGATCACTAATGTTAATTATGCTTCTTTCTGTATTGATATTTTAGCCCAGTTTCTCACTTCATCACAAGCCATGTCAACATGTCAAAGATTCAGCCGTATCCTTTCCATAACGTCAAACGCCACCATGTAGCTGCTGCAGCGACCCGATCACTCGTCTCTCAGGCTGTTTGCTTTGCCACTTTGCCCACTGCTGGTATCGATAACCGTGTCATACTTCTAAAGACAAGTGATTACTTGCCAATAACGTGTCGACATGGACGGAACGCTCAGGGAAACTAGTTGCGTTTCTGATTTGTTGGTCAGAGTGCTTTCAGCGTGTTGTCAGACCTGACGTTGTCTGGTTGTTTGGAGCGGTGTGACAGGTTGCATGGAGGATGACATGTCAGTTACACTCACACCACACTCATCTTGGTGCTTGTGGAGGTCTAACAGTTTGGAGATCAGAAGCTTCTTCCATCTCGTCTTCCCTATGGATGTGATGGAAGCACTGTGTGATGGGGAGACAGCTGAGGACATGATGTGTCTCCAGTGTTGACCTCTGTCCACTTGTCCACACTACCTACACCGTGACCCACAGTCAGTCTGCATTCACTCTTACTTAGTTTTTAGGCTAAGGGTTTGAATGAGGCAGGTGGGTGCCATGTTTGCTTTCATCAGTAGCAGATAGTTTGGACAGAAAAAGTAAAGACAATGTCAGGGAACAAGTTGTTGCTATTTAGTTTATTTGAAATTTAAGATGCTGTCTTAAAGGGAATGTTCTGAATGTGACCTTTTTATTGAAAGTGTTTGAAAGAAAAAGCAGGTGACAATGTCATCTGTCTACAAATCTGACAGGAATGCCTCCAACATCATTAATTCCCATAGGAATTTTTTAGCTAACAAATTTTAGTGTTTCATTTTATATTCATGATTATTTGTATCTGCTACGTTCACTTTTTTGCGGGTCACAGTGGTTACTGGAGCCATATTTTATTTTATATATCTTTCTCAAATATTTAAGGGTAGGTTATACTTCTATAAATGAGATATAGTTCAGACACACCCTAAATGATGATTTGGTACATATAGCATGGGTGTCAAAGTCAAAAACACGGAGGGCCAACAAGACAAATTTGCTACAAGCCGAGGGCCGGACTGGTTCAATGTTTATTAAAACATTTTGAAATGAACATAACCTATTGAACCAAAAGCTAACACAGTGTATATTATTTAATGATTAAATAAATAAAGCAATATTTCGTTATAGCTCTGTCAGTAACTTCAAGGAGAAAAAGTAAAAAACGAAATGTCCTTGAAAAACAAAATATGTTCCTTGATATCAACATGAAATTCAATGAAATTGAATGCATTATAAATTAAATTGCATGCATTATAAACTGAAAATGCATTATTGTGCTGCTCTGTTATCCTACCAATCACTGCTTTCAAAAAATAAAGTGAGGAAATAAATCAATTAAAGCAGTTGTATTCTTTCTTATGGCTCTTATCTGGAATTTTCCCTTTATTTTTAACTGAAAAATAAATATAAATAAATGAAATAAGATACAAAAATCTAGGGCAGACAGACAAAACAATATCACATCTTGTAGAAACAAATTAAAAATTTAAATGAATTTAAAACTGAAAATAAGTTAATGCTTGGTGATGCTCACAGATGGTGTCTCATCTTTCATACAAGTTCATCAATGTTCGTGGTCAGGCTCTGAGCTGAGGAAATCCTCAGGATTCAATGAAGGTCTTTTGTCAGTCAGACGGCTCCTATGTGATGTTTTGTTCAGCTTCATCAGAGACAACAAATATTCACACAGGTCTGTGCTGCCAAACATAGAGAGCGTCCGAGCAGTTTGGATGCGCAGCTGGGGCATTGTGTCGGGGATGAAACATGCAAACTCAGCAGAAGACACAGGTTTACCTTTTACCTCTCTGAACATTTACTTTCACTCCCACCTGGCTTGACACTCCCTGCTCTCAGCGTCCACCTTCCTTTTAGCCATTTTTGAGGAGGGGAGTAGCTAAATTCAACCTCCGCTCTGACTGCTGATAAACAATAAACCAATGAAACAGCTTTGGATAATTAAACCAAAGCCCGCTTGCTGCGCTGTAGTGACTTCCTCTAATGTTGCATTGTGGGAAACATAATATTGGTGCGTGCAAAACACCAGCAGGTGGATGTGGCCGGCTGGCCAGTTCTAATAGTACAGTGCACCCTCGATCTCTGCGGTTAATAAGTTCCAGGAACCACACACAATTAAGGAATCCGAGATCGAGATCAATTTATGTTATTATTATGGTAATTTAAACATTTATGAACCCTACCCATACTGATATTAAACCACCTTCTATCTGTATTACCTTTTCCCACACTCTTATTGACTGTTAAGAGCACTTTTGTGTCTCAAGAAAGTCCGAGATTGAGGGAACGGAGCACACCTCCGGATGCCGTCAGCCAGTAGAATGCGCGTACGGTATCACGTGACTGCCTTCCAAAAAACTGCGATGAGGTGGAGTCGCAAGTGTTAATGCGAAAATCGTGAGGGCGCACCGTAATTAAAACTCATCCAAGGTGCCATAAATAATTCACCATGGGCCTGATCTGGCCCGCGGGCGTTGACTTTGACATATGTGCTCTATGCCCTAGGCAACTATAGAGGAGTAGCAAAAACTAACAAAAATCATGCTAAGTATTACTAAGTACTACATGCTAAGTACCAGATTTAGAAAAAACTAGTGAGAACACTTACAAATAATCTGTAGTTAAGGTGGTTAGAGCCTCATCCACTTATTTGGCGGTTGATGGTCCAAGCCCCAGTCCCCTCAAGTCTACACTCTGCATCTTTAGCAAGATACCTATCCAAGCTTGTACCCCAGGCACCTTAAAGAAGGCCTACTGCCCCACAGTGTCGATGCAGTGTTGAATTTATTTTTCCCCTTTCCGGCATACATAAATTAATAATCATCCTAGACGCCATACCATTTCACATTGTTGTATGGCAATTAGCCCAGTAGTTTTTTTGTAATCCTGCAGACAGACAATTCCAAAAGAGTCAGTTTAGGTTATTGAAATGTTGATGAATGATGCACTTATATATAGGCAGTAAACCGCCTTTGATAGATAGGCCTCATAGTTTGAGAATTATCATGAAAGTTGTCACATGTGTGGATTTACAAACTAAAATTTAGTTGGGATTACAGTGGTACCTCTACTTACGAAATTAATTGGTTGTGGAAGAATTTTTGTAAGTAGAAAATTTCGTAAGTAGAGATGCGTTTTCCATGCAAATGCCCAAATCCATTCCAAGCCCCCCAAAAACCAGACGTAAATGTTTTATAAAGCATAAAAATGCGTCAAAACATGTAACAAATACATGTTACAATTAGATTATTACATAATAAATGAGAGTTGTGTATAATGTAAAAAACAAAGAATAGAGTAAAGAATAAAAATGATGGTCATTTACCTTTTAACTGCTGCCCTCATTGTTTTTTGCCCTCTTTGGTTCATGCGCTCCTGCCTCACCATGAACAACAGAGTGAATTCCAGTCCTCCTTTTGAACTTCTCCAACCACCCACGCCATGCCTTAAACTCCTTAAACTTCCTTTTGTTTTAATAACGTGGTGATTGTAGATGCATTACAGCCATATTCTTTGGTGAGATCAACCAAATACATCCCTTTTTCATGCTTTTCTATTATCTCTTGCTTTGTTTGTATGACAAAAAAACTCTTTTCTTCTTTTCTTTTCCTCTTTTGTCCGTCACTTTCTTGGGGTCCATAGTGAGTATTCAAATAGTTAATATATTTACGTAAAACTATCAGAACACGTCATGGGTCGAGGGCTGAATGACGAGGACGCTGCTACATAGACACCTATCTAGCTACACACAGAGGGAAAATAGGTAATAGCCAATGGCAGAGCAGCTATTTGAATGTTGTGTTCAGGAACCTGTGGGAGCTGCGAATAGCAGCCCATACTGTATCTTTACCTTTCGTAACTCGAAATTTCTTTCGTTACTAGAGACAATATTTTCCTGTTGAGGCATTTCATAAGTAGAAAATTTTGTATGTAGAGACATTGGTAAGTAGAGGTACCACTGTAATTCCTATGAGGACAACTGCCCTAAGCAACTACACTTCAGAAACCATCCATTTAATCTCTGCAGGTGTCATGTCTATTCATAGTTCTGATGTAACACCTGATGTAACACCTCCTTTGTCAAATTGTCACCTTCTCAGTTTGGATATCCACAAGGAAGTGAAAACCAACTTCTTTATGTAACGTAATAAGAGCGAGATGAACGTTTCTGGTTGTAGATCCATATTCTTTTGGAAAGTGAAAAATTCAAACAATGTTTCTCTTTGTCTCTCATAGGCCCCTAAGGCCGGGTGGTGTTGAGCACATAAAATTGGACAGAAGAATTGCATCACAGCATATTGGCTACTGTACCTTGTCCATGTAGCTGGTTGTCCTTAGTGCCATGGCCACAGGAACCCAGGGCCATCGTGATCACATCCTGGAGAAATCCAAGCTTATGACACCCATGGGAAGACGCAGGAGAGCAGATGGGAAACCGAAGAAAAATTTCCACTGCCAGGAGTGTCAGAAAGCTTTCAACAGTCTGGAGAAGTTGAAGGTGCACTCATACTCGCACACAGGAGAAAGACCCTACCGCTGCTCCCACCCTGACTGCACCAAGGCCTTCGTCTCCAAATACAAGCTGCTACGGTACAGACAAGTAGCAGCACACATCAAGCTGCAGCATGTTGCTTCTCTCTTTACACCTTTACCATAGCTTAGTGCTCATTAGTTTTTGCTATGTTTTCATGTACATTAGTTTTTAGGCCTCTCATGTGTGTAATGTAAAGCTTGCCTACTTAAGACTTGCTTGCATCAATTCTGAGTGTTCATAGAATGTGTCTGTGTTCAAAGGCATATGGCAACTCACTCTCCAGAAAAAATCCACAAGTGTACATACTGTGAGAAAATGTTCCACCGCAAGGATCACTTAAAGAATCATCTACACACTCATGACCCCTACAAAGAGGCCTTCACCTGTCAGGAGTGTGGCAAGAGCTACAACACCAAGCTCGGATTTAAACGCCACCTTGCTCTCCATGCTGCCAACAGTGGGGACCTCACATGCCAAGTGTGCCTGCAGCCTTTCCCCAGCACAGAAGTTCTTCTGGAACATCTCAGAACACATGCTGGCAAGTCATCTGGTGGATCCAGAGAGAAAAAGCATCACTGTGAGCATTGCGAACGGCGATTCTACACCCGTAAAGATGTACGACGCCACATGGTGGTGCACACTGGACGCAAGGACTTCCTTTGCCAGTATTGTGCACAGCGCTTTGGTAGGAAGGACCATCTTACACGTCACATGAAAAAGAGTCATGCTCGGGAGTTGCTGAGGGTAAAAACTGAGCCAGCAGATTCGCTGGAGGCAGTCGTCTATGATTTGCCATCTGGGGGCATCAAAGGTGAGCTTCCAGGAATGCTGACGCCGAGGCTACACCAGCTCAATATGTATGGAAGTCCTGTCCTGGACACAGAGCTCTTTCCCACCCCAACGCACCCATTTTCTCTGAAGTACCCTCTGGCCTCCAACTTTACCTCATATACCTTCTCCTCACAGGAGAGGGAGCAGAATTTAAAGGGAGAACTGGAGACTTATCTAATGGAGCTGCAGGGAAGTATGCCTTCCTCATCCTCTGCAGTCCAAGAACACCACCTCTCCTCTTCCAAAATTGAGTTGGATACTCAAGTGGGAATACTAGAGGAAACTGGCCAGGAAGTGTCCCTTTCCAAAATGTCCACATCAGTGGCAACAGCCTCTACAGGAGACTCTTTGGCTTCATCTTCCTCTCTGATGGACTTCTCACAGCTTTTCAACTTCCTCCCGCTCAATGGGCCACCATACAACCAGACAGGGGGTCAGGTTGTCACCTATCCATCCAACGAAGAGCCCACACCTGTTCTCCAGCTGCCCCCCCAACCCACCGATGTCCCTGAGGCTGCAGAGAGTCCACTTCAAGGCCTGCCCTCTTCTTTCATATCCAACCTGAATGCACCCACTACACTGCCCCGCTTCCATCAAGCTTTTCAGTGATCCAGTATGTATAACACATGACACATATGCACACTCATGCACATACTGATATGTTGAGCCACATAACTGTATTGGCCGAAGTCAGACAACATTAACATGCTTGAAAGTCTTTTCACCAGTTGGAGAACATGAGCAAACAGTACTACACACAGCAGTACAGTGACAGACACATCCCAAACTCCTCCTGAATAATGACATAGCTAAAAAATATCTTTGACTGTGTGTCAATGCTAATACAATATTTATGTACTTGTATCCAGGGACCCCCAGGGGGCCTTGATAGGGTTACCCAGCAAAAAATATATCTTCACAATAATTCTAACCATGTTTTATAGGATGGAGTAATTAATGTTGTGTATACAACCCCTAAAAGCATAAATATTTTAAGGCCTTTCTTGTCTATTGTCTGATTTGTCAGTGGTCATTAAAACTGTTGGGGACCACTGGGATGGATTGTCAATGTCTGTTCTAGAGTCCCTTGACTCTAGGACAGGACTCTTAGAACAGACCTTAAGCATTTCTACCACAGGATGTCCAGTAGAGTTGTAACACAGAGGTCATCACTGTTCACAATGTCAGCATCTCTATGTATTTCGCACTGATGTTTGTGTAAAATCACTTGTTAAGAGGCAGTGATGTGGATTAATGGCAGCAATGACCTGATTCAACATGAATGGGTACTTTTCATATTGATGAATGATGACTATTCTTATTGCAGTGACATTTAACTTTCCTTACTAAATCCAAACTTTAGGATTTACATCATATTTACCATACTATGTTTTCGTGGAGCACTTTAATTTTGTGATATGTCCGTTATTACATTTGAGGTGAGTTTTGTTCTTGGTCTTCTTTGCTGTATGGACTGATGTATATTTTTGGGAAGTTTTTGCTCTTTTTCATGTGCTCAATCCATTAGACATATCAGTTAGCAATCTCTGCTGAACATTTTTTCTACCACTTTATTTTTTTGGAAATTTTGGAAATGTCCCAGTCCGTGATTTCATTAAGGTATCATCTTTATTGAAATCCATTTACTTGATCCAAGTAACTTATAGCATCATTAATCTTATCTGATTATATTTTTGTAAGTAATATTAATTCCAATATAGACACCCTCATTAATGTTTGCAGGAACAGTTGTCCTTATTTTCAGAGTGCTGGATTTAACAAGTATTTTTTATGAAATTATATGAAAGTAGTGGTACCTGGAAGTTCGGAAAACTCAGTGGAAACATCTCAACATGCGTTAAATGATTTTAGTATTTGGTAGTGTATGTGATTAATAGTCTACAATATCTAGAAACATCAGTCTGGCCCTGTTGATTAGTCAATGAAGCAGGAAGTTATTCACATTATTAGAATCAAGCCACTGAACAGTAACAGCTGGAGCATTGCGATATTCTTTTCTAATATCTGGGACATCACCATGTACTATTTAACCAGCTGCTACAACAATATTATATTCTACCAAGTTAAACAATGTCATTTACTGTACTGTTCTATTAGCTGAATCACAACAATACTCTGTTACAGTTGGAACATCACTACCTACCATCCGTACAATGACCCCATTACTGTTCTACCAGATGGAACATCACCCTATACAGCTGGAACAGAACTATATTCTGTTTGTCTGACTGGATCACCACATTACTTCTCAGCATGGTCCTTTCTATACAACTCCTTTGTTTTAAATTAAAATTTTATATATAGAGAGTTCCTCAAGATACAAGTTTAATCTCTTCCATGTCTAAGCTCATAAGTCAAACAACATTTCCCCATTTAAAATAACCAAAATCATTTTAATCCATTCCAGTCTTGTAACAAAGCCCCAAACCCCATAAATTCTGAAAAACAAACACATTTTTATCAACCAATAGACATGAATGCTTTACCATTGCATAATTATTTGCACATAAGTACAGAATGATGAGTATGTAAAGAATTGCACACTACGACTTTACTCTGCAAACGAGAAGGAGATCCAGACTCAACCGATGTGGAATACATCCACCAACCAGAAGCGCTGCTTGTTTCTTGGAATTTGCTCATTGTTAATTTGTTGAACAAAAATGTGGAAGGAATGACAGCTCATATCTCAAATAGCTCGTATGTCGAACAGCATGTATCTCGAGGTTCCACTGTTTGTGTGTGAGTGTGTGTATGTTAGTGTGTGTGTGTGTGTGTGTGTATACACATAGTTAAATATAGTTTTTTATATCTAGTTTTTTATATAGTTATATATAGTAGTAAGTCTAGTTTTTATATTTAGTTATATATAGTTTTTTTATATGTAGTTTTATATAGTTACACCCATCTAAATGATCACAGCCTCTGACAAGTAAAAGAATTATAACATACTAGTGGGAACCCGTGGAAATTCCATGATAAAACGGTAATATCAAAGTTCATACCAAACATATGAAAACAAATGTATTGGTATTATAAAGCAAGCGCACCCAACATAGTCAAAAATCAACGTGGTGATGTAACAACTTTTTGTTGGCAAATCATGGATTGCGCTGGGCGGGCATCACAAAGTCGTAGATGAATGTTAGCAGGCTAACTGGAAAGAAAGAAAGCTAACTAATGGTGAGATTGGGAAAGAAGCTAATGTTAAAGGAAAAGGCACCTGTCAAAAGAGCAAGTGGAAAAGAAATTTTAGAGAAGTGATAATTCTGTTAGCTGACTACATGAACAGAACTGTATGTAGTTACTTAAAGACCGTTTTTGTCAGATGCCCAAGGAGCATTTTGGATACTACATCGATTGTCCCATTCTAGACAGAAACTATAGCTGGACAGACTGTTCATGCTAGCCAGCTAGTTTCACTCAGAATTTGTTGCCGTTTTCTGTCTCGTTCCTGCTGTTTGGACTCTCTGCTCAAAAACATGAAATTGTTGGAACAGTTATGACACTCTAAAATTATGTTAACTGTGAAGTCCACGTATAGTTATTTCTTCTCCTAACATAGCAGATGCCTTACGCCATATTGTTCACCTGATTCCCTCTGGCAGATGCGTCGTGATTGGTTGGGCGTTTGATTGACAGGTAGTGGGTGGAGTTGGTGACAAGCGTTAGACTTTTCAAATGAGCTCATTCAAATATATAGGTGGGGATTATATTAAAGTATCTACATGTGATGTCATCAAAAGCACTTTTAAAATTATGGAATCACATGTCAGAAACATTCCTGCTGACAGTTAATTTTTTCCTCCTTTGACCTTATATCCCCCCAGTCTGCAGACATTTTCTTCTGCTCTTTAACGTGACCTGACAAGGATTCCTCTGGTCAATGTTGGGTACTTTTTTTACTCGTTCATTAATCTCTTTACATGTAGAATGGTCCAGTAAGCTGGCCTTGCACATTCACTACTTTACAGACTGTAGTTGCCTATTTAACATTTTATATACATGTTGATGGGATCAAAATTTGTAATATGCTACAGTGAGGTAAAATATGAAATATACTATCAACATACTAACTTCCATTTATATTTCAAAAGCCATATGTCAAATATTTGTGCTTTGTTTAATTCAAGATTTTCTCAGTGTGTGTGAACTGTTAGCATATCCGGATCATGCAAGCTATGTGTCATGCAAGTTCTTCAGAAGGCACTCATCCAAAAGTGATTAAAAAAAAATGTGTTAAAGAGATTCAATCTAGTATTTCTATAATTTTAAAAGAAATAAATGTATTTCATGCAATGATTATGGTTACCAGAATTCTGATTCCAATAAGAAAACAATCTAGTCCAATGATTCAGATTCATGCTAGTCTGAGTGGCCTTAATGGGGGTCTTCTGTTCATGGGGGGCTGCTGCCAGGTGGAGTTGGGAGTTTGTTTGATAACTTTTTTTTTTCTTGTCTTATTTAGGAGTGGCTGTGGCTCAGGCAGTAGAGCAGGTCGTCCAATAACCGGAGGGTTGGAGGTTCAGATCCCACTCCATCCCAGCTATTGTGTCCTTGGGCAAGACTTTTCACCCACCTTTTTTCACCCACCTTGCCTCCAGTGTCACTCACACTGGTGTATGAATGTGAATGTATGTTGTTTGGTGGTGGTCAGAGAAGTCGTTGGCACAGCTTTCCACAGTCCTATTAGTCTGCCCCAGGGCAGGTGTGGCTACAGATGTGGTTTACCACCACCAGCGTGACTGTGGAGCGAAATGAAGAAAGGAATCCTTGTAAATGTGCTTTGAGTCCCCTAGAAAAGAGCACTACACAGAAACATCCATTATTATTTGTCATGTGATTTAGATTTATGTTAAGACCACACATCAAGGCAAATGAAATACACACACACACACACACACACACACAGACACACACACAGACACACACAAACACACACACACACACACATACACACACACACACAGACACACACAAACTTTATCCAATTGTGGCCTGAATGTTGCAGGAAAATATTTCTAATTACACTTTTCCCCCCAACTCTAATTTTCCCTTTTTTTTACCTTCAACAACCCTAAAATTCCATTATATTATTCTGTGTATCTCAGAAATGTATTATCTGATGAAGATTTGCTCTCTGCTTCAGCTGGACTTAATGGCTGCCTGTATGAAAGTAGATATCAATAGAGTAACATCCACTTAACCATTAAATTATTCAGCTCAAAACATTCAGATTGTGTGGGTTACCTTAACAACATTCTGTTGGTCAAACTAGTCTGGGGTAATCAGGACTTTCCACCTCTGACATGACTTTAGCTGGAAGCTCTTGGTTTAGTGGTTCCTAGCTTAAGAGAGTCATTCAGTAATTCTTCCAGTCGGCTGATAGAAATTATGAGTTCATCTTCTGCAGCATGAACAGTCAGTATTGTTCCCTTCTGTTTGTGTTTTTTTATATAAACCAAGGGATAAAAGGAGACCATAGTGATTCTTGGGTATCCCCCGGATTAATTTGCAGCATATTAAAATATTTATTATTTTTGAGTTACCTTCCAGTGGATGTGAAAGAGGAATGAAGAATCCTGCTCAGTATCTATAGCAGTCAGAAAAGGAGTTTTGCTGCCTATGTTATTAGTATTTCGAGTCTCCAAACCTGGAACCAAAATGTTCTGCATGGATAAATGCCACTAGATGATGGGGCAATGTTTCATTTTAGTTCCAATTTAATAATGTCATTTAAATCATTGTGATGGCAGTTCTGGCCTTTACCTCCAGCTTACTCTGAAGAGATCTTCTTTTTACCATAGTTTGTGATTGATTGAAGAGAATAATAGCAGAAGGTGATTGAACCTTTGATAGACAATCAGTCTTTTACTCGGTCAGTAGCTTCACTGTTCAGTCATCAGTATGGACCTAATCCTGTTGAAATAGTTTCTGTAACTGTTTTACATGAACATGGACTCATCCTTTATGAACTAACCCTAACTTCTGTCGTTCTTCTGGCTGGTCAAAATGCCAGACATAATTAAAGCATTGTCTTTTTAACAGTAGTGATGCCACTGAAGATGTGACACAGACTTCAGGCTTTGCTGCTGTAATTAGTAGCTGCAGGGATCTCAAATGTCAGTGTTACTAACATCCACAACCGAACTTGTGTTGCTTCCCAGTCAACGTTAGGGCAGCAAAGTGGTTGAAGAGTGTGGAAACGAATTGTTGACTGGTGCTCTTGATAAAGTGATCAGAAAAAAAAATGAAAGGAGCTCATCATTAAGGATTTTGGTTGCTACATTGAAACCCAGTGAGAAACCCAACCTCATCTTCAGTCTGATCTTAAAATGGTTGCACAATGGCGTGCTATAGCAGTATCACAGGCCACATATCTTGTTCTTCTGACAATACTACAGATATTTCACCTAGTCAAAACACTGATTATCAACGTGTGTGATTACATGTTTGATTAGGCTCAGTGAAATCAATTTTGAAACTATATTATAAACCAACAGAGGGTCGACTGAATGACATATGAGAGGCTCATTCTAATGTCACCAAATCACTGTAGTTTTTTTTTGATTAGTGACATAATTCTGAATATTGTCATGAATTTAGGCCAACAGATCCCATAAATCCAAGAGACATGTATATTTTACAATGAATCTGAGCTACTTTTAAAGGTTGGAACTTCATTACAGTATTGCTATTTTTTAGTAAAATGGTTATTGAGTTGGTTTGGTGGCTGTACAATGTAACAAAATCAGTATATGTCATCAGTAGAACGCACATCATCATGGACAAAACAGAGACATTGATTTCACACCGTCTACACCAACCAAAAGAAAGATGGTGGTTCCATGATCTATACCCACTACAGCTGACAGTGTTATCATTTACCTCACACACTCACCTCTAACAGTAGTAATCAGTAGTGTTCCCCATTTCCAAAAACACTTGATGAATGGAGATTTTTCTAGCTTTTGTGAAATGTAGAGCTGAATGTGTACTGTTTCAAAACATTTCTAGAAGTTTCCCATTTTAATTTGTGACAGTTTGTGGTTTTACAAGAGATGTTACAAAGCCGCTACCATTTTTATAGCACTTTTTGTAAATTGAATGTCTGTATTTCCTCCAGTATCTTTAAAAACTTTATTACAAATGTATAGATGATATATTTAGCTCTTCTAGAGAACAATATTATGTAAATACAATATAAAATGTTTTATTTTTACAGGTACAGTTTTGACAGTGTTTTTTCCCTATCAGAGTTTCAGTTTTGCTTTACTTGCACAAGTGTTCTGTGTATCTCATTGAGGGGTCTATAACAGATAATCTACCTTAGACACAGATTTTTGTAGACCTAGTTTTTCAGGTCTTCTTTGACTATTCAACCGCTGGTTTTGTTCAGAGCACAAGCAATAATGAAGCTGATGTGAATGAATTGAGAGCACTTAATTTTACAATGTTGTCATGGCTGGTTAATCAGATATTAACAAGAGCAACCAGATATCTTTTAAATGGAGAATGATCGTGTCCTGCTCTGTCTTCCTTTCACCTTATGTCTCACTGGTTTCTGTCCCAAA
Source organism: Antennarius maculatus (assembly GCA_013358685.1). Taxonomy (NCBI): domain Eukaryota; kingdom Metazoa; phylum Chordata; class Actinopteri; order Lophiiformes; family Antennariidae; genus Antennarius; species Antennarius maculatus. Next base: position 15,218,191 of record CM023624.1, read on the forward strand.
GCTGCTACATGAACTTAACAGCTTCAGCTTGATCGAGACACTGCAAAAACGACTCCAGATGAAAGAAATTATCACACCTAGCTTTAAAAAAAAGTTTCACTGTCCCCAAATGGAAGTAAGATATTTTTGAGTAAGATGAAAAGGGAGAATTTATCATTCCAGTTATCTCAAAACATTCTCATTAGTTCTTCTTTTGCTGATTTGCCTGAAAAAACATGAAAACCAGATGACTCATCTTGTTTATAAAGTTGTCTCAGCTCTCTCTTTGGAATTGAGCCCATCTTTAAGAGGCTTACAGTTGGGATGTTCCCTGGTGATAACTGTAGATGTTTCATTTCACTTGGATTCAGGTTTTGCAGTGTAATTCCTGGGCTGTACCACATAATCCAGAGATACCAGGTGGGGAAAATAAGACAAATTTTGGATTAAATCTGAATGAAAAAAGCTGTTAGACCAAGAACATCTAGATTTTTGGTTTAAATAATTCCAGAATTCTTTCCTGTCCTGGAAAAAGAAAAGCAAATATCTCCTGAAGTCCTGAGCAGTCAGTAGATGTTCTTCAGTGAGAGGCACAGACCTTCAGCAGTTCACGTCAAACTTCTTTATAAGCTTCAGCGGTACCAGTGAACTTTGTTGAATGTGTATGTAAAAACACTGCAATCTATTTTGGTATTGGATCAAGCTGCTAACATACTTCTAAAGCTCCTTAAGGTGCTACAAACCTCTTTTCTAGTTCTTAAATGTATCATTTGTATTCAAGTTAGCTGAACAGTTGTCAGTATGCCTGGTTGTTCTATATAGCTACACATATTTTTAATGTACTGTGACTTTCCTTTATTATCACATGCCCTACACACCACCTCTCCAGCTTTGTGTTGTTGTATTGGTAATGTGAGTCAAATTGTGAGTGAGGTCATGCCACAGAGATGAAGATGCCACCTCTGACCCGTAGAGACATGACTCCATCGGGCGCCATTAAACTGAGCGGAGGAAGTTCAGAGATGAACTGCATTCCAGCCATGTTGGTTTTTGTTATTAGTTGCATTTCAACAATGCCATCCTGTGATAATGATGGACTCATTGCTAAATCTCAATATCCTATTCAAATTTATTTTACAAACTACTGTCGTATTTTTATAGAAAATTCATATAAACATATATATATATATCAGTATGTATATGTTTATATATTGTGGAGAAAAAAAATGAATGCTGCAGCTTTTATCCCTTGTTCTTTATACATAAAGATCATCCAAAGAGGCAGATTATTTATTGTCTGGCAGAAAAACCTGATTTCATTACATACCTTGCTGCTATGAGAGAGAGAAGAGCTGCAGTTGTCTCCTCATGTGTTTCTACACATGTAATGGAAGTTACAGTGAAAAACATAGTAAACATAAGCAAAGCATCAAACCATGTGTCTGTTTGGTTATTCCTGAGAACGTGTTAGCTTGTCTGTGTAAACCTGAGCAATCTGAGTCACAAGAATAATTTCAGAGTACCTGAAAAGTATTGAAATGACCAGACTGTGTGCATTTCCCTTGTTTGTTCCCCTTACAAATGGTGCCAGACTTGTGAGGAACATGTACCTTTGTGGGGTGAGCAGCAGACCTAATTATCTGGCTTGCGCCTATGAAAAATGTGACAATTTTTTTCTACCTAGACAATCTGGACCAGACTGCACACAGTCAATCTTTGGTCTTCTGGACTGCCAGAAGGCCTTCAATAGCCACCCTTCACCATCAGGCCCGTCTGTGCTGGAGTCGACAACACCTGCACTGCAACATGTGGAGGAGTGTTCTGTTCAGTGATGGGTCAAGATTCTGTCTACAGCAGTGGGATCATGGGAACAAAGTGTGGAGAAGATGTGGAGAATTCTGTGTGAATGCTGCACCTACAGAGGAAGATCGCTTAATTGAAGCAGTGTGATGGTGTGGGATGGCATCTGCACACTGGAAAAACAAGGCAGAGAGGTATCGAGATGAGATTCTGTAACAAGTGACAATTCCACAGTCCACAGTATGGGACCAAACTCCATCCTCCAAGATGACAATGCTCACTCTGAAAGAGCAGGTTCATGAGAGACTACGTCCAACATTTGGGAGTGGGGAAGATGGAATGGCCTGCCAGCAGTCCTGACCTCAACCCACTGAACATTGGTGTGATCAGGTGTGTGTGGGTGTACTGTTAGTGCCAGAGAGACCTTGGCTAACTTACAACAAATGCTGTGCTGGATGAAAAATGGGATATGATCCCACAACAGTGTGTGACCAGGCTGATGACCAGCATGAAGAGGAGATGGTGTGTGTGGTTCTTCCACTCGCTGTTGAGGTTCCTATTTTTTAAATTAATCAACTGTTAAATTGATAATGTGTCTTTTTTCTTCAAATTTCAATCATCCAATATACCAAAAGAGTATGAGAATAAGCTGTCTGACTGGGCAGAGAGGATATAAAATTTACTTCCAAGAAGCATTGTTACAACGCAGACATAATCTACCAAACACAATTTTCTTTACTTTTTGTGTTGTTTTATACGTATATACGTGTGTGTGTGTATATCTGCATATATATATGTATGTACTGTGTATAATATATATAATATATATATATATGTACTGTATATACACATTCATTCATTGTCATTGTCATCTGCTATGGCGGGTCGCGGGGGGCTGGAGCCTATCCCAGCTAACTGAGGGTGTGAGGTGGGGGAAACTCCAGGTGCAAAACCAGTGGACCGCGGAGCCACACAGAGACACAGTCAAGCAGGCACGCACACACTCATACGCAAACCCGGAATGGCCTTGGTGTGAGGCGACAGTGCTACCCACTGTGCCACTGTGCTGCCCCATATATTTTTATATATATATATATTTTATATATATATATATAATGTGTGTGTGTGTGTATACTTAAAGAGAATGACTTAAAGGAGTCCTACTAGGAAAAACATACGACATTGGCCTTAACATGGCACTTTCCCAGGGTTTACACCCTCCTTTCCACATGAAGGCAGCAGCATTAGTCGTTGGATGTGTAATCAGCATCATCTGTGAGAAAGAACATCACCCCGAGGTGAATCCTGCCTGACACACAGTAAGTATGACTGGGGTCTTCCACTGAAGCAGACAGTTCTTCATGTGTTGGTCAGCCGAGGTTCGGGTCTGTTCGTAATGAATTCTCATCTCCCATCTCTCTTTCCCTCTCTACAGGCCCTTTGAATGTCTACTGTGTGGAATATTTTAGAAAACTGTGAAAAAATATCCCACGGGGCGACCCCTGAAGGGAAAAGCCGAAAGGAAAAGAAAAAGAAGTGAAAAAATATCCCACGGGGATAATTAAAAAACACACACAAAAAATCTGATTAACTCTCATTAAGAAGAAATGAGTGTCACAATGTAAAAGCGGCTGGTATTTTCCTGTTCTGTTTTATGCAGTGATCCGAGTTATGAACCCGTTGAACTCAAACAGAAAGCGACGCACCCCTTCCGCCAGTAGGGGGCGCTGTGCCTGTGACAGATGAAAAGCTTCGAGTGTGCGCAGCTGCGCTCCAGCCCGCAGTGAGGCAATGCCGTCCCCCATCCCCGTGACACGCCTGCTGCCCAAAGACCTCTACCCGTCTTTGGAGCTCGGGACCTTCAGCAGCCCGCTCACAAAACCCCTCGATGGCTCCAGCCTGCAGGTCCCCGTCCAGCGGTTCCACGGCAGGGCCGCCAGTCGGCTGTGGTCGTCCGTTATCCACTGGCAGGAACTCCGCTCCGTTCAGCCCGTGGGTTCCGGAGGCTTCGGCGCCGTGTACAAGGCGGAGTACTTCGGGGAGACCGTCGCGCTAAAGAGGGTGAAGAAGTGCACCAAGAACCAGCTCGCCTCGCGGCAGAGCTTCTGGGCCGAACTGAACGCCGCACACCTGCGCCACACAAACATAGTGCGTGTCATCGCGGCGACTACCGGTGTCCCGACAAACTTTGGAGATGAAAGTAGCATCGGGACGATCCTGATGGAGTTTGTGCACGGCAGAAATTTGCAGCAAATCATCTACGACACCGCCGAGCCGCTGGGGGCGGACCGGTGGCTCCGGTACGGCACCGACGTCGTCAGAGGCCTGCGGTTCCTTCACGCCCACGATGTTGTCCACCTGGACATAAAGCCTGCTAACGTGTTGGTGTCCTCTGAAGACGTGTGTAAAATAGCTGATTTTGGCTGCTCCTTGAAACTGGACCGGGGCTGTGAAGTGAACACAATCGGCCCCCACCTCAGTCACGTCGGTGGAACGTACACGCACAGACCGCCGGAGATGCTGAAAGGCGAAGGGGTGTCTCCTAAGGCGGATATCTTCTCGTTTGGCATCACCCTATGGCAGCTTGCCACCAGAGAACAGCCATACACGGGCGACAGACAGCATGTTCTCTACGCCGTGGTGGCGCACAATCTGCGTCCGTCCGTGGAGAAACATGCAGTGTTTCGGTCAGAGATCGGCCGGCAGTGCAGGACTTTGCTGAACCGGTGCTGGAGCGCGGATCGCCGCTGCAGACCCAGCGCCCAGGAGCTGCAGTCACAGCTGGAGCAGCTCCGACGGCTCGGAACCGGGGAGCGCGACTGACGTCTTTAAAGGTTCCACGTGGATCTCACTGGTGCAGTGGACTACACACCATCTGGTCCCGTCAGGGTGCTTTTACGCACACGAGGACACTTGATGACGTCAGCTATTCGAACAGTAACAGGCTCCTGTGGATATGACCGTGGTGATCATTGTTCACTCTAATTGATCACGGTCGCGTCAGACACGACATGAACAACTAACACGTATTAATAATATCAGCGAGCAATTCAGTTAGATAAATGAATGAATTAAATGAAGTTGCCACGGTCTGTGACGTTACCAGAACACAGTGTTGTTACTTGAGGGATCTGCGGTATTTTGTCTTGTGGGTTCGACTTGTTGCGAAAGTTAGGACGTCATCCGATGAAGGGTCATGTTTAATAGGGAGATCTCCACTCCTTCTAGTAGGAAGTCCCTTCATTCACCAATATTCTCACACAACCTCCAGAGTTTTAACTAAATCTTTAAATTTTCTTTTCCTTTACAATGCTTTCAGATTCGGGATCAAAATGTGTTGTGAAATGTTTTCTTTCCATGATGAATGTAATGAGTGTGTTTCCGTTGTTTCATTAAAATCATTTTTATACTCCACATGAATATGACTCATGTTGAGCACCAGTGAGTTACACGGTGCTATACATGTGTTGACCCTATCCCAAACCAACCAGAAGAACCCAGCATCATTGTTCCCTGATCAGGGTCCACCTTCCCCATAGTATGAAAAAAATAAATAAATTGAATTTTACTTGTATGTGGGATGCTGGTTACTTGTTCTAATGATCCTCGTTACTGGTTAATGATCCTGATTACTTGTTGATAAAAGAGTAGTAAACTGACTGCTGATTACTGCATACTGATTACTTTTCACATACTTCAAGTAAATTTTATCACTAAAGTACATTGTTTCAAATGACGCTCCCACCTCTTACTAGTCCGCTTGCAGCTTCACTAGTTAAATCATGACGTTAAGGTATTTTCCTCCACCAGGATCCAGGGACTTCATCAGTATGTGGTGTTGAACAGCGATTCCCAACCTTTTTTCTTTTTAAATCTAAGACTATTTTCACGGACCAGTCTTCATTTGCTCGATACTTGTTGATGACGCCAGGACAGCTGTAGTCTAATCATAAATCATCCACAGTGGTTTTATATAAAATGCAGACATCAAAAGACAATAATTTTTTTTAAATAAATTGATAATCAACATCTCTGTAAACGAAATAATTGTAAGAAATAATAAAATTAAAAACTCGAATGAAGTGACTGCACTGATGAGGTTTATTTTGAAATATAGCGACTTACAATCGGTGCATTCAACATAGGAGAAATATTGATCATTTCTAATAAAAAGGTAAACAATCAAATAATAATTACAATAATGAGAACTAGTGGTTGGGGACCGCTGCTCTAGAGGTAACAGGAGACAATGACCCCTGAAGTGTGTTCCAGACGTCTGGTCTACTCCGCAGTTTAGTTTTCTTTACAGTCACTGCAGAAAATCCTGCTTCACAAAGACAGGAGGTTGGAAATGGAGGCAGGGTTTTCGATAATTTTTGGGCAATCTCATAATAATCTGCCTTGACTTTAATCCAGAACACTGGCGCAGTTGTGGGTGCTTAATTTAGGGGTAATCTGTCACATGACCGAGACCTGTCAAGCGGGACAGATGAATGCATTCGTCTGTGCGTTATTCCGCACGGATGTCAGTTTTCAAAATAAAACATCTTTCAGACTCCTAAATAAATGAAACGGAAGTAATGTAAATTTTTTTCTTTCTTTCTGTGCAGCCCGGTACAAAATGACTCACGGACCGGTACCGGTCCACGGCCCAGGGGTTAGGGAGCACTGGTGTTGAATACAATCCAACACCCTGTACTGATACTGTAGTAAGTTAATGTGGAATGTTTATTGTTACTGCTGTCTTGGGAATCACCTGTTAAAACACTTACATACTGTTGACCCACTTCATTCTTTAGAAGACATCATCATCCTCATAAACATCTCACAGCAGCATCTTTAAACATAACATGACACGACAGTGGATTTGTGTGGCCTGAAAATTCTCCAGATATGTGGAACACTTTCCTCTGTCATCTCTGAGGTGTCTGGATGGCTGGAAACATTCGGGTTAGGGTTAGAATGAATGCACATTCGTGCATTCATTCATTTTCACAACCGCTTCATCCATTGTCGCGGGGAGCTGGAGCCTATCCCAGCTGGCTTAGGGTGTGAGGGGGGGAAACACCAGTGCACCGCAGAGACACACAGACAAACACGCACGCACTCATACCTATGGTCAATTTGGGACAGGCCAATTAACCTGAAGCGCATGTTTTTTCCTGGCTGGAAACAACTGTCATTAAATGTCTCATAGGGGAATCTGAACCTGTGGGGAAGCTGAGTCTCTCCTTGTTGCTAGGTAACTGTTGATGTGTGAGGAATTTTCGAGGGATTTTCTTACTCTTACTGGAGAGAAGATCAACACATATTGAGCAGAAATAGAGGGACAAAAATGTTTATCAGTCACTTTGGTCAGAACAATTGAAAAGTTTTTTTTTAAATATATTTCTGTTTGAAGTCATAATACAATAGTGTTAGCATCACATTACCTTCAATTCAGAGTGTGGTCATTTAACCCAATAGGCTTTTTTTTGTCTTGTCTGCATGTATTCTCATAGTTTGATCCCATAAAAGGGGGTTAAACTTTTATGAGATCAATGCTTATTTTAGTCTTGCAGCAAAATCTTTTATATATTTTAATGCGTGCATGTGACCGTTACCAATCCTCTCTGGGAACTAAATTGTCAGTCTTTATTAGAATTTCCTATTGTGAGCCAGAGAGGGAAGTGCTGCACCCCTGTGAGTTAAGGGGGAAGGAAAAAGGAGAAAGGGAGAGAGAACATAAACAAGGTAGTGAATAGACAGGCAGTGCTGTTGGAGTGAAAAAGGTTTAGGCTGTTTTATTCTATCTTAGAACTGGTATCTCAACACCAATGTTACAAAACATCAGATTAGTGGAGGTCCTGATAGTATAGAATAGGCCACCAGAGGAAACCAGTGTAGGCGGAAGATAGAGGGCATAAGATTGTGATGACTGAAGTGAGACTCATCACGTTCTGACGGGACCCAATGGTTCTCAATAATTGGACTCGACAGGAGCTGGTAAGCCCTGAGCCAACATGCATGTGTGATGAAACCAACACCCAGATAGGCTACCAGAACTCAACAGGGCGATGCCAACCGAGCACTCCCAACCCCGGCAGCCAGGAGCATCAAGAAGCCATCACCCGAAGAGCCACCGGGGACACCGAGAACCACGTAGACCCGGGGACCCAGAGGAGGCAGCGGCCGCCACCGTCAGGACGCACGGGTCAGGCCCAAGGGGCACGAGGCAAGGAGGCCCCCCCCATCACCCCCCTCCCCCATCCCGCCCCACCACCCCCCCCAACCCCCCAACCCCAGGAGACAGGAATGCCCCCGCAGCCCCAAGGGTCAGCCGCAGTGTCAGGGCGACATGTGACTCACCCCCCTACATAGCCCCCCTAGACCGAACATGGGGTATTGCAACCCCACATGCAAGCGCGGGCAGACCAGAAATAGGGCCGACACCAACCCTCCAGATACGGCAGAGATCCCCAGCAGGCCGCAAGCCCCCCCGCGCCGCCGCCCACAGAGGAAAGCCGACCAGAGGCAGCCAGCCCCCGCACACCGCCGGTCGTCCCAGACAGCCCGTGCCAGGCCCTATCAGAGGCCCACCGCAGCCAACCCGCCCACAGGCGCCCCCACGCCGAGCCCCGCCCATAGCCCAGGTCCATCGGGACACCGACGGCAACGCCATCCCACGCCCCAGCACCCAGCAATGTAAACCAACTGCTGGCCACCAACTGCAGATCCCCGGCCAACAGCGGCGGCAAGGCACATGCCACAAAGCCGACCTAACGTGCCACGCCCGATAGGCCAGCAGGTGAGCCGTGCAGCACCCACGGGAAGATGGGAGACAGGGTCCGCGGGGGAGAAGTCAAGCCGCCCAGCAACCATCCCGCCCCCAAACGCAGCGACGACTTCGTACCACCCAACCACCCCCGCATCCACGGGCCATCCCCCCGCAGCCCGACCCCCAGGCCAGGCCAGACAGCCCCCACACACACCCCCCTATAGTTGAGACATAATCATATTATCAACCAAGTTAAATAATTCTGATGTTTGTTTTCAGATATGAGCTTGCTCAATCATGTATCATTTTATATACATTATAACTATGCTTTAAAGGTTCATTCACTGTTTAACCATTATAATGGATTATGATCAATTGTGAACTTATAAAGTTATGGTTCCATATATTCTCCTATGTGTTTGAATGTACTTTTGCTCTTGCACTCAAGGTTAGTGATAAAATGTAAATCTTGAATATCAGAATGTTCCGACCAGATAGCTGAAAAACATTCCTGGGTCATTTTTCGCCATCTGTAGAAGGAGGAAAGATTTAAGTGTAATGAGTCTCCCAGAAAGACTAGAAGCTCTTAATTTAATTTACATTCCACGTTCATCAATGATCGGACTTTCTCCGTGTCAGATCTGATGCCATTGAATGGTTCATTTCATTCTGTCTGTACAATAAATCTGGTGATTTACTGAAATCTTTGTCTTGTGCCATTCCTAGAATAAATCAACACACTGTATCTGGTATCAGGCTAGTTTCTGACAACCAGAGAGCTCTAAATTTCTACCCTGACAGACGGCAAAGAGGAAATGTAAAAGGCAATGACGTGAAGGGATGAATCCAGGAAATATATGTTTCTGTGGTCGCTCTTTGAAGTCCACTATCAGCATGGGTCTATTTACTCCATCATGATGGGGTGAGATGTCATGCATCTAATCAGGATCCCCACTAGAAAATTGGTCATTCATGGAGATTGGATCCCAGTGGTCCTTCCCCTCATCTTTGATTTTTGCCATAGTGGGACAAATTTTTTTGTTGGAGGTCTTGATCTGTCCAATCCTGTTTACTTTGCAGAAAGAGATGATTTCAATATCACGGTCATCCAACTACAGCTCCCCAACCATGAATCACTTCACGAGTTGTTCTGTGTGTTCATTTTTTCAGGGAGCCCACTAATTATAATAATTTTTTTCCTGCAAAATCCTGCACTAGATGTTGAGAATGTCATTTTAATGTTACATCTGCCCATTTCCAGTCTGGCAGAGGAGTACAAATGTGCCAAGGTCAGACTGGAGATGATGCTACTAGATTTGGGCGATCCATTTGTAGCCCAAACGACACTCATCCACAGTACGAGCTAGAAGTCGGTCTGCCTAGGTGGATAAAAGTGGACAAAACCGTGTGTAGAGCAAGGACCGCATCTGCTTCAGGCCCCAATGGAGTCCCATACGGCCTCTACAAAAACACACCAGATGTCCTACCAGTCCTCTGGAAGCCGATGAAAGTTGTGTGGCAAAAGACGGAGATACCAACGCTATGGTGGAGAGACGGAGGAAAAGGGCACTTGAGATTGGCCAGCTTTGCCAGATCAGTCTTCTAATCGTGCAAAGAAAAATCTTCTTCAGCGTGGTCGCTCATAAGCTGGCAGTATACCTGCAAAGACACAACATGATTGACATGTCAATCCAGAAAGCTTCTCAGGGTGTGTGGAACACGCTAGTGTCATCCGGCATCAGATCCAAGTCGCCAAGAAGAAGGTAAAAGATCTCCACGTGGTCTTCCTGGACCTCACAAATGCCTTTGGCTCAGTCCCTCACAACCTCTTGTGGACAGCCTTTGATTATGTCAAGAGTCTCACCAGCTCTTACAAGCCTTGTCAAGGCCTACTTCCAGAACATCAAGCTGTGCATGACAACATCAGAGTAAACCAGGCCCCAAAGGAGTCCCATACAGGCTCTACAAAAACACACCCAATTACCGATTCCAGATGGCAACATCTGGAATTGGGAATCATGGTCGGCTGCATGATCTCCCCGCTGGCCTTCAGTCTAGCCATGGGGGTCACCATAAGGGCTTCTCGATGGGCGGTTGGCGGACAGCAAATAAGATCTGCACATGTCAGCGGTGCTGCAACACACAGCCATGAATGTCCTTCCTCCCCCATCATCCTCTTGGCACCCAACACCATTCATCTGAGATGGACAGGCCAGCTAGGCCACCTTAAGAGCTGATGTTGAACAGCTCGGCAGAGCACGAGACTGGAAGCTGCTGGCAGACCTGGACAAAAACACTGCATCCCACCTCAGATAGCATCCACCAACCTGTGTCCGGACCGTGTTCTGTGGTCACCCTCGCTCAAGCTTGTCTACATCATAGAGCTCACAGTGCCCTGGGAGGGTGCAGTGGAGGAGGCCTATGAGTGGAAGAAGCTGAGGTATGCTGACTTCGCTGCAGATGCTGAACTACAAGGCTGGAAAGCAATTGTACGCCCAGTGGAGGTAGGCTCCAGAGGGTTTGTAGCCACCTCAACATTCAGGCTACTCAGGGAGATGGGACTGTGAGGGAAGGCCGACAGGCAGGCAGTCAAGGACCTCTATAAGGCTGCTGAGAAGGGGAGCCATTGGCTGTGGACGAAAAGAAAAGATCCGACCTGGGCCTCCAAGTGAGCTGATGGCATCTAGGGAGTGAACCTGAGACGCTGGGAATCACTACTGAAGCCTCTTATATTTACGGTGGATGTATCGCTATGGCTGGCTATGACGCCAGGAACACACTGGATGCGAACACACACACACACACACACACACACACACACACACACACACACACACACACACAGACAGGCTACACATACATACATACACGCAGACAGCCGAGGTGCAGAGGTGCTTGTCGACCCCCATTAAACTTCAGAGTTAACATTAAACTCCAAAGCAGAGCTTCAGAGCTGACTTCACTATATTTATTGGCAACTGTAGATAGCATAAAAACGTGATGACACCTACCTGTGGTTGGGGTGCCATTACTGGATTCCATATGGTTGGGAGTGATCCTTTTATGAGGTGCTGAGGAAAAGCCGCTTTTGTACTGACCCTCATTGCTGAAGGAAGCCAAAGTGAAGCGATTCACTCACACAAACAAACTTGCAGGCAATGTAGCTGGCATGTTGTCATTAAAAATTAATTTTTAAATTTTTAAAATGACATGGGGAAAATAATCTACCAACAAAAAAATTATAAGCATATATTCTTTTATATATACACTGATACACACACACACACACACACACATATATATACATATATATGTATCTATGTGTGTGTGTGTGTGTGTGTGTGTGGACTGAAGCTTCAGATGTTGTTCCTGGAATTTGTTGAAGCCTCTCAGTGGTATGTCCCATTGGATTTTGGGTATGTGGGGCAGCCCCAGGACCAGGTGGAGGGATTATATCTCAACATTGGCTTGGGAACGCCTGGGGATCCTCCAGTCAGAGCTGGTTGATGTGTCCAGGGAAAGGGAAGTTTGGGGATCCCTGTTAAAGCTGTTGCCCCTGCGACCTGACTCTGGATAATGCTGATAAAGATGTTGATGATGATGAGGACAAATATTTTGCAATGACAAGGTAACAGTAAGAGAGTTCTTAAAGTAATATAATGTGTCAGTATATCAGTGAAATGTTTACAGAAATAGTTTGGTTATCAAACTTTATCATGTAATAGACACCAAACATGACTCAAATGAAATATGACAGAGTCCCATGGTTCCCCCATCTGATGAGAATATTATCTTAATACTTATGTATGAAACAATCGACCAAAGCATTCATACTTATTGTCATTGTGTTATTTATGAATTGCATTATTTTGAGGGTATCGGGGCCTGTTTTGCTCCGCAGGCACTGAAGCCCTTTCACAGACCTATGGGGTTTCTTGGACCCCACTTTGAAAATATTGCCCTGGAATACAAGGGCAGGAACAACACAGAGGAGTATAGTGACAGGGTAACATACAGAAATACTCACACAATCATAGTAGTCATAGTAATACAGCTAACAAGTACACAATTTCAAAAATATTTGAGTCACAAAGAATAATAAGCTTTTGTGATGACAATCACATGAATATTGTCATATGTCACATACTACATTAACCATGACATCTCTGCCCTGGAGTGGTCACATGATCGTAACTCTCTCAGGTGAAACCTGGGCAGACAGGCCTACCAGTTCCATGCGCTGAGAATGGTTCTGACTGCTGTTCACACCGCAACGGATCTGCTGGATCCTGCGGCCCATGCAGGGGAGCAGCATCAGTACCTTCCCCAGGATGACAAAAATTGGCAGGGCCAGGGCCACCACAAAGCTGGGGGGCAGGTAGAAGCGGTAAGCCTCCTCTTCAAAAGCTTGTTTCCAGCCAAACAGTAGACCGTGGAATGTGGCGATGAGTAGGGCAATGTAACCAAGAGTGGACTACGGCAAAGACAAAAAACAAACAAACATGTTAAGGTATATTGTACAAGGGCACGCTCCTGTGATAACAGTCAAAGTAGACACGGTGATCACACTTTGTACACAAAATGTTAGGCCCACTGTAAAGTAGGGTGTGTGTGCCCCCTGTAAAGATGTCTGTAAGGATATCTGTGTAGCTTCTCAATTATCCAGGTCATGGTTATCCAAGGCTGTTTAAATCAATCCACTGGACTTTAAGAAATTTTGTTGACGATGTTTTTCCTCATATCCAAGAGGCTTCTGTAGTTCTAGTGGTGGTTGGTCTTGTCTCAGCTTATCTCTGATGGGTGGTCAGTGCTATTAATATTCCAACAACCATAATTGAGACCCATCTGTCTCTTCAACAACGGTTGATAGGGGTACCAGGGGTGGAAAAGGGGGTTGTTGAGATGCGAGTTTAATGGGTGTCATTCGCATGAGACACTTCACCTGGCTTAATCTGCTAAATGGGGGCAGCAGTGGCTCAGTGGTAAAGCAGGCGGTAGAGCGGGTCGTCCAATGTTCTGAGATCGGCAGTTCGACCCGCTCCCGCCCCCAAAAAAAAAGCTGACAGTGGGAGGTGTCTGCTCACCTCCAGAGCACTGTCGAGGCACCCTTGAGCAAGGCGCCATCCCCCTTCACAAGCTGCTCATTTAGGCGCACCACGAAGGAGCTGCCTCCCACCCTACCTCCCCTGCATGCCTACAGACCCCTCGTGTGTGGTTGTGTGTATTATTCATCCTTTCCACAAAGCCCATAGAGTTCTGTATATGGTAGGGTTTGTTACCCGTTAACGGGGCCAAAATACTGGCAACATGCTTGGCCATGTTTTATGTGACCGAGTTAATGCTGCTGACGATATGTCTGTGGGGGGGGTCCTTCTTTATAAATTTTGGGGATGTCATATATGCATGGAATGGCTTCCTGGCGATGGTATAGCACGCAGATTATGGTTTCCACCTTCTATAGCTTCTCTAGGCAGTCCACAACCTTCTTTTTGTAGCTGCTGGTTGGGTCGGACTTCTCATAAGTGCCGCTGTCCCTGAGTAGAGACATTACCTTGCTGTGGTCATCTGTTGTGTTCAAGATCACCATGCATCTTTCTTTATCTGCTGGAAGGGTGGTGATGTTCTGATCCTTACTCAGTGCCATCACTGCCTTCATTTCTTGGCTGGACAGGTCGGAAGGGGAGACCTTAGCTTCAGAAAGGGCTGCTGTTACCTTTAGCCTTAGTCCCTCTGCTTGGGTTGAGGAAAGGTTAGCCCTTGCACTAAACTTTCACTTGACTGAGTTGTAACTCTTTGTTTCAACACTAGCGGAACCACCCGTATTCATTGGAGACTCTTATCCGCATCTGGGTCACAGGTCTGAAGCCAATCTGTGTTGGCTATGGATGAGAGGCAGGGACGAGTCGACAGTTAATCGCAGGGCTGCATACTTGTACATGATGTGCTTGTACTAGTATGATTTAATTTTCCTTTTATGATTTGTGTCTACCTGAATGATGTGCCTGTACCTGTATGAAGGTGAACTCCCTCCAGTTGAGTGAGTTGTTGACAGAGGGGATGGAGGTGATAGCTAGGAGTGACAGGAGTCCAAGGCTCATAATTCCAAAAGAAATGTACATCTCGACTCTCCACACCTCTTCCTCATTCCACACACTCTCCATATTTGAATGGACCTGTAAACAGAGACCATGCTCAGTTATCATCCAGTCATCATTTGTTCTTTATTTAATGGATGCATCACAGTAGAATGAACTTTTTACACCCCAATTTACTTGATTAAACTTTATATTATCTGAAGACGTTGTAATGAAACTGGACCCACCTTATGTCTTGTCACTCTAATTATGTATTATGTATTTATGTATGTGTGTTATACATACTTTTCCCACCATTCATACTCAGTTCTCAGTATTCAGCAGTAATTAATTTGTTTCAGCCTCAAACTTCATTCAGACACAATACCTTTCCTTTAAATCTCTTACATGATATTAATACTATTTATTTACTAATAATACTTAGACTTCAGTTTGATATATTTTCAGTATGGATCAGTTTAAAATCTTCCACATCCAAGATTCACTATATTTCATCCACACTCTTCTAGGTGAGTTTGGCCCAGACTTGTTGCTTCACCAGCAAATTAAATAAACAACCCTAAATCAACAAAATATCCCTTTACCAAACATGTTAAAAAAAATTTTTTTTTACAAGTTATGTTTCAAATTATCCCAACTTGTAACAGGCAAGGGGTGGAGGACACCCCAGATGCCTCGCCAATGCATCACAGGGCCACACATAGAAAAAACAACGACACATGTTCACACTCACATATAGACAATTTGGAGCGGTCAGTTAACCTAAACTGCATGTTTTTACAGACACATGGAAAACATGCTGTACAAACCCCCCACACCAACCCACATGAACCTATTATTTAATAAAACATTGAAAAAAACATGATTTATGGTTTAATGGAACTTTTTTTAAATATACCCATCCATCTAATGCTTCCACTGTAATGACTCCGTCTCTGTCTGTTGAGCTAGTCTAAAAGCTCAGGCTTTAATTCATGGATACAAAAACCCTTGTATATAATGTGACATTTTACAGTAGTACCTTGATATACGAGTGACTTGACATCCAAGTTTTTTGAGTTATGACTCAAATTTTCATATTTTTCATGTGGTTTTCCATATTCGTTTGACCTACGAGCAAAAATCTGAGTTATGATTTGTGCTTCGGGACAGTTGGCGGATGAATACTACATCAGCTGAGAACATATCTTATTCTGTCCCACGTTTCGGTGGACGGATACCACATCACCTGAGACCGGATCCTGTTCTTTCCCACGTGTTGGTGAATGGATACAACATCAGCAGAGACTGGATCTCCTTCTTTCCCACTTGTTGGTGGATGGATACAACATAAGCTGAGACTGGATCTCCTTCTTTCCCACTTATTGGTGGATGAATACAATGTCTGCTGAGAGCAGATCTTTTTCTTTCCTACGTTTTGTTGGATGGATACAAAATCAACTGAGACTGTAGCTCATTCTTTATCATGTGTTGGCAGATGGATATAACATCAGCTGAGACGGGATCTCGTTCTGTCCCATGTGCTGGTGGATGGATACAACATCAGCTGAGACTGGATCTCGTTCTGTCCCATGTGTTGGTGGATGGATACAACATCAGCTGAGACTGGATCTCGTTATTTCCCATGTGTTGGCAGATGGATACAACATCAGCTGAGACCGTATTTCATTCATCCCACGATTTGTCCTTGGAGTAAAGACGTAGATCATGTGTGCTTGTGACTTTTTAAATTTCTTTTCATACTTTATCATTGTTTACGTAACTTATGTAAAGCTAATTAGGCACAGGAAGAGTATGCATGTCTATTGGTTAATAAAAAATGTTTGGTTATTTTTATAATTTAGAGGGTTTGGGGTTTTTTACAAGGCTGGAATGGGTTAAAATGATTGATTGATTGATGACAATTTAAAAAATTGTTTGAGTTACAAGTTGTTTCACTTACAAGCTCTGTCCCGGAATGGATTGAACTCGTATCTCCTGGTACCACTGTATCATCAAACATATAATGACATGATGATGCGGAAATGATTATGATTATGGGAAATGCCAGCATTGTGTGGGTGTCATCCTAAATATCCCACCGACCTGCTGGTATGCAGTGTTGAGCAGCAAGTACTTCTCTGACCTCCTCATGGGCAGACAGAGGCTGTAAAGAACATGGACAGCAGCCAGGAAGAAGCTGAGAAGGCCCAACTGCTTCCGGCTCTGCAGCCAGCCCTCCAGCCAGTGTGGGAAATGCCTGTACTTGGTGCCATAGTAGAGCTGGTGGGCAGCTGCAAGCTGGCCTGCCAGGTACACCAGGGACAAAAGAGTGATGGCAACAGTGGGCAGTGTTCGGTTCACAATCTCTACAGGTATCTTATAGAAATCACTCTGCCTGTATTTCACATATGGGTGAATGATATCTCGCACAAAAGAGTAGGCAAAGAAGAAGATAGAAAGGGCCACAGCAGAGAGTACGGGTCCCTTCCATCCATTAAATAACTGTATGGGCATGTTCTCAATGTCTTGTGATGAAGACAGGGGGCCCATATCAACTGGCTGGAAATTAAGTTGGCGGGCAAGTTCCATTATTCGCTGTTTCGCTTCCACTGAGTCACTGCAGATAAACACCTACAGACACAGAGAAAATTGTTTAGTGGTGTAATGAAGACAAGCAGAAGTGACTTAAGGGCAATGGGAAGATGCATTAGCTACAGTAAATGACACATTCCTTCATGCTAGAGTTCCATAAAAACACTGCACAGTACTTGACTGGAAACATGTTCCTTCCCTGTCATGAACACCAGATTTTTACTCACCCCTACATGCATCTTCCTACTGCCACAAATTTACACTAGAATAAAATCATGATACACACTTCAATTGCTAATTTTTTGTCACATACAAAAATAAATTTTGGCAAACCCTAGTTGAATGTGAGAGCCACTGTTTGAAAGCAGAGGTTAAGGGTTAAACTGCTCATTTATTTTTCATGATTCAGGATAAATTTGATTATACCTGTGTGCTGGCATCTTTGGGGTAACTCTGTTGCAAGGCCCAGGCTGAGATTACATTAAAGCCTTTGACCACGATAGAGTCCGGCAAGAGGGAAGCCAGATATTCAGCATTAGACTCTGGATACTGGTTCACCCTCCTGTTGTTACTCACATCCACGAGGACTTTCCCTGCAGCACAAAAAGACAGATAGACATGACATTTCATTCCTACACTTTTCCAGGTCAAGATATACTGTATATGTTCCATACATTGCCTTGAACAAGACTTATTTTTAATGATAATTTTAAGGATGTTTGTGTGGACAGAGACATTGTTAGTTGCTGTTACGAGGAAGGGAGATAGGATTGCATTGTATATGAGGCAGGTAGTGTACATATACATGTCTGGGATTGTCTCTGTAACCAAGACATTGAACTGTTTTTTGTGAGAATGCCACCAAACTTCTTGCCTTGGGAAATGACGTCTGCCATCGTGATTGCGATTGATATCCCCCCCATACGCTGACAGCCTGTGATGTCATCACCTTTGCCGTTGCCAGTGTACAGCACCCAAATGCCTTTACTGTTATTATTGGAGACTTTAATTATGTGTCACTGGAAAAACTACTGCCCATCTTCCGCTACTATGTTCAATGCCCCACCACAGGAAATAAAACCTGCTGTATGCAAAGATCAGTGATGCATACAACACCACAGCCCTTCCTCCACTGGGCAGATAAGCTCACAACCTGGTCCTGTAAACCCAGAGTATGTCCCCCTTTTTAAGAGGCAGCCTGTCCACACCAGGACAGTGAGGATGTGGACTCATGTGGACTCAGGAGATTGCCGAGGCACTGCATGACTGCTTTGAGGCAATGAACTGGGATGTACTCTGTGAACCACATGTGGAGGACATCAAGAACATGATGGACAGCATTACAGAATAAGTCAGGTTCTGCAAACAAACCACCATACCAAACCAGACTGTAGGCTGCTTCCCAAACAAAAAGCCATGGATTACCAGTGACCAAAAGGCACTCCTTAAGACGAAGAGGGCTTTCAGGTCTGGAGACAGACAGGAACTCAGAAGAGAGCAACACAAACTCAGGGAGAAACCAAGGGGATGGAAGGACAGCTACAGGAGGAAGCTGGAGGCCAAACTCCAGCAAAACAAAGTCAGTGATGTGTGGACTGGGATGAAGCAGATCACAGACCAGCTGAATGGTTTCTTCAACAGGTTCAGCTCACAGTCTTATTATGCCTCTCTCACTTCCACGGATTCCACTCCTCCCCCTTCTTCCACCTGTGGTGAGCACTCCCAGCTCCTTTCCTCCCATTCCCCCTCTACCTCCTCCTCCACTGAGGACACCTGCACCCTCCCTCACATTACTACAGATCAGGTTAGGAGACAGCTGGAGAGACTCCATTAGTGGAAAGCTGCTGGACCTGATGGCATCAGCCCCAGGGATCCTGAGGACCTGTGCCAGCCAGCTGTCTCCTGTCATACAATACCTTTAGAACCTAAATAATTAGGTTAAATAGGTTAGGTTAAATTAAACAATTTTCCCTTTGGATTATTAAAGTAGTCTCCATCTTTATCTCCAACCTGAACCTGAGTCAGGAGAGAGTCACGGTGCTGTGGAAAACATCCTGTCTGGTTCCTGTACTGAAGAAGTCAACACCATCAGACCACATCTCACATCTCATTTGATGAAGGTACTGGAGAGGCTGGTCTTGGCAAAACCTGAAGCCCCAAAAGAAGGAGGTGCTAGACCCTTTAAAGTTTACTTACCAACCCCATTTGGGAGTTCACAATGCTGCAATGAGCTAACATGCATCTGGATGGTGGTGGCAGCAATGTGAGAATCACTTTGAGTTCTCCAATGCTTTTAACACCATTCAGCCCCTGCTGCTGAGTGAGAAGCTGTGGGTGATAGGAATTGACACGTCCATTGTCTCCTGGAACACTGACTACCTGACATACAAGCCACAGTTTATCCATCTTTGCAGTGTTCTGTCTGATGCGTTGGTCAATGATACAGGGTCTCCATACAGGACTGCACTGTTCCCTTTCCTCTTCACCCTATACACCACAAACTTGTAGCACAACTCTGAGTTGTGCGGCCTGTTGGATGTATAAGTGAGAGAAAGAAAATACAAAGCCGTCATGGTTAACGTTGTTGAGTGGGCTGGACGCAATCCTTTGAAATCAAGTTTCATCAAGATCAGAGAGATGGTGGTTGACCTCAGGAAGGAGTCCATCGCAGCCAATATGCATTCTGGGAGAGGCGTGGAGGAGTTTGAGGACTGCAAGTACCTGGGTGTGAAAATCAACAACACACTGGACTGGAACAAGATGGAGGTGAGCAGACTTCCTGAGGAAGCTGAGATCCTTCAACGTGTGCAGGAAGACATTAGAGATGTTCTATCAGTTTGTTGTGGCCAGCCTTCTCTACTCTTCTTTGCCGCGGTCTGCTAGGGGAGCAGCATTAGAGCCAGAGAGACCAACAGATTCAACAAGTTGATAAGGAAGGATGGCTCCGTGATTGACTGCAGACTGGACGTTGTTGAGGCTGTGGTGGAGAGGAGGACTCTGAACAAACTGTTATCCATCATGGGTAACCACAATCACCCACACACTGGACAGACAGCGGAGTTCCTTCTCCAACAGACTTTTACAGCTCAGCTGTCGAAGGGACACGAGCCATCTTGTGTAAAACTCGGAAGCTTGAACACATCTGACATACTCCAACCATAGTCTGCTGCACTGAAAAAAATACTACTGCATGTTACTTAATTCAATCAGTCAAACATTTTTACACTTACAAATACTGAGTAGATATGAAAGCTCTCAAATCTGTTAAAACAAAACCTAGTCATTAGTAAAATCTAAGTAATATTTTGTAGTACGTCTGAACGAATTGATTTGGTTCAATTACCTACACAAATTGAGTAAATGTAACTGAATTTGGGGGGGTCGCACCCCAAAACTACAGGGGATGTCACCCTACTCAAGGGCGCCTTGGCAGAGGCTAGGAGGTGAGCTGACACCTCCCACTCCGAGGGATGTCCTGGCAGGAGTGGGATTTGAACCACCAATGGCTGGGTGATCTGTCTTCAAGACATCTGCTCTACCAGTGAGTGATCACTGCCAGAGTGAGTGAAGAGCGCCCCAAAATCGTAAAAAAGGCGGAATCGGTTCCCTTCTGTTTACTTGATGTTTTTAAGTTGTTAGTTACGTCTCCAATAAAATTGACTTGTTTAACAATTGCACTTATTAAAATGAACAGATATTTGTTAATATATTCTCAAAAAGGTTGGTGAAACATACTTATTATTACAAATATTTAAACCATGTAATCTGTGAGTCAAATAATACTTTATTTTAAGTAAGTAAACTTTTACCAATTAATTTTGATGTAATCCAATCAAATCATATGTTGGAGTTTACCTTGTTGAATGAGAGGGTTCCTTTCGGGTTGGGGACAGGTGTCTCCCTATTGTTTTTTGCCTACGGGCCCAATGGCAGTGCAGAATACCCGGCCTTCATGGAGTCCCTGGGAGGGGTAGTAAATAGTACTCCTAATGGGGACTCCATTGTTCTTCCTGGGGACTTCAACGCTCACTTGGGCCATGATCGTGACACCTGGAATGGAATGATTGGGATGAACGGCCTCCCTGATCTTAAAATGACTGTGTTGTATCATCAGATACAGTGTCTGATAATACAACAGTGTCTCAGGTGAAGAGGGGGGCAGAGCTTTCAACAAATCACCACCTGGAGGTGAGCTGGATCCGCTGGTAGGAGGCTGGACAGACTCAGCAGGCCCAAATTTTTTTTGTGGGTCTGTTGGAACGTCTGGTGAAACCCCTAGTCAGCAAGGTCTTCAATTCCCACCTCTTCGGAAGGAGGAGGTGTCTGAGGAGAGGGAAGCATCGACATCCCTGCTGAGATTGTTTCCTCTGCGACCCCACCCTGGATAGCAGTTGGATGGATGGACATTTTTTCCCAAAGTAGCTAAGGAGAACTTTAAAGTAGGGTTGAGCCGGGTACTCGTTTCAGACGTGTGTCCGGTACAGATAAAGCATTTTTGACAAATACGAGCATGATACGAGTAAAACTCGTCAATACTTGTGCTCATGCTGAAGGAAAATCCACATAACTGACTGTCTTCAGGCTCTGTGATTGGCCAGTGACACACAGTGCCCGTCCCTCCCTACAGAGGCACCGAGTACGTGGGGCACGTACATTAGACATTAGAGCAGACAGAGCTGAAAACTGCTCGTGTCGCATTGGTCACTGCCTGCACTTGTTTTTAAAAAAAAATTTTTTTTACCCGCTTGCTCTTAGTTTGACACTGTCTCACTTCAGTTCAAAATAATTATTTAAAAAAAGTTTGATCATAACAATTAAAAAAAGAAAAAGGAGGAAAAAAATTAGAAAGTTGTGTCGATTCATGCATACTTTGTAGTTCATAATTTCCTGTTGCATGCATTGTATTCATTAATGCACTTCATGTTCTGAGCTCATAAAAAAACTTGTTCTTGTTCTTACTTTTGTGATCAAAAACATTTATTTTAATCTCAATTTTAAGGCTGTTCTGTGAATAGCTTTAAAATAAACAATATATAAAGCAACTTCTGATCAATCCATATAAATTTCAGACTTAAAATAACGTTTCACCCATTTTTGGTCAAATCACACCAACTTCCGGTTGAAGTCCCGCCCATTCTGACTACAGATATGGAAGCAGAGATGGTTGAACAGATACAGATAGTGGTATACTCGCTCATCCATAATTTAGAAGAATTAGGTTACAACTATGTAAAATGAACATTCATTAACATAGTATTCATATAATTTTGTTACAAATAATATGTGGAATTATTTTATGGGCTGAAATTTTCATTTATTTGTAAGTAATCAATCAATCTATTTGTGCTGCTATTGTGTGTGCTATGGGTATGTCATAAGGGCCACCATCATCATCATCATCTCTGTAAAAGTACTTTGAAATGTCTGCTGATGTGATCAAGCGCTTTATAAATAAAGATTGCTTGCTCATGTTAGGTGCTTTGTAGCATACAGTGTAAACTAATCCCGCAACAGGAGGCTTCACCGAATGCTCGTATGTTCAAAATGAAATGATCTGTGCCATTTTTAGTTTATGAACCAGTATGGGAACCGATCTGACATATTTTAATTTTTCTTGTAATAATTCTGAATGTCTATGTTGTAAATGATTGTATTCACGGGAAAAATCTACAGAATTACAGAATTTCCCTCATTATTAAGTATATATCTGTCTGCCTGTCTGACTGTCTGTCTAGTTATCGATCTAACTGCCTAAATGGTCCTTCCGTGTCCTTCAATCAGTGGTCGGAATCAAGTATTTTCTGTTGACATTTGTAATCACCCTTGTCATGGTTCTGTGTGGTCTATGCTGGTGATGTTCGCTTTGTTCCGGCGCTCCGATACACGCCCCGGACTCGGTGGGCTCCATTCACCAGGTGAAACAGGTTAATTTTCCAGATCAATGGGTATCCGAAACACTGACAAGTCCCAGATGTGTTAATATTGATGAAACAGCGCGGTGCGCTGCCAATCGTGTCAATATCCCTTGAATCGATCACATTAGCGTTCGGATTGCTGATAGACAGTTTGCGTCGTAATTACTTTACAATGGATCCAACCAGAAATAGATCTCAAGTCTGGGAACATTTAGAACTGGTGTCGCCGAACAAAGTAGATTTTAATTTATAAGAAACTTATTTTCAGGCTCTATAGCTCACAGAGTGGAAAATAATAAACCACACACGTCATTTTTAATATGCAGGTGAAGTGTTTGATTTATTCCCAGCACCTGACGTACAGCAACAACACGTCATCAATTATGAGGCGATTCTGATCCAGACGTGAGGATGAAGCTGGTGGTGCTGCTGTGATGACGTCTCGGAATTCAGACTTTTGTCTCACAACAGACTTTGTTTTCCCAGTGACCCTAATCATCCTAAGTAACTCACGCACACGAACACATATGTATACATTTATTTTAAATATACATGCAGGAACATGTTATCTATATCTTATTGCTTTTTTGAACCCTGCAAGGACCAACGATCATAAAAGAATTTCTTATTATATATGGCTACAAAATAGCAAGCAAGGATTAACACACTGAATTAGATTATATTTGGTTTTATTCAGAAAATATATGCAATTCAGGAAACGTCAAAGCGCTGTTTTCTGGGCTCATCAACCGTTTTGCGGTTGCAGTACAGACACCCTACCAAAGAGGCCCACATTCTCAATGAATGGGGCGCCGAGTAATGAAACAGTTTGGACCATTCAGACATCACTAGTCTATGCCATTTTGCTGTGCAGTGCATGGCCGGAGGCTGGGCTGAACTTGTGAAATTGTGGGCAGAGCCTCATCTCTAAACCTGTACCTCATCACGCTGATTAGCCTGAGGCCTTTTTAGCCAGCTTCTCCTTTTGCTTTGCGTCTTGTTTTGGTCATGTACTCTGAGCCTCGCCACGTTTGACTTTTAGATTTGGGAACACTGAGAAGCTGAGAACTATCCAGTCATACCTTAAGATTAAAATCAGAGGCCAAAGTGGAGTATGGGAAGAAGCTTGAGAGGAAGCTCCAGCAAAACAACACTCGGGAAATGTGAAATAGCATGAGGATAATCACTGGTGACAGATCGAGTGTTGACAAGGGACTTGACAGCACAGTTGACTGGGCCAACAAACTTAGGCCATGTCCACACGTTTTCCACATCTTTTTTCCCTCGGCATAGAAAAAACATTTGCATCCGCATGACATTGTTTTCAAAAAAATCCCTGTCCACTCGTAACCGCATAAATGCATTGATCAACACGTTTATAAGCAGAACAACTCCACAACTCCGATAACAACAGGCGCGAGAACTGAGACATGTGGAAATTCAAGCCGTTCCTCCTGGAGGATGACTTCCATCTCAACGTTTTCCCAGCGATCCAAAACACCAACACGGTTTTAACTACTTCTATTCTGTTTGTACGTGTAAACACAAGTCACACACACACGGCGTCACAGCAGTTTTTGTGGTAGGGTGACACACCTGGACTGAAAAACCTTTGGTTACAGCATCCACACGAGAACACATATCCGGCCTTTTAAAAAACTTCCCTTTGGCCAGCGTATTCAAAACCCTCTGTTTTTGTCGTGGATATATGCGTTGTCGTGTGGACGAAAGGCCATAACCATAGGACAAAAGATGCGTTTTTAAAAAGACCCAGCTACATGTGGACAGGGCTTTAATCTGGTCTTTAACTGATTCAACACTGTGATGCCCCCACCCCCTGCTAATCCTGACCTTTCTGTAATTCGTACACCTCTTGGTACCTGTACTGCAAAATGCCACACACTTCAAACTCATGCCCACTGATATTTTAGCATCCAGTAGATGTACTAGAGCAAATGAAGCTTCGAACCGAAGTGGACCGATTGGAATAAAAGCTTCAATGCTTCATGGGTCAAATATCTTGAAATTTATTTTATTTGCCGACAACATAAATCCATTTCGTTCAGGAGAAAACCTTCAGCAGCTTTTAGGGGTCGTCCGCCGCAGAAATGAGGAAATTAAAACACTGGTTTGACGTAAATAAATTGTCTTTGAATCTGAGTAAAGCCAAGATCATGCTA
The DNA here is from genome assembly GCA_013358685.1 of Antennarius maculatus. NCBI lineage: Eukaryota > Metazoa > Chordata > Actinopteri > Lophiiformes > Antennariidae > Antennarius > Antennarius maculatus. Next base: position 15,243,491 of record CM023624.1, read on the forward strand.
TTTGGAAACCACACAATATATGTACAAGTGCAAATCATGATAGATGATGTTAAAATCGAAAGAGTTTATGAAAACAAATTTCTGGGCGTACTACTGAACCACAAAATCTGCTGGAAACCCCATAGAAGTCACATAAGAACAAAGCTTGCACGTAGTATTGCAGTTGTGGGTAAAGCAAAGCACATATTGGAACATAAATGACTATACATCTTATATTGTTCACTTGTACTACCCTATCTAAATTATTGTGCAGAGATTTGGGGTAACATCTATAAAGGTAACTTGAAACCATTATGCATTTTACAAAAAAAGAGCTATTAGAATAGTTAAAGAGGTAGGCTATCTGGAGCACACCAACAGACTGTTTCTAAAATCATTTGCCATGAAGTTTAAGGATCTTGTTGAATATAAAACTGCAATAATAATGTTTGGAGCAAGAAACAATTCATTGCCACGCAACATCCAAAAAATGTTCAGTGATAGAGAAGGGCAGTATAACTTAAGAAGAGACCTCAACTTAAAAGTACGACCAGTTAAAACGACGCTGAAAAGCATGTGTACCTCTGTACATGGAGTGAAACTGTGGAACAGACAGAGTGTGGAGGTTCAACTCAGTCCAAACATGAACCATTTCAAGAGGTCATACAAAAAGATTATGTTTGGGAGGTCTTTGAAAGAGGAAGGCCTGTTGTAGCCCAATTAACAGCTAAAAGAAATTTTCAGTCAAAGGTCTACTTTTTGGCTTTAATGATTATATTCCTCGTTTGATGACTATACCGTTTTATTTTATTTGTTTGTTTGTTTGTTGGTTTGATTTTTTTTATCCTTCTGTTTTACTTAGTTTTTTTTTGTGATGTTTTTTATTTTCATCTTTCTATTACTATGCAGTATAAATGATTGACTTACTTCTGTAAATATTATCAGCAAGTATTTTGTAATGAGTATTTTTTGAGAATAATGGGGTAGGAGTTTAACAAGTTTACATTTCTTCCTACTCCTTTTTAGATAGTGTTCACACCATTCTGGTGTATTTATTATTGTTTGTTTTTGTTATTCAAAATAAATGAACTCATTCATTCATTCATTCATAAATTCTAATTTGTCAACGAAAATATACATCAGTCACAAAACGTCATCAGCCTTTGCCTTTACGTACTGGCAGCTTACGTAGTGTGCGAACCCTGCAGTGACTTAGCCATGAAAAAATCCCAAAAAGAAAAGTTTCTGAAGAAAACGGTTTAATTCAGCATGGACATATTAATTTTCCTTTGTGCTTGATATGTGGTGAGAAGATATCAAACAACAAAAAATATAACGTTGAAAGACACTTCCAAAACAAGCACTCTGCATTTTCTTTCAAGAAGTGGATTACCTGTCCCCAGTCAACTAGCACTGCTAGTTTTGTGGCAGCTCTAGATATCGTTAACAGGGGGAAGCCGTTCACAGAGGGTGAATATATGAAAGATACGTTCATCAGAACATCTATTCTGCGACTTTAAAAACAAGCAGGAAATTGTTCGGAAAATTAAAGAAGTGCCTATCTATGCAAAGACTGTCAGGGACAGGACCAAATTGGCAGAAAACGTCACCAGTAAGCAAATTGACGGCATGAATTTAGCTCAAGCATTTTCAATTGCTTGTGATGAGTCAAGAAAGGTATACTATGTTGAGCAGACAGCACTGTTATGCAGATATGTCAACTCTGATGGGCCTCAGGAAGAATCGATTGAACTCATACCGCTAAAGAGCCAAACACATGGGCAAAAGAATAAAGACCACTCACCTGGTGTCAGTGTCTACTGATGGAGCACCAAGTATGAGAGGAGCACAGAAGAGCTTTGTGAATTTACTTCAAAAGTCACTGGATCGAGAGCTGATGACGTTTCACTGCATCCTCCACCGAGAAGCACTGGTGCTCCTTGGTGGAATGTATGAAAGTTATGAACCTCGTTATCAATGTATTGAACAAAATAATTGTGAAGGGGTTAAGCCACCGTCACTTTTGTTCATTGTTAGAAGAAGTTGACAACGAATATTCAGATGTTCTGCCGCGCAACAGAGTCCGGTGGCTGTCCAGGGGAGAGGTGCCGAAACGCTTCGCTGCCTGTCTGGAGCATGTGAAAACCTTCTTGGAAAGCAAAGGCCTCAGCTATCCTGAACTAGAAGACTAAAATTGGCTGAGAAAGTTTTACTTCATGGTAGACATGACAAGCCACTCAAACACGCTGAATAAAAGTCTCCAAGGGAAGGCAAGCACGGCCCTTCAGATGTCGTAGGAAATTTCAGTGTTGAGTGCAAGATGACGATGTTTGCAAGAGATGCACAAAAAAGTACGCTCTGTGACTTCACCTCCATAAGAGAGTTCAAAGAAGCGAACAATCAAATACATTGCGATTATTTTTACCATGCCATCATCGCAATGCAAGCTGCATTTGGAGAAAGATTCAGTGATTTCAGAAAGGAGAAACCTACTCTTTATTTCCCTGTAAGGGTGGCTATGGAAGGCCTCCTGGCAGCCCTACGAGACCGAAGATTGACTGTGTGCAGCCTATTCCGGATTGTCTGGGCAGAGCCGTTGACCATATTGTTCTGCAAACCTTGACTGCAAATCTGTAGAAGACAGCCTACTGAATACAAATCTTTACAGGATAAGGAAATGGTCTTCTTGAGATGTCATCGTCTTGGGAGGTTCAGAAGAAACCAGAAGCTCAAAAGAAGAGTCAACAGCAGAATAAGCTGTTTGACTGGACAGAGATGATTTGTCACATTATTCAAGGTGTAACCCAGATACTTTGTTCCGCTGTTCCCTACACAAATACATGATTCTTACAAGTGTGCCACCATTTGAAAAGAGATAAACAGGCTTTCAAACGATGTAAGATTAATTAAACAGTAACATTGCAGTATGTTTGAAATAGAATGCGCTACAATATTTAGTTCCTCATTCCTGTCATAAAGAGCTTTCTTGAATGGATAAACTGTTCAGAACATTTAAGTTTGTACATAAGAGTATTCATAAAATAAGGCTGAGATGCAAGAGTTTCTCAAAATCACTTGTTTACTTCATTTTTACAAAAATGCAATTACTTACTGTGTCGTTGTTCACACCTTTATAGTGGGGGTAAGTAATCCCGCTCATGTTATGTGTTAGCATAAATTTTGTATAAATGAAATAGCCATCTTCAATGTGTAATTTTGCAGTGATCTACCTTCCAGGAGGTGTTTGAGGTCCCAAAGGACAGAATAGTGCTCACGGCGGATTGCCAAGAAAATTATGCTGGCCTTCCCCAAAGCGTCTTCATGGTGTGTGACATCCACCACATGGGGAAATGACTGGGCTGCCAGTTTAGGATGTCGACTGCCAAGCACCACATGGAAGCCGCAGCGCAGCAGTCGTATCGTCAGGCACCTGGAGAAGTCACCTGATCCCAAGATGGCCACTGTTGGCTGGGTAGGCCGACAGGGAACTCCTGCTTCTCCAACTCCGTTCTTCATGCTACTGGACAAGTAACAGTTCTGGTGGAGGCTGTGAGAGGAAGATGTTGTGAGGAACAAGGGGCTCCGACCATCTCTCATAGAGATGGAGTCCATTCTGTTTCCTGGTCACTTCTCCTGTGGCTGTCTGTCGAAAAGTTTCAGTGATTCTAGGGGAGGTAAGGGGAAACAATAATTGATTAACACCTCACATGTGGTTACAGCTGCAGTTGTTTTTTCATTTAATAAATTGTCCTTATTTTTATTCAGCAATAAAAGTTAAATATATCTGGTGCATTAAAACAATAGTAAAAGAACTATTTTCTCTGTGAACGTGTACTAATGGAGTCCTGGGCAGAGAATATATTAGTCTCTATACCTGTTGTCATTTAATCATCTCTGAAATTTGTTCTTATTACTACTGGCAGAAGACTGGCCTGTGAACAGGTGTTACCTTCAATGATGTGTCCTGTGTTGTAGTCTTGTGTAACTGTCAAGATAGGTCCTTCACTTGCAGTCTATTTACCATTTAAGTATTACAATTCCAGAAACAATATTTCATTGCTATTCATTTCAGGTACACGCTGTAGAGCAGAATACAGAAAACGTGCTGAAAATACAAACTGACAGAACTGTGTCCAGAGTTTTCCTGTAAATTTAAAAGAACTCAAGCTTGAATTGCATTTTTATCTCTACTAAAAGCCAGAAATGTATTGTAATTACATATGAAATACGTAAAGTAACCGTAAAAATAAGGTAGTTCGCAGCTGTTCCCATTTATTTATTTCCATGCATATCATTTACAGTCCCGTGCCTGTGCGTGGTGCTGCATTAGCCCTTCATATGGACGCTGCAACACCCGGTAAAGCCGAAAGCAGCACGAACCGATGACCCTCTGCACCGATCCTATGAGGGATGCGCCCTGCATGTGTTCGCGTGGAGCCGGCCTGCTTGCACCTGTAGCGCAGCAGCAGGAAGGCTTCCAGCGGGTTGCTGCTGGCCGCCATGGAGGCAACACACACCCACACACACACACACACACACACACACACACACACACACACACACACACACACACACACACACACACACACACTGCGCCGGCTGACGGCACACGCAACACGCGTGTCCCGGTCGTCGTTCGGAGCTGACCTACCTCTGGGGGTGATGGGTGCGACCAGCCTGTCGGAGATGTCGCCCGTTGCTGCAAAGAGGCGGAGCAGCTGTCAGCTCACCGCTCAGTCCTGATGCTGCTCAGCTTTTAACCATCAGCACATGTGGCGTTCACGTCCTGCAGAGAAGATCGGACGTAATAATATCTAAAGTTACTGCCGGTGCTGCAGTTGACATAAGTCCAGGCGTCCTCGCGTCATTAACGATTATCGAGAAAATGAAATCTGGTCCGTGAAAATATTGCTTTAGATGAAACCGGTCCGTGGAGCAAAAAAGATTGGGGGCCGCTGCTCCAAGAAACCTGTTGGAGGATCCTTATCAGAAGCTGAACCACCTTAGCCGAGTTCTTTGGACGAGATGGAGCAGCAACAAACCGCTTCCTTGTCACACAAGTGTAAATTACAAAAGGATTTAAAAACTGAACTAAAACTCAGAGGTATTTGACTATTGTGATGGTAGAAATTATTTAGACCAATTGTAACAATAACTGATTACAAAGATATAGTTCCTGGTGCTCACATCGTGTCACCTTTTTTTTTTTTAAATTACTTGCTTTGAGTGATAAATTGTTTGTACTTTAATGAATGTAGTTTTTGTTTTTATGTACTTGAAATTGGTAAGCTTCTGAAAATCGTTTGAATAACTGAATGAAAATAAGTGGTTTATAATCATGTAAACAGTTGGAAATGTAGCATAATTATTTAAATCTTAAAATTACTTGTTATTAAATTAGTTATTTACATTTTAGTATTTTCAATTGTTGCTGTGGTGTATAGTTTTCATCCTGTTTCTTCTCTTTTCTCAATCTTACTTTTACTTTTGAATGTTGTTGGTTGAAAAATGCAACTGCAGACATCAACAGACAATAAACAGCCTCCATCCATCCATCCATTCGTCTGGATGGATGGAGGCTGTTCTGTGCGTCATTCCGCACAGAAGTCACTTTACTAAATAAAACATCTTGCATTCGGTACGACCCGGTACCGGGTTGAGGACCGCTGCTCTAAGAGACAAACGATGTAGGAACCAATGTTGGCCGGGTTAGGTTTCTTTCCGGAACCATTGACTGACGCTAACGTTGACCTCTGAATGTTTTGCTCTTTGATGTTAACTATTGGTTGCGTTAACTGAGAAACTTTATGTAACTAAACCAGAGAAGTCAAACATAAAGCGTCGCGTCGAACTTTTGATAACAACTCAGTGGCTTAAAGTTGTTTTAGCCTCCACACCCCGGAGGACTGGCAGCTGTTCGCGACACAACATCTAGTTTGGTCTTAGAGAGTTGCCGTAGCAGTCATGGCGTTCTACGTCGGAGTAGTGTATGTTATTGCACTTGTGTGTTTGGTTTGTATTATCCGGTTGTATACTGTTGTGAAGTCTGGATCGAGGCATCTACCGGGGAAGAAAGGTCCAGTCAGTGTGGTCGTTGTTGCGGGATCAGGTATCGTCAATTCTGTTCGTTACCATGACTCCTTTTACATGACATGTTAAAGCCAACAGGTTAACTGTCGGCGTAATGGACCACTAGCTGACTTCCGTAGCTTCCATGCTAACACTTCCTGTAAGAGAAAGGAAGTCATGAGTGGAGACAGGTTTTGAAATACAGTAAATAATATTCGCCAACCGTTTAACTTAAAATAAAACACATACAACATTAACTAGAGCAAATCGATCAGTTAATGACGTGTCCATTATAGTCACGTCTATTGCTATTAATTCATTGTAAATAATCTTGATATGGTATTGACTGATCCACTAGCAGTATGATGGAGGTGCTTCTGGTGATTCTGGGTCCTGGTTAACTACTAATGTCTAGCAGTAAAGCACTGATGAGAAAACGTACAATATCGGTCCATTTCCTTTAACTGGTTAATAAACGGAACAGCACAGAACTGAAAGCAGTTCTTGCCAATAACGGTGAAATTTGCATTATCCAGTTTATTCTATAATACATCTTTGTATTTTATGTTATAAATGCCGGGGAGCCAATGAGAAAACATTAGAGATAAAATAAATATGTTAACCTGTGTATACTATAAAAATTCATTCATTTTTATTACAAACAATGGTTTTTGTCATAATATAATTTCATATCCAACATGTGTTCCTCTTGAGTGAGGTACCCATCATGGAGCGGGGCTGTCGAGGTAGAAGAGTCAAAGAGCCACACCTTCATGGGAAAGTCCACAGAACTTAAAGAGAGAAGATGAACACGAGTGTCATCATACTCAGTCTCTCTGTGGTTTTGGCAGTGTATTCTTCTTTTCCTTTCGGCTTTTCCCTTCAGGGGTCGCCACAGCGGCAGTGTATTGTTCATTGTTATCTCAAGCATGTGTTGGACTCATTGACTCTGTGATCTGTGTTCTCCAGGCGGACACACCTCAGAGATCCTTCGGCTGATGGAGTGTCTCTCTGCTGCCTACACTCCTCGACACTATGTCATTGCTGAAACGGACAGGATGAGCGAGGAGAAAATCTGTGTCTTTGAAAGATCTAGACAATCACAATCACAGGTATGTAGCTGTCCTCTCTTGTACTTTCCAGGAGTGAGAAGGAAATGTTGCTACCGGTGGAACAGTCCCCTCAAAAATATTAATTTTTTTGCGATCCTAAAAGATGACATAATTTTGGGGCAATTTTAAGGTTCATTGTATATTTTACATGTTAAAATTTGAGAATTAAATACAAGAAATAAGTGAGATGACTCATCCTTTGGCAAGAAGAACCAGAAGTATAGCATGACTACAAAAAAATGCCAGTTCATCAAATGAGCTTGACATGGTGTGGTTAGTCTGATTTCTTTTGTCGGGCTTTCACAGCCTGACAGCTATGTATCCTACTGTAGCTGCATAGAATCATGCCTGTTCAGAAATTCCTGACTATTGCATGGTAAAAGGATCCTGCCTAGGATGAAGAGATCATTTATTGTCTTTAGGTGCAATGTATTCATGACAATCAATAAGTTAATTTAAATATGAATCTGTATTGTTGCGTAGCAGTGAAGTGTAGACTCTGGAAGGCTACCTCTGACTATGAAGTTAGCTGCTTACTGCCTCTTACCTTGTCCAGTTCACCATCTGTCGGATTCCACGGAGCCGTGAGGTGCATCAGTCTTGGAGTTCCACTGTTATCAGCACCTTAAAGTCACTGCACTATTCTGTTCCTCTGGTGTTCAGGATCAGACCTGATGTGGTGAGTGCACCCAGTTGTGTTTCTCCACTTTGTCTGTTCTTGTCAGAGTTACAGCTATCTACTAACTGTCTAATAATAATATTCTGCTGGGTGGATGTGTTCTGGTCCTTTGTTTCTGAATGTGATCATTTATTTTTCACCCTCCTCCCCTCAGGCCGGAGGTACAGTAGTTTGAGGTGCCAGACATCCAGAGTCAAGAACTCTTTCTGTCCCTCTGCACTCAGACTTCTTTACAGTCAATAGTGTGATGAAAATTCAACCTGGCAGTTTTACACACTTGGTATTCAACCATCTGCTGCAATATCTGTCATGCACATGGTGTAAATAACTGTCTGTATGTAAACAGTATTTGTTGTAATTTGTTTTCTATATATGTTGTTTTTTGAACAACTCTGTGGCAGTTGAGAAGATATTAGGTAAACCCTGTTTTTTATTCTGCACAGAACAATAAAGGCTTTGAATCCTTGAATCCTAGAATGTAAGACATCTGAAATCCCGTGGGTGTGTGTGTGTGTGTGTGTGTGTGTGTGTGTGTGTGTGTGTGTAGTGATACGCACATGATATGCACAGTTGCACTTTCTATGAGGTTTCTAAACAGCAGTTTGACTGTGACTCACTTCCTGGGATTGTATTGACACCCCTCCACTCTGTGTTGTTTCAGGTGCTATGCAATGGGCCAGGGACCTGTGTTCCTTTGTGTGTGGCAGCACTCCTACTAGGAATTCTTGGAATCAAGAAAATCCTGATTGTCTATGTTGAAAGTGTTTGCCGTGTGCAGACACTGTCGCTCACAGGAAGAATTCTGTATCCAATATCTAACTACTTCTTTGTCCAGTGGGCCTCTCTGAGGGATAAGTACCCCAAATCTATTTTCCTTGGAAGAATAGTATAAAAACACGGGCATAAATGTCCGATCAAATAAAACACTGACTCTAAAACAATTTGGAGAAAGTGTAAAATGCTGAAAAACAGAAAAACTATTAAGAGAAAAGATAAACCTTTATTTGTCCCACAGTGGGGAAATTTGCTTATTTAGTAATATTTGCATAAAACAATGTATTCACTAAGTGGCGAACAAAACCCAATTCCTGCTTGTGAGTGACTACCCCTTTCAATAATGCACCTTCATGATTCTCTCACCAATGAAGCTGCTGGCCTTTGCAATGAAGTTGAGCATTCCACAACATTTCCAGCCTTGTGCATTTCCTCACCAAGTTGTGCTGTTTCCTGGCTGTACGTTGTATTTGCCATGTTGGCTGAGCTACTTCTTATTCTAAATTAAATGAAGTGGTGGAACCTTAACTTTCCAGAGAAATGTAATAAAATGAGCCACAGAAAGATGGACCAAAAGATTGTCCGCAGAAGTACTAATGTGCAGTATGTTGTGTATGTGTACGTTTACCATGGGATGCTCAACTTTGACTTCGGTTACTTGCAGAACAAACTTTTAAGTTTAACTGGGGATTAATTCCTTCTTGTCTCACCGTTTTCCGTTTTCCACCAGTTTCCACCAAATTCGCCCAAACTTTTGCCCAATGATTTGGGTTTAATATTGCTGATATAAGAAAGTGCTTCTGTTGACCACCCCCACATCAATGTGTTACAAAGTGTTGCTATTTTAATCAACTTGACATAAAAAGGTTCTGCCAGTAGCTCTGATCAGTAGACAAACAAAAGGATTCCGGATCAATAAGGAGTCTTTAGAGACTTTGGCCTTGTTCAGACTAGTCGCCTATATCTGATTTTTAGCCCATCCAGATTTATGTCGCATATCTTGTTTGTAATCTGAAAAGTCCCATACCACATGAAATCTGATTTTTGCGGGACGGATTGAAACCACATTCGGGAGGTGGTTTCGTACCGGATAGGGACAGATGCGTCTTCAGTCTGAGCAGCTCCAAACACTCCGATCGGATTTTAATTTAATTTTTTATTTTTTATTTATTTAATTTTAATTTTAATTTAATTTTAATTTTAAAAATAAAAATTAATATATCTCCGATCGGATATGGATGACCGTGACGTCATGTCCGTGACACGAGAGCAAGGCGCCAGAAGGAAGAGCGTTGCGCATTATGGGGCAAAAACGCAAGAAGAAATTGACAGTCTGGTGTGTGAGCTTTTCTCCACCTCTTCCAGACAGCGATATCGCTAATACGCTAAGGTAACAAAACATCATGTTTGTCGTTATTATTGTTGCCACCGTCGCATTAATATGACCTCACATATTATGTGCACTGAATGATGACTCCGTCCCTACGTCATTGCTATGGCAACCTGTCAGATCGGCTGGTAATGTGGCCCAGTCTGAACATAGCCAGAGTGCATTTGTACACTTGCTAAAAACTGTGAACAGTCATCCCTAAAAATCAGATATGGAAGGAAATCTGATATGCCTACAGTCTGAACGGGGCCTTAGAGATTACCTAGACAGAACATATCTAGTGTGATCAGTACTGATCCAAGCACAGCCTTGAGAAACATCAAAGTATGTAAAAATACAGTAGGTACTTGCATCTCCGTTGAGCCTTTGTAATAGTATCTGATGGTCGACAGTGCCAAATGCACTTCTAAGACCTAATAAGACAAGTTCAGAAACAATTCCCACATCTAATGCAAAGTCAGACTTTTAAAGAAAACTATATACCCAGTTTGAAGGTCAGTGGCACATAGGTGTTTAATAAAGACAGAATGATAATATCTAGTAGAGAAGTGATCACTAAAGGTAATGCATCTTTAAAGCAAATGAAGACTGTTACTATGATGTCATTTTCTCTTTTGTTTTCACAGTATTTGCATTACGTTGTGGATTAAAGGGCTATACCATGGAACAGATCTGTTTTTGATTACTGTTGAAATCAGTTCTGCTACAGAACCCACTGATTACTAATTATGTCAAATGTTGAAGAATTCAAGTGCTACTAATTTACGGTCTTGTGTTTTTCTTTTTGCTTTTTTCTGTGTTTTTTTTTAAAGATTAAATGTCTATTACAAGTTGATTGGAAATGAAATACAGATTGTTGTTTTCATGCTACTGACTAACCCAAGAACAATTACACCAAAAGCTATGGTTGTAACAGGTTATAAAATATATAAAAAAAGAGTTTCCTGTAAATTAGCCTCATTGTTCTCATTGATCTTGAATATTCTTCCTGATAATAAGTAGGTGATGTATTAGTGACAAAATGATGCCACATAATTTGATAGAATGAAAATTATCACCCGATAGAGGGGGGGGGAACAAAGACACCCCAAAAGTAAAAGTAAAAAAATTATGCAGCAGACTGGTCCATTTTGCCAAAATGTCATTGTAGCAACTCAAAATGATTGTCAGTAGTCTGTGTGGCCCCCCAGGTGCTTGTATGCATGCCTGACAATGTTGGGGCATGCTCCTAATGAGACGATGGATGGGATACTGGGGGATCTCCTCCCAGATATGGACCAGGGCATCACTGACCTCCTGGACAGTCTTGGGTGCAACCTAGCAGCAGCGGATGGACCTAAACATAATGTCCCAGAGGTGTTCCCACCTCTGTCCCAGAGAGTTTAGGTCAGGTGAACGTGGGGGCCGGTCAATGGTATGAATTCCTTCATCCTCCAGGAACTGCCTGCATACTCTAGTCACAGGAGGTCGGGCATTGTCGTGGACCAGGCCGAACCCAGGTCCCACTGCACCACTGTAGGTTCTGACGGTGCGTCCAAGGTTTTCATCCCGATACTTGATAGCAGTCAGGGTGTCATTATCTAACCTGTAGAGGTCTGTGCATCCTTCCAGGGATATGCTTCCCCAGACCATCACTGACCCACCACCAAATCGGTCACGCTGAATCATTTTGCAGGCAGAAGAACATTCTCCAGAGCCTTTCACATCTGTCGCATGTGCTCAGGTTGAACCTGTTCTTGTCGTTGAAGAACACAGGGCGCCAGTGGCATAGTTGCCAGTTCCTATGGCAAATGCCAATCAAACTCTATGGTGCTGGGCAGTGAGCACAGGGCCCACTACAGGACATTGGGCCCTCAGGCCACCCTCATGGAGCCTGGTTCTGATTGTTTGGTCAGAAACATTCACACCAGTGGCCTGCTGCTGGTCATTTTGCAGGGCTCTGGCAGTGCTCATCCTGTTCCTCCTTGCACAAAAGAGCAGATACAGATCCTGCTGAGGGTTGAAGGACCTTCTACGGCCCTGTCCCAGCTCTCCTGGAGTAAATACCTGTCTCCTAAATCTCCTCCATGCCCTTGAGATTGTGATGGGAGTCACAGCAAACCTTCTTGCAACAACAAGTATTGATGTGCCATCCTGGAGGAGTTGGACTACCTCTGTAGTGTCCAGGTACCGCACCATGCTATCAACAGAGATGTCGATCCAAGCCAAATGAAAAACTACAGCACTAGAAAGTCAGTAAAAAATCAGCCAAAAGAGATTAGGAGGGGGAAAAAAAGCATCAGTGGTCTGAAACCTGGAAAACTATTCATGTTTTGGGGGGCGTCTCAATGTTGCCCCTCTGATGCACCTGTTGTTGATTTCAATATTCATTAAGAACAAAGAAACTGATTAACAAACCACTCTGCCATTTAATTGACCAGATCCATATCCCAGTAGTTTGACTGATAGGTTGCTACTATCCTCTGATTAAAAAGTGTTCCTTTAACACACACACACACACACACACACACACACACACACACACACACACACACACACACACACACACACACACACACACACACACACACACACACACACACACACACACAGGGGGCTTGTAAGCGTGCAGGAGAGGTAGAGTAGCGGCCAGCTCCTTCCAAATGAGCAACGTGTAAGGGGGGGACGGCGCTTTGCTCAAGGGCGCCTCGGCAGTGATCCGGAGTTGAAACGACACCTCCCACTGTCAGCTCACACTCCCGAGTGTTTTTTCGGGCGGCAGCGGGAATCGAACCACCGATTTTGAATCATCGGACGACCCGCCCTACCACTCTGATGGGATTATTTTGCGTCATCTCATTTGGAGTCCGGATTAATCTTTCCGACGTTTTGATGCGCATCCTCCGTAATCGGAGTCGGGATAGCTATGAAGCTGTGCCGTGGGCCGGTGATTGGCCGCTCTGCCCACGTCACGAGGTGACTCCACGCAGTGAGGAGGGTCTAAACTGGTTCGACCGCTGCACTTTTTCCGCTGTGTCCGACCCCATTTCTTCAGGTTTTTGACACAAACAGCTACAATGAGCCAGTTTAACAAGGGGCCGAGTTACGGACTGACCGCTGAAGTGCGGAGTAAAGTAAGTGTGTTCTTTTTTTTAATTTTATGTTTAATTCCATTACTGACGTCTCTGAGAGAGAATACGGAATCCAGAGCTGGTTTGGTCTGGATTGTGGAGAAAAGTTCATTTTTTCACGTCTCCTCGTCCTGAAAGTTAAACTTCTGGAGTTCTTTCCAGTCGGGTCGTCACGAACAGAGCTGTTCTGATTTATTCCACAACTTTCAACGAGAAGTTTCCGTTTGTGAGAGACGGCGCACAGGAATGTGTATTTGCAGTGAAGAGGCCCACATCCCGGGTGATCGGGGTCTAGTTCCAACAGACCACAGCACACCCCGCTGCTCCATCCCCGTCCGCGTCATTCAGGATGGGAACGAGTCCGCCTTCGAGCGTCTGCTGCTGGTTCTGGACGAGCCGAACGTCTCAGCTCCGACCCGGTGAAAGCGGCTCCTGCTCAGACGTGAACTGTTGGTTTGTAGCCGGCGTGACTTCCTTTGTGTAGAGTTACACGTGAAACAGTGTCTGACATGTTTCTGAGCACTTTGTTAGGCGAACCTGTCCAAGACTCATGGAGCCTGATAGGACAGTCCACAGTGGACAGTCCACCGTGGATGGGCCCACCGTGGATGGGCCCACCGTGGACGGGCCTACCATGGACGGGCCCACAGTGGACCTTTCCTGAACCACCTATGGGTCACCTGACCTGATGAGCAGGGACTTCTCTAGTAGAGCTGGTTCTTGGTTCAGACTGGACCACTGATGGCTTCCAGACTGGATCAGAGCTACAGTTACAGGGATGTCCTCTGCTTTTCTTTATTTTGTTGTTGTTGTTGTTTTAGCTCAGTTGTTTATCTCTGCTGGAAAAAGCATTTAGGCCTTGTCCACACGTTGCCGGGTCTTTTTGAAAATGCATCTTTTTTCACTAGAAAAAAATTCACGTTCACACAAAATTGTTTTAAAAAATGTATACTTCCTCATATAGCCGCATAAGTGTGTCGATCAACACGTTTATAAGCAGAACAACTCCGTAACAACCCCGTTAACGACAGAAGTGAGGACCAGGACATGTGGAAATTCACGCCGCTCCTCCTGGAGGATGACCTCCGTCACAGAGTTCTCCCACCAGCTGACAGCGGGACCCAAAATAGCCAACTTTTGTCTTTACTCAGTGTGCAGCAGCTGCATTTGGGCTTGAAACAACAAGATGAATAAAAAGGACCGGACAGTTGTTGCAACTAACACTGTTTTAATGACGTTCATTCTGTTTGTATGTGTAAACACGGGTCACACACACGACGACACAACAGTTTTTGTCGCAGGGAGACGCACCCGGACAGAAAAAGCTTCGTTTACAGCCGTCCACATAACAACACATGCCCTGCTTTTTGAAAAAACTTCATTTTGGCCAGCGTTTTCAAAAACCTCCATTTTTGTCCCAGATATGTGTTGTCGTGTGGACCAAAGGCCTAACCGGAGGACTAAAGATGCGTTTTCAAAAAGACTCGGTTACGTGTGGCCGGGGATAGGAGATCGGAAATGGAAGCAGTATTTTCAATGCTTTTTGGGCGATCTCTGGATATTCTGTCTTGATTTTAATCCAGAACCTTTTCACAGACGTTGTCTGAAACATACTTTTAAGGCCGCCATCATTTGCAATGTCCAGCAGTTGATCTTCCGGCACGGACAGGCTCGATACGCCGGGTTTGTTGACAAATGGGTCAAGAATCCATGCTTCCGCAGTCCATTGGGATTTTGTGGTTGGGAAGTCCCGCTCAAACTCTTCTAAAAGCAAAGACAGATGATCGTGCACCAGCTGGGAGAACGATGAATCAGACTCAGTCTCTTCCAAAATCCCCGACAATGCTTGAAACATCAAATATCCCTTGGTTCTGTTGCCGTCCCCAACATTCCAGTTTTCCTTTAAATGCAGCAACTTCATCTGCCAACTTGAAGACAGTTGTCAATTTCCCCTGAAGTGACAGATTAAGTTAATTGAGTCACTAAAATGTGCTGCTAGTGGTGAATTTTTTTCTGAAAAAACAACCTAACAAACAAACAAAAAAATTCTTGCAATTCAAGCACTCTTGCCAATGATCTGCCTTCCAGCAGCCACCTTCCAGCAGCCACCATCTCTTACTGTGTAAGAGATGGTGTTTATAGTCTGCGTCCATCTTCTCACAAAGTTGCTTGAACAGATGTGAGTTAAGGGCGTGCATTTTTAATGTGATTAATAATTTAATGACATCATTCAACATGCTGTTGAGTTCAGGTGACATTTTTCGGGAAACCAGCATTTCCCTGTGAACGACACGGTACGTTTACTCACATTCAGCTGCAACCTCCTTTACCCGAGAAGTTAAACTGGAGAGCCGTCCGGTCACAGCAGAAGCCCCATCTGTGCATGTGCCCACGCAAAAGAACCGATTTTGTTTTCCTGATATGTAATCATCCAGAGATTTGAACAGTTCTGCGGCTGTGGTGTTGGTTGGCAGCAATAGTGCAAATAACATATGCTCGTGCACATCCTCCTGATATATAATGGAAGAAGAAATATACTTTATTCATCTCACTTGTAGAAATTATTTTTTCCACTCATGGTGACGGTGCTAGCCGCAAGAGGAACTAGTTTTGTCTTTTTAACTGCAGCCTCTCCTAGATGTTCACGGCAAATGTCTTTAGCAGCCTGAAGGATCAATTCTTCACCAATAGTGAAAGGTTTCTTCACCTTAGTAATAGAATTAGCCACTAAGTATGCTCAGCTCTCATTTGTTGATGTGGTGGCCATCAATAATTGCTTCTGCCCTTCTTGTTCATGTATTTTTCTTTGAAAATATTCCAAAGGTTTGTCTTTTAATGCAGGGTGCCAGGTCTCCAGGTGCCGAAGCAGCTTTGAAGGCTTCATTGACTCATTTGCTAGCTTCTCACCACATATTACACAAAACAGGCTCGGACCATGAGATTCACTTATAGGGATAAACCTGTGTTTTAAGTAGGAATCCTGATGTTGTTTTTTAAATGCAGATTTTTTGTTGTTCTGTTCTCTATTTTTCTGTTTGATATCTTACCTCCCTTCACAAACGCGTCTGTTACAGTAAACTGCAGTCATGTGTTCCTCTTCCTTGGGAGCATTGCAGCACTTCATCCATCTAAATAACTGCTTTTAATTCTGCCATCTTACACCCAACCTTGGGATGGATGGATGGATGGATGGATGGATGGATAGATGGATGGATAGATGGATGGATGGAAGATAGATAGATGGATAAATGGACAGATGGATACTTAATTAATCCTGAAGGGAAATTATTTACCATATGCGCAATACAAACACAATCATACATTACACAAGATAACAGTTGTCACAGACAGCACAGCAGTCACAATAAATAAACGTAGCACATAGAATATACAAGTACGATATAAAAGGCAGAAGACATGTAGAACACAACTGTACAAATGAACACATACTAAGCTTAACAAAAAAGGAATAATGCAGAAATGGCACAATAGGTCCAGATCCCAGTGGATTCCAAGATGGTCAGGCATGGATGGTGGTCAGACACATAAGATAAGATAAACCTTTAATAGTCCCACAGTGGGGAAATTTGTACAACTGCTGGGGGGGGGGGTCATACATACATAAATAACTAAATACATACATATTAACATATGTAACATGTAAAATATACATATTAAATATTCATTAAATATAAATATTAACACAGAGTATACATGAGTATTTACAATTTGCATTCATTATAACATGGTACAAGACATGTCATCATCAACCGTATGACACCCTGGTACCACCCCAGCAGATCTCCAGTCCATCACCTCCCTCACATTCAGCAGCAGGCCGAGTCCAGTCCTAGTGGGTTTGTTTACACCTGGCAACCCAGGGCTCTAGTCGGGGAGAAGGTTTCATAATTTACCATGAGAAGTAGAAAGTCTCGTCGGTGTCCATGCCTGCCTTCAGCTCATTTGAATCCACTGTCTTGTCCCACTTCAACCATCATTGCTACGGTCTACCCCCCTCCCAACCGAGTAGTGACTTTTTAAATGATTTTGTTTATTTCCTCACCCATCTCTCCTCTCTCTTCCCAAACAATACAGCTGGTTGATTTCAAAATCCACGTCATCGTTCTCCCTTCACTACCCGTTTGGAGAGTTTTGGATGTCAGCGACATACCACTATTCCTAAACACTACAAAGGACACATTCTGCTCTGGTGTCACCCGTTTTGACCCTACATCCGATGAACTCCCCATTACTGACCATTTTCTCCCCCCATTACTGACCATTTTCTTCTCTCATGTACTGTCAAACTCACTCTCTCCACCTCTAAAACACCACGTCTCATTTCATGTATAAAGAACTTCAACCCTACCACTCTCACTTCAAGTATCCACTCTGTCTGCCTTCCTGACATCTACACCCCTGATGATCTGGTTTGTCATTGTCTTAGAAAGTCTTGTCACTTCCCATCTGGATTTCTGTAATTGTCACCTCTTTGGTCTCCATCACGAATCCCTCCATAAAGTCCAACTGGTCCAGAATTCATATGGCTGCATCATAACTCAAACCCCCTCGATTCACCGCTCCCTTAGATCATCTTCCTCCTGACGTCTGTCTGTCCCCTCCGCTCGTCTCACTACCATGGGGAGCGGACCATCCAGCCGTTCTGCTATTCGTTTCCAGAATTAATTATCACCCCAACTCAGAAACATTCTATTTATTTTATCTATTTGTATTGCTGTTTTTTTTAATGGACATTGTGAATCTCTATACGGCATCCTTGAGTCCCAAAAAGGCGCCTTCAAATAAATACATTTATTATCTTTCAGATTGCCCAGAAATATGACCCACAAAAGGAGGAGGAACTTCGCTCATGGGTCGAAGAGGTAACTGGAAGGTGTGTTGGAGAGAACTTCCAAAAAGGCCTGAAAGATGGAGTCATTCTCTGCGAGTAAGTTGTGTGATGTGCTTGTGTGTTAAATGTATTGTTACTTATTGGGAAGCACTGAATTTAGCTGGACTGTTTGCTCAACAGCGCCATGTCCAAATCATTCAAACAATATACCATTAAGTACTAACATATTTCATTTGGTTAGTTAAAAGAAAAATATACATTCAATTCGTTTCGTTTTTATTTTGGTTTTTGTGTGTCTGTGTGTGTGATAACTCAGATGTCAGGGTTAAGAAACCAATGAGAGTTCCGTAATTTCCGGACTATAAGCCGCTACTTTTTCACACACCTTGAATCCTGAAGCGTAAACCAAGATGCGGCTAATCTATAGATTTTTTTATGAACTAAAGTCCTCCAGTGGTGCTCTAGCAGGAATTCCAAGAATAAGACAGACGGGTAATGAAGAGATAATGCTCTGAAGAAGATGTCGCCGTAGTTTGATTGTGTTTTTAACAGACATTTTGCCCACTATGCAGACCCCTTATGATGAAAAACATGCAAAGGAAGCCACACAATGCAGCCTTTAAGTCAAAGGCAATTGATCATGCTGTTGAAGTAGGAATAGAGCTGCTGCACGTTAGTTTGTAATCAATGAGATATTCTGACTCAATTGGAATATCTCATGTTACAACACCTGGACACCTGTGGCTTATAGACAGGAGCGACCTATACACTATATTGCCAAAAATATTCCCTCACTTGTCTTGATATAAGAGTAAGTGACATCCCATTTCTAATCCATAGTGTTCAATATGACATTGGTCCACCCTTTGCAGCTATAACAGCTTTAATTTGCTGTTGTTCCCACTTACTTCCATTTTGTTATAATACAGCTGACAGTTGACTGTGGAATATTTAGTAATGAGGAAATGTCACAACTGGGTCATATTCAGGTGCAGTCAACAGTCCAGAAGTAAATTATAGAGTGTATAATTTACTGTTGATGCTATACTCGTTTTGTCCTACCGCTTTCATTTAGTTTTCTACATACTATATACACTGTGTAAATAAGCAGAATCATTTATTTGCACTGTTACATAGCCATGCATCTCGCTGGCCTTTTCAGCTGGCAGTTTTAGTGGTAAATCCTTAGGTCAATGGGAGGTCAGTTGTTTGGTCTTCAGCCTGTAGTCCACCTTTTGAAGTGTCATTAAGAAAGATACTGAAGCCCAGTACAGGTAGCTGTTCTTGGAGTGTGAGTGATTTTGTGAATATAGATTGTTCTGTATAATTTGTAGTAATGTGTAATGATGAAACTAAAACATGGCTCTATGGTCTGACATGTGTTCTCTTGCTCTCTTAGACTGATTAATAAGCTCCAACCTGGTTCAGTGAAGAAGATTAACGTTTCACAAGTGAACTGGCACATGGTAAGACATGTTTTGAGCTAAGCTACTCATAGCTGTCAAAATGTTGTTTTCTTAAGCTACTCTTTTCTTTTTAGACCAGTCTTACAGTTTATGGACAGACAACTCTCATGAACCTTTTCACTGCTTTTTACCAACCACGTTCTGTTTACTTTGATTTTGTTTCCTTGTGTCCCAAAGCCTGTCCCTCTAATTTGCTGTGTTTTTGTCTACAGCTGGAAAACCATGGGAATTTTATCAAAGCTCTTCTGGCCTATGGCCTCAAGTCCAATGATATTTTTGAGGCCAATGACCTGTTTGAGAATGGAAACATGACTCAGGTCCAGACTACACTGCTTGCATTGGCCAACATGGTAGGTGTACAAACATTACAGAGGGTCAATATGTGCTGAGGAAGATGTTTTTGTATTGTTAATGGAGAGCAATCAACTCACCAGCATGTCCTCTCTGTTAGGCTAAAACAAAAGGTATGGACACAAAACACGACATTGGGGTGAAATATGCAGACAAACAAGCTCGTCATTTTGATGATGAGAAGATCAAGGCTGGCCAGTGTGTCATTGGACTACAGGTAATAATATGAACTGCCCTAAACTATAACTTACTCATAGAAGATCAATAATGAAATGTATACCAAATAGCAAAATGCCATTAATAGAATAGAGTGGTTCAGAAGACCTGATATCTTCAGGCTAATGATTTATTTTCAAATTTAAATATTCACTGCAATGCTAAAGGTGTTCATAGATTGAGAATTATTCTCAGATAATTTTATGTTTTCTGCAGTGAGGCAGTCAACATAAGTAAAAGTCTCCACTGGAGGCCAGGACAGGGCAAAGGTTTTGATCCCTCTGGTATGGAGCTCTTTTTCTATTGAACCAAACATGTTTCACTAATGCTTTCATTCTATACAAACTCAAATACAAAAAACAACATTATCATTCATTCATTCAGTCGTTTTTAATATCCGTTTCATCCGCTGTTGCGTGATGCTGAAGCCTATCCCAGGTGACTGGGAGCATGAGGCAGGAGATACTCCAGGTGCGACGCCAGTGCACCGTGGAGCCACACAGAGACAAACAAATACAGACTGACATCTACGGGCAATTTGAAGCCGGCCCATCTGCCCAAAGTGCATGTTTTTGTAGGTGGGAGGAAGCCGGAGAACCCACGCAGACACAGGGAGAACATGCAAACTCCACACAGCAGGGATTCAGGACCCCGCTGCCATCATTACATCTGGCTAACCTCCGCTCATTGCCCAATAAACTGGACGAGCTGCACCTCCTCTGCGGGAAAAATATGGACTTTGCACGTTCCGCTGCCCTGTGTTTCACTGAAACTTGGCTCAGTGAGTCGATCCCCGACGGCGCTCTACATCTGCCGGACTTTCGACTTCACAGAGCGGACCGCGTCAAGGAGCGGTCCGGGAAAACCAAGGGCGGTGGAATATGCTTCTACATTAACGAAGGTTGGTGTAAGGATGTCACAGTGCTCAGCAGGTTCTGTGGACCGAACATTGAGTCATTCTTTATCAACTGCAAGCCCTTTTATTCTCCGCGGGAGTTCTCCTCTTTCGTGTTCGTCGGTGTTTACATTCCACCGCAAGCTAATGTGGATGTCGCACTCCATACATTAGCGGAACAAATCACGGACATCGAAAGAAAACACCCGGACTCATTTTTAATCATCCTGGGGGACTTCAACAGAGCGAAATTAAACAACGAGCTCCCCAAATACAGGCAGCATGTGACCTGTCCGACAAGGGACAACAACACGCTGGATCACTGCTACACGGTAACTAGGGATGCTTATCGCTCGGTCCCCCGCGCAGCTTTGGGACACTCTGATCACTGCCTCGTCCATCTCATCCCAGCCTACAGGCAGAGACTGAGAACATCTCGGCCTGTGGTGAAAACGGTGAAGAAATGGACCAACGAGGCAAAGCAGGAACTGCAGGAATGTTTTGACTGCACCGATTGGAGTGTTTTTGAAGCTGCTACGGACAACCTGGATGATTACACGGACACTGTGACAGCCTACATTAGCTTCTGTGAGGACCTGTGTGTGCCAACCAAGACCTTCCGCACATACAACAACAACAAGCCATGGTTCACAGCCAAGCTGAGACAACTGCGCTTGGCTAAGGAGGAGGCCTACAGATCTGGGGACAGGGCTCTGTACCGGCAGACCAGGAACACACTGACAAATGAGATCAGAGCAGCTAAGAGGAGTTACTCTGACAAGCTGAAAGAGAACTTCTCAGCCAACAACCCCTCGTCGGTGTGGAGAGGTCTGCAGGACATCACCGGCTACAGACGCCCGTCCCCCCCTGCTGAGGCCAACAAGAACCTGGCTGACGACCTCAACAGATTCTACTGTAGGTTTGAAAAGGACCTCACACCCACCACCCCCATCCCACTACCTGCAGCCCAGATCACACCACCATTCACATCTCCACTCCCCTCAACAAAGACTATCTGCACTCCACACCCCCTGCCCGCCCCACCCCCAGCCCCCCTCCTCTCCACACCCCCATCCCCTTCACACCCCCAGCCCGCCCCTCCCCCAGCCCCCCTCAGTGTGACTGTCCAGGAGGTGAGTCAGCAGTTCCACAGACAAAAGATCAGGAAGGCGCCAGGCCCTGATGGTGTCTCCCCCTCCTGCCTCAAGGTCTGTGCGGAACAGCTGGCTCCAGTCTTCACATGGATCTTCAACAGATCCCTCCAGCTGTGTGAGGTACCCTCCTGCTTCAAGCGCTCCACCATCATCCCGGTCCCCAAGAAACCCTCCACCACAGGACTAAATGACTTCCGACCTGTCGCTCTGACATCCATGGTCATGAAGTCCTTTGAATGCCTCGTGCTGTGCCACTTGAAGGACATCACAGGACCCCTGCTGGACCCCCTGCAGTTTGCCTACCGGGCAAACAGGTCAGTGGATGATGCAGTCAACATGGGACTGCATTTCATCCTGGATCATCTCGACCACCCAGGGACTTATGCACGGATCCTGTTCATTGACTTCAGCTCGGCGTTCAACACCATCATCCCTGAGCTGCTCTCCTCCAAATTCCACCAGCTTGCAGTCCCCTCTGTCACGTGTCAGTGGATCACCAGCTTCCTGACAGAGAGGACACAGCAGGTGAGGCTGGGGGCGATCACCTCAGACACTCGGACAGTCAGTACCGGTGCCCCCCAGGGTTGCGTCCTCTCTCCACTGCTCTTCTCCCTCTACACGAACGACTGCACCCAGTCGTCCAGCCGTCACCCAGCCGTCAAACTCCTGAAGTTTGCAGATGACACAACTGTCATTGGACTCATCCAGGACGGTGATGAGTCTGCATACCGACAGGAGGTGAGACAGCTGGTGGACTGGTGTAGTCGTAACAACCTGGAGCTAAACACGCTCAAGACTGTGGAGATGACTGTGGACTTTAGGAAGTTACCCTCCCCTCTGCTCCCCCTCACCATCGCAGACAGCCCTGTGGACTCTGTGGAGAGCTTCAAGTTCCTGGGGACTACTGTTTCCCGGGACCTGAAATGGACTCTCCACATCAGCTGCATCCTCAAAAAGGCCCAGCAGAGGATGTACTTTCTCAGGCAACTGAGGAAGCACGGTCTGCCACAGGAGCTTTTGGTCCTGTTTTACACGGCAGTCATTGAATCAGTCCTGTGTTCCTCCATCACAGTCTGGTTCGGTGCTGCCACCCAAAGGGACAGGACAAGACTGCAAAGGACAATCAGGTCTGCTGAGAAGATCACTGGGACCTCCCTGCCCTCCCTCCAAAAGCTATACTCCTCAAGAGTCAGGAGTCGGGCAGGGAAGATCATCTCAGACCCAACTCACCCTGGACACCGACTTTTCAAAAGTCTACCCTCTGGGAGGCGCTACAGAGCCCTCCTCTCAAAAACCACCAGACTAAAGAACAGTTTCTTCCCCCAAGCCATAAGTCACTTGAATGGCAACCGTTAATTATTGTCCCAAATCCTTGCAAACGTTTACACAAGCACTCAGCACTTGCACACTGTGTCTCCCCCCCCCCCCCCCCCATCGCGTTCTGCATCTTGTGTTGTATTAGTTATTTATAGTAGTTAAAGTATTTTAGATAGTTAAATTAATGTATGAATGTACAGTGAGACACCACCTGCCGGAAACAAATTCCTTGTCTGTTCTCCAACAGACGATGGCAAATAAAAGTGATTCTGATTCTGATTCTGATTCTGATTCTGAGTGGGGCACAACCAGGAAGCGCCTGGCTGTGCGGCAACAGTGCTGCCCACTGCGCCACTGAGCCGCCCCACAACATTGTCAATGGAGTTAATTTAATGGGACCTGAACCAACAATCAATGACATTTTTGTTAAATTGCAGTTTGATTAAGATGGAGGTGGGCAAGCCAGATATCTGCTTTAGTTCGGCCACATTTCATTATGTTGGGTAGATTCTCTTTCATTGGGTAAGGCTAGTCGTTGAAGATTAAATCTGTATTATCTTTGATTTTTTTTTACATTCTTTTATTTTGTACACTATTGTGATCCCTGAAGGGAAATTAAGACAGCACACTCTAGGTTTATGTAAAACAAAAGCATGCACACATATATATATATATATATACCCACTTATATATTTGAATAAGTTCACTTGAAAAGTCTCACGCTGTCACCAACTCCACTCACTACCTGTCAATCAAACGCCCAACCAATCACGGCGCATCTGCCAGAAAGAATCGCGCGAACAATACGGTGTAAGGCATCTGCTATGTTAGGAGAAGAAATAACTACATGGACTTCCCAGTTAACACAATTTTAGAGTGTCATAACTTCCAACAATTTCATGTTTTTGAGCAGAAGGTCCAAACAGCAGGAATGAGACAGAAAACAGCAACAAATTCTGAGTGAAACTCGCTGGCTAGAACCAACAGTCTGTCCAGCTATGGTTTCTGTCTGGAATGGGACAATCGATGTAGTATCCAAAATGCTCCTCGGACATCTGACAAAAACGGTCTTTAAGTAACTACATACAGTTCTGTTCATGTTGTCAGCTAACATCACTTCTGTACAATTTCTTTTCCACTTGCTCTTTTGACAGGTGCCTTTTCCTTTAACGTTACCTCCTTTCCTAATCTCACCATTAGTTAGCTTTCCTTCTCCAGTTAGCCTGCTAACATTCATCTACGACTTCGCAATGCCCGCCCAGCGCAATCCATGATTTGCCAACACAAAGTCGTGATGTCACCACGTTGATTTTTGACTATGTTGAGTGCGCTTGGTTTGTAATACGATGAAGTCTGATATTATTTTATCGTGGAATTTCCACGGGTTCCTGCTGGTATATCCCCACCTATATATTTGAATAAGCTCACTTGAAAACGTCACAGTGTCCCGTTTTAACAGCCAATCACGGTGCCCAACCAATCACGGCACATCTGCCAAAAGGAATCACATGAACAATATGGCGTAAGGCGTCAGGCAGCGAGGCTTTTTGTTGAGGTTACACCTTTCATTCAACGTGTATTTATTATCAGCCACAGTAATATGATTCTTACCTGTGAGGAGGCAGAGTTCAGGTTCTGATGATGTAACTTGATATTTCTTTTGTCTTTAAGGGAATTATTTTTATGCTTCTGCCCCAT
Source organism: Antennarius maculatus (assembly GCA_013358685.1). Classification (NCBI taxonomy): domain Eukaryota; kingdom Metazoa; phylum Chordata; class Actinopteri; order Lophiiformes; family Antennariidae; genus Antennarius; species Antennarius maculatus. Next base: position 15,268,553 of record CM023624.1, read on the forward strand.
GGACAGAAAGACAGATTTAACACCTGTTAAATCTGTCTTTCCTCTTGTTTTTGTTTTTTTTCTGGTACTTTTGTTCATACTTTTAACTTGAATTATTACTTATAATTATATTTTGTGTCTGTGAAACAGGATGCAAGAATTTGTTAATGATGGTAGGTCCTGGTATTGTAGAGCAGTGGTCCCCAACTTTTTTCTGGGCCATTGACCGGTTTCATCGAAGACAATATTTTCACGGACCGGCCTAATCGTTACTGACGCCAGGATGGCTGTAGTCTAATAAGAACTCACCGCAGTGGTTGTATGTGAAATGCAGACATCAACAGACAATAAACAACCTTTTTTTTCCACAGATTTATAATCAACATCTCTGTAAATATATTGGGTTGATATATGAATGTATTTGTTGATTCTTTCTGGTCTCTTGTCCTCAGATGGGGACTAACAAGTGTGCAAGTCAGGCAGGAATGACCGCCTATGGAACCAGAAGGCATCTGTATGATCCAAAGACTCAGACTGACAAACCCCGCGACCGGAGCACCATCAGCTTACAAATGGGAACCAACAAAGGAGCCAGCCAGGTTAAAGCCATAATTTAACAGCACTCATTTAAGATTTTTGTATGTTTAATCCCATGCCAAAAACTAAATTAATCCTGAATATGCCCAACAAAAAAAGATGTAGTCTGAGGACACGGTTCCATGTTCTCCACACATACATGAACAGATACCACATTCTCTCCTCTGATATATGGAACTGATGTTTTATAGATCTTTTATATCAGCCTACACTTATCAAGAAACTGCAACCAGTACCATCATGTCCTAAAAAATAGGTTTTACCTGCTGAAAATGATTTGTGTCATCTTGATAGAAAAATGTCACATCTACATGTACTCCTTGAGATACCAACATCCGACTTACGAGCATTCGCAGATACGAACAACCGCACAACCGCACGTCGCCATCTTCAATTACTGTAGTTCCCCTTTCTGCCGCAACCCCCACCGAGCAGCACTGCTGCATTCATGGCACAGTCTCTGCGATGACAGCTCTTTCTAACACTGACAATAACTCCTCCCGCCTCCTCCTCTTCCTTTGCTGTAAATGTTACATTACGTATCTACAGTATTTTATTTCATTTACAGTATCCCTAGCAGGGAACAAAACAAGTTATGAATCATGAAATACATTAAAAGTGAGGCAAACAGTCGACTTCAGCATGAGGTTGTTGGAGGAGTCGTTGGAGGGTGGATTCTTGAGGGCGGAGCCAGACTCTGGAGGGCGGTCATCAGAATTGACCGAATCGGTAGAAAATTATGTCCTGTTATTTTTCATGGCAAGTGTTAGGGAATAGTACTTTGTTATCAATGAGTTTCATGAGGTATTCACCTGAAATGGTTTCTACTTCACACGTGTGACTTGTCATGGGGTTGGGACCATCAGTTGTGTTATGTTGGTTACACAGTTGATAGCTCTATTTGACTACAATTAGAGTCCATACCATGACAGCCAATCACCTATGTAAAGTGAAACAACAGTCCATCATTACTTTGAGAACTGAAGGTCAGTCAGAAAAAAACAAACAAACTTTGAATGTAACTCCAAGTGCAGTCGCAGAAAAACATCAAACGCTGCAAAAAATGGCTCCAGATCTGATGAGTCCGATTTTGTTCTATGGATCCACCCACCGTGTCTTTGTGCGAAACAGAAAAGTTGAATGGATGGTCTCTACATGCCTGGTTCCCACCTTGGAGCATGGACGAGGTGGTGTGATGGTGTGGGGGTGTTTTGCTGGTGACACTGTTTGGGATTTATTCAAAACTGAAGGCACACTGAATCAGCATGGCTACCACAGCATCCTGCAGAGACAGGCCATCCCATCGTGTTTGCATTTTGTTGGGCCCTCATTTATTTTTCAGAAGGATAAAGACCCCAAACATACCCCCGGGATGTGTATGGCTATTAGACCAAGAAGGAGAGTATGGAGTGCTTCATTAGAAGACCTGGTCTCCAGGCTCATCTGACCTAAACCCACATATGATGGTTTGGGATGAAATGCAGTGAGGTATCTGATGCAGTGAGGCAGTGCATACAGGTTGGTCGCTCTAACCTTCTCTTACCATTCAGCTGATGTAGAGATGTGTCTGATACAAGAAGTCGAGTCCTCCATATTGAAACAGTCTTTATTGCGGCTGTTATATTGAGGATCAGGAGAGGTTTGTGAGAGGAATGCCACATTGAAGATTATGCTGACATGTTCTCACGTCGATCACCTTCCCTAAATGTCACTTTATGAAACAAGACACACAGAAATACATCATGTACAAAAGCTGAGCTGAGTAAAGCTGGTAGTGGAAATGTGGCTTAAATGATGTGAAAAAGTGTGTGTTGTGTTTTTTGTTTGTCATCATCTCAGTTCAGATCATAGTATTTGCTACTCTACAAGTACATCCAATTTCCAATAACATTTTATTGAAGTCATAATCGAGATTCCCTAGAGCTAGTCTCTGTCTGGGGATTGGGTCATCGAGCCCCACGTTGACGACTACCACCCAATCCACACTGCACCCGGCCCCTACGGTTTCCTCGGTGGGTGATTCCACTGGAGCTTAAGCCCACGTCGTCCTTTCGGACTGAGCCCAGCCAGATCTAAGGAGGACAAACCACCCTTTTCTCGACCAGAAAACCGTTGTGTGCCCTCTTCAGGTCGGTGGAGAGTCTTTGCCCCAAGTGGAGGAGTTTAAATATCTTGGTGTCTTGTTTACGAGTGAGAGAAGGATGGAACATGAGATTGACAGACGGATCGTGATGCAGTTGTATAGGTCTGTCGTGGTGAAGAAAGAAAAGTTGTAAGATAAAGCTCTCGATTAACTGGTCAATCTACATTCCTACTCTCACCTATGGTCATGAGCTTCGGGCCATGACCTAAAGGACAAGATCCAGGATACAAGCGACTGAACTGAGTTTCCTCCGTAGAGTGGCTGGGCGCACCCTCAGAGGTAGGGTTAGGAGCTCAGTCACCAGGGAGGAGCTCGGAGTAGAGCCGCTGCTCCTTTACCTCAAGCGGAGCCAAATACGGTGGCTCGGGCATCTGTTCCGGATGCATATAGATGCATCCATCTCACTATGGATGCATCTATATGCATCCATAGTGAGATGTTCCGGGCATGTCCTACCGGGAGGAGACCTCGGGGAAGACCTAGGACACGCCGGAGGGACTATGTCTCTCAGCTGGCTTGGGAACACCTCAGCCTCCCCCTGGAGGAGCTGGAGGAGGTCTCTGGGGAGACGGAAGAATGGGCATCCCTCCTGAGACTGTTGCCCCTCCGACTTGGCCCTGGATAAGTGGTTGAAGAAGGATGGATACATAGTCGTGATTTCTTCTGTCCCTGTTTGTCACATTATGGACTATTTCCTTGGTGCATGACATCCATCCCAAAACTGGGTTTTAGTAACTAATGATGGGTAATCCGTGAATGCAGTTTAAATGCCTGTATCTAACGACTGTATGTTGATGTTGTTTTAATGTTCTGCTGTGCTTTGTGCAGGCTGGTATGTCAGCCCCAGGAACCAGAAGAGACATTTTTGACCAGAAGTTGGTACAGCAGCCATTGGACAACTCAATCATCTCCCTCCAAATGGGCACTAATAAAGTCGCATCTCAGAGAGGTATGAGTGTGTACGGTTTGGGTCGGCAGGTTTATGACCCCAAGTACTGTGCCCCCCCAACAGAGCCAATTATCCATACCAATGGAAGTCAGGGCACCGGCACCAATGTCTCAGAGATCAGCGACAGTGACTATCAGGCCGAGTTCCAGGAAAACGAGTACCATGGAAGTTACCACGATTACAGCTCCCACTACGATGACCAGGGTGTTGACTATTAGGAACAAAGCATTGTTGTATACATTTTACAACAGCGTGAGTCTGTTGCTTCCCTCATTAGTGTTGTTTTTCTTGATGTGTTACCTTTAGTCTTCATCTAGTTTATGTTCTGAGAGGAGATAGTAGAATAATGAGGTGCAGTGAGAATTTTTTATATGAATGAGAGCATTCATTTGAATGAAATTTAACAAAGGTCTTAATACTTTGTAGATCAGGATAGAGTGAAGCTGCTACATTCAGTTGCTTGTCTTGTGGAACAAAACGGTGCTAATGATCTATGAAACAGGAGTTCTCGTACATTAATCCCCAGGATGTGTTTCTGGCATTTCATTTCTCCATTTAAGCAGAGTATACTGTATTTTGCCCTTGTGACAATGATGAAGTGAATGTCAAGAGGACCAAAACCAGGCTTCCTCATTCCTTATTTTTGCAAATTGTATTTATTGTAACAAATAAGAAGCCCAGTCATAAATGGCTGGTGAGGAATATGTCATAATAAAGCACACAATATGAACGTTTTTGAAGCCATCTTGCAAACTATTCTAACAAATACTGGTGCATCACATCAGGTCAACATGGAAATGTAAAACAAGTCATTCTGCTTTCAACTTAATGAAAATTAATTTCACATGTGATTGGTTTTATTCACATCAATCAAAATGTTAATGTGTACCTAAATATTACCACATGTGAGTTCTACATTTATGCATTTAAACTGAATATACTGTTTTTTCACAAGGGAAAACAGGCCTTCATGAATAAATCTTGGCACGTGATTTCATATGTAAGTCAAATTGATGATACTGTACGTGAACCTTAAAATTAGCATGGCATTATAATGGTACATGTAAAAAGTTGTTAAAATGGAAACTACATGTTCAGTGTAGGATGTGACAGAATTTCAAGACAATAATGGCTCCAGAGGGTAGGACCATGTTTAATAATGTGAGAACCTCACGTTCTTCAAACTGGTCATGATGCACTCCCAGGCACCTGCTCCATTAGCATTAGCATTAGCATTAATATCATCTACTGAATCCTTGAACGTCTGCAGAATATGTTTCATCAACACATATTTTAACACCTATACATACACATTATTAACTTTTTTTAAAATCATAATAATAATAATATTCACAACACCTGGTTTGAATTTTTTTTTAACAATGACAGCGTTCAGGTCCGAGCTTACGTCATACTCACTGTATGAGTCTACTTTTTATGTTTGTATTTTATGTTTGATTTTGCTTTTATTGGCTAGAACATTATATTATGAAGCAGAAGGTGAGACAATAATTTTTGATGCGTATAATTAGAAATACATTCCAAAGTGCATTGTTTGTGACATTATCATGGAATGCTCTATGATACACAGAGGAAGCCTGTTCACGCTGTCTTGGCTGCAGTCATAGAAAAGGTGAATTTTGCTAATATTTCTGAAACTGTGTTAAGTAGGTTTTCTGTTTTGATGTATTTTTTTTGGAGTTTCTCCCTATTTTTCAATTAACCTTGATGGAAATTTAGACAGGCTGTACCTAAGTGAAAATAAATGAATAAAACAACATTTGCTATTCTAGCCCCTGATTGACTGACATGCAACATCCTACTAGTTATTGTAAAAACTCTAATTCCAAGTCTTTATTACATCTACTTCTATATGAAACTAACACTAAACATAACATCGCAAGGTAACTTCATAAACACTGTTGCTGTGGAGACTCCTCGGTTACTTGTGTGTCCACAGAAACATTTTCTGTCTCCATATTAAAAACAGGAGTCAGACATGTACAAGCTTTTAAAAGTTTTTGATCTGTCAATGAAAACCCTTTTTGTCAACTAAAAGACAAATTGAGGCGGCAGTGGCTCAGTGGTAGAGCGAGTCGTCTAATGATTATAGGATTGGTGGTTCAAATCCCACTCCTCTAGTCATCTCTCGTTGTGTCCCTGGGCAAAACCTTCCCTGCTTCCAGTGAGGGACTCACTTGTGTGTGAATGTGTGTGTTTGTTCCGGTGCTGATTGGGTGCCACGTTTCTGTCAGTCTGCCCCAGGGCAGCTGTGACTACACATGTAGTTTACCATCACCAAGTATGAATGAGGAGTGAATGAAGAATGGATTCATTGTAAAGTGTCTTTGAGTGTCCAGAAAAGCATTATATAAATCTAATCCACTATTAACGTTAAATTTTGAAGAGAATGGGACAACCAGCTGTCCGAACACAGCTGGGTGTGTAAAGTTCACAGCATTACCTGCTAAATGTCTAGATTAGAAGATTCAAAATGTCCTTTAAGGGGCACATTAGAGTCTGCTGGCAATGGATGCCATTTTTCCTCTGAAATATGTTGTATTAAAAAAAATCTTTAATTGATTTTACTTTAATCAACATTGATTATCAAAATAATTATAAACAATTAAAGGTTTAACTTTATTATTCAAATTAATAATACTACATTGTTTTGGCTGAGAAGAAAGAAATTTCAATGAAAGCAATATAAAAGTATTTAAAATAGTATTAATTATTTACTAAGTAAGTTGCCAATGTTATTAAAATCAATAATGATTTACCCTGGAAACAGGGAACTATTAACCAATTAATAGATTAATAGATCACTAAAAGATACGTGTATTCAAGTGATACGAGATCCTTACTGTGAAGAGAAGAGGGATGAATCAGTGGGCTGACCCTTTCAAAACAGCAATTAGTCAAAGTAATGGGAGGAATGTCTCTTAAAAAGATGAGAACATGTATTGGAATTGAATACGGCCGGTCATTGCTGGCTCTTACACACAACTTCAGCCTCACTGCTCAGTGAGACCATTGCTGTTTTAGTATGCCGTGATTCCAGCTTTGCTTTTCAGGCATCACTCAGACTAGTCCAGTACTTCTTAGTTAAGAGACAGTCAGTAATGACACGTCCCATTCAAAAGTAGCTTTAAATGTTACAGCTGTGTTAGGACACGTCTGCAGACTTGGATCCCACAGGAACGTTTCTTTGAACCCTGTCCGTAATAACATCTTATCTGCTTCATCACTATTGGTTTTATGATCATTTCAAGCCTCCGTACACTCACAGCTTGTTAACAACAATAGATGATTTAGTCCATCCGTTCCTCACATTTTATATCATGCAGTAGAATACTGCTGAAGGGATTTCTGAGTCCCTTCACCTAACAATCCACGTCACATTGTGCTGCCTGTTTCTGAGGGCCTCATCAGTATTTCTCCCAACCATCTATGGACTTATAAGAGATCCATGGACAGATGTTGAATATTATGATGTGACTTTCCATTTTCCAAACTCAATACCTCCATCATGGACTCATCCTTTTTCCAATAAAAATGCAATGGTAAAATATATCAGTTCTATATATCTTGGATTCTCTCTCAATTATGTTTTCTTTCTTAGCTGCTTTTGATAACACCTTAGCAGTATTCAATATTATGAAATGGACTGTACCATTATTGTGTATGCTCTACAGAGTTGAGTTGTTTGCTTCTGTGTAATAAGAGTTCTCTCTGAAATTAGGCAATGCTTGTGGTGCTTTGAACATTTTTTGTTTTTTGGGTGACAAAAAACAAAAAATGTAAGTTTTTTGTTTTTTGTCACCCAAAAATACAAGTAATACAAGTATTTTTGGGTGACACAAGTAATACAAGTAATTTTAATTTGATCAATCAATCAATCAATCAATCAATCAATCAATCAATCAATCAATCAATCAATCAATCAATCAATCAATCAATCAATCAATCAATCATCAATCAATCAACCTTTATTTATTTTGTTCTTAATCACATCATCAGACATTTCAAAGTGCTTTAACAGACAGAGAAAACCAACAGAACCCTGGGTTAATAATTTTGATCAATAAATGCTCCTTGTTTAAACGTGCCATGGTGTGGTCTCTATTGTGGAAACTTAACAGATAAAAAACATGTTTAATAATGCAGAACACAATGTTTTATCCTGAGCTATCTGTCTACACGCTGAGTTAGATAACCAGTGGACAGGTACGCTTATATGGAATATCATATCCTAACTTATATTTATAGGATATTATGTAATTTTAACCTGGGGGTAGGAGTACATATGACCTGGGAAAATAAGTATGAACTGGCAAAATTAACGTATATTGCGTATAATGCTTTGTCATTTGTTTTTGTTTCTTAGGAAACAAAATTGTTCCATGGTGTGAGGGCTGAGTGTGTTTCTTACTAAACTTTTTTTCCCTCTCACATGGAGCAGGAGGCTAAAGTCCACACAAACTATAATGCACGTTTATGCAGATGTGGGTTAACTGTGTAGTTGGCCGCGAGTGGATCTTCTGTCGGGGACTCAAAGGATCCGCTGTGTATCTCTGGACTTAAACTGTGGATCTGCAGCAGCACTGCACAGTTTGAAAATAACATTTAAAATTTAAAGACGATTTCCAAAAATCATTGTATTACACGAAATTAGATGCAGTCAAATTTAACACCTTCTAAAGACATTTTCAGAATATGCTGGAACCCAGTCAATGTGTTACGAACTTCAGGTCAACACAAATTGTACCTGCCTGGTTTGCAGGACTGGCTGCTGGTTATGGCTGTGAAGAGGGTGATGGGAAAGGAGGGACATGTATAGTTTGGTCACTGTTGGCTCCTAGCTAGCTGCTGTGCTAGCAGTCAATGTGGAGCCGCTTCATGTTTCCTCTAAACCTAATTAAATCAGAACCTACTCTGGAATTCATTCATTCATTAATTCACGGCGGGTCCAGGTTCGAGTCCTGCTTTGGAATTCAAAGAAACAAAACAACACCACAAAGCGGTTTTTTATAATTATCTATCATCTCACGTAAACCAAATGGAAAATCTGTGATTACTATAGCAACTAGTACTGCTAGTCATTTTCAGTGTCGTGTACAATAAATGATATGACAGACAGTGGTCAGCATTACACGAACAGGACAAATGAATGTGACAAACCACGAGGACTGAAGAGGACTTAGAAAATAACGTCACAGAACAGGTCAGAGTGGAATGTGTAAGATCTTTGCCAAGAGTAGAATATTTTCAAACTAATCTTTTTTTGCAGTTGTTTCAAAATATTTTGGATGAGGTGTTTAACTATTTAATCGAACTCACAAAAGGTAAGACACCATTGCTCTCGAGTCTACATGTTGAAGTGTCCTTGATAAAAATATTGAGCACCAGTTTGCTCCCCAGATAGAGAGTTTTCCCTTTTGGGTTAAAAAAGAAGTTAGAAATGAACAAGCAACAACAACAAGACAGCAACAAAGTGAACAGAGAGCAGCTGAAAATGTTTTGTGTCAGTTTGGTGTTAAATTTAACAGATGTTATAAATTTACTGATCTGGATCCCGAAGAAAACTGTTGTTACTTTACTGAATTTAAGTAGTAGCAGGCCAATCACGGTCTGTGGTCGGATTTTAAATGGCCCATGCCTTGTGTCTAAAAATGTGTTCGACTTGGCCCCCCGACAGAACACAGTTCTGCAGTTCCCTTACTCACCTCATGGAGGCAGCATTGTGCAACGTGTCTGTCAACTACCATAAACCCGAAAGGAAGAAGTCTGAATAATTGACCAATCACAGCGCATATTGATGCTGCTACTCTTGATTGGGTGGGGTCATCCCTCCAAAAGCGCTGCAGATGCATTTCACAGCCCACACTTAGCTGTCAGACAGAAGTTGGTTCTGACCCTTCAATTGGAAAGCTGACAGTGAAGCTGCAGCTTCCAGGAAAGGTGGACATTACAATATTTTTACAATGAAAGCTGAAATGCTAATAAGCTAATATATGTTAACACATATGACCAGCCATGTTGAAAAATTGATTGAGGTTAAATACGGGCTGAGTATGGAGACAATATGGAGATGTACTCATTTGGGGTGCACCACAAAGGAACTGCCTGTCACTTGACCTCCCCATCACCTGTTGCCCACTGGCCCTTTGTGTGTGCACGTTACGGTCTTGTACCCACTATTTATGCATGTGACTAACCACCAGTGTGTGTTAGAATGGAGTAACAATTTCCTTAAGGATTAATAAAGTTCCTTACATTTTATGTAATCTGTCACAATGTTGTGAGGAGACTCCACAGGAGAACCACACTGTTGGATTTCTTTTCTCTTAACCAGAAAATTGGACAGTTTGTCATCATACAAATGGTATGACGAAATTACAAAGTCAGATGGAGAGTTAGTCTTGAGCTGCTGCACCCTGGGTGTGCTGCCACCATTCCTTAGAAGAATGTTTTATCTGATGATAGGGGAGGGAGGAACCCGGAGAAAACCCATTCAGACACAGAGAGAACATGCAAACTCTTCACAGAAAGGCTATGTTGGAAATGCTGGGGTTGGAACCCATGACCTTCTTGCTGTGAGGCAACATTGCTAACCACTAGGCCACCGCGCCGCCATTAGGGAACGGAAACCCAATGTAAGACATTCAGACACCAAATGGATGGCAGACTGAGATTTCTTTTGGTTGACATAACAAAACATCTTAATGTCAGCCTCCAAGGAGATGTACTAGTAGTAGTATACCAACTAGTTACACACATCAAGGCCTTTGGGATGAAGCTACAACTTTTCCAGAGACACTTGTCGCTAACAGAACCCTGAGATCTGTCCCTTGCTAGTGAGACAACAACCACTTTAGGGATTTTACCGCCGTCAAAAAGGAAGTGTTGTTGTTCTCTTCTCCCTTCACCATGGATCCAGATGAGACTCCACCTCACCTGATGGAGGTGGGGAGAGTCCACCTCACCTGATGGAGGTGATGAGACTCCACCTCACCTGATGGAGGTGATGAGACTCCGTCTCACCTGATGGAGGTGATGGAGCCAGTGGAGCTTCAATGTGACAGTAAATCAACACACGGGGCTCTTCCTTGTGTATTTTCACCAGCAGCTGGATCAGGACAGGTGTCCAGAGATGCAAACATTTGTGAACAAAATGTTCAGCTTGTTTGTGTGAGCAGACATTCCCTGTTAAGAATTTTAACAAGAACCAATTTTATCAAGACTAAGTGACTTCCTTCTTTGTGATATTTTATGTATGTCTACCACTGCTCTCCAACCAGACCTGCCATAAGTACTGGAGCACAGTTGGCCCTCAGACATGTTCACATTAACAATTCTGGCCCTCCTTAATAAAAGTTTGGACACCCCCTGGTCTAGACAATTTGTAAGGATGTCAAGGGACTGGCTAGAGTTGGTCCATAGATAAAATAGATTTGGAACTTAATAAACACTGAGAATGATAGAGTACCGTTATGCATCACAGCAGTTCTGTTCCCAGACCCATCCTTGGATGGCTGGAGAAAAACATCTAAAAACTGACAATTTGCTTGGAGTAGAATTTCTAGAAATTTGAAATTACAAAATTAAATTCATGGTGTGGTTAAAAATAAATATAAAATAACCATGCTGTGCCAAATTGATGACATTGTTATAAAAGAAGTTGCTTAAGAAAGGCTTTAATTTTAGTTAGTGAGTGTTCAAATGTATAGATGATATGTCAATACATGTATAGATGATAAGGAATTAATTTAGCCAGAAAAAAAAACAGTGAACAATAAAGAGTAAAAAAGAAACCCTCAATTTGGAAAAAAATATTTGGAATAAAGATTTAATAAAAGTAGGTTATTATGGACGCTTCATTCCTGTGTTATACACCAACATCAACATGTCCTCTGAGTCGTTTACACACAACAATCAGTTTCTAAGTTACATCACCTATGTCATGAGTTCATGCTGGGGCTAAGCAGAGGTAGTTTCACACCCACTCATTATGTCACCAACAAAAATGTCAGTAAAGATTACAGATTCAAAAAGAACAATAAATCAAATAATACACACCCAGTGTGTGTTAAAACTGCTCTCTCTCTCTCTGTACAGGTTAACACATCATAGAAATGAGCGAACATGATCACATGTACAGCTTTTAAACTGATTATCCGATGCTTCAGAAGAACCTCTTCTTCCACACAGCTGTAAAAATCGTCGAGGTAGAGAGAGCAGAGAGAGAGCGAGAGAGCGAGAGAGAGAGAGAGAGGAGAGAGAGAAGAGAGAGGAGTAGAGAGAGAGAGCGGAGAGAGAGCGAGACGAGAGCTATGATAGCGGGCGAGACTCGCTAGATCTACTCTCTCTTCTTAGATCTTTATCTCTGCTATCTCTCTCTTATCTCTAGTCTTCTTTCTCTATCTCTCTCTCCTCTCTCTCTCTCTCTCTCTTCTTCTCGTCTCTCTCTCTCTCTCTCTGTCCGTCTATGTGTCTTTCTCCCTGTGCAGTGCAGCTGGTGGACTGAGACACAGACTAAGAAATTTAGTGTGTGTGTGTGTGTGTGTGTGTGTGTGTGTGTGTGCGCATGCGTTTGTGCATGTCCCGCATGCCTGAGTTTTACAATTTGCTTGCTTCCTTGTTACTTATTTATACTCTTCTTTAATATGTATATGTGTCTCATATTTCCTTCTGAGTATTTTGCCGTTTTGTTTTGTTTTACTCTATCTCAATCAATCTGAAATGTTTTTCAGTGAAAAACACAGAAGCTACCACTGGTAACAACCATCTAAAGCAAGCAGTAGTAGTAAACATATATTAACTGGCTGGCTTTAGGATAGAGCCTTTCTGTTTATTACTCAGGTCTGTTTCAGGTGGAAAATCTGTTTGAATAAAAGATGTTAATTTAAACCTACGAGAAAGGAAGGAGAGTGTTTGTAAATATATAAACAGACTACAGTAAATGAACTTTGTATATAGTACATCACATTAATAAAAGTATTTCAAAATTTTAAAAAAATGTTTTATAATTGTGATAAACAAGAATAAAATAGTTTGTGACTGCCATTCATTCAAACAAACCAATTTACAGTAGCCTCGCTCTCCTGTGATGTGCTGCACAGAGTTAGGGGTTGGGGTTAGGGTTACGGATTAGGGTTAGGTTTGGAGTTAGGATTAGGAGTTAGAGTTGGCGTTAGGGTTAGAGGTTAGGGTTAAGGTGGCATGATGAATCAGTAAAACAACATGACACAAAGACATAATTGGGGACAGGTGGAATATGTAACACAGGTGTAAATCATGAATAAGTGAACAACACAGAGTGATAAAACAATATCAAATAAAATAATAAAACAGAGATATTAAAATGACAAAATCAAAAGCCAACTGAGTTTAATTCATAGGACTAGATAGTACAATCCCTTAGATCGGGGTATCAAAGTCAAATACATGGTGAGTCAAAAAGACGAATTTGCTACAAGCTGAGGGCCGTACTAGTTCAATTTTAAACATGTTCAAATGAACATACACTATTGAACCAAGAGCTAACACAGTGTATGTTATTAAATGATGAAACGAATAAAGCAATATTTTGTTATGGTTCTGTCAGTAACTTCAAGGGGAAACATTTTCAACAGACAAACAGCAAAAAAGTAAATGTCCTTCAAAAACAAAATATGTTCCTTGATATCAAGGAATGCATAAATGAAGTTGCATGCATTATAAACTGAAACTGCATTTTTGTGCTGCTTTATGATCCTACCAATAACTGCTTTCAAATAATAAAATGAGGAAGTAAATCAGGGCGGCATGGTGGCGCAGTGGGTAGCGCTGTCGTCTCACAACACGGCGGTTCCGGGTTCGAGTCCCCCTCTGTGCGGAGTTTGCATGTTCTCCCCGTGTCTGCGTGGGTTCTCTCCGGGTTCTCTGGCTTCCTCCCACCTCCAAAAGCATGATTGATTGATTGGTCGGTCCCAAATTGCCCGTAGGAGTGAGTGTGTGTGTGCGTGTTTGTCTGTCTTTGTGTGTGGCTCCACGTTGCACTGGCATCGTGCCTGGAGTGTCCCCCGCCTCACGCCCTATTCTGAGATAGGCTCCAGCTCCCTGTGACCCGCTACGGCGGATAAAGCGGCGGAAAATGAATGAATGAAGTAAATCAATCAAAGCAGTTATATTCTTTCTCATGACTCTCGTCTGCAATTTTCTCTGAGTCCATTCAACTGAAAAATAAATATCAAAATTTCTTTCAAAGATACATCACATCTTGTAGCAACAAATGTAAACATTTAATTGAAAATGCGTTACTGCTCGCTGATGCTCACAGATGGCTCATTTGATGGTGTCTCATCTTTGGTACAAGTTCATCAATGTTCGGGGTCAGGCTGAGGAAATCATCAGGATACAGTGAAGGTGTTTTGTCAGTCAGTCTATGTGATGTTTTGTTCAGCTTCATTAGATAGAACAATTGTTCACATGGGTCACAAGGTTTACCTTTTACCTCTCTGAACATATACTTTGACTCCCACCTGGCTTGAAACCCCCTGCTCTCAGCGTCCACCTTCATTTTAGCCATTTTTGAGGAGGGGAGTAGCTAAATGCTATGTTAGGCCCATGACACCTCCAAAGGGCTCAACGGCAGTGCCTGGCATCCCAGGTGTAATCCCTCTGCTTTTAACCCTGGATGTTAATTTTGCAGCCAAGTTGGGGTCCTTTATTTTTATCTGCAGCTTCGTTCGGCAGCCTCAGACAGAGATTTGATGGCTCGTTGGAAGATTTGTCCTCATGCTTCCAGTCCTTTAAGTAGCTTGGTAGTGGATGCAGCAATGAAGCCTCTACACCTGACCTCAATCTCAACCGATCGCCAGCTGTCTTAAGACCTGGTTGTGTCTCCAGGTGTAGCGGCCTTGAAACAAGCTAGTTTTGCAGCTGGTGAGGATATGTCTCAGTCTAAAAGGGGTTTGACAGAATGCATAAGAAGGATCTTTTCCAAACCATTGTTTTAGGCTCTTGGGGGAAGGAGATCAAAGGTGGCTCTGATGATGAAGCTAATTTGGCTTTCTTCCATTTCCCAAAGATTCTTCCATGTGAGTGTATGGTGCTCAAACCATCATGTGTAGGCAATAATCTCTATAATAACAATAATAATAATAATAATAACAGAAAAAAAAAAAAAATCTTTTTTATGTTCAGTATTTATAACGGTTGTGATTTTCCAATCTGATTTTGTTTGATTGGTGGGTTTTTGTGTCTCCACATTTCAAATATTTAGTGAGTGAGAAAGTTACAAATTGTGTTTAGTAATTTGAGGACAGAAATGGTGTGTGTTATGCATTTATACGGAATGTTCACATGTTATGGGTGGAGGTATGTTACGTTTGTTTATGTTGTTTCCCCTTGCTTTGTGTTTTTCACTGTATCGGTCCCTCTCAATAGGTTTCACCTGTGTGATCGACCAAGGCCTTCACAGCTGAAACCAGTTGCTCTTCAATCAAGCTTTCGCCAATCATCTCTCCCCTGGTCTCTCTATAAGTTCAGTTGTTTGCTCTGTGGAGAGAGGTGGCAGCTCTCATTTTTGGCTTGTGTTGGTTTTGCAGTTAACTTTTGTTATCTTGTTTCCTAGTCTTGTTATAGTTTTGCTCTTTGAACATGTTTTGCCTTTGTTTGATGTCATTCTAATTTTGTTCTTTTCTTCTCTCCTTTAGACTGGGTCAGAGCCAAGAGGTCGGGAACGTAGGTACACACATGCAGGTATACACCGCGTTTCCCACCTCACGTAGTCAATCCCCTGTTATACACAGTAGTTGGAGTGCTGGCACTAACCCTTGCATTTTTGGGGGCACTACGGTGCCTATTATTTTAGGGTTAGTTTTTGGGGCTATTTTGGGAATAAGGGTTTAGTTACTTTCGGGACTCTAGTGACCAGTGCATAGCTTAGGGGCTGGGGTCTATGTGTGTCCATGCTCTGTCCTGTGGAGAAGTTTTGTTTTTTTGTAAATAAATCATTGTTAATAGTAACATTGGTTGTCCTGCCTCCTTCTTTCGCACCCTTGCTGTCTTGTGTTACGCTGGCGGCCTGACCATCAGAGGAGGGTGTAACATCACACAAACTCCTTTTATTTTTTATGTTGTGTCTTTTTCTTCTTCTTAACTACCCGTCATGTTGATACAAGCGTGACCTGACAGTCGGTCTTGAATAATATCAGATAAGGACATCTAAACTGGAACTGCATGTGGTTTATCTCATCATCTTGGTACCATGTGTTCATCTCCTTGGGGAAATCTCTATCTGAATTAAATGCCGCACCAGCATTCCCGTATCCCATAGGAACCTCCACGGTTTGCAGATCCCAGGGCACTCTGTAGTAATAAAAGACAAATTTATGTTTCATTTATCATTCCCACTTTCGTCACAGGTGAGGTAAAATACTAACAATCACGTCTCAACTGATGAATATCTCTTCTCTGCTCCAGCATAGACTTGTTATGAATACAATACATTCCTGGGCAAGCAGAGGCACCGGGCTCCAACCCAGTGTGTGACTGAAAATTCATTGCTTCTACACTCAGTCACAATAGCTCATCTTTTACTTTTAACAGTGTCAAAATGTACAGAGTTATTAGACATAAGGACATTTTTGATATTACTTGAGCTATTTTTGTGAAGTACATCTCCTACACTCATTGACGAACAGAGCAGGTATGCCTTTGGTCCAACATGGGACATTTCATAGTATGATTTGCAGGTATGGTTCTACTTCAGTGTTCATTGCTCTTCTACATTTAATAACAGTACTTGGCAAAAATGACTCAATGTGGAGAATAATCAGGAGAAGGCCATTGAAGAACACACTGTACTAATAATACATACCTGAATATTACACACACAAACCTTCTGACATCACGCTGCCTCAGCAGCAATACTGTATAAATACTATATCATGCTGAAATTCATCAAAAAGAAGCCACTATCAGTTCCACTATAAGAACATTGATTTTTAAAAAGCTGTTATAACACTCGCCCTGAAATACACAAAGAATCTATGCATTAACTCCCTGACACACCAGATAGATAAGAAAGAGCTAACACAGGCAAAAATTCAACTGTTCGAGCCAATTGACACCAAGAGACTAACTAAACTTCAGGGTTTTTTTAAAAGACATTTAAATGTGTATGATCTGCAACTTCTTGCTACTCAGTTTGGACAATACAGTAACATTTATTCTTGGCCTTATACACCTCAGAAGTGTTTAGTTGCCTAGTAAATCTGGACAATAGCTTTTTTAACTTATAGTAATAGCGTAAGAAACCTGAGAATGATTTTTGATCAGATCTGTCTCTTGACTACCACATGAAGCAAATATTAAGATCAATCTTTTTCCCATTACTTAGCATTACAAAAATCTCTTTCTGTCTCAAAATGATTCCAAAAATTGGGTTCATGCATTTATCGCTTCCTGGTGTAATTATTGACTCTTTATTTTCAGGTTGCACTAATAAGTCTATAAAGACCCTGAAGTTGATCTAAAATGCTTGAGTAGTGAAAGGAACAAGAAAAAGCTAGCATTTCTTTTCCCCCAGTTTTAGCTTCTTTCAGTGATATCCAGAACAGTTTACAAAAACATGGCGTCGTATTGCCATTGTCAAAGTAGTGCTCTCTGAACTTAGATTCTTCATTGGAAGTGAACCTATCCCAATAGTATCTGAGCAAAAAGCCTCAGAAGGTGGTATCATGCAACCTTGAAAGACAAAGACCAGGTACAACAGCAGTGGAAAAACATCAGTGGTGGAATACAGACCATCAACAACACTCAGTTGCCTGGGAAACCGAAAACCTGGTACTTCTGGTTTGGACTTCTTCCGCGGTTGCTGTGGCCCCTTACCGTTTTGGAGGTCCTAATCTCTAAGGTGGAGAAGCTAGAATGTGGAATCAAATGTAAATGGCTTGGTGTTCCACAATGCCTTAGCATGTTAGTACGTTCTTCCTTACTGTAAGCTTTTATGAAATAGGAATGTTTTGATCTAGCCTTAAATAAACTAACACTGTCTGCCCCCGTACTATAGCAGGAAGACGGTTCCATAGTAATGAAACTATGTAACCAAAACCTCTACCTCCTGATCTAATTTTAGTGACTTTCTGGGTAGCCAAAAGTCCCATATCCCCTGAGTGAAGGACCCTAGGTAGATCAATCAATCAATCAATCAATCAATCAATCAATCAATCAATCAATCAATCAATCAATCAATCAACCTTTAATAATATAGTGCTTAATCACATCATTAGACACTTTGAAGCACTCTAACAGACAGAAACCTAAAGGTTTGTCGTGATACAATTTTTCACAAAAAACAAGACAGAACAGGAATTAATTTTATTTGTAATGGACAATAAATGCTTAAGTTACTGAGCAACCCCCTGCGGTGGCTTTTTCCTGTACAATATACTTGTACTGCTAACTTACCCTCTGTGGACATTGGAAATGTGTGTTTTCTTAATGTATATGTTTTGTACGTGAATGTGGCTAGAAACCATAGGCTCTAAATTCTACATCTATATTTCCGAAAGACAGAATTCACAACAGTTGGAAAAAGTTGGGCGGAAGACACCATTAAAGACATTTATCACCTCCACCAAGCAGGCTATGTTTGTCATGTGTCTGGTTGGTTGGTTTTTAATCATTCCATCTATCCATCCGTCTGTCCATCCATCTGTACAGAGTAACACCCTCTACACTGAAACCTACATATCAGGAGAGGAAATCCTTAAAAAATGCCTAACAAGGGTAAAAGAAGAGAGAAAACATAGATACAGAGCTCACCAATCACGACACTCATCACAACAATCCAAGTCCATGCTGGGTGAACTCAGTCAGGAATATGTTAATGAAGCTTCAATAAGCTCTGGAAGTGAAGAGCATTATACGTAATCAGAAGAATCTGAATTCTAATCTGAATTTAACTAAGAGCCAATGTAAAGATTCCAGGACTGGTGTGCTCTCTCCTGCCAGTTTGAGTCAGTATACGTGCAGTAGTATTTTGATTTAAATGCAAAGTCATGTAAAAAATTGTCTCCATCCTGAAAAAACAGAAAATTTCTGATTTTAGCAAGATTTTGTAAATGGAAAAAGCTGTCATGGAGGCTAAATGACGGATCGTAGTCTAAGATAATGCCTAGGTTTTGTACCTCAGTAGTAGGTACTAAGGAAGTACTGTGCAGAGCAGTATGACCTTGATTGAATTTATCCCTGAGTTCTTTTTGGACCAAATTAATAACCTCGGTTTTAGGTTAAATCAGCTGACTTCGGTTGATGTCAATCAATCAATCAACCTTTATTTATGTAGCGCTTAATCACATCATCAGACATTTCCAAGCACTTTTAACAGACAAAGAAGCCCAAAATAACCCTCCAGAGCAAGAATAAGTGACAGTGGCAGGGAAAAACTCCCTCATTGAGGAAGAAACTCCAGGCAGGACCCAAACTCTGGAGGGCGGTCATCCACTTTGACCAGTTGGGTGGGAAAGGAAATATACTGGGGATACAGACAAGGCAAGGAAAAGAGAGAGAAACAGAGAGAGAGAGAGAGTGGTAGATAGACCAGATAGAATTTGCAGTCAAATTGTACTGCAGTTGCTGAAGTGGGCCTTTGGATTTGCTGTCTTCCATAATTTTTCCCCACCTGTTGAGTAGAAGCACAAAGACAGCGGCAGTATCTTGCAAATGAAAAGTCTAATTAAATATCAGTAGGAAAAGCAAAGGAAGAGAAGTAACAGAAGCTATAGAGAAAATTTAGTAACTCCTTTAAATGTCAAAGGCCTTTGACTTAAAAGGAATGAATGCATCACAAGCACTACTGTCATGGGTAAACTTTTGACAGAATGCAGAGATGCAGAGATGAAAAACTGAATGCAAATTTATTTATCAGCAAAGTTAACAGAAAGAAAATCACTGTTCAGGTTCAAAAACTGTCATGGCTCCAACACGACAGGCGGGGGGATCCCAAAAGCCAGCTTCCTTGATTCAACACAGAGAGGGAAATCCCATTGATAACAAGACCTATTGACCCAGTGTATATTGTGGAGCAGGTGTGCGCCTCCAGTTGGTGGACCGCCCGTAACAATCCGATGAACAGTGTAAGGTGGCCCTGGCCTGCATCCAGGTGCGGTGGCATTGTCGAACAAAAATCTGGACAGAAGGGACACCGACCTACCATTCCTGCTCCGGAAACAGCGGCAGTTGAAAGCCCTGCAAGCACTGGAAAGGTGAGAGACCGGTGGCAGAGCTGGGCAGGGTGATGTGGAGGTACTCCACCCAGAGTAATTGTCGCGACCAACATGAGGGGTTGCAAGATGCCAGACAGCGCAATGCTGTGTCCATCTGCAGAAGTCACATGCTTAAAGATCTTACGAAGCTCAGCATAGAAGGACTGGACGGATGCACAGACAGGCGACTGCTGCTCCCATTCGGCAGTTCCCCAGTCTCAGGCTCGCCCCATGACTAGGGAGACAATGTATGCCGCGTGGGCTCCCTCCGTAGGAAAAGCCATGGGTTACTGCTCAAAGATAAGGGAGCACTGAACCAGGAAAGAACGACAGGTACCTGGGGCCCTGGAACAGCGTTCCGGTGGTGAAATCCAAGCCTCGGACTTGATTGCCAACCGAGCAGGATATTCGGGAAAGGCAGTGGGCCATTGGATGGCTCGGGAGTGGCCTCGGCTAGGGACTGGAACTGCTGATCATACCGCTGGGTCAAGCTGGCTTCAGTTGGTGAGTTCTGCTGAGCTGGGTTACTTTTGGCTGGGTTCATTTTGGCTGGGTTGTTCTGTCATGGCTCAAACACGACTGGTGAGGGGAACCCAAAAGCACAGGGAAGCAGGCGGGTCAAGTCTCAAAAGTTTAATAAGGCAGGCATGGTTCTGGTACTGGGTAATCAATTCAATCAGGCAAGGGAACCAAACGGACGACAGGCAAACGGACAGAATTCAGAAACCATGCAGGGTCTAACACAAGAGTTATCAATCCAGGCATACAAATGTGACGAGGGTTTAGCAAAAAGCAGGATGCAACGGGTTCTTTCTCACCGACTTGATCCTGGACACATGAAAAATAGGGTGTATTCTCATGGAACTGGGCAGTAGCTTACGAACGACCACTGGGTTGAGGATCTTGGCAATGGGGAATGGCCCCATGAACCAAGGAGCCAGCTTCCTTGATTCAACACGGACAGGGAGATCCCATGTTGACAACCAAACCCGTTGATCCAGCGTATATTGTAGAGCAGGCATGCGCCTCTGGTTACATCAATCTGCCATGTGGGTGGTGGGTTCACAGGGGTGGGAAAAATCCATGTTGCCTTTCAGGCTGATCCCAGTCAGGCCCCGTGGCAGACCCGGCCATCACGCGCTCGCTGACGGGCCCTCCGTCCAGGCCTGACTGCAGACATGGGCCCCTGGCTTCCTCAGGGCAGGGTCATGTTATTCCTCGATTTGTCATAAGATCTTCTGAACCATTCTTTGTCTGGCCATTCACCTGAGACCTGTTTGCCTTGGATAACCCTACCAGGAGCACAAGACTCCTGACAACAAAGAGCTCAAGATCCTTAGGGCACACAAACCTCTCCACCACGACAAGGTAATGTTTCCTTATTATAATCCTTCAAATGGAGCAAATGGATAAAAGCAAAAACAGTGTATGTATGTTGTTATTTAATTATTGTTTTTGTTTATTGTTTATATTTACACTATTTATGTTTACACTGTATGCACATTTACACCAATCCTGCTTGATGTGCTTTCAATTGACCCTTGGGGACTAATAAAATTTTTCTTTGATTTGAATTCTTTGAATTTGAATTTAAATCATATAGTCAACAATACTGTTGGTTACTATTAGCTAACAGCACCTATATAAATTGCTGTTAGCTAACAGCAAAGTAGGCTAATCTGACATTTCACACATTGGACCACTAATTTGATCACACATTATAGTAGAGAGTAGAATATAACTTTATTTATCCCTTAAGGAGGTTCCGTCAGGGAAATTAATTTCTCCATCGCACACAGCACAGTAAGTACACAAAACACAGAAAAAGCACACAGAAAACACCAGCACGTAGAAAGTAGCACAACACCAAATAGAAAGAGTAATAAATAACACATCAAGAATATATAAATAGAAAATCACAAATAGGCATAGAAATAAAAAAGAAACAGGCCTGGTTAAGTATGGGTATAGTGAAATGTCTATAGTGTTCGATTGTATTGTCTGTGTCATCCCTTAGCTCTCATCTGGACTTTCTTCTTCTTCAACTCCTCCAGAGAGGAGTTGAGTAGTTTAATGGCTCGGGGGATGAAGCAGTTCTTCAGTCTGTTTCTCCTGCATATTGGGAGGCACAGCCTCTGGGTGCTCAGGCTTCTCAGTCTTCTCAGGTTGTTGGTAACGGTGTGCAGAGGGTGGCCGACATTGTCCATGATGTCCAGCAGTTTGTCCAATGTTCTCTTCTCTGCCACCGTTGCTAGAGGGTCCTGTGATGATCTGCATCTGCTATGTTCTGTTTTGTCTTTTCCATACGCTCCTGACTTTGTCTTTTGTTTATTGGTTTTCAGTTCATGTACTTTCTGTTTTCTGTCACTGCCATGTTCGTTTTTCTTTGCACCTGGTTTGTTCTCCCCTGATTGTTCTGTTTGCTCTTTAGCCAATCCGGGTTTAGTTCCTTCCCAATGTTCACACCTAGTTCCACCTGAACCTAGTTTTGCACCCTGGTCTATTTAAGCTTCTTCATTTCTGTTAAGCGCTGTCGCAGTGTAGTTTGTGTTTGTTCAAAGATCCATGTATGACTAATCGTTAATTCTTGACCGTTTCCCTTACGACCTTCGAGTTTTGACTTGCCTTAAATGTGATTTTCCGGATTTTGACGTTTGCCTGTTGTGACCGCGATTTTGTCTTTTATGCCCTGTGAATGACCTGGACCTGTTTGATTGGATTACATTTTTTGCCTGCCATCTTTGTACCGTCTTTATCCTGAACTTCTTGTTTTGACCCCTGCCCGTTCCTGACATTGGACTAATTCCTTCGGAATCCGTAACAGGTCCAGCTTCATCCTAACCACAGAGCTGGCCGACCTGATCAGCTTCTCCAGCCTGGAGAGATCCGCCTTAGTCACACTCCCTCCATAAACACACCACAGCGAACGACAGGACGCTGGCGACCACAGACTGATAGAACATCCAAAGGAGATTCTTGCAGACGTTGAATGCCCTCAGCCTCCTCAGAAAGTACATCCTGCTCTGTGCTTTCTTGTACAGCTGCCTCGTGTTTCTGGTCCAGTCCAGCTTGTTGTCTAGCCACAGCCCAAGATATTTATAGGTCTGCACAATCTCCACCTCCTCCGTTCCTATCAGAACTGGTCTAGGTTGGGGTCGGTCCCTCCTGAAGTCAATGACCAGCTCTTTGGAGGTGTTGAGCTGCAGGCTGTTGCTATGACACCAATCAACAAAGTCCTTCACCACCTCCTCCTCCACCTCCTCATTGTCCCTGATACATCTCACGATAGCTGTGTCATCTGTGTACTTCTGGACGTGACAGTTCTGAGTTGTAGCAGACATCCACCGTGTACAGGGAGAAGAGGATTGGAGACAAGACAGTCCCCTGTGGAGCACCGATGCAGCTGACCACAGTATCAGACGTTGCGTCCTTTAGCTTGACGAACTGTGGTCTGTCGGTGATGTTGACATGTGATCTCATACGTCATACGTAAGACGCAGTGTTTTATATGTAATGGGCATGTGAATAAATGAGCGTGATTATTGTTCCGGTCAAGGTGGCTGATGCGAGTGAAGTGTGTTTCCTTTGGTACAATATTAAATATAGCAAAGTAGAGTCCACCGACGATGACTGCGCCAACAGGTTATGGGCCCAGACGAGAGGTCGGCAGCCGGTGGCAAAGACTATGCTTTGACGGAGATGAAAAGAATTACGAGTTGTGGGAAACGAAACTGTTGGGGCATCTGCGGCTAATGGGGCTAAAAGAGACTATGCTAACAGAGCCCGACGAGGATAACGTGGAGGAGGACACCACGAAAAATGAAGAAGCATACGGTGAGCTGATACAGTTTCTGGATGATAAAAGCTTGTCTCTAATTATGAGAGACGCAGCCGACAATGGAAGAAAAGCTCTTCAGATATTACGAGACCATTATGCGGGTCAGGGAAAACCTCGGGTAATTAGCCTGTATACTGAGCTAACATCCCTGCAGAAAGCAGAAAGTGAGAGTGTGACGGACTATGTTATTCGGGCCGAGTCGGCGATTACAGCACTGAGACATGCTAATGAAACACTTAGTGACGGACTTTTGATTGCGATGGTTTTGAAAGGCTTACCAGAGGCATACAAGCCATTTACCATACACATCACTCAAGGAGATGATAAAATGACTTTTCCGGAGTTCAAAACCAAGTTAAGGAGTTTTGAAGACACAGAAAAGTTTCGTGCGGGTTGTGAGGACAACGTAATGAAAGTGGTCGCTCCTGCTTCAGCTTGGAGAGGTAGAGAGAGAAAAGCATCTCCCGACATGACATGTTACACTTGTGGCGGGAAGGGACATAAAGCACGGGCATGTCCAAAGGACCGCCAGCATAGAAGATGGTGTGGCTACTGCAAGAGCTCAACACACAACGATGCATCATGTCGACGTAAGAAAAGGGACAACGTGAAACAAGCAGCAGATGAAGAATGTGATGAACACTCTCATGCATTCAAAGTCAGTGAATGTCAGCTTGTTGGCCTGAAGCATAAAGGACTCATGGTAGACACTGGAGCAACTTCACACATAGTCACAGATATTAAAAGGTTCAAAAGATTTGATAACACTTTCCAGCCTGAAAAGCACACGGTTGAACTGGCTGATGGCACAAGAGCAAGCGGCGTGGCGCAGAGGAGAGGTGACGCTGAAGTGATGCTGGTGGATCGTGAGGGAAAACAAGCAAGGCTACACTGAAGAAAGCACTGTATGTCCCGACGTACCCTCAGGACATCTTCTCTGTAAAGGCTGCAACGAGCAATGGAGCTAAAGTCAACTTCAGTCAAGGTTGCAACGAACTCATTCACAAAAGTGGAAAAAGGTTTGATATTAAAGAGTACAACAGACTTTATTATTTGAATACCATATGTGATGAGACTAATGATAATTGTAACAGTTGTCATGATATTCAGACTTGGCATAAGATCCTTGGACACTGCAATTATGATGATGTTTCCAAGTTGCAGGATGTTGTAGAGGGAATGCAGATTAAGGGTAAGTTGGATAAGTCCAAACTGAGTTGTGAAATCTGCACACAGGGAAAATTTGTTCAAACTAGAAATAAGGAACAAGATGCACGAGCAAAAGCAGCACTTGAACTAGTGCACACAGATTTAGCAGGTCCTATTACTCCAGTCGCTAAAGACGGATTCAAATATGCTTTAGCATTGACTGATGACTACTCAGGTACAGTATTTGTGTACTTCCTTAAAGCTAAAAGTTACACTGCGACAGCTACTGAAAGGTTTCTGGCTGATATAGCCCCTCATGGGAGTGTGAAATGCATTAGATCAGATAATGGAACGGAGTTCACAGGGAAAGAATTCCAGTCACTGCTTAACAGAAACGGCATAAGACACGAATCCTCAGCACCGTATTCGCCACATCAAAACGGCACGGCTGAGAGAAATTGGCGAACCTTATTTGACATGGCAAGGTGCATGCTCATTGAAAGCGGCCTACCAAAAGAGTTGTGGACGTATGCTGTAATGACTGCTGCGGCTATCCGCAACAGATGTTTTAATGGCAGGACGAAGCAAACTCCATTTTACATGTTAACTGGGAAGAAACCTAACTTATCAAGGATGAGAGTTTTTGGGTCTACGTGCTATGCATACAGACATGACAAGAAGAAATTGGACTCACGGTGTGATAAAGGAATTTTTGTGGGATATGACAAAAACAGTCCATCATATCTGGTGTATTACCCAGATACAAAGAAGGTCCTAAAACACAGACTTATTAAGTGTGTCACAAAGAATGTTACTGAACATGAAACCCAGACAGAACAGACAATGACATGTGATGATATTGACAGAAAGACAGACGAGTCCTCCATGTCAGGTGCCGATGTAACTGACCAGAGTAAAGAAATAGAGGGAGTATCTCAGACAGGAACTGATAGCCAGACTATTCAGATTGAGGGAGAAGGTCATGAGCCTCGCTACCCTAGAAGAGATAGGAAAACTCCTGGGTACCTCTCTGATTATGTATCTGAACTGAATGACCAGATGTTGACAAATATTGACTATTGCTGTAGAATGTACGATGTACCACAGACTTTCCAAGAAGCTATAAATACACCAAAGGCAGATACTTGGGCTAATGCTATGAAAGAGGAAATGGATTCTCTCAGGGAGAACGACACTTTCACACTGACTCATCTACCAGAGGGCAAACATGCAGTGGGGGGCAGGTGGGTCTATGCAATCAAGGATAATGCTGATATGACAAAGACCTACAAAGCCAGATATGTTGCCAAAGGTTATAACCAAGTAATGGGAGTAGACTACAAGGAGACTTTTTCTCCAACTGCAAGTCTAACATCAATTCGTGCTTTAATGCAAGTGGCAGTACACAACGACCTTAACTTGCATCAAATGGATGTTAAGACTGCATATCTTACATGCCCCTATTGACTGTGAAGTGTACATGAAACAACCAGAGGGATTTGAACAACTCTCAGACACAGGTGAAGAACTAGTCTGCAAACTGAACAAGTCATTATATGGATTAAAGCAATCCGGTAGAAATTGGAACCAAATGTTGAGTGACTATTTAAATGAAAATGGTTTTGTGCAAAATTCAGCTGACCACTGTGTATACACCAAGGTAGCTGGAAAAGAAAGGGCAATACTGATCATATGGGTTGATGACCTCATTGTTTCTGCAACTAATGATGGTTTACTCTGTGATGTTAAGAGAACATTCATGGCAAAATTCAAGATGAAAGACCTTGGGAAACTAAGACATTTCTTAGGTATTGACTTTGAACAGGACAAAGGGATTGTGACAATGAGCCAAAGCAAATACATCTTGAAAGTACTGGACAGGTTTGGTATGATGGAATGTAAATCAAGGTCAACGCCATGTGAGCAGAAACTAGATCATTACGGTGATGCTGAGCCTGTTGATGCAAAAATGTATCGTGAGGTGGTGGGAAGCCTCATTTACATAATGACATGTACAAGGCCTGATTTACGTTGGATAGTGAGCAAGTTATCACAGCATTTATCAGAGCCAAATGAGAAACACTGGTTAACAGCTAAGCATGTGATAAGGTACATAAAGGGGACAATTGATCACAAACTATGTTACAGAAAAAGTGATTCAAATTTGAAAGTTGTTGCATATAGCGATTCTGATTGGGCAGCTGATTTGGGTGACAGGCGAAGCACCACCGGATATTGTGTCAGCTTAACTGACAATGGTCCGCCTATTTCATGGAAATCAAAGAAACAGGTCACTGTTGCCTTATCTACATGTGAAGCTGAATACATGGCATTGGCTGCAACCACACAAGAGAGTTTGTATCTTATACAGTTAATGAATGGGTTGGAAAATGACTGTCAGTCGGTAGTGACAATTTTTGGGGATAATCAAGGGGCTATCGCTCTTTCCAAAGATCCAGTGAACCGACAAAGGAGTAAACATATTGATATACGATATCACTTTGTTCGTTCAGCTCTCAATGATGGGAAAATAAAAATAGAATATTGTCCCACTGAGAACATGGTTGCAGATGTCATGACTAAACCAATGACAAAGTTCAAAATAGAAAAATTTGTAACTTACCTGTTTGGTATGTAAAGGTCTATAGACAAGTAAGCATTTGGAAATTGTTTATAGAAAAATGTTGTAAGATGATGTACAGCATGAGATCAAGTGGGGGTGTTGACATGTGATCTCATACGTCATACGTAAGACGCAGTGTTTTATATGTAATGGGCGTGTGAATAAATGAGCGTGATTATTGTTCCGGTCAAGGTGGCTGATGCGAGTGAAGTGTGTTTCCTTTGGTACAATATTAAATATAGCAAAGTAGAGTCCACCGACGATGACTGCGCCAACAGGTGAGGTAGTCTTGGATCCAAGCAACCAGGCCGGGGTCCACTCGCATTTGTAGGAGTTTGTCCTGCAGTATACATGGCTAGATGGTGTTAAAGGCACTTCAAAAATTCAGAAAAAGGATCTACACAGTGCCGCTTTCCTTGTCCAGATGCGAATGGGCTCGGTGTAGCATGTGGAGGATGGCGTCTTCCACGCTGACCTTTTCCTGGTAGGAAAACTGTAAAGAGTCCTCAGCATGTTGTACCTGAGGCCTGAGAGAGTGAGGAAGAGCCGCTCCAGAGTCTTCATCAGATGCAATGTAAGCGCCACAGGTCGGAAGTCATTCAGCTCGCTGGGCCGGTTCCTTTTGGGAACTGGAACGATGCATGACGTCTTCCAGAGGGTGGGCACCTTCCTGAAACGCAGGCTCAGGTTGAAGATCCGTTGTAGCGGCTCCCCGAGTTCAGTGACACAGGCCTTGAGTAGATGGGGGTTCACCCCAGCTGGTCCTGCTGCTTTTCAGGGCCGAGGCTTCCTCAGTTCTCCTCTTACCTGGTCCGCCGTGAAGATGGGAGGAGGCTGTGATGGTGGTGGGAGCTGGGGGGTGGAGGGAGGGTGTCTGTGACAAAGAGGAGAGCTTGCAGGTGAGAGAGTGGGGGAGGGAGGAGAGGGGGAGATAGGATAGGTGTAGGTGGGCTTGAGGGAGGTAGAATAGGTGGTGGGATGGGGGGAGGAGTGCTCGTGGGAAGGGGGGCTGAGGGGGACTGCTCTGCTGCTGCAGAGGGGGGGTCAGTAGGTTTGGAGGAGAAGGAGGGACTGGGGTGAAGAGGGATGGTAAGGGGCTCCCTTGTACCTACAGATGTGTGGAGGCTGTGGGGGGAGTTTGAATGGGAGGGGGGGGGCTGGGTGGAAGGAGAGGGGCAGGGGGTGGGGGGGTGGATAGGGGCCACTTTGCTGCTGTGGGGGGGAAGTATATATATATATAATATATGATGATATATAATATATATGATAAAATATATCAATATATCAATAAATAAATCAATAAATATATATTTATATCAATAAATATTCTATATTGATAGTCTATCAATAAAATATTAGTTCATGAAAAGAATAATGACTTACACATGTGTTGCTGTGTAAAAATGACATCCTGGGCAGTGAGACTGTTGACATTCATTCATTCTGTCTGCTTCATCCGTTTTCGCAGGTCACAGGGAGCTGCAGCCTATCCCAGCTGTCGTGAGGCGAGGCAAACTCCGGGCACAACCCCAGTACACCGCGGACTGTTGACATCATGCGTGTTAATTGGACAGTTGCATCAGAAGTGAAAGATGACATCAGATGTGTAAGGGGGACAGTCAAAGTTGCTAAGAATGAAAGGTTCATACAAAATTCCATAAGAACTATTTGGGGTCATATGTGACCCCATGCGGAGAGTGGGGTAGTGATACAAAAACTCCAATTTCTTGAAATTAATTAAAATGTTTTAAAAAATACAAATGGCCTCATGACACAAACATGTTTACGAGTAATACCTGGAATATGAATATATGAATATGAATGTGAATACATGAATGAACTTTTCATGTTGAGGCTTCTGCAGAAAAACAACCCCTGGGATTATGTTTGACCCCACTTGTGCATCTAAGGGTTAAAGTAATACTGATGGTCTCTTTCCAGTAGAGTTTGCTGTCCAAACCAGTGCTTCTCAACCTTTTTGTTCCACAGACTGTTTTAACATCATACAATATTTTCATGGACTGGCCTTTAAGCTGTGGCAGATAAGCATAAAAAACAGTTTTTTTTTCCCCAAGCATAATACTAAAAGTGAATCCAATGTTTATGCAAGTTTATTAGCAGTGCCCTTGTAACACTATGCCAATGTTTTGTTTTGTTTTTTGTTGGTTTTGCTAGCTTGGGCGTTTCTTTGTTAGTGGCTGGAGCGGCCCATTTAAGAAGGTAATCATGTGACTAAGGCAAGCATCTTGACAAGTGTCAATCCGTTCATTCTAAAGCAAAACATTGTTCAGGCTCAGATAATAAAAAGCAAATAATGTAAATTCTGGATCTTTTTTGTGCAGCTTGGTACTGATTGACCAATGGACCGGAACTGGTCCACGGCTCGGGGGTTGGGGACCACTGGTCTTATGGAGCCCCAGGTATTTAAATGTGTGAACTAAATACTGACTGGTCTTAAATCAACATTGGGGCTAACTTAGCTGTTCTTTGAAACATCAGTGATTAGCTCTTTTGTCTTCTCAATATTTAGAATAAGATGTCCAGCCTCGCATGACAAAATTCATATTTTGATAAGATGCTATATCATTGTTAAGAAGGCTGTCAACTAATGCTGATCCACAAATGTGGACTGTTATTGTGACCAGTAAGTCAATCTTTCCTTTGTTGTTGTGACTGTGCATGCTTGTACACATAATTCCTACATTAGGTCCTCCCAGAGATAGTATTAATACATGAACATTGCTGATAGTTCGTCAGGTACAAGTTGAATGAATTCATGCTTTGTGAATGAACTCTTCATGAAGTCTTGTTGTGTGTTAGCGCTGTGTTAGTGAATGTACAGAACTATTTTGTCAGGAATGTAAACCCATTGTTCTGCTCTTATCAGCCATCTGAGGAAGCTGATAGACACATTGTGTGGTTGCCTGACTGACTGACCCAGCAGATTTCAGCTATGTACCACTCCCGTTCAACCAGCTGGTGATTGTACCGATAATCATGGAACTCATATGTAATGTTTAACTGCGAGTTACAACCTGAAGCCTCTACTGTATACAATGACACTGGACTTCCCCACGAAGTAGAAGATGTCTCACATACAGAAGATTAATTCATGAAGTAAAAATAATAAAGTATATTCATACATTTACATGCTTTAAGGGTTAGAAAATTGTTGACATTGGAATGTTTTTACCAAGTTAGTGAGATACATTTTTGGTCTGCCTTTACATGTCATAAGGGGAGCGTTCAGTAGTTTAATCTAAAGCCCTCCTTGGAATAAGTGAGTTTAGAGGACATTATTTGCATGCACCAATACTACATTCCCCACAGTGCAACAATAGCCCGCAAAGTCCCTGCAGCAAGCAGGCCTAGGTTTCATTATTCCTCATCAGTCAGAGCAGATGTCAACTTTCATCTACCCTCCTCAAAAATAGTTAAATGGAAGGTTGACGCTGAGAGCAGGGGGGTTTCCAGTCCCGTGGGAGTCAGAATACATGTTCACGGAAGTAGAAGATAACCCTGTGTGTCTTCTGTGTGGAGAAAGCATGGCTACAATGAAAGAATCTAATCTAAGAAGGCACCGTCAAACATTTCAGAAACACACAGACAAAGACATGATTGTTCTTTGAAGGAAGTTCGTTTCTGTCTGTGTGCGTGTTGAAAAATGTTTTCACTTGAAATTACTGACAGAGCCATAAGATGTTGCTTTATTCATATAATCATTGAATAATATACACTCTTGCTTGAATAGGCTATTTGGAATCATTTCAATATGTTTTAATAAACGTTGAACCAGTCCAGCCCTCGGCTTGAAGCAAATTTGTTTGTTTGGCGATCTGTGTATTCGACTTTGACATACCTGGTTTAGAAGAACCTTGCACCCTCATTTACATTTCTCCAGTTTTTGTTTATACCATTAAATGCTTTATTTCAGCTTTGTATAATAGTTTACAGGTTTGGCCATCTATACAAGCCATGTTAGCTGTAAATGGGTGAAATGCTGCTTCAGTTTTCCTTTCATGTAGGATGTGCCTGACTTTTGTTTCTGGATGGTTGTTTAAGTTAACATATCTGTAAATAAATCACTTCTTTCTTTAAATTCAGAATTTATGTTAGTATCTTACATAATTAATTTAGAGTTGTTACTGTTAGGACCAATTACAGAATGAAACAGGTCGTTGACTGACAGATTCATGTCCACACAGCTCTCACTGCTCACATTTCAACATTCTTTTGTTGAGGATGCTGGCTCTGGCTCGTAGAAAGTGTACCATAACTAACACACTATCAAAACAGGAAGTCTTAGGACAACGCCCATTCCCACAGGCCTTTGTCTTTTAAAGACCTGAAAATTAAACTGTTTTTTCCTCTGTATGCACCTTCATGCAAACATGATGGCACATGATTTGAGCCCAAATTTTCATCAGACTTACAATGTAGTGTTGGGTATGGGTTTGGACATGTATCCGGTAAGTACTGATATTTTAACAGGGAATAGATGCTGCCTGGCAAGCATGACTTAGAAATAAACTAATCTCTTGGAATAATGATGGAAAACAACAAATTTTATCACTGGTTCTACAGGTTAATTAAATCGCAATCTTTTTACAGTAATACCCTTTATTTGATAATTATCTTGATGGTGACCAAATGTTTCAATACAAATTTGATGTTATTACACTAATCCAAAATCATGCAAGCATGGGGTGACTTATACCAACCAGTTCCAAGAAGGGAATCAAAACTTCAGAGAGATGCAGGAGGGGTATGTGAACACCAGGTTTCCAGGCCTGTACCCACAAGGCATGGAAGAACAAAAGGATGAGATGGGCATGACCACCCACTGAGGGCAGCTATAGGGGATGGATGTAGTGTGGATTGGGTGGCAGTCAGCGTCGGGGGCCTCATCCATCCCCAGACACAGAAACTGGCTCTTGGGACAGTGTTTTATCTAAGAATTAAAAGTACTTGTATCCATTTGTGAACTTGAACATTTTCCCTGTTATTATCAGGGCGCAGTGCCTACCCAGGCCCGTTCAAAACACCGGTACACCCTGATGATACAAACCTGTGAGGAACCGATTGGCTTTATCCTCAATTAAATTCCAGTCAACCTCCCTCCATTCCAATTAGACTTCATTTTCTCTGATTTAGAGACGGGCAGCAGTTTGGCAGTGTGTAGCCAATATGCTGGAAAAAATAATTTCCCTATGGGAATAAATAAAGTATGTTTATTCTTCTTGAGTCTGGCAGCAATTTCCTCCCATACCTGAAACTAGTCCAGTGGTCATGTCAGTATGATGGTGAAATGTGTCATTCTGCTCAGTGGTTGTGGAGTCCTAACAGTTCCTGTCCAAATCCTGAATCCCTATCCGTCGCAGTTAAACAAGTGAAATATACCCAACCAACCCATAAGACTGAATTACCTCCTATTACATACATACCCCTCCCAAAAGAGAAGAGTTTACAGTATCATCACTAAGCTTAAACTTTCTGCCTCTATTTACCATGAAAACAGAAATAGTGAACAAACAAACAAATTTATTAAACTTTAAAAGATGAATATACCCAGAATACAGAATTTTTCAGTTAGCAGACCAACAACAGCCCTGTGTGCCCGACTATAACCAAAACAGTATAACAACCGACACTCATGGACTTCCACACAATCCACAGGGTTCCCTCGTCACAGCAACCTCCATCAAGCTGATCTGGTATTTGGGTCATGGCGGCAGTGTGACCTGCGTCTAATGCGGGCTGCTGGCGTACGTGTAAGACAGTGTCCAGGCTTTATTCTGTTAAGATGTGAGAAAAAATGTCCACATCTATTTTGCAGACATTGAAATGGGTACGATTCACTTCAAATTGTCTGTTGTTGTGATTAAGCGCTTTATAAATAAAAGCTGATTGAATTCTGGCTCTGTGAGACTAGTCAGGAATGAAGATCCTCCTGGGCACCCTTAGAGGGGACCTATTATGAAAGACACATTTTTACAGGTTTCTACATTTACTTAGTGGTCGTCCCTAACCTGACCAAATCCTAGATTCTAGAAAACAAACGCTTCCTGCATCAACAGACATATTAAAAAATGAAAAATCCACAGCGAATACGTTCGGATTTGTAATAGTTCAGTTTATGACATAAGAAATTGAATGATTGATAGACTAATTGACCTATCCTGAGTCATATTTGATTGTCCACCTGGATATGGGCGTGGTCATCCCCGAGGGGGAGTTCTTTCATACTACAGTAGCGGTGTGCAGTAATGTCCTAGCTCAGAGCTACACACTGAAAGTTCCTCACAAACTGTTGAAGTCAGCTAACATTTGGCTAACTAGTTAGCTTCGCTTCTGTCATGTGCGTGTGTGTCCGCTAAAGGCGTATCCTCATCATCATAGCAAACACAGCCAGGTGTATCCACACCGCTCATAAAGAAACAGCCTCAACCTTTATCTACAGCCTCAAAGCCTGCATGTGAAATAATCCAGGCAGAAATCAAGGGATGAAATTATCACTCATTCCCAGCCTTGTGAGAGACAAAGACTGGATACGTTCACACACTCACACACACACACACACACACACACGCACACACGCACACGCACACACGCACACACGCACACACACACACACACACACACACACACACACACACACACACACACACACACACACACATACACACACACACACACACACACACACACACACGTGTGCATGAACACGAGGGGGGAGAATGGTGTTGATAAAGGGCGCTCAGAGGGGGTAGGGGGGGTAGAGATAGGGAGCTCAGAGCCACGCCCAATTAACACCGAGTGTTTCAGGGATTTGATCAATATTCAATCAAAGGTATTGAGGACCACGGATAACTTTGGGGCAAGACATTTCAAATACAGTGTAGTTGGACATCAGGCAGCTGAATGACATGAATTAAAAAAAGGCATAATGTGGGACCTTTAAGGCATTCATTAGATTTCATTTCAAAAATGTGTGTAGACTACAGGCAACTTTGAGTGTCCTTTTACAATCTTAAATCCTTAATAGGGAGTGAACAGTCTGTGTCTACAAGGACTCATGGGAATGCATTCAGAGTGGTTGTTGCCTCAGAGCAAATCTATGATTTGAAGACAGAATGATATGATTTGTTTGTTCCTTCCATGTTTCAGCTAAAACACATTATGTCAAACAATGATCCTGCATTACAACAGCCTTAAGTACCAGAAAGTTTAATGTGAAGTGTTGAATCGTATGTTGCCCCGACAATTGTTATACCTCTCTCTCCCTTTCACTTTCATGATCTGGCAATGATACAGTACAATCGCAGTATTCAGAGCATTCCATGAGAATATAAGTACACCCACTTGATGTACCTACCTCACAAAAGTCCTACATCCTACCTTTGGTGAGGTAGAAGGTAGGAATCTCTAAATGAAGTGACTCAAACTGCATCTAGCATCATGGCTGAATGAACAGGATCTTATATAAGTAGCTGCGATACAGTACTCCCCTCCAGAACAGGCCTGGGAATGTCATTAAGGCAGCATTTTTTCCTAAAACACATACAGAACACCAGTGATCACAGCCCATAGTTTATTGGAGGCAGCTTAGTATGCTTTAGGACATTTTTTGGATTATGTCACATGGACTGCAATACGATACTCATCTGTTGTCTCTTGTGGGAAGTGAATAGACTCAGTATTACCTTGGGTACCTTCTGCTTTTTTCCACTAGATTGTTTTAATCTAGTAATCCATCAGGCATGTCTAAAACTGCTGCATCCACCTGTCCATTGAATTTATGAGGGGAAAGGTATTCATTTCCAAACTCCTAAAGGGGCTGTTGTTCTCCTGTCTTTTTCCATGAGTGTGTTCCCGTAATAACCTTTCATATTTTACAATTATTGCTTTCTAGGTGGACATAGATGTTTTAAATCACTAGAAAGTCTAGGTTATGTTGCCTCCTTTGCATTCAGTCCTTCCTTTAAAAGTGTTCCTGACTATTCACAGGAACACTGAGAGAGATTTCCCGGTGGAGGCGGAGAACTGAGGATGGAGGGGTTCCAGGGGCAAGAGGACAAGGTCTGGCTCAGTGCCAGTGACATTTTCCCAGCCAGCTCCAACAGCACCGCATGAAAGAACGGTGCCACATTTAGCAGCAGATGCTTTCTCGAAGCTTCAGGCCATAAGCAGTTTACGTTTCAGGACCACTGTTCGAGGCACGTTTCACTTTGACTCTGTGCAGTCTGACTCCTTACTTTCTTACCACTGGTATCAGTTCATTTTCATGCCAATACTTCATGAACTGAACTTTCAAAGACTTCCCCAATAGTTAGACTTTTAAAGCACGATGACGTACTAGTGACAACAAACAGACCTAAAACTACGAGTCACTGCACATCAATCCTATTTTTTTTTAACAATGAAAGAGGAACTAAAACTTTCCAATGCGGGAGCTTCATGTTCACTGTGGTTTACAGACTTTGTGCCGTAGTATCAGCTCTGGATGTCTGGGGATTTAGCATAACTCTAAACAAGGGAGGCTATAAATAGATGTGCAGCTCAGCAGCTAGAGCTGTTTGGTGACTGATGACTGGGTGGCTGACTCGGATCGGGACCAAAGTGATGCTAATAAAAGACAAAGTGATTCTGTCTAGGCTCTGTCATAGGACAAAAAATATGATGATGTCATCATTAAAACATATACTGCAACACCAGTTAAACAGATCGATGTGCCAGTGCTTCATCACTGTGGAATGCAAGATGATGACCAGTGTCGGAAGAAGAGGAGCATCTAGTGCAGCCTGCATTCTCATATTCAAAGTGTAGTCAAAGTCAAAAGTCAACTTTATTGTCAAATGTACCATATATGCATGACATACAGCACAGATGAAATTGCAGTTCTCTCAGACCCCAGGTGCAAACAACACAAAGTATGACACGAAACACAAAGGACGGTAAACATTTCAATACACTCTCTAATCCCTTCTGATTTTAAGATTGTTTCAATCACACGAATAAAGAATAAGTGAATCAGTGGAAGAATCAGTGCATAACTGTTGTGCTGCTAAGCAGAAATTTCACCCCCCCCGACACACACACACACACACACACACACACACACACACACACACACACACACACACACACACACACACGCATCCATGTGTCATTGATCTTCACTATGTGAAGATGCCATATTCACATCACTGTGATGTGCGCATGTTTGAACTGTTGGATTTAAATGGCAGCATATGCATTAAGATTCCAATCTCCCTTTAGGGACAATAGAAGTGCATCATATGTGTCTGTGTCTTCTGAACGAGCGCTTTATGTCTTACAGTTTCCATATGGCTCAAATCGTGACGCATGTGTCGGAAATAGAAGCAATTCTGGAGAACACCGCTCTGAACCGCTCGGTGACCTCAGTCAAAGTCACACATTCTAGTCCGCTGTGTGGTGACGACACAACCGGACGCTCCTTATTTGGCCCAGCCTGCTGCCGTGACGTCACCGAAAGCCTGGTTTGTAGTCAGAGGAGACCGATCGAAGCCCCAAGACGGACGTCCCTGAAGACAGATCCGCAGTGTTCTGGACCCGAA
Organism: Antennarius maculatus; assembly: GCA_013358685.1. Classification (NCBI taxonomy): domain Eukaryota; kingdom Metazoa; phylum Chordata; class Actinopteri; order Lophiiformes; family Antennariidae; genus Antennarius; species Antennarius maculatus. The sequence continues at coordinate 15,305,686 of CM023624.1, forward strand.
GGCTCTGACCAGCATCAGCGGAACGCAATGGTGCCCTTAAGCCTCGCAGCCTTCCTGCTGTTGGGTCTCTGCTCACAGCCCGCCTCAGGTGAGTCCGACCTCCGGTCCCGGTGAGGACGGTTATTATAGGAGACGCTTTTATTATCCCACCAGCGGATGTAGTTCACAGCCAGTTTTGGTCTTTGAGTTTCCAAACCATAACTGATAGAATGGGAACAGCACAAGACCGGTCAACCTTTTGGAAATGACGGGTGTGTAATGTCCAGCTGAACCCCACATGTTACAAGGAATATCAGTAAAACAAAATCCTTTGAAGCCAGATCACCTGGACCATTTCACACATAAAGCACACACAGTTTTCCCGTGTCTGTCAGTAAATGCTGTCTGATCCAGACCAGGTTGCGTAGACAGAAGGCGTTCTTTTGTGTGATCTGTTCCACACATCAAGATAAAGGTGTGTTGGTTGGTGACTTCCACCTGAACAGGATGTGTTCCAAACACCAGTCCGATTGTCCACTCCCACCCAGTTCCCCTTTAACTGCCAGTGGATACAGAGCTCATTATTATCAATCTGTCGTTTATTCTTAACGATAACTAAATCCTTCAGTGAGAGAGAACTCCAGACACACTCAAGAAGCTGCTGTCTGACTGTACGGTATTTAGGAGCTGATCAATGTGGGCTTTCTTCTTCTTACAACCTGTAATTATTATAGAACTAAAGACATTCTTGCTTCAGGGTAATTGGCCGGTCCCAAATTGACCATAGGAGTGAGTGTGTGCGTCCGTCTTTGTCTGTGTCTCTGTGTGGCTCTGCAGTGCACTGGCGTCGCGCCCAGAGTTTCCCCCGCCTCATGCCCTCAGTCAGCTGGGATCGGCTCCAGCCCCCCGCGACCCGCTACTGCGGATGAAGCGATAGAAAATGAATGAATAAATGATGCAAATCAATGAGGTTCCACAGTTCACACAGAGTGCTGAATTTCATTGTCTTACACTGAACTTTGACAAGGATTCTCAAGTTTTTCCTGATTTTTTTCCACTCTGGCTCTGGTTTGAAGGCTCTTATCCTCGAGCTCAGAATGTCACCTGGAAATCGACCAACTTTAAAACCATTCTGACCTGGGAGCCGAAACCGTCAGCTGATTACTCCTACACTGTGGAGTTCTCACTGTGAGTACCTTCGTACGCACCACACCCATCGGCCCCTCCTAGAAAGCACACTGGAACCCACTGAGGAGTGTCTGTTGATAACTCACCAAATGATCCAGAAAGAAAATGGTTCATGGTAGAAAAGCCTGATAAGAATCTGTTAACGATCCGGTGAAACTTTGACTGGAATGTTGCTTCTAGCTTTCTCACACACACACACATACACACACACATGCGTAACTAAAAGAATCTATTCACCCAAACATAGGACACATCATTTTAAACAACATTTTAATTTTGTTTTTTAAGATGTCTTATTATTATTAAAGGCTCCGATCCAATTTATACTCAAAGGGACTGTGTGGACAAATTTTATTTTTACAGGTGTTGTGAGTCAACACACACAGACACACACACACACACACACACACACACACACACAGACACACACTCATACGCGCACACCCAGACACAAACACACACACACACACACACACACACACACATGCACGCATGCACACGCACACACACACTCTCTCTCTTACTGATTTGACCAATGACAAATCAGTATTGTGTATTTATTTTGTGCTGATACATTTCCATGTGTTCATTTAGGAACCATAAAGAAGCATCATATCTGTGGTTTGTTATTCTGTTAAATTGTCATTTCTGATTGCGTAATTTGCAGTAAATTATTGGGGGAGCGATCTGTGGAGTTCCTTTTTCTTTCCCTCATAACCCACACGTCTGTGAAAGTCATGTTTTCGTATTCACATGTCTTTTTTAAGACTTAGATGTCCTATTTCCTTTTTATTTGAATTGTCCTCTGATTTCTGAACGTCTTCACACCCATCATGCGTTGGGTAACACGCACTGTGATTTGTGAAACTATTGCAGGCTCTCTGGAGACAAACAAAGGAACCCTCACTGTATCCGCTCCTCGGCGACATGGTGCGATCTCTCCAGCTCGCTGACGGACCTTCAAAGCTGCTACACCGCCGACGTCCTGTCTGAACCCCCCCTTGGAGCGCCCTCTGACCTCATTGAGTTCCCACACACCACCTCACCCCGATTCTGCCCTTACAAAGACAGTAGGTTTTTCTGCTAAAGTAACTTCCTGTTTTAGTCATATTTATGTATTATAATTATAACTTTTAAGAAATGACTGTTTTGTGCAGCATTTTCTGAATATATACTTTACATGTTCAAAGGGGTCAGTATTGGAAAATGGTTGATGCACTTAAGCTTTTTTCTTACAACCAAATTTCATTGTTTGAGGTCTGGATTTTATCTTTATTAATCCTCCCACCTCCGAAAACATGTTCTTCAGGTTAATTGGTCGGCTTCAAAGTGTCCGTAGGTATGAGTGTGTGCGTGCGTGTTTGTCTGTGTCTCTGTGTGTGGCTCCGCGGCACACTGGCGTTGCACCCAGAGTTTCCCCCGCTCCACACCCAAGCCAGCTGGGATGGGCTCCAGCTCCCCGCGACCCGCTACGGCAGACAAAGCAGAAGAAGATGAATGAATGAATAAATAATAACTCAAGTCAGCTGCTGAGCTCTCAGAAAGAGGTGACAGAAAATGAAGGCGAACATTAAAAAGAATCCCCAAGTTGTTTTCCAGAGGAAGTAAGTACCCCAACTTAAAGCCATAGTCTTAAGATGAGTGCTGTAGTAACAGGTTGCATAGTGGGGTTATGAAGACACTGCATGTGGCAGACATGAATAGGCTTCATCCTGCATGCAGTGCCCACTGTACCACTCCATACTGCATATCACTTCATACTGTGAACGGGCATTAGTGAATGTGTGATGGTCATCTTCTTGCCTCTGTTCTTTTTGTGTTTTTACTACTTTTTTCTTATCTGTCTCATATCTGTTCTCATTTATCTTTATCCGCACCGGAGGACAGCAACCAATTTAGTTGTTGAACATGACAATGACAGCTAAATTGACTCGTAATTTGTGATTTATTAGCATCTTCATAGAACAAATCAGTTCATCTGGGAAGATTAATTCAAAAATAATCAATGAAGCTTATTAGAAAATGTTTATTTCCCATTGATGAGCCAACAACTAAATCAATTAATGGACCAACTGTTTCAGCTGTGGTTTCATAAGCCGCACCATCATGTCATAATATTCACAGTACATTAGTACATTATAATACAGTCTGAATAACACTTAAAAGCAAGAGTGAGTTCTACTGTAAGTGAGTAGGACAGCCCAGCACTTTTCCACACCTACATTCTACAATCTTCACAAAATCTCTAGAATGTGACATGAATGTGAAGACCTAATCCTTTACTGCATAGGGAGGAGAAAACATCCATATGACTGACTGAGAAATTCAAAAACAAGCATTCACCCATTCACACATGCGTTCACGCAACGGTTACTACAGGTTAACACAGAAGGAATTACTTCTTCATATGGAGTAGTAGCCATTCACACACACACACACACACACACACACACACACACACACACACACACACACACACACACACACACACACACACACACACACACACACACACACACACACACACACACACAGAATAAGGAGAATTTAAGGATGAAGAACTGAAAGAAATTGTAAAAAATAGATAATAAAGAAGAGAATAAAAATTTTTTACACAGGTATGTACAGTTTTTAGTGTCCTAGCTTCCGTTCGTCCTTGTCACTGTGGCGTAGGTTAATGGATGGAGATGAAGTATTGACTTCGCCCAACATCAAACAATTCAATATACTTCACAAATACAATACGTTTTGTCTTGCCTCTCTGTTAACATCCCATTTTTCATTAGATTGCGTTAGCTTAGCTCCCCGGCGTTGTTAGTTTGCGATCTCTCATTGTTTGTGACGATTGTCGGGAAACACAGCTTTAATCACCTCCTGTCTGTAATCCTCTGTTGTAGTCTCCATTGATTTTCGTCCCACTTACAAACGCTGTGTTTTACTCCACAAATCATCTGCGATGTTTAGCACTGGTCTCATTTGGATCAAATCATGTTGTGTTTACACAATGGAGCTACAGAGTCATGGTCGACTGACTGAGAGAGCATCTCCACGCGTAGCGCAGAGAAATTAACAGTTATATCATGGAAAACAAAGAACGAAAAACGCGAGAAAAATAAGAGCAAAATATGTAGTAACAAAGTTATTGAAAGGTAAAAAAGTTCCAGATTATGATAATCGGTTGGTATCGTGCAATTTCACGTGGCACATGTAAACGAAATGTACGTGAATTTGAGGGGGGTGTTGATAGAGGGAGCTTAGAGGCACGACCATTAACACAGAGCGTTTTGGGGCTGAAGTGGTCCTATCAGTATTCAGTCAATGACATTGAGGACCAAGGATCTGTTTGGAACAAGATATTTCAACTTCAGTGTAGTTGGACATCTGGCAGCTGAATGACATGAGTTTAAAAAAGCATAATATGAGACATTTAAAACGGAGATATAATTGAGAACTGCCCGGAAGCATTAAATAACACTAACGCTTAACACTTGCCATTTGATCTTGACTAATGGTGGAGGTAGCTGAGAAAAGGAATAAGACAGACTAATCAAGCAAAAAGTGGCATGTTGGACATTGGATTACCAGGAAGTGTATCAGTGCGTCATTCACGTCAGTGTGGTGGAATACCTCAGTGGATTAAAGTTTGGCTTAGCCTCTACAACCCCGAGGATCAAATTCATTCAGCAGAAGTAGAGATGTGAAAGTTACATTTCGTTTTTTTTTTTTTCCATTATGTGTTGTTTTTATGTCCTATTATTGTTTCTGGTAAGTCTTATGAAATAGAACTTTAGTATTTAGAGTAGTAACGACAAAAAGGCAGTCACAGACTGCAACATGCGGCGACACCCCTGAATTCAAAATTTTACCCTGACCTACTTACATAGGTCAAAGATCAAAGCTAGTGCTCTGATCTACTACTGCACTGACCTATGGTCTTACTCACACTGGCCTTTGCCCTCATCTTTCTATCTTTTCCGATTCCTGAGTGTACAAAAGTTGAAATTTGAACTTGACCTAGTTTTCTCAAGGTGAAGGTCATCATGTCATTTTCATCCACTTTGCCTGCTGAGTAATGTGATTTTTGTTTCATCTTTTTATCTGCAACGGTTGCAAAGATATTTGATAGACAATCTAACAAACCTAAGGATGCACGGACGGACGAACACTGACAATTACTATACATTACGGCTTTGAAGCGGGATGTAAAATAAATTACCTATTTGAGGTAATTATAGATTGAAATTTAATTAATAGCAACTTACAACAATTCAGCTTACGAACAGCCTTTCAGAAGCAATTGTGTTCGTATGTTGAGGACTACCTGTATTGTTGTTGGAACCATGTCCGGGCCTGCTGTCATGGGTGAAGAGGGAATAGGGGAATGTACCACATAGCCTTCTGGTATATTACGTGCGCTATACCAGTGATCAGGGTGAGGGTAGAAGAAGTTATTGTGGCCTGATGGTCAGAAAGTGATCATTCTGGCATACATGAAATTTTTGCCCAGGAGCTCCTGTTCTTGTGGTCTTGCAGATTGTTGGGGGTCCAAGTGAGGGGAAGACAACCAGGTGCTCAAGTCATTTTGTGATGATGGCAGTGAGTGTGGTAGTCACTTAGACAAGTTAAAGTGGGATATTTTAGTATTGGATCAATGGAGACAGGCTTAATAAGTCTGCCACGACCCCCAGCAGCTACCCAGCACATGCTCTGAGTACATGACCAGGGAAGACATCAGGCTGTCCAGCTGTTCATTTCGTTCCCCAGACTGGACATTAGCAAGGAAAATGCTAATGCTAAAGGAGCCAATGCAGTGCAAGTTTATCTCATATGCCACAGTGCTTACCCCACCTTTGTTTAGGGTCTTGAAGCTGTCTGTGGGCACTTCCACTAGGCCGAGAAGAGTGAGCTGTCTCTAGTGTTGTGGAGATTCGAAGATTGGTGATAAATCTGTCAGTGTCTACTTCAAATAGCTGTAAGACATTAAAACAGCATCGTTCTGAACAGCTCAGTGGGGAACAGGTAAAACACCACTAATTTACAAAATCTGGAGATGCTGAGTATCGCGTCATTCTCGCACCTCCACCTTAGTTATAGACACCAAATTGACCACTGCCATTCTTGAAGTTATACATCTGTCTTCTTTCTTTGTGATTTTAGCCATGATGGGCAGTCACGCATATCACAAAAAAACAAATATTTTCGGGGGTATTGAAACATGTATTCCGAACAAGCCTGAATGTTGAACATGAACAAAGGTTGTCTTTCATCCTGCTCCACACTATCTGATCGCCCTCATCCTTCATTCACAGCTGATATAGGTAAACCAGACTTCAAGTTGGAAGTAAGTGCGGACAAAAAGAAGACCATCCTGTATGTGACTGACCCCCTAACCGCGGTGTTTAAAGATGGCCATCAGCTGAACATCAGGGATATCTTTTCTGACCAGCTGCAGTACAGAGTCACCTATCGGAAAAATAAGAGTACTGGCAAGGTGAGTTACAGACATCACAATATCAGCACACATGATCAAAACAACACAAGCTCATGTGTTCCACCCATGTTACTTTTAGAAAGTGTACAACTCTAAGACCAACGTGATTGAACTGGCTGATCTTGATCGAGGGGAGAGCTACTGCTTCAACGTTCAAGCCTACATCCCCAGCCGCAGCACTGACAAGCAGCTGGGAGAGCTGAGCCACACCCAGTGCTCCAAGGACGACAATAAATCAATCTTTGATGGTGAGGTCACATTTTCTATTAGACATCAATCCATCAGTAAGCTTTTATTTATAAAGAGCTTAATCACATCAACAGACATTTCGAAACATTTTTACAGAAACAGGACCCTCCAAAGCAAGCATAAGCAACAAAAAAGCTCCCTCATTGAGAAAGAAACTCTAGTCAGAACCCACACTCTGAAGGGTGGCCATTCACCTTGACTGGTTCGAGGGAAAAGAAGTACAATGGGGATAGAGACAGGGCAAGGGAAAGAGAGAGAGGCAGAATAGCAGATAGGCCAGATAGAGTCAATGTCTTTAAGGTTAGAGTTAGGAGTTTTGAAGTGGGGATGGCAATGTCAAGTTACGTTCACCGACTCCTGGGTTGTTGTCTTCTACACATGTTCCCCATCATCTAGTTGGTTGTATCAAAAACATTATTACAGCTGCATGGATGAATGTGTGATGGCAACGGAGGAAGAAAGGAAGCAGGCCCTTAGCCGATGGATGGATGAGAGGTGATTCTGGTGGGATTAGAGGAGCGGGTCCATAGCGAACAGATGGACAGATGAGGGTTGACCCCGAGAAAATCTGTAGGGGCATAGAGCACTAGGAGAGAAAGAGAGAGAGAGGGAGAGAGAGAGGTTGTAGAGGAGGAGGAGTAACAGAGTAGGAGAAAGAGGGTCAGAAAAGAGGAGGAGCATACATACATACATACATACATACAAATATATATACTTACATATATATATATATATACACAGTATATATTTTATATGTATATAGATATGCATACACATACAGACAGACATACATTGTTTTAATTTAATGATATTAAACAAAGAAGACTTATTTTTATATACAATCACACATAGTACAAACACATACAATTATACACAATAACATGTCGTGAAATTAGGTCTCTGCATTTGCCCTGCTTCTGGAGAGCAATGAACTGTATAGCACTCAGGGAGCAAGCTGGGGTTCAGGACTGTGCTCAAGGATACATTGGAATGTAGATTGGAGAGACTGGTACTTGAACCACCAACCTTCCCAAAGGTAGACAAATGCTCTGAGCACTTAAGCCACAGGGTGGGTTGGTACAAATTATAGATTGGGAACTTTGACCACAGCTAGCTTAAAGATTAGAGAAGTGGACTAAAATCTAAATCCAATGAGAAGCTCCATCCAAACCTTATATTTACAAAACAAGTAGTTAGTAAATCCAAATTTAAGCTGAAAACTGACTAAAAACAATTTTGAAAGCAATGCGAGTTAACTTGAAATCTTCACTTATATTTTAGGATTTGACTCTTTTCATTAGATAATCCATTGAGACTGCTCACCATTTTATGCAAGTATTTTTTTTTTTTTACAAAACCAGTTAGTTGTCTTATTCAAACTCCAACATGAACCAAATAAAATTGAAAAGTCAACTACAAACAAGACTGTAAGTCAAATTTCAATGGAATGTATTGTAATGTGTTAGAGAACAGGTCGGTGGGTGACCCAGCATGCCTTGAGATGGTACATTTGAGGTCATAGGCCCTGATTGTGGATGTGGTTTGGAAGATTACCAGTGCTGGTTGTTTTTGCTCCAAAGGGTTGAATCTCTTTGAGTGAAACAGGTGTGCATACATAAACCAAACAAAATCTTGGCACGCTTCTCACAGTACTAAAGTCAAGTTCAAGAATTTATCGGGTGGGCAAGATGCAAATTTGGCTGGGCGAGCCCAACCCTGCCCTGTACTGCCATTCTGTTCAGAATGGGCTTCTCTGAAAGAGAAGAGCCTCCTCTGGTGGAAGTGATGAGCAGTCCTAAGTGGGCACACTCCTCCAGTGGTAGTGGTAGAGCGGTTGGCCATGGTCTGTAATTCCCAACCCCAACATGTTCCTGAAGTTTACCAGTATGCATTATTAGCATAGTTCTTAACAGTTTATTATTTTGTAAATAACTTGAATCCCGATATTTGTGTATATCTCTCTTTATTCTTCAGACATTGTGCAATGTCGGCTTTCTCTTATCATCAGTAAAAATATTGCAATTAACCTCACACCTTTCATTCAATCAATTAATCAATCAACTTTTATTTATTAAGCGCTTAATCATGTCAACAGACATTTCAAAGCACTTTAACAGACAGAAAAAGCCAACAGAACCCTCCAGAGCAAAAATAAGTGACAGCGGCGGGGAAAAACTCCCTCATTGAGGAAGAAACTCCAGGCAGGACCCACACTCTGAATATGTGACCATTCAACCCTAGTTTATCCCCACTGGGGCCAAATCTTTAGAATGGTAATCTTGATATTTGTCCTGGGATGTTATTCATATTTGCAACATATTTAGGCTGATGGTGGGGATTCTGAGCTTTGTTTTATTTTCTATGTATTTTCTTTAATTTTTTTGTTGAACAGATTATGGTACAGTAAATAATAAAATTACCAATGTTTCCACAGTGATTAACTAATGTTTTAATGACTGGTGTCTTTTTTGTCCTTCCATAGTGTATTCAGTGGGTGTGATTGCTCCTGCCATCTTCCTCATCCTACTGCTGATTGGGTTGATTATTGCTGTCACAGTGATCTGCTGCAAGCGCAGGAAGAAAGCTCTGAAAAGTGGCAAAGAGGCATTACCACTCCGTGACGTATAGAAGGTGTCTCCAGTGTAAACAGACATCACTGTGAGAACATGCGGTACGACTGAACTGATCTGAGTCCTGTACAGAGAGCAGGAGGGCTCATGTGGTTCTACATTCCACTGTCACACACTGGAATGGTTTAGTTTCTGTGAAACAGCCTCTGAATAGGTTTGTCGTGATTGATCTGCTCTTTATTGCTGCACAAACAAACTGTTTGAACACTGTCTACACCATTCCACATGGCTGAATGCTGCATTCCTTGTCTCTTATCTGTTTGGAGAGCGGTACCTCTGGTGATTGTAGATAAACACTACCAGCTGATTATATTCATTTCATTGCTGTATTTTGTAACTTGAAATGTGTTTTTTAAGGCTATTGAAAGTAACACGTCGTCAACAAGAATATATTATTTTTCTATCTCCTCCTTAATTTATTAAGTTTAATTGGATTTAACATGTTTGTATATAATGAGGTTTTTAACTATTTTATACTACAGATCATTACAATTATGTGATGTGGTGAAGAATTAAACAATTTACAAAAAATGCTTCCAAGTCAGTGTGGTTGATAATTAATGATATTCAAGTGAATACCAACCCTAGCTGAATGAGCTGGGATGAGGCTCTTGGAGTCAGATGTGTATGTTGCAGTGCCGCCTACTGAATGTGAAAACACTGACCCTTATCCTTAAGTAGTGGTATGACTCATAGCATTTATTCTATCAACAGGCGTAGATGATATTCAACAGTGAAGAGCTGAACCTTTCATTCTGTTGAAGTGTGTATGGGGATGCAGATGCTAATCCTCTATCATTAATAGGTTGTTTGTACACTAGCCCAACCACCTGAAACAATGTCAGTTGATTTGAACAAGTTTTACTGTTTCACACAGGTAACTGGCTGCATTTTGGATTCTTTTTATTTTCAGTTGCATTGGTACAAAGTCAAGTCACACAGACAGAAACAGAACAAACTACAAGTCATTTTCCAAGGATTTCTCACAAAATACATTCAGTGCTGCATGCGATGAATAAAGGGTGAGGAGATATTTCTCCAGAAAGCTGTCAGGGTTGGACCAGACATTCCTGAAGATTTTTCCCATGAGCCATTGTCAGAGAAAACGTGACATTGATGAAAACTTCTGTAGAGAGGGAAGACTAGACCTGTAGAGAAAAATACTCTGAATATGCTAATTATGCCGCTTTTTGCTTTTCTTTTATGGCAACAGAAATTCAGTGAATCTGCCTGTTTTTTGTTTTTTTTTTACAGTTGAAACATTTTTTTCAAGTACTTGTTAGATGGGACTTCTGGTCACCATGACTCGGTGTTACCCAGTCAGCCTTACGTTGATCTCACCCGAAACTTTCATTCTCTTCAAGGTGGATAGTCAATGATCAAACGTTATAAAAAATGTTTATTAAAAAAATACATAAAATGAGGTTCATCAAACGTCTCACTAGCGGGTCCAAATGAAGAACAAAGAACTTTCCAGTGTGTGAACTTTTAACAATTTAATTGCACTCCTCCTTATTGGACAGCTTGACTATAACCCTATGCTTTACCTGGCAGGTACTGTATCAGCGTCTATTATATGAACAAGTGTCGTGTGTCTTATATTGCAATTTAACGTGATCAGTAGTAGTCAAAATAAAACTAAATGTTGTGAGAAGCCTTTGTTGTGTAAGCGTGAATAAGCATGTGAAAATTTCCACATTATGGAAATATCCACATTTGGAGTCAGTCTTTATACAATGTGGAATTTCGTGACTCAATTAAGTGCTAAGATCATCGTGTCCTATGATGAAATAATGTGTTTTTACTGAAAAATCATTCAACCTTTAAAGATAATGCCAGTGTTGATGAATGATGAATGTGTGTGCGTGTGTGTGTGTGTGTATGTGTGTGTTTGTCACCTCCAGGTAGTCAAACTGAAAGTTGCTGTGGCTCTCCACATCAAATGAGCTGAATGACCCGAGTGTGAAACAGGTATGATGGGTTTTGCTGCAGACTGTGTGAAAAGTTCTAAAAAAGTAGCTTTACTATCTATCTGTGCTGACGAAAAATGTAAACTGCTGTATAGTGAATAAAACAAAACCACGCCAACAGACGGCAAAAGGCTGACAATCATTTTTCAAGTATGATTTATTTTGAATACATGTGTACAAATTAATTGAATATCATAATAATTGAATCATACATGTACAGTGGGTACATTTGATTGTGTGTGTGTGTGTGTGTGTGTGTGTGTGTGTGTGTGTGTGTGTGTGTGTGTGTGTGTGTGTGTGTGTGTGTGTGTCTGATATGTTTCAACTGCTCCAGGTGAGTCTGAAGCCTGAAGGCAGGGTTGCAAACTGGGAGTGGAAAACGATGAAGACTTGGTTGGAGGAGGCTGTGAATGGAGCAATTGTGGTCTCCTTAATGACAAACAAACAAGGAGCACGAGTTAATGTCCTGATTCATTTCATGATATGTGCACTATTTGACATATATAGAGTACCATGGCTTAAGAAAAATGAAACAAGCTCTGACATCCTAACTCCAGGTTACAATGTCTTGCCAGGATCTATCACTAAAGGTGTGTATATATATATATATATATATATATACCTTCTCTCTCTGTTGCTGTTTGTTACAGACCACCCTCTGACCCTGCCTGTGCACAACAACTCAGTGAACTTCTGGTTCTTCTTATCTCAGAGTTTGTCTTTTTAGATGATATGAAATACGTCTGATCCTCCTGCCTTAGTTCCACAACTTCTTTGCAGATTTCAATTGAAATCTCCCACAACTGACACATTTAATGACCTTATTCTGACTAATGACCCATCTAATTACCAATCCAGAGTCTTCACTCAAGATCCGAGTGATCACTGCACCATTGGATGCATTGACTCTGACCTTTCAGTCAAGCCCTCACCTCTGACTGTACTCAAATACTCTCTGAAGAACTTGGATATCCAGGCCTTTCTACCTGACGTGGCAGCATTGAACTGGCATAAAACTAACCTCATCGTCTCTATGGATGATGCCTGATGTCTTATTTTTAAAGACATATTTATCAGAGACCCATTTAGCAAATCAAATAAGGTCTACATACAGTATACAGTATATCCATAGCTATCAAACATTCAACACGATCACATTTAGTAGTGCTTTTTTGGGACCCTCAGATTAAATGTTAGTATAGCTTGCACCCTTACAGTGAATAGTGTTTCTACTGGTTATCTTGTTTTATTTTTTGGTTACGTACCACTCCACAGTATGGCCCAACAGGAAGTGAAGAAGAGTCTGAGCCATCATACAACTTCAAAAAATTATTCTGGCAATCTCCAGGGTCGTCAATACTGATGTGGGCAAAGGTGACAATCACCACACGACCTCTGGGCGCCACAATGTTCCACTCACAGTGGCTACCATTGGGATAGGTGCCTGGGTAGTTGGGGCTGGAGAATGATCCATGGTCTCCGAAGAGAGTGCCACCACAACCTAGAAAACAAATACAGCACATACAAAGTTGGAGGAGATGCAAGATAGCCCACTGATCTGAATGAACAGTCCTGACCTTGTGGTGAGGATGTCCATGTGGCCTCAAAGCCATCTCGGGTGTGGGAGAAATCACTCTTAAAGCGCAAGTAGAGCAGATTGGATTTTGGGAATATAGGATTGGGCAGGTTGCTACCACAGAGCCGAGCAATCAGTTGGGAGTCTGCTGTGCTGCCATTACGGACCTGAGGGAGAACAGTCACATACAGACTCTGGAAAAACCACACACTGATGACCAAGGATAACATGAATGAGATTAATGATGGATGTGTGTGTGTGTGTGTATGTGTGTGTGTTTGTCACCTCCAGGTAGTCAAACTGACAGTTGCTGTGGCTCTCCACATCAAAGCTGTTAAAGAAGAAGGAAATGGAGGAGTTCTGCGGGGCTCTCAGGATGATGGTACAGTCTATGTTGTTGGGGTAGATGTCCGGCCAGCCTGGACTCTTCAGGTAGCCGTATTCCTGTTCATAGGTTCTACTGCAGCCTGGAAACCACCAATAGAGTCATCTACAGACAGGTTTCCTCACCTGTTGTGTTCACTACTTTTCTTCCTAGACTATTTCTTCACACACTTGGACTGTGGTTTGAATGATGCATATACTGTATGTGTTCAGTCTCCCATACTGATGATGCGTATCAACCCAATTATTAAACAAACTATTCATGTTCCTTCAGCCACACTAGCCCCCGCTGCCACCGCTGTCCACCGCAACAGCCAGCAAACTCCATGCTCTCAACGAGCCTCATTCAGTAATAAATACTATACTGAGAAATGTTCATACACTACGAACAAGTTCAATGTACACTCAAAATCAATTGGATTCAATGCATGAGCACACCAGTCAATTTTCATCTCACCCTTGCGCATATGTTAGCGAATCAGAATCATGTCCCAGACTCATGCCCATAATCCACAGTCTGCATAAACCATGCCCACGTTCCTCCATAAAAAGACATCCGTTTGATGAATCAAACAAGATCGGCCAAGAAGTTTGAAGTTGTGAGAATGAAGAAATTTCACAATGGCAGAAATCTAAGTTATTGTTTCAGAGGTGGAGGTAAGGGAACCAACAATTTTTTGAAATGTTTTCACTGCAGTAATGATGCTAAACAAAAACGACACTAGTGCTTCTATCACACATTATCAGTGCAGTCGTCCCTGCTGTCCACACCATGGCTAGGGCGAAGAAAAAGGGACATAAAGGCAGATGCAAAGAAAAGGACGTCAGACCAGAGAAAAAAAGAAGGAGACTGGAAGAGAGTGATGTGTTTGGGCGCTCAGTTGCTGTTCCACAGAACTGTAGAGCTGCAGAAATTCATGTCTTGGCAGTCGAACTCAGCTGATAAACCGTTCATCATTCTCCCCAAACATGTTTCAAATGCACTCTCTTCTGAGGGCATGGTCTGCAAATTCTTCAGCAAGGCTAGGTCTGCCATCTTTACATTAATTTTTGGAGATAATGCATGCCTTTTATAGGTAAACAGATGCAGTAAATTTGTGGGCAATGGCAGTTTTCAGTTTTGAACTAAGAACATTTAAAGTTGCTTTACTTCACTTACATGGTCATATTTTTTTTATTGTAAATGATATGTTAAATTGAAAGTTGTAGCGCCTCTACTTGAGCAAGATAAAGTCGATTTGTTTCTCAACTTGTGAAAGGTTTACTGCTAATACTTACTGGCAATCTGAAAGGTGAAGCTCAGACCATTTCCTGTCATGAAGGAATCGGATTTGAAATTAACCAGAACTGTTCTGCCATAGCTGTAGAAGTCTGGTGGATGGTCATCTTCTGCACAAAACCTAAGTGACTGTCCATAGTCTCCCTAGAAATACAAGAACAGAATGTTAAAATAACAACAAAATATTATTGTAATCTATACCTTTAGATAGTTATCTTGGGTGTTTTCCTGATTCCATTTGATTGACACTGACAAGATGACTGCTTTTATGTCAAAATTGATTTTCTCATTTCAGAATATTAATGTTGGGCGGCACAGTCGTGCATTGGGTAGCGCTGTTGCCTTGCAGCAACATTGTTTTAGGTTGGATTCCTTTCTGTGAGGAGTTTGTATGTTCTCCCTGTGTCTGCTTGGGTTCTCTCTGGGTTCTCCCGCTTCCTCCCACTTCCAATGGTGAATTGATCATTCCAAACTGACCATAGGTGTGTATGTGCATGAGTGGCTGTTTGTCTTTCGTGTGGCCCCGCCGGCTGGGATATGCTCCAGCAACTCCTGCGACCCACATAGTGAAAAAATGGCAGGATTGTCAAACGGACAAAATGGGTTAAAAATCTGATTGGAGAAAAACTATAATTTCATTTTTTACATATAGTTGACAGACGGGAATGAGCTTTGTAAAATGTTCATCACATTGACAGAAATACCACTGTACACAGACTATGAAAAATGTAGGAACTAGTACAGTATGTAGAGATAGCCATTTTATTACATTTTAATTGTAGATGTTGAATAGTCATCAGATTTTTTATTTTATTTTGTGTTTTATGTGTTTAATTCCCACAGTTTTGAAACAGAATATGCCCAACTAATAATTTTTTTGCCCACTGACAGAACTAATTATTACATTCGACCTATCATTTGTCTAGTTTTGCTTAATATGATAACAGAACCATGGTGATGGGCTTTGGTTTGTGTTTAATATCAGGTGACAGGAAGCATAGATGTTCAGGTAAGTGTGCTAAGAGAGTGGGACTGAGTTACTGATAGGTGCTTTATGACAGATTATTTTCTCCTTTCTTTCTGCAGAGAAATGTGGGACCATAGGCAGTTTTGATAAATACAGCGTTTGGTTTAAGTTTGGTGAGGGTGTTTAAATATATTAGTTACTAGCGGGAACCCGACCAAATTCCACGATAAAACAATAATATCAGACTTTGTTTTCTTTTTTTTATTGCTGTCACAAGAAAACAAACCGCTGTGTCCAAAAAAGTCGTAACGGCTCCATGTGTGTGGGGGACGGACGAACGTGAAGATGAAGGCCGCTTCGGCGTTACGGTCCGGCCATCCGGGCAGACACCAGCTTCCTGAGTTCTGTCCTCGTGAATAAAGCATCAGGGTTCCCCACATGAAAATGTGGGGTCCGTCACAATCAAAGAATGTAAACCGCTATGTTTGACGAAGCCAAAACGGCTCCGTAAGTGAGAGACATGGACAAATGTGAAGAGCGGAGCTAACTCGGCTAGCGGCCCGAACTTCCGGTGTCATGCCGGAAGCGTGACACTGTTCTCAAAAGCCACCAAACTTTTACTCAGTGGGAGAACCCACTGAGTAAAAGTTAAAGTAAAGTTATGCATTACAAACATTTTTCATCGAAACTCACTGTCGGCCAGTCCTTCATCTCCAGGTGGTTGGTAGAGCAGCTCTGGCTGGGAAGGAGGGTAAAGTTCTGGACTGACACTTGAATGGTTTCCTGGGCCGGAGAATCCAGGATCCAGCGGCAGGAAGTGTGGGGCGGATAGGCGTTAGGGAAGAAGGGTGATGTCAGTGTCTGAATGGAGGTGGTGGCATTCAAAGTCCCGCCACAAACAACTGATTGAAGGCAGAAATGGGAAAAACACAAGATAATTGACGAAATTCAAGATTTGCAGATGATTATGATGATAATGATGATGATGATGACAAGATGAAAATATGTTAGAAAAATTCTAAAACACATGATGTGACACCAAAGCTAATTAAACAAACATTAAGAAAGTCCCATGGAACAATTTACAAGACTTTGTAGACAGTTGACCAACAGGTAGAAAGCAGGGAGAGAGAGGGGGGAGAGAGATGGAGGAAGGGAGAAAGAGGGGGGAAAGAAAGAGCAGAGAGAGAGGGAGATAAATATTGAGCAGGACGGGGAAAAGGAAGCTGACAGAAGTGGAGAAACATAAAGATAAAAAGGAGATGGATGGACAAAGAAAGACATGCGTGACAACAGGAATAACAACAGTAATGATAATAAATATCCTTCAACATGTTAGCTGCTCTGTGTCCTCCAAACTCCACAGTCCTGACAGAGTTCTTCATCAGCACCTCTTTTCCTCCAAGACTGTGCTCCCACCGTTTCATTTTATGACAAATATCATTGTAAAATGTATAGATAGATAGATACTTTATTAATTCTGGAGGAAATTTTGTGTGTGTGTTTGTGTGTGTATATACAAAACACCATTGCAACAGCTTCTGTAACAGCAATATCAACAACAAACATGTTTCATCTAAAACCAGTACAATATCCCCCCTCCCCATCAAGACGTAGCTTGTTCATTTGGTGAAAAAAAAAATGCCATGAAATAATATCATTTGAAACTTGGTGCTATATACAGTAAATAAAGGCTGATAAAAGTTTTAGTAAATTTGATAGAATAATCAGGACAAAACAATTCACTGGTTAGGAATTACAAAGACAAAGAGACAAAGAGCTCTTTGTTAGGAATTAGTTAATAACCCAGGGGTAATAACTAGGTTTTAGCACCTTTCACTGACAAAACAGTAACATTTACAAACAAGCATATTTTATCTTTCAAGGCTTTTTGCTCTTCCATTAAAACATTCCCAAAGAGCTTTAACAGTATGCAAAAGAAAACACTGGAGCATCAATCAGACCAGGGAACTATCTATTTTGAGAGTTTTGCTAAGGATGCAGTTTAGTGATTCTCAGGTACAGGCATTATTACATGTAGAGAACAAAACGTAACTTACGTGGTATAGCTCTGTACGTAGCATTGAAGCCTCGTCTCTGCACTGAGCTGTCAGTGACAAAGTGAACCGTAAGCATGTTTCCACTGGACACAAAATAAGACGGGATGGAGTTTCCACAGAATTTCCCAACTAGAGGGAAATGAATGTTGTCCCCGTCAAACACCTGACAGAGACACAGAACAGTAAACACAGTTTAAGGTAATGAATTAAATTATAAATCAATTTTGCCAAAACATTACTTTTCAGTGCATCACACTCCTATGATTGGAAGTAGAGACGACACTATTGTTGTGTGCACAAAATAACCAGTGCATGATACAGTTATGTGACTGCTGATGCAAAGTTAACATTGGTTGAGATGTTGTTATGACAACCTCAAATAAAGGTTTACAGGTAGTCCTCAAGATACGAACATCCGACTTACGAACATTCATCTTCATTGTATTTCTTTCCTACCCAACCGGTCAGGGCGAATGACCGCCCTCCAGAGCCTGGGCCCTGCCTGGAATTTCTTCCTCAGTGAGGGAGTTTTCCCCCACCACCACAAACATGTGCCACCATATCGAACTGCAAGTAGTCCTCAAATTATGAACATTTGACTTACGAACATTTGGTGATACGAAAATAATGTGCACCGCTATATTCGATTATTGTCATGAAGTTCCCTTTTATGCCACTACCCCCACGGGGACAGCAACGCTGCTTCCATGCATCTCCAACACTTGTCTCCCCCTCTTGTTGTTGTCTCTGTGAGCATCTTGGTGTCAGGCTTCATATCTTGGATACTTTCTCTGTGCTTTCTGTGTGCTTTGTCTGTGTTTTGTGTACTTACTGTGCTGAGTGTGACGGAGAAATTAATTTCCCTGACGGAACCTCCTTAAGGGATAAATAAAGTTATACTCTACTCTCTACTTTACTGTTTATCATGGATGATAAAGTAAAGACTAGTGAATATAGTGGTAGTGGAGACCAGCTCTCTAATGACAACTCTGACTCTGACCGACAATAAGTCCCCCCACATCCTCCTCTTCCTTCACCCTAAAGGTAAGCTACATGCTACATGCTAAAGTACCATAGAGTGGTTATACTCCAAAGAGTGGGAAGAGACTCTAAGTGGGAATCCAATCTCTGAATCACAGAAAAACATTAGTGATAAAAATAAGTACCCTGATATTTAGCTCTGCTGTCAGTCACAACCCAATTTCACTACACAACTGCTGTGATAAAGTTGACTTGACGACTTTAATGTTATTGCTGGATACACTTGAAAACTGGTAGGGAATACCTTGAATTGTCTTATTTTTCTCCTCCTCAAGGATTAAATTATTAGGAGCAAAAGTTTACTGAAAACGTATCTACCGTAAACTTAAAGCAATCACGTGATTTACTAGTGACACTTAACAGTAGTAGAACAATATGGATGCATTTTAATATGATTACCCACTTTTATTCTTATTTATTGTACAGGAACATGTTCTTGTAATGGTTGTCTAGTGTTATTAATATTCCAGTATTTGTGGTGGACAGATGTTATGATGTCAACTTGATTATGAGTTTTCCTTGTGTTTTTTTTTAAAACGACATTTAATCGAGAACGACTTGTACCTGCACTTGATGTTAATGTTTATGTTTTCAAGTTGTCCTTATGTAGGAGGTAAATGATGTGGAACAAATTGTTTTGGGGTTAGGTTTCTGCTTGAAAGCATTAAATGACTTAATATGTTGAAATGGTAGAAAAAACAACTACCACAGCATTCCATATAAATAACAAACTAACAGTTAGACATCATGATAATACTGTGATGGTGGGGCTGCTTGGCTGCCTGACGTGCAATAATTGCTGGAAACTTGATTTCTGCTTGTTCCCAGACAGAAAATAGGTCATGAGTTTGGGACTTCATTACACTTGGGTTACGCAGCAGAACAATAATCTGATACAAAACAGCAAGTATACCTCTGAATGGCAAAAAACATCTACAAAAAAACCCCCCTAATCAGGAAATTCTCCCCCAAATGTTACTGAACTAGAACAGTACATGGGCCTTGAAGCGGCCACCCTCCAGGCCCCAGTCCAGGGCCTAGTGGACTGAGCTGCTGCTCAGATGGTCAGATGGAGACTGCGTGGAATGTTTCGCAATTGTAGCTTTAGGATCGGCCATAACTTTTTAGTAACATCCCTCCCCCCTAAAAAATAAAAACAAAACAAAAAACCCATGTGGGCTTGTTTATTACTTCTATCACTATATTTTTGTTTTTTAACGAATAGATGCACAGTTCTCTGCTCTGGTTTATTTTCAGTGCAAATTGTCACTACGCAGATCACAGTGACCTAATAACCCTAATGGTTACTACTATTACCCTCATGGTAATAGTAATAACCACTACGGTTATTATGTGGGGTGTGAAAACAGCAGATATTTGAGGTCAAAACAATACATAAATGCCATCTAACATTTTTTGCCTTCAGTTCACGTCCGTGTGAATGTGGGTGTTTTGATCGGTTCAAGACGTCCACATTCTACCCATTGCATTTTTACTTGCTTTATTCACCCTCACTTTACTGTTCACACAGTGGACAGGAATGAGTGAAATTGATTTGTCTTTTTGTGTCACATATAGATAAAACAGAGAACAAAGCCCATACATTTGCCGCTGATTTTTATTATGGGTTACTTACTTTGACGTAGTCAAATCTACAAGTATAGGAGCTCTCAAGCTCAAACGAGGTGAAGGTCAGGTTGATGGCTTTATTAACAGGCATCTCAATGGTCCAGAGGCAGTCCATTCTGGGCTCATAGAGTCCATCCTGGTTTGAATCTGGAGATCCCAGCATCCCCATGGGCATAGAAAGGTAGCCACCACATCCCTGTGCTGGACCTGCAGGGAAGTTGATAACTGACTACATCTCTAAACGCATTATCATATGAATTAAAAATAGTATTTATACGACAAAGAGCTGGTGATATTATATATGTTCACTGTCGCTACTGAAAAGCTAACTGGTTAGTCAGTATTGTAAGCATTTACAAAGCATTAAACAATAAATATGTCCTTGCAGAGAGAAAAAATAAATATTGAGAAGATACTAAATATAATCAAAATTTTACAATAAAAACTGCTTTTATTTGCTGAAAACACTTCATCAGGCTGATTTAGCACTGCTGTACTGTGGTGGTAGGAATGTCAGTTTATCATCTCCCATAGTGGCTGACAGGCGACCCACTTGTGGAAGCACCATAACCAGGTACCAGTGACATTAGCTTTGTGGAATAATTAGTTTATCCCTTATCCTTTTAAATCATATGTAAACAATTGTTTCAATTATTTTAAACAAAAAATAATTTTGATTTTCGTAACAGTTTTTCCTAAAATATGTAGTTCACTTTTCTGTTCAAATAAAAAAAGTGTTTGATGCTAGCTAATACTGTTGACAGAAACATCATCTCACTAGCAGGTCTTGCTGAAAATAGAATCCATTATTGACAGCAACCAGAAGTTAAAATAATAACAAATCTGCCTTTAGCATTATTCTGTCATTCCACTGGTTCTCTCCTGAGTGTCAGGGGTGTGACCCCACCTCCTGCCTGCAATCCATGGAGTGGAAGGAATAATGGCCCCATCAGTGGGCAAGTGGAATGCATATAACCTGCCCTCTATCTCCAACCATCCACCCATCCATTGCAGGGCCCTATGTGTGTCTGTTTAAATAGGCGACACTGTTTTTTGTTGTAGGAGTCGTTGTATCGTGGGTTGTATCATCATTCTCCAGATTTCATTCTCATCATCCACCACCAGTGCCCCGCCACATACAACTGAAGGCCTTTTGGTTTTCCCTGCTCTGGATCGTCACAACGTCACAGAAAACTCTCTATGGTACTGTTCAACATTGACAATGTATTTAAATACTTGACCATTAAGCCAGATGAGATCAGATGGTAATCAGATCCCCCAAGTAGGACATGAGAGCAGGGCCCTTGGCCTATATGGTAAATATTGCATGATCTTTAGAAACCAAAATCAAGAACCTACCAAGGGTTTGACTATAAGTAGCCCTCCAGCCAATTCCATTCACCGAAGCATCTGTCCTGAAGATGATGAAGAGTTGATTGGTGGAGGAGCGCAGATTGGGTGGGAGTACTGTACCACAGAACTTCCCCAGCAGTGGTGCCGAAATGTCACCACCATCGTACACAGCCACATAGTCATAGCGACAAGAAGAAGATGCCTCCAAGTGGAAGGTGTTAAACCTGTGGAGTGGATGAAGTGTTAATGTTACGCTTGTTAAGGCTCTGCTCCATCAACGTCCACCTTCAAAGATTAATAAAGACACAACACAGATTCACACATGTTAAAACTTTCACTTAGTTAAAAACATATCTGCTGTACTGTCTTATTCAGTTATGTTCAGCCATATTTATGACATCTGTAAAACTGAGTCCTTCTTACTTGAGATCCACCACTCTGTCTGCATGGACCAGGATCCGGTAGCTACAGTTGATGTTGTGATGATATTCAGTGAAGGACAGAGCTGGGCTGCTCACTGTACCCATAGTGCTGTTGAAAAATCCACCACATGCTGCGCACGCATACCCACACACACACACACACACACACACACACACACACACACATACACCAAAGTTACATAAAAATACAGTATATCAACATCTATCTATGCTAAAGAAAAGGACTCCTTCAATCACACAGAGAAACAAAGTATGAGTATGAGTATGAGTATGAGTATGAGTGGTCCAACTCATACTGTGACCCTGAAATGTTTGTCCTCTGCTTACCTGTATGCCCTCCTCATGTCCTAACCCCTGAAAAGTCAGTGATTGTGGATCAGGGCATCAGTGAGGTCCCGGACAGGATGTGGCTGTCCTGATGAAACTGGATGCAGAAGTATAATAGGTGCTCCAAGAGCCAGGAACACCTCTCGAGGCAGGCACCCCGGAGGCATCCACACCAGATGCCCAAACCACCTCAGCTGACTCCTTTCGACTCCAAGGACCAGCGGCTGTACTCTGAGCCTCTCACGAATAGCAGCGTTTCTCACCCTATCTCTAAGGGAGACACCAGCTATCTGCCTGAGAAAGCCCATTTCAGCCGCTTGTATGCACAATCTTGTTCTCTCGGTCAGCACCCATCGCTCACAACCATAGGTGAGGGGAGGAACAAAGATTGAAAGGTAGCTTTGCCTCTCGGCTTAAGTCCCTCTTTGTTGCAACAGTGCGGTAAAGCAACTGCAATACTGCTCCTGCTGCCCCAATTCTCCGTCCAATCTCAAGTATCTTGGGGTACTGTTCCTTCACTCGTGAACAGTACCCCAAGATACTTAAACTACTTCACTTGTGGAAGGACCTCATTCCCCACTCGGAGAAGGCAATCCACCGGCTTCCTGCTAAGGATCATGGCCTCAGATTTGGAGGTGCTGATTGTCATCCCCACTGCTTCACACTCGGCTGCAAACCAGACCATTGAGTGCTGCAGGTCACAGGCCGATGACGCAAACAGGACCACAAACACAACTCTCACTTTGGGCGTACGGGGATTGGATGGCCCTAAGAAGGGGCCCCCTCACCCCATAGTCCCGCCGTACTTCACACAGTAAGTCCCTGGGGACACGATACGCTGTCTCCAAGTCCACAAAACACATGTAGACTTGGCTGGGCATACTCCCAAGCCCCCTCTAGGATCCCTGTGAGAGTAAAAAGCTGGTCCGTTGTTCCACGACCAGGACGGAACCCACATTGTTCCTCCTAAATCTGAGGTTGGACAATCGGCCGGACCCTCCTGTCCAGCACCTTGGAGTAAACTTCCCCAGGGCGGCTAAGGAGTGTGATGCCCCTGTAGTTGGCACACACCCTATGGTCCCCCTTTTTAAAAAGAGGAACGACCACACCAGTCTGCCACTCTTTCAGCACTGTCGTAGACTTCAACACAATGTTAAGAGGCATATATTTTTATTCATGGCACTTTTAATACAGTAGCCACTCCTTACTCACGGTTAATGCATTCCAGGAACGACGCCAATAACAAATTCCATGATATAGTGACAATCTATTTATCTTACTATTAACAGTAATTTAAACATTTATGAACTATCCCGATACTGATATTAAACCACCTTCCATCTGTTTTACCTTTTCCCACACTTTTATCGACCATTTAAAGCACTTTTGTGTCTCACAAAATCGCGCTGCGTTCCAAAACTCACGGAACGCAGCGCTCTTCCGGATGCCGTCAGCCAATGGAATGCACATACGGTATCACGTGACTACCTATTAAAAATCTGCGATGAGGTGAAGTTGCGTGTGTTGATGCGCAAATGCACGAGGGAGTACTGTATTATAAGCTATAGTCATTGTACTTGTTTTTAATTTAAAAAGAAACATAGAATATGCTTTGATTTTGATAAAACTGTACAAGTCAGTGAATTTATTTCAGTTCATCTGACTGACGCATTCCTCCTTTAAGTTTGTTCACTACAACTGCTGAGGGTCTTTTGTGGCTCCTTAGAATATTTGGTCCTCCTCCTGTTTACTTACAAAAGGTTCTGTATTCTGCCATGAAGCCGCGGTCTGTGATCACAGAGTCTGAGTAGAAGTGGAGTAACATGGGGCCGAAGGTGGAGACGTGTCCTGGGATGGTGTTACCACACAGAGTGGCAACAGGAGCCCCGCCGGTGGCCAAGCTGTAGATCCTCACACCGTCATACAGACAGCTGGAGTGTGCTACACAGACGGAGAAGGAGCTGTTGATGAGCACGCACACACACACACACACACACACACACACACACACACACACACACACACACGCACACGCACACGCACGCGCGCGCGCACACACACACACACACACAGTCTTACCTTCTAACTGAAAGGTCTGAAAGGTGAGCATGACTACGGACTGCTCTCCAGCGTCTATGATGTAGTTGCAGTTGGAGTTGTCGGGGTAGTTTGCTGGGTAATTTGGAGAAACCACATGACCGCTGGGATCTGTGAAGTTTGCTCCACACCCTGATGAACAGACGACATCAGATCATGTTGGTATGTTGTTTCCATTGCCACACTGCTGCCACTTGAATATAAAGTGAACCAAGTGGCATTGACACCACCAGCCAACACCATGTAAGATATTCACTCCTCATCAACTTATTTAACTAGCTCCATTCGTGATGATGTCATGGGGGCTGACAAATTTGATGCCTCAATTAAAGTGTTACCCCATCCAAGAACAAGAATAGTATCGTCTGTTGTCATGTCAACATTAGCTGCAGTTGCTCTTGGGAACTTTCAGGCAATCAAACATTAACACATGGTACAAAAAAATGTTGACCAGACCAGCTTTGCTTTTCAGATATCAGACATTAAAGTTTTCTCTTTTCATCTGCACTTTAAGTTACTCCCTTACCCAGATGTACATTTGTATATCTGGGTAAGGGATGTACAGATGTACATTTGATGATGTATTGGCTCTCACCGTTTGACCCCAATCAACAACAATTTTCTTTCCCTAAGGGATATTAGGACACACATTATCTACCATCTGATGAAAGTTGAAGAAACACACACACCAAACGAAGTCAATAAAAACACACAGATCAGTAAATATTCATTGCTAGTGAAGGCTAGATGTTGGTTCGGTAATCATTTCAGACTATCACAGCCACGACACACAGCCTACCACAGAAAGATCGAAAGACACAGACTGAACACACGAAGGAGGAAAGTTCACAGGACACACATTCAAACAAATCAGAATCTCAAATTTCGGACAGTGGGAAATTAAACGCATGATACAAGAAATTTAATATCAAACTTAAGACAGAAACAACAACAACAAAACCCAAACCATGAATTTTATTTAACGTGACATGAATCTATCTTGGCTGCTTGGCTCTTACTGATGCTGAAAGAAGCTGAGAATCCTCTCCCAGGCACTGCACTGCTTTGAAAGCGACTTGTGATGATGTTATATGGAGCAATGATGGGCCCCGGGGCCACTGTGCCACAACCTGTTGACAGCAGAGCTTCAGCATTTTGGGTCTGACCCGACCAGACCTGGATAAAGATACACATACAATCAGAAATTGATGCTGAATGGAACATATTTCAAAGATGCATGAATTACTCTTAGAATGCAGTTGAAGCTGCTGGCAGTGTTGGACAGGTCCTGTCTTTTCCAACAGGAAAGGACAGGACCTGTCCAACAGGACAGGACGGGACAAGACATGCCCAATGAGACCTGTCTAACAGAACAGGCTGTGCCTCCTATTACTATTACCTTATCTTTGGTCAGAGCCAAATTGGATAAAAATTCAGAAAATTCTACCAGAAAAGAACAATATGGTCTAGGAGGGTGATGTCAAATTAAAAATTCAATAGAATCAATTAATTTATTTGTGGAAGGAAACAAACTCATGCTAAGAGTCTCCAAAGTAATGTAGCTGGACCCAGGTTTTGAGATAATTACTAAATTAGAGTTACAAATAGCTGCCACGCAGTGAAGTGTGTTGAGGTTCATGGCTGGTGAGGCACTGACTTCTTCATCATCAGATTTACAAACATATGAACCTATAGTGTAGCTTATTTACCATTTAATTAGCAACAGTGAGTGGGTTGTGTTTAAAGTCTCATAGCAGAATTATTTACATATACAAACTAACACACGAAGACGCAAATTTGATTTTAAAAAAACATTGCTATGTTGTTTATTTTTGTTTATATGTTATTTCTACCTATAAATGAAGTCCATGTGTCGCTCCTTCTGAACAAAAGCATCGAAAAAATCTTGAGTTGAGATATGTAATCCTCCATTTTTATAGTAAGGCAAAGTGAGCGGAAAAAACAAATGAATGGCTGCATTTGACTTGCTGACTAGAGTTTGTAGGTTGCTGTTAATTATTCTGCGGCCGAGGAGTCCCAAGAAGAATCCCTGGGATCAACAGCGCCCCCTACCATGAGGCAGGAGAACTGTGTGCCTCAGTGCCTCTTCCCGGCGGTTTTAGGACCTCTCAACTCAAGAAAGACGTTACACACACACAGTTGTTGACAAAAAAACTGTACATTATACACATTAGTTAAATTATACAAATTCAGTTAATACAAAAAACGTTATTGAACATTTTAAGAGCGACATGTAAAGAGATGGCAATATAGTCTCACTGTTCAGCTACCAGCACAGCTAGTCGAGTCATTGTGCAATCCATGGTGAGGCTTGGCTGGCTACTGCCTCACCACAGGTCTTTTCTTAGTATTTCAGCGGTAAATGTGAAAGTTCAGCAATTTTGAGTAAAAATAATCTAAAATTGGTGACGTTAAATGGAAATTAACTTTATAATACACATCACTGGATAAATATAACCATTAAATTTATTTCTTTCATTTTCCATTTTTTGTCTTTCATGATGGCAGGTAAAGCCATCCCCTGACCGCACGTCATTGCTGCCACGTCACCTCCCCATGGCTGCCACGCCACAGAGGGGTGGCATCACACACTATGTGAGTGTTGATATGGCTGAGAGGAGAGGCTTCATTAAGACTAACATACTCATCCTTATGTAGCCAGGTTCCTGTTAGTCCGAAAATATCAATGCTGTTTAATAATTAAGGTACTGTAGTTAATAGAGATAATTTTTCTAGGTTTAGATGGTATTTCATTTACGTAGGTTCGAGGGATAAACACAGTCTCAATGGGGTGTGCATTAGTTAAATTAGAGTTAGCCATGGCGGTAAGGGAAACTCAGAGAAGCGTGTAAGACTGCAACTCTGTGACCTGATCTCCACTCTGGCATTTCAGGATTTAGGAGATAAACATTTAGCTATATTTTTAGAAAAGAGGGCTGCACGAACTCTACGTTAGCCTGAAGGACCTCAGCCTTTCTCAGGCATGCATCATTTACATCGCCATGGATAACAATCCATTTAAATAAATCCATTTATCCTTAGCCATTAGCTTTAACTGTCCTTTGATATCGCTGCTCTGGTCATGGGGATGCAGCTAACTGTGGCCACTTGGTGACGTGCAGTCAGGGGAGGCAGTTGAGACAGGAAATATAAAATTAAAAAAAAAAGTCTTATATTTATTCTGTGTTAAATTTCTTTTTCGTTTAACTTAACAATTTTTGGAAGTGTTTTTCAAAATTGCTGATTTTTCACATTGGATTATGGAAATTGTCAAATGAAGGCCAGGTTTGATTATTTTGGTGAGCTGGCTTTCCTTGGTTTGGTGGATTGCACAAAACTCAGTGACTGTCACAACATTTTGATGATGCAAACCTGCAGAGCCTGTCAAAATATACCAGACCATTTAACTTTGTCAAACTAAAGGCGGATCTGTTTGTACTGTATAGTTCATAAAAGGTGAGGGAAGAATGTAAATCCCCTTGACAGCTTCTCAGATTTCTCGGCCAGAAAGATCTTATTGAAACTGTTCCTGAGGTGACAAAGTTACTCGAGCTCACTGTGCCAGCGACTACAGGTCATTCTCCACACTGAAAAGATTGTAAAAATACAGTCGGAACTAATCAGGGACTACTTCTTTTATTGCAGTGATCTCCATTGAGACAGAGTTACTTTTAAAACTGAAAGATAAGGAGGACTTTCACAAACAAGTTATCAATGCTTTTATTCAAGAAGAATGGCGCATGGACTTCATTTTTAAGTAAAGGTAAGATAAAAAGTCTTGTTTTTCTATGCTACAGTTTCTATATGTAAAGAATGCCGATATAAATTTTTAAACATGTTAAACATTACCCATAAAATGTTGAATAAGCTGCTCTGTAGGGTTCATTTATTCGTAAATCTGACAGTGATGATATCAGTGCCTCACCAAAGATGAACCTCATCACACGACACTACTATAGAGGACCCAATGACCAGCGTGTCTTTTTCAGTCGGCGTGCTACTGAGGGGGGCAAACAAGCCATGCTCCCTGTTTTGCTAAGCTAGGATGCTCCACTTTGGCAAAACCAGCCTGGGGGCTAATAGCTGTCATATTGGACGGGTCCTGTCCTGTCATTTTGGATTGGTCCTGCTCTTGCACAGGTCCTGTAGCAGCAGTGGGGTTATTCGCGAACATAGGGAATAACGACTGCTCTAGACATTGCAGAGGAGTTGTGTGACACCATAATTATGACCATCATATCATTAGATGATGCTTAAAGCACCATGATGGTGGGTTTGATTCCACCTGGGTCTTTTCTGTTTGAATGTTTGTTAGTATGTCCTGCTGTCGTCTGCATGGGTTCTTTCCAGGTTCTCTGGTTTCATCCCACCTCCAAAAACCTGTAATTTAGGTGAACATAGTTGAACATAGGTATGTGTATGTGTGAATGGTTTTCTGTCTTTTGTTTTTGTGCTATACAACAGTCGCATTCTTATACACGTCTGCAATCCTAGAACGGTCACCCACTGTACTGTCACCTACTGTACTGTCACCTACTGTACTGTAACCCACCGTACACGCTATAGACTGTGTCGGTCCCTCAACACTTTAAAGTTAATTCATGTAAAATTAATTCATTTCAAGTCTAGAGAAAAGCAACTGGACACCAAAACTTAATAAAAATCAAAACCAAGACTCCAACAGCTCCAGAGTACAAGAAAATAAAATGTGGTCTCCTGAATATTAGACCCCTGTCTTCAAAAGCTGTTTTAATCAATTACATTATATCTGATTATCATATAGATTTATTCTGTTTAACAGAAACCTGGCTAATGACGAAGAGTATTTTTCCCTAAACAAAGCTACTCCACCTAAATTATCAGATCCCATGAGTCTCAGGCAGAGGAGGAGTTGCATCTCTTTTTCATGCCTCGCTACAACTGAGCCCAAAACTGAAAATGATCTTAAATTCATTTGAAAGTCTGAGTCTGAGCCTATCAAACCCAATCCATAACTACTCCAGCCTCTATTGTTTGTCATAATTAATCGTCCTTGTGGTCCATACAGTGACTTTCTATCTGAATTTGCTGACTTCTTCACATCTTAAATATTCTTACATATAAACCTCTTCACTGTAAGGCTCCATCTTACATTGAAGATCTCATTGAGCTGTATCACCCTCCCAGGGCCCTTCAATCCAAGGATTCAGGATTTCTGGTAACCCGTCGGGTCTTTAAGAGTAGAACAGGAGGCAGAAGCTTCAGCTATCAGACCCTTTACTCTGGACTGATCTCCCAGCCTCGGTCCGGGGGGCAGACACTCTTAGCTTATTTAAGAGTAGACTAAAAACCCTCCTCTTTCATAGAGCCTACAATTAGAAATGACACACACTCCACTAGATATGCTGCTACAGGCCTAGGCTGCTGAGGGTATTTTTTGTCCATCTCTCCTGTTAAAGGGAAATACTCTGGCGCTTCTATCACTTATCTTTCTTTATCTTTCTCTGCTTTTATAATTTACTGCTAATGTTAAATTGCACTTTTTGTTTGCAAGATACTTCTGCTATCTTTGTGCTTCTGTTCAACAGGTGGGGAACACGCATGGAAGACAGGCGATCCAAAGGCCTGGAAATCCCGCCCCCACTTCAGCAATAAAAGCTCATTATGGACATGAAAATTCAATCTTGCCTATCTGCCACTCTCTTTCTCTCTCTGTCTCTCTCTTTTCCTTGCCCTGTCTCTCTCCCCATTGTATTTCTTTTTCCCAACCAACAGGTCAAGGCGGATGACTACCCTCCAGAAGCTGGGTCCTACCCGGAGTTTCTTTCTCAATGAGGGAGTTTCTCCCTGCCACCATCACTTATGCTTGCTCTGGAGGGCATTGTTGGCTTTCTATCTGTCAAGCGCTTTGAAATATCTGCAGATGTGATTAAGCGCTATATAAATAAAAATTGATTGATTGATTGATTGATTGACATAAAACAGGCTTCCAGAAAGGCCTTTTTCCATCTCTGAAACATTGCTAAAATCAGACATGTTTTAAAACGGAATGATGTGGAAAAATGAATTCATGCATTCATCACTTCCAGACTAGATTACTGTAACTCTCTTTTTTCAGGTTGCCCCAAGAAGTCACTCTC
This sequence comes from Antennarius maculatus, assembly GCA_013358685.1. Lineage (NCBI taxonomy): Eukaryota > Metazoa > Chordata > Actinopteri > Lophiiformes > Antennariidae > Antennarius > Antennarius maculatus. Next base: position 15,336,489 of record CM023624.1, read on the forward strand.
TTTCTCAGACTGTGTTCTGACCAGGACCAGTATCAGAGACCATATATTTCCTGTGTTGGCTTCTCTGCACTGGCTCCCTGTGAAAGCTAGGATAGATTTTCAAATACTCCTCTTCACTTACAAAGCCCTTCATGGCCAGGCACCGATCTATCTGAAGGAACTTTTAGGTCCACATAATCCATCTAGAGCATTACGCTCTCAACATACAGGCCTACTGTATGTACCTAATTATAGGCTCCTAATTAATTTCCCCGACGGAACCTCCTGAGGGATCAATCAATCAACTCAATCAACTTATTTATATAGCGCTTAATCACATCTGAAGACATTTCAAAGCGCTTTACAGATAGAAAGTCAACAATGCCCTCCAGAGCAAGCATAGGCGACGTTTGCGGGGAAAAATTCCCTCATTGGGGAAGAAACTCCGGGCAGGACCCAGGCTCTGGAGGGCAGTCATCCGCCTTGACCTGTTGGTTGGGAAAGAGAAATACACTGGGGATAGAGATAGGTCAAGTAAAAGAGACAGAGGGAGAGAGTGTTTTTGTATTGCTGATAAACGCACTGAAATATTTTCTCTAATTCTTCAAAAAAAAACCATAACAACCTCTAACCAATATCATAGTAATGATACCTTGATGTAGCTGCTCAGGCAAGTTCCACTAGGGTCAGGGATCTGGAAATCACTGTTGAAGCTCATCTCAAGGTGGTTTCCCTCATGGGCAATGATCTGCCAGGAGCACTCCACATTAGCTGGGAAGTTATTGGGATAGTTTGGAGACTTGATTGTTCCTGTATCAGCATGGATCACCCCTCCACATCCTGGGTAAACAAAGGATGTGATTGCACAATGAAATTAAAACGAATGATTGAAAACTGATTGAATGAGCTTCCTGCATATGAATGCATGGAATTTAAGTTCTCTGGAAATCGGGTGTAGAAAATAGAATATTTGTAGATGTTTGCATTTCATCCGTCCATCCATCTTCAACCGCTTATCCGGGGCCAGGTCGCTGGGACAACAGTCTCAGCAGGGATACCCATACTTCCTTCTCACCAGACAACTCTTCGAGCTCCTCCGGAGGGATCCTGTGGCGTTCCCAGGCCACCCCGGAGACATAGTCCCTCCAGCCCGTCCTAGGTCTTCCCCATGGTCTCCTGCTGGTGGGACATGCAAAGAACACCTCTGCAGGGAGGCGTCCAGGAGGCATCCGGAACAGATGCCCAAGCCACCTCAGCTGGCTTCGCTTGACGTGGAGGACCAGCGGCTCTACTCTGAGCTCCTCCCTGGTGACTGAGCTCCTCATCCTGTCTCTGAGCCAGCCACTCTACAGAGGACACTCATTTCAGCCGCTTGTATCCGGAATCTTTTCCTTTTGGTAATGACCCAAAGCTCATCGTATGGCAGTTGGGGACAGTACCTCTGGACTGGCAGAGTGGTCTTTTCATAAAGGGGGACCGAAGGGCGTATTCCAACTAGGGGGATCACACTCCTCAACCTCCCGGGGAAAGTCCATTCCAGGGTACCGGAGAGGAGGACTAGACCTATAGTCAAACAGCGGACTTAGGAGGAACAATGCATTTTTAAATTTATTTTCATCCCGGTCACAAAACACTGGACCTCTCCATTGAGTGCTCTAGGGCTTGTGGGAGTTTGTCCAACCTTTCCATATGTGCTTTGTGGATCAGAAAAAGGCATTTGATCAGGTTCCTCGTGGTATCCTATGGGGAGTGCTTTGGGACTATGAGGCTCCTTGCTGAGGGCTGTCCAGTTCCTGTATGACTGAAGCCATAGCCTGGTTTACATTGCTGGCAGCAAGTTGGACCTTTTCCAGCTGCATGTTGGACTTTGTGTGTCCCAATGATCCTAGGAGCTAAGTTGTCTGGGGCTTTGTGCCCCTGGCAGGGTCACCCGTGACAAACAGGTCCTAGGTGAGGGACCAGACAAAGGACGGCTCAGAAACCCCTAATGATGAGTACGAACAATGGAACACATTTTCCCTTGCCCGGACACGGGCCACCGGGGCCCCCCTCTGGAGCCAGGCCTGGAGATGGGGCTCGAAGGCGAGCGCCTGGTGGCCGGGCCTGCACCCATGGGGCCCAGTCGGGCGCAGCCCGAAAGGACAACGTGGGTCCCCCTTCCCATGGGCTCACCACCTGTGAGAGGGGCCATAGGGGTCGGGTGCACTGTGAGCTGGGCGGTGGCCGAAGGCGGGGACCTTGGCGATCCGATCCCCGGCTACAGAAGCTGGCTCTTGGGACGCGGAATGTCACCTCTCTGGCAGGGAAGGAGCCCGAGCTGGCGTGTGAGGTCGAGAAGTTCCGACTAGATATAGTCGGGCTCACCTCCACACACGGCTTGGGCTCTGGTACCAGTCCTCTTGAGAGGGGTTGGACTCTCTTCTACTCTGGAGTTGCTCATGGTGAGAGACGCCGAGCAGGTGTGGGTATACTTATAGCCCCCCGGCTTGGCGCCTGTACATTGGGGTTCACCCCGGTGGACGAGAGGGTAGCCTCCCTCCGCCTTCGGGTGGGGGGACGGGTCCTGACTGTTGTTTGTGCTTATGCACCAAACAGCAGTTCAGAGTACCCACCCTTTTTGGAGTCCTTGGAGGGGGTGCTGGAGAGCGCTCCCACTGGGGACTCCATCGTTCTGCTGGGGGACTTCAATGCTCATGTGGGCAATGACAGTGAGACCTGGAAGGGCGTGATTGGGAGGAACGGCCCCCCCGATCAGAACCCAAATGGTATTCAGTTATTGGACTTCTGTGCTCGTCACGGACTGTCCATAATGAACACCATGTTCAGACATAAGGGTGTCCATATGTGCACTTGGCACCAGGACACCCTAGGCCGCAGTTCGATGATCGACTTTGTGGTCGTGTCATCGGACTTGCGGCCGCATGTCTTGGACACTCGGGCGAAGAGAGGGGTGGAGCTGTCAACCGATCACCACCTGGTGGTGTGTTGGCTCCGATGGTGGGGGAAGATGCCGGTCCGACCTGGCAGACCCAAACGTATTGTGAGGGTCTGCTGGGAACGCCTGGCGGAATCCCCTGTCAGAAGGAGTTTCAACTCCCACCTTCGGCAGAACTTCACCCACGTTCCGGGGGAGGCGGGGGACATTGAGTCTGAGTGGACCATGTTCCGCGCCTCCTTTGTCGAAGCGGCCGACCGCAGCTGTGGCCGTAAGGTGGTCGGTGCCTGTCGTGGCGGCAACCCCAGAACCCGCTGGTGGACATCGGCGGTAAGGGATGCCGTCAAGCTGAAGAAGGAGTCCTATCGGGCCTTTTTGGCCTGTGGGACTCCTGAGGCAGCTGATAGGTACCGGCTGGCCAAGTGGAATGCAGCTTTGGTGGTTGCTGAGGCAAAAACTCGGGCGTGGGAGGAGTTCGGTGAGGCCGACTTCCAGACGGCTTCGAGGAGATTCTGGTCCACCATCAGACGTCTCAGGAGGGGGAAGCAGTGCAGCATCAACACTGTGTATAGTGGGGATGGGGCGCTGCTGACCTCAACTCGGGACGTTGTGACTCGGTGGGGAGAATACTTCGAAGACCTCCTCAATTCCGGCAACACGCCTTCCCATGAGGAAGCAGAGTCTGGGTTCTCTGAGGCGGGCTCTCCTATCTCTGGGGTTGAGGTCACCGAGGTAGTTAAAAAGCTCCTCAGTGGCAGGGCCCCGGGGGTGGATGAGATCCGCCCGGAGTTCCTAAAGGCTCTGGATGTTGTGGGGCTGTCCTGGTTGACACGCCTCTGCAACATTGCGTGGACGTCGGGAACAGTGCCTCTGGATTGGCAGACTGGGGTGGTGGTCCCCCTTTTTAAGAAGGGGGACCGGAGGGTGTGTTCCAACTACAGGGGGATCGCACTCCTCAGCCTCCCTGGTAAGGTCTATTCAGGGGTTCTGGAGAGGAGGGTCCGTTGGGAAGTCGAATCTCAGATTCAGGAGGAGCAATGTGGTTTTTGTCCTGGCCGTGGAACAGTGGACCAGCTCTACACCCTCCGCAGGGTCCTTGAGGGGGCATGGGAGTTCGCCCAACCAGTCTACATGTGTTTCGTGGACTTGGAGAAGGCGTTCGACCGTATTCCTCGGGGGGTTCTGTGGGGGGTGCTTCGGGAATATGGGGTACCGAACCCCTTGATAAGGGCTGTTCGGTCCCTGTACGACCGATGTCAGAGTTTGGTCCGCATTGCCGGCAGTAAGTCGGATTCGTTTCCAGTGAGGGTTGGACTCCGCCAAGGCTGCCCTTTGTCACCGATTCTGTTCATAACTTTTATGGACAGAATTTCTAGGCGCAGCCAAGGCGTTGAGGGTGTCCGGTTTGGTGGCCTCAGTATTGCGTCTCTGCTTTTTGCAGATGACGTGGTGCTGTTGGCTTCATCAAGCCGTGATCTCCAACTCTCACTGGAACGGTTCGCAGCCGAGTGTGAAGCGGTTGGGATGAGAATTAGCACCTCCAAATCTGAGACCATGGTCTTCAGTCGGAAAAGGGTGGAGTGCCCTCTCCGGGTTGGGGATGAGATCCTGCCCCAAGTGGAGGAGTTCAAGTATCTCGGGGTCTCGCTCACGAGTGAGGGTACGATGGAACGGGAGATCGACAGGCGGATCGGTGCAGCGTCTGCAGTGATGCGGACTCTGTATCGGTCCGTCGTGGTGAAGAAGGAGCTGAGTCGAAAGGCAAAGCTCTCGATTTACCGGTCGATCTACGTTCCTGCCCTCACCTATGGTCACGAGCTGTGGGTCGTGACCGAAAGAACGAGATCCAGGATACAAGCGGCCGAAATGAGTTTCCTCCGCAGGGTGTCCGGGCTCTCCCTTAGAGATAGGGTGAGAAGTTCGGTCATCCGGGAGGGACTCAGAATCGAGCCGCTGCTCCTCCGCATTGAGAGGAGCCAGATGAGGTGGCTCGGGCATCTGGTCAGGATGCCTCCTGGACGCCTCCCTGGTGAGATGTTCCGGGCACGTCCTACTGGGAGGAGGCCGCGGGGACGACCCAGGACACGCTGGAGAGACTATGTCTCCCGGCTGGCCTGGGAACGTCTTGGGATTCTCCCGGAGGAGCTGGACAAAGTGGCTAGGGAGAGGGAAGTCTGGGCTTCCCTGCTCAAGCTGCTGCCCCCGCGACCCGACCCCGGATAAGCGGTAGAGAATGGATGGATGGATGGATGGATGTTGGACTTTGGCAGGGCTGCCTTCTATTACCTGTTCTGTTCATGTTTGCATTTCATTGGAAAATTAATGGTTTTTCACAGTCATTCATTGCCATGACTGCTTCATCTGCTGCTGTGGGTCACGGGGAGCGGGAGCCTATCCTAGCTGGCTTAAGGCTTGAGGCGGGGGAAACTCCGGGCGCGACGGTAGCGCACCGAAGAGCCACACAGAGGCGCAGACAAACCCTCACACGCACACTCATTCCTACGGTCAATTTGGGACCAGCCAATTAACCAAAAGCGCATGTTTTTGCAGGTGGGAGGAAGCCAATTAACCAAAAGCGCATGTTTTTGCAGGTGGGAGGAAGCCGGAGAACCTAGGGAGAACCCATGCAGACAAGGGGAGAACATGCAAACCCCACACAGAGCGGGACGCAAAACCGGAACCAGCGACAGAGAGAGCATGTTTTTATGTTATTTATAGTTTCTTATGAGTATGAGTATAAGTGCTATATTGACATAGGTTAGGTGACGCAGATAAAGTAGTGACGACGCCCAACAGCCAACAGTTCAATATACAGTACTCATCCACTTCGTCTTACCTTTTACTGGGAACTATTAACTGCTGACCGGCGTCAGCTTCGCTCCTCAGTGTTGTTAGCTAACAATCTCTCATTGTCTGTGACGATTGTCGGGAACCACAGCTTTAATTACATCCTGTCAAACATCGGTTGTTGTCACCACTGATTTTTGTCTCATTTGCAAACACTTTTTTTTTTAAATTCTTCGCGACGTTTACCGGTGGTCTCAGTAGCATCAGCCCATGTGTTTATACAATGGAGCCACAGTCACGTTTGGCTGACTGAGAAAGCAGTTCCTTACTTAGTGCAGAGAAATCAACAATTATTAACAAGAGAGACAAACACGAAAAATAAGAGCGAAATACGTAGTAACAAAGTTACTGACAGAAAAGTTCCAGACTATGGCGATTGATCCGACGCTAGCGCACGCCAGTTCATTTGGTGCACACACATGAACACACACACATGAACACACACACAAAAAACACACATGAACGCGAGGGGGGAGGGTGGTGCTAATAGAGGGAGCTCAGAGCGGCGACGGGAGGTGATGATAGACGGAGCTCAGAGCCACACCCATTAACACGGAGCATTTCAGGGCGGAAATTATTTGATTTAAATTGATTCAATCAAAGATATTGAGGACGATGGATCAGTTTGGGGAAGTAAAATTTCAAATACAGTGTTGTTGGACATCTGGCCGCTGAATGACATGAATTAAAAAAGCATAACATGCGACCTTGAAATAGGGCACGCCGCCTTTATAATGATCAGACTCTCTAGTCATGTTCAACTGATGCGGTAGACCTGAGTGTGATTTTAGCCATTTCAGGTAGGATTAAGTGAAGTAGCATTTTTTTAAAAAATATTTCACAGAATATTTTTGCAGTTTTCTATTTTAATTTATGTGTTGCTATTGTCCTTGTTACATCTTGTTTATCCAGTGAAGAACTTCATAAGCTTTGGTTTTGGAAAATATTTTGTCGTAATAACAACCCAATATTATAATATAGGTGACATAACAGTAATGTTAGAATGGATGAAGAAAAGCACATGTTCAGTTGGGTTGTATAAACTCACCGGAAGAATCAGCTGACCAGGAGGCCATAAAGCCTCCTCTGGACACACTATGATCAGCCAAGAAAACTACAGAAACTTTGTTGGATCCTGATTGGATGATTCCTGGAGAGTTAGTCCCACAGTACTGGCCAATAATAGGGGCACCAGGGGATCCACCATTGAATATGGTGAGAGAGTCCCAACCACATTGAGAGTGGGGCTCCAGGTTGAAGTAGCTGAAAGTTAGCTGTAGTGAAACACAAGAGTGGAAAGGACAATTTGGTAAGGCACTGTGTCCCGGGATTAAAGCACTTCAGGAATCTCTTCCTGTCTACCCAAAGTAGACAACGGCACACAATGGCAGCCAACTGGAGGTCATGCCTGCAAAGCAGCCATAGATGTTAAACATGAAGGAAATTGTTTGATTTACCTAAATTATTAATATCATTAGTTTAGAATTTATCAGTTGTTCAAATGCACCTAAAAGTCAGTGTGTCTGCCACTGCCAGGAAGCCTACACATTAGGTTTAGGGAAAGTTCTTGGTCACATAATATGATTTCATTTTGATCCATCGCAGTATGGATCTTATCAGATTCCTTAGCTGATACAGTTAAGAGATTTAAAAACATAAGAATACAGGAAGTAAGAATATTATGCAAAAAATGAAGCCTAAATCATTGCGGTGAGTGTATATGGCCTCCATTAGTTGAATTTGATAGGTGCACCAAGCCCCGCTTTAGACTCACCGTAATAGTGTGGCCTACTGGAGCCTCTAGTAACCAAGCACAGTGACTAGGGCTGGGGTACATGTTAGGGTAGCTAGGACTTGAAAACACCCCTCCTCCACCTGACTGCCAGCCTCCACACTCTGAAAAGAATAAAGGAGCCACATGAAAAAATGCAAATAATTGTTTTCTATTTCAAAATGCCAACAAGACAGCAAGAATTATACATTTATACATATATATATATATATATATATATATATATATATATATATATATATATATATATATATATATATATATATATATATATATATATATATATATATATACCCACCTATGTATTTGAATAAGCTCACTTAAAAACCTCACACTGTTACGCTTTTGGCATCTACCCAGCTAACTCAGCCACTAGCCGAGTTAGCTGCATTCTTCACGTTTGTCTATGTCTCTCACTTATGGAGCCGTTTTGGCCTTGTCAAACATAGCGATTTATATTCTACCCGGATGGCCGAACTGTAACGCCGAAGCGGCCTTCGTCTTCAGGTTAGTCCGTCCCACACACGGAGCGTTACGGCTTTGTTCATGCCCAGTTCCAGTGTTGTGTAGGGAGCCAATGAACTTACACCCGTGTGTGCTTAAACGCATGTCGGGTTAAAATGAGGTGTGATCAGGCGTATTGCTGTCATATTGTTATCTTGAAAAAGCAAACAATTATTTAAGTCAAAAACCACTTATCACTGCATGTAATATAATTAATTTTTCCTTGTAAATTTTAATTTACATGCTTACATTCTACCCACGACAAACCAAAAAGATAATTTTTGTGAATTCATCTGATGTATCTGCAGACTGTGCTCGTCATGCATCACTGGATCCATTACATATCCAGAAATTTGTAGTAGACCTCCTCTTTGGTGGTAAGGTGGAGTAGTGGCTAGCACTGCTGCCTCACAGCAAGAAGGTCAGGGGTACAAACCCCATCATTTCCAACGTGGCCTTTCTGTGACGAGTTTGCATGTTCTCTCCGTGTCTCAATGGGTTTTCTCCGGTTTCCCCCCATTATCAGGAAAAACATGCATTTAAGGAATATTAGGTCATGTTGGCCCGTAGTGGCGGCGCACCCAGGGTGCAGCGGCTCTAGACCAACTTTACATCTGGCCTTTCAATCTCATTGTACCATCCCTGTATAATGACAAATAAAGCTCTTTGTCTTTGTCTTCCTCAGTTAATTAAGGTGGACTTTCCATTTTCCCAGAAGGAATGCCCAAAGGAAATGGGAATGCGAAATAAATTTTTATTGTTTTTTTTCATGCTATTCCCAAATACACCTCTGAACAATTAAGAAACTAAATACAGTGTCTGTCACCTAATGTTAAACTATTTGAATTAAAGATCATGAACTTTAGACTACAAGCTATACTGTTAAGAAAGCTATTGATTTCCTATCAAAAATTGAACGGAAAAGATAACCCATCAGTTTCTGTCTTACCAGAGAACATGTACTTGGCCTTGAAGCCCAGGTCACCTTGAGAAGAATCAGTCCGGAAATTAACCCAAAGTTCAGGGGTGAAGACAACAATGGGTAGAGGGGGAGTGGTCTGCCCACAGAATGTGGCTAACAGCTCTCCATCTGAATCACCTAAGAGATGGTGCAGAGAGATCAACAATGAGTCAGTCTGTAAATAGCATGTACCATCATTTGTTCATCTGTCCGTCCGTCTGTCCATCCATTTTCTTTTTGTATCCAGCCACTTTTCCACCTTGTGGGTAAGGGGTGTTTATTCCAGCTGGCACCAGGCTAAAGGCGAGGTACACCCCAGACAAGCTGCAAGCGCATCACTGGGCTACACAGAAGGCAAACAACCACTCACCCACACACTCACGCCTACAGTCAGTTTGGAGTGACCACTCACTAAATTGCATGTTCTTGGAGGTTAGGGTTAGCTGGAGACAGACACAGATAGACGGACACCGAGAGAAATGCAGACAGACACATAGACAAACAGACAGAGAGACACACAGACAACCAGACAGAGGGGCAGGCAGACAACAGAAACACAGACAGACACACAGGCAGACAGACACAGTAAGACAAACACACACAGACAGACACAGACAGACACACAGAGACAGAAGGGTGTGTGACCTGGACTGATGCTAGAAACTGTTCATGCATTAGACTGAGGAAACACTGAAACCCCCTCATATTTCCATGCATCAGAGTTCCATGTATGTTAATCTGACTATTAACCAACTTCATTCAATTTCACTGATAAAATCCACCATCTGAACAGGGATAGTTGTTACAGACCTGTTGCCCAAATTGTTTTTAACTAGAGGGGTTTACTTATAAACCCTGAATGATATGAAATTATAACCACTGTGGCCTCCACTTGCTGCGTGACATTCTGTGCTGTTTTGTTCGGGGCTGTTTGATTTAGGCCTTCTGGAAATGCGTAGGGTCAAACTGTGATGACGGGTGATTTTAAATCATTGCACACACCTTAAAAGTGAAAAAACAAAACAAAACAAATTAAATTGAATTAAAATACTCACATAATTTAAACATTCTAATATATTATCTAGTGTATAATCTTGAAGCAGTGGTAGTGGACTTTGTTTGCTCTCTGCCCGCGCTACTTGAATTAATTGACTTATACTCTAAATTGTTAGGTTATAAAACAAACCAGAGGGCATTGATTACATGCAACTCTGTTATGTCAATTTATGTAATATCAGGTGGCTACTTTAAGGTAGATTGATGTATATTTGCATTCATCAGATCATGGTACTAATTTGAGGCAGCGGTCCCCAACCTTTTTTGCGCCACGTACCGGTTTAATCTAAAACTATATTTTAACGGACCGGTCTTCATTTGCTCGATAATCGTTAATGATGCCAGGACACTGTAGTCTAATAATAAATCATCCGCAGTGGGTTCATGTAAAATGCAGACATCAACAGACAATAATCAAACTTTTTTTTCATACATTGATAATCAACATTCCTGTAAATTAAATAATTGTAAGAAATAATTATATTAAAAACTCAATTGAACTGATGAGTTTTATTTTGAAATGTAGCAACTTACAATCAGTGCATTCAACGTAGGAAAAATACTGACAATTTCCAATGAAAGGGTGAACAAGTCAATCAAATAATAATAATTACAATAAAGAGAATTAGTGGTTGGAAACCGCTGATCTAGGGGTGACGGGAGACAATGACACCTGAAGTGTGTTCTGGACATCCGGTCTACTCCGCAGTTCGGTTTTCTTTACGGTCACTGCAGAAAATCCCATTTCAGAAAGACAGGAGGTTGGAAATGGAAACAGGGTTTTCGACTGCTTTAAGGTGAATGTTAAGCTGCTGGACTCTTGTTCGTCCTATCATCTAATGTGACTCTTCAGCTCTGAGTGGTAGTACAATGGCAGTACATTATAACCACTGTGGCCTCCACTTGCTTGAGATGAAGTCGCGCATCAACGCTTGCGACTTCACCTCATTGCGGAATTTTGATAGGCAGTCACGTGATACTGTACGCGCATTCTATTGGCCTATGGCATCCAGAAGTGCGCTCCGTTCCGTGAGGACTTACGTGAGACACAAAAGTGCTTTAAAAAGTCTATCAGAGTGTTGGAAAAGGTAATAGATATAAGGTGGTTTAATATCAGTATGGGGAGGGTTCATAAATGTTTAAACTACCGTAAATGATAAGATAAATAGTTCGCCGCTATATCAAGGAATTCGTTAATCACTTGTGGTTCCTGGAACGCATTAACCGCGAGCAACGAGGGCACATTGTACAGATATTTGACATTCATTAAGGTTACACCTTGGAAAGTAAATTAATTGGTCATTAAACTCATTGAAGTTTTTGTTAGCCACAAAACAATGTCTGCATCTGCATTTGGGCCTTAGGGTGCCTTTAAGTTTTATGAGTAATTAAATACAGTAACACCTCATAACTCGCCGTTAACGTAGTCCAGGACCACCCGGGAAAAACAAAATTCACGATATAGCGATGAACTATTTTATTTAAGGTATTTTAAGCATTTATGAACTTGCAGGATGAACCATGAGTCTGGGAACGCAGTACACACACGGATTCTGTCAGCCAATAGCATGCGCATATGGTCTCACATGTCTACCTACTAAAAATCTGCAATGTAGTGAAGCCGTGCATCTTGAAGTGCATATAAGCAAGGGATTACTGTCATTTTAAAATTTAATGAGGAAATTTATTTTTGAACGAAAAAAGATTTTCAAATAGGGATTCTTAAACTGAGTGACATTAAGTCTGTCAGCTCGATCCTTATATCTGAAGCTCAGACTACCAAAAAGCTGAGCAGAAAACTGCCAACTTCAAAATCCCATTTTTATTTTTTTTTCCCCAGTATCATCAATCATTAGTGTAGGCAACACTCTCTGAATAGGACTCACCTAAACGGAACTGGAGGTAGTCTAAATCACAAGTCTGGTGGTTCTCAACATGCAGGTCTTGTATCACCACCACAATAGAGGAGTTGATGTGCTCTGGGTTCTGGATCAACCATTCACAGTTGAGGTTATTACTGTAGTTGGACACCAGGTATCCCGGGGAAGTGAAGTTTCCACCCACTGGGTTATTGAGCACGCCACCACACTCTATCATAAGACAACACAGAAATGTAGGTCAGAGTGAGAGAACATTTTATTACAATTTACATTTTATTGCATTATTATAATTTGAGTATTATAATCTCTCAGATCAACCATTTAACACTGCTCTAATAACACGAACAAAATGAGTTTGACCAATTACAGAGAATTTATTGCCAATCTATTGTCATGTAATTCACCTTCTCTCTAATTAACTACAAGTCTGTGAATTTGGGAGAACTGCAGATTAGTTAATACTGACTTTTTTCATTGATTTCACTGAACAGCACAATGCCATCATAATTTTTTTTTTACTTTAAGGGTGAAAGAAGAACATCCTTGTCAAATAGTACAAATAACATAATTTACTTCTAGTCCTTTAGACTTTCTAGATAGAAGCAGTTGTCTGTAATCACAAAGGTCAGTGGTTCATCCAGTCTACGTATCAATCAGTTTTTCAAAAAAAGACTATGCGCATGATTTGCACATAAAAACGCGTGAATTGTGCGCATAGTCGTTTGCGGCACATAGACGTTTGCGTCACATAACAAAATGCACCAATCACGGTACATGTTTGCATCACGTGACAAAATGCATGAATCGCGAGACATGTTTGAATCACGTGAATACATGCATCACCGCTTGTACGATGGTGACTATATGGACAGAAATACAGCGTCTGCAATCTGATTATAAGAAGCCGTTTGAACCGCTTGTCTTAGATCAAATGTAAACGATCATATCTCCGGTTTTCTGGGGTCAGTCGGCTCCAAATAAAAACCGAAAGATTGTTTCACATCTATACTGTCACGTAAACATGCGCACAGTAATCGACATGACAAATTTTATTTGTTAAGAACGGTTTAAAAACATCATGTGATCTCATGTCATCATGTGATAGGGCTATAAGGGTTAACGCAACAAAGAGATTGGGTTGGATATTCAGCACTATCTGTTTTGTGTTATCTTTGATACAATGATGTTATACTGTAGGTTGTAGTTGAGTTTCAAAGTGTCTTACCTGCAGGCTCTTCAGAGGAGTAAGAAGCTAAAAAGCCACCACTGGACATTGAGGCATCACTGCGGAATATAACAGCCATGGTGTTACCGGAGGAGCGTACCTGGGTACCAGCTGGCACGGTACCACAGAATCGCTGTAAGCGAGGGGCGTCTGCTGCCAACCCATTCAGGACCTAGAAAAACAGGTTCTGTCATGTTCACCTGGAAGTTTTGATTTGGTTTCAGGTCCAGCATTAGGTCTTTTACTTTTTATGCTTCTTTTTAACCATCAATAAAATTTTAAATAAATTAATGAATGGCAGTGGGTGGCACGGTGGCACAGTGGTGAGCACTGTTGCCTGAGAGCAAGAAGGTCTTGGGTTTGATTCCAATTGGGACTTTTCTGTGAGGCTTTTGAATGTTCTCCCCATGTCTGTGTGGGATCACATGATTTTCTCATGTCCAAAAAGATGTAATTGAGGTGGATTGGTAACTCCAAACTGAGCATAGGTGTGAATATGTGTGTGAATGGTTATCTGTCTTTCATATTACCCTGCGATGAGCTGGCATCTAATAAAGGTGTCCCTGGTTCTTGCCTATAGGCTGAAGCAGAACCCTTAACCCATAACTTCAGATAAGCAGCTGAAGACAAGATGATTGTCTCCAAGAACATGAATGAGTTGGATGACAACTTCACAGTTGTACAGGCTTATGTCCGTTGGCAGCAATTTTGACGTCCAGATTGTTTGTAGGAGTGATGTAGTGAAAGACGACAAAAAAGTAGTTCGTGTGAAAGAAGAGGATGTAGAAGACAGGGTTGAATGGAGGAAACTGATTCACTGTGGCGACCCCTGAAGTGAAAAGCCAACAGGTCAACATTGTCCGCAAAAAGCAGAAATGAAATCCTTTGGTCCCCAAACTGGACTCCCTCTGGGTCCTGGCTGCGCCTAGAAATTGTGTCCATAAAGATTATGAACAGAACCGATGATAGAGGGCAGCCCTACCGAAATCCAACATGCACCTGGAACAGGTCTTACATACTGCCGGCAATGCACACCAAGCTCTGGCTTCAGTCATACAGGGACCGGACAGGCCTCAGCAAAGGGCCCCGAAACCCATAGTCCCGAAGCACTTCCCACAAGATACCACGAGGGACACAGTCGAATGCCTTCTCCAGAGCCACAAAACACATGTGGACTGGTTGGGCAAACTCCCATGAATCCTCAAGCACTCAATGGAGAGTGTAGAGGTGGTCCAGTGTTCCGCGACCGGGACGAAAACCACATTGTTCCTCCTGAATCTGTGGTTCCACTATACTTTTAATCTTCCTCTCCAGTACCCTGGAATAGACTTTCGCCGGGAGGCTGAGGAGTGTGGTCCCCCTATAGTTGGAACACACCTTCCGGTCACCCCTTTTGAAAAGAGGGACCACCGCCCCAGTCTGCCAATCCAAAGGTACTGTCCCCGACTGCCATGCGACAGAGACATGTCAACCATGACAGTCACATCCAGAGACTTGAGGTACTCAGGGCGAATCTCATCAGCCCCTGGTGTTTTGCTATCAAGGAGTTTGGCAACCACCTCAGTGACTTCAGCTTGGGTGATGAATGAGTCCACCTCTGAGACCTCAGTCTCTGCTTCCTCTGTGTAAGACATGGTAGCGGGATTGAGGAGATCCTCAAAGTATTCTTTCCCCAGCCCAACAATATCCTCAGTCGAAGTCAGCAGCTCTCCGCCTGAATTGCCAGAATTTCTTCGAGGCTGATCGATAGTCCTCCTCCATAGCCTCCCCGAACTCCTCCCAGAACTGCCTCGTGACTACTCGAGCTGTGGTACGACTGGCCTGCCTGTACCTGTCAGCTGCGTCCGGAGTCCCACAATTCAGCAAGATTTGGTAGGACTCCTTCTTCAGCTTGATAGCATTCCTTACTTCCGGTGTTTACCACTGGGTTCGGGGGTTACCGCCATGACAGGCACCAGACACCTTGCAACCACAGCTCCGAGCAGCCCCTTTGACAATGGAGGTGGAGAACATGGTCCACTCTGAATCAATGTCCCCGGCCTCCTGCGGGATCTGAGAGAAGCTCTTTCGGAGGTAGGCGTTGAACATCTCACTGACAGAGGGTTCTGCCAGACGTTCCCAACAGACTATCAAAACACATTTGGGCCTGCAGAGTCTGTCCGGCCCCCTACTCTGCCAGCGGATCCAGCTCACCACCGGGTGGTGATCGGTTGACAGCTTTGCCCCTCGCTTTACCCCAGTGTCCAATACAAGCGGTTAGCGGTCTGATGATATGACAATGAAGTCGATCATCGACCTTTGACCTAGGGTGTCATGGTGCCATGTGCACTTATGGACATCCCTTGGGTTGACCTTGTGGTCTTCGTTATGGACAAACTCTGACTAGCACAGAAGTCCAATAACAGAACACCACTTGTGTTCAGATCAGAGAGGCCGTTTATCCCAATCACCCCTTTCAAGGTCTCACTGTCATTGCCCACGTGAGCATTGAAGTCCCCAAGGAGAACAATGGAGTCCCCAGTCGGAGCACTATTTAGTACTCCTCCCAGGGACTCCAAGAAGGCTGGGTATTCCGCACTGCTGTTTGACCCATAGGCCGAAACAACAGTGAGACAAATGTCCCCAACCAGAGGGCGCCTGTCCCCAACCCGCGACTGTCTCGTTCACCAGGGTGAACTCCAACATATAATGGCTGAGCTAGGGGGCTATAAGCAAGCCCACACCAGCCCCCCGCCTCTCACCTTGGGCAACACCAGAAAAGTGGATAGTCCAGCCCCTCTCAAGGGTTTGGTTTCCAGAGCCAAAGCTGTGGGTGGACGTGAGCCCGACTATATGTAGTCGGTACCTCTCAACCTCCCTCACAAGCTCTGGCTCCTTTCCCCCAGCGAGGTGACATTCTATGTCCCTAGAGGTATACTCTTTGTCTGGGGATTGGGTCATCGAGCCCCAAGCTGACAACTGCCACCCAATCCACACTGCATCTGTCCCCTATGGTTTCCTTGGCGGGTGGTGAGTCCACTGGAGTTTGGGCCCACTGTATGGGCAACTTAGTTGGATTCAAAATGTGCTCATCCAATGAAAATTGTGTTATGAATGTCCATCAGACATTCATAACACTTAATATTTCATCATCTATAAACTACTAAGTTCAATAATTGCCATCAAACTTAACACTGAAAATTTTTTGGCTTATTAACCACAAAAGGGACTCACTTCAACATAGTCAAATACACATGAAGGACCAGAGTCTTCCAGCCGCAGATCATTGATTGTCAGTGTGACCCGGCGGCCTGGTGACACCACCAGCTCCCAGCGACAAACACGAGCATGTGGGTACAAGTTGGGGTAATTTGGAGACGATATAGTTCCCGAGGGAGCATTTAGCTCTCCTCCACAGGCTGCAGAATGAGAGCAAAAATATGAAATCAAACGTTACAGTAAAAAAATAGTGTTAAATCAACATACCAAGATTTTATTAATAGATAATATGGGGCTTACAATAATTTTCTAAATAGTTATCTCATCAAGCAGTTATAACCATAATAGTTATGACTTTTAATTTGATGGTCTTGGGGATTGAGAGTGTCACCCACTCTGTGGAGGACGTGGAGCATGTACTACTACTACTACTACTACATATTTGTAATGTGTGTGCAAGTTCTAAATTGAGTCTAGCCTGTGATCCCTAAATATTCCTTTTTTGTTATTTTGTAATAACATTTTAAAAATGATTTTACCTTCAACACTTGCTTCAAATGACAAACTAAAGCCAGCTGCATTTCCACTGCTGTCACTGACAAACTTGATGTAGGCAAAACTGTCAGACGTGTCTACAGAAGCAGGGAGTGTACTGCCACAGTGTCGGCCCAGCAGGCGGCCTACACACACAAAACAAGAGACATCTCAGTGTTATGTAATGGATTATACAGTGGCTTTTTCTTTCCCGTCCACACAGGTGTTTTCTTTTCATAGATTCAGATTTCACGTCCATTCATCCATCTTCTCCTGCTTATCTGGAGTCGGGTGGCGGGGGTAGCAGCTTCAACAGGGAGCCCCAAACTTCCCTCTCCCTAGCCACATCCACCAGCTCTGACTGGGGGATGCCAAGGTGTTTCCAGGCCATTGTTGAGATATAATCCCTCCACCTGGTCCTGGGTTTGCCCCGAGGTCCTTCCAGCTGGATATGCCAGGAACACCTCCCCAGGGAGGTCTCCTTTCAGCTGGATGTGCCAGAATACCTCCCCAGGGAGGTGCCCTGGAGACATCTGCACCAGATGCCCAAACCACCTCACCTAACTCCTTTCCACGCAAAGGAGCAGCGGCTCTACTCTGAGCCCTTCGTGAAGAGCAGTGTTTTGTCACCCTATCTCTAAGGGAGACACCAGCTATCCGCCTGAGAATGCCCATTTCAGTCCTCAGCCCACCAAACTGTAAACCCTTCTCCCCACAACTACGCCTTGATATCCTGTCGATGAAAATCACAAACAGAATTGGTGACGAAGCACAGCCCTGGCGATGGCCAACAGTTACTTGGAACAAGTCCGACTTACTGCCGAGAACCCGAACACAACTTTCATTTTGGGTGTACAGGGATTGGATGGCCCTTAAGAGTGGCCCCCACTCCTCAATCTGAGGTTCAACAATCGGCCGGGCCCTCCTTGCCATCACCTTGGAGTAAACTTTCGCAGGGAGGCTGAGGAGTGTGATGCCCCTGTAGTTGGCACACACTCTCTGGTCCCTCTTTTTAAAAAGAGGAACCACCACCCCACTCTGCCAGTCTTTTGGTACTGTTTATAGAATACGACAAATCACTCTTTAGATATATGCATCTTGTTATCTCGTTAGCTTCATTAGACTTTTGCTGACACCAACACGCCAACTTCTGCTGATTGATTTTCATAAAAATCTGAAAGCCTAATTGTTATACAATTGATCCTACTGTCTGGTGGTGGCTCTTGAGACACCAAAGAAGTTGCTGAACCATCCATCTTGAATTCTTACCTGAGGCATTGTACTCTCTGAGCTCAACATAGTCAGCAGTACAGCCTGGAGTGTCCTGCAGGCTGAAATCTCCATAGGTGAGAGTGAGATAGTGGCCTGTGGGTCCCTCCAGGTACCACTCACAGCTGGAGCTGTCTGGATAGTTAGTTTCTGGGAAGCCAGGGCTATAGACTACACCGTTCTGACCTATGAAGGTACCTCCACATGATGCTGTGAGGAAGATGACAAGAAAAATCAGAAGCAGACCTTTTTTTGTTCTGTGCTGTGTATTTTAATCTACAATCCTTAAACAAATATTTAAGTTGTTTCAGTGCTCTATGATATTTGATATATGACATGATACTCTCTGATGATTGTACCAAGTCCAGAGTTTTCAGAAAATAATATATAACAAGGTAACACGTAAACTCAAACCATCCATGTGAATTTTGTAAGGTATTTTTGTTGTATCGATGTGGCCACAGATGGTGGAACAACAGCTTACATTAAAGCAACATATTTACAAATATTGGCCCCTCGATGAGCAATGTAGCCACAGGAAGGCACAAGCCAGTGTCTAATTGTGCCGGTCCCAAGCCCAGATAAATACAGAGGGTTGTGTCACTAAGGGCGTCCGACGTAAATCTTTTGCCAAATCAAACATGTGAATCAAACCAATGACTTCCATACCGGATTGGTCTAGGCCCAGGTTAACAATGACCGCCATCGGAAATTGGACTATTGTTGGTCACAGAAGGAAGGGAGGAAAGTGTGTTTGTAGGAAAAGTGACAAGAGGAACGCCAAGAGTATAGGACTGAGAGTAGGGACCTTGAATGTTGGAACTATGACAGGAAAAGGTACAGAGTTGGTTGACATGATGCAGAAGATGAAAGTAGACATAGTGTTTGTCCAGGAGACCATTTGCAAAGATAGCAAGGCTAGAAGGCTAGAAGCAGGGTTCAAGTTGTTCTATCATGGTGTAGATAGGAAGAGAAGGTTTGATGTTTGATGAAGGTTTGATGTTCAATGTTGTTAGTGAGTATGATCCACAGGTAGGATGTGAGCTGGCGGAGAAGTAGAAATTCTGGTTGGACTTTGATGAACTGATGCAGAGCATACCTAGAAGTGAAAGAGTTGTCATTGGTGCAGACTTCAATGGACATGTTGTTGCAGGAAACAGGTGATGAGGAGGTGATAGGCAGGTTTGGTATCCAGGAGAGGAATGCAGAAGGACAGATATTAGCTGACTTTGCAAAAAGGTTGGAAATGGCTATAGTGAATACTTTACTCCAGACAATGCAGGAACATGGGGTGACCTATAAGATTGGAGGAAGGAGCACACAGGTAGACTACATCTTGTGTAGATGGTGTAATCTGAAGGAGATCAGTCACTGCAAAGTAGTGGTAGGCGAGAGTGTAGCCAAACAGCATAGGATGGTGGGGTGTAGGATGATTCTGGTGGTGAGGAAAATGAAGAGGGCAAAGGCAGAACAGAAGACAAAATGGTGGAAGCTGAAAAAGGAAGAGTGTTGCATGACTTTTATGAAGGAGTTAAGACAGTCTCTGGGTGGTCAGCAGGTGCTTTCAACTGACTGGACAAATACAGCTAATATGATCAGGGAGACAGGTAGGAAAGTACTTGGTCTGTCATCTGGAAGGAAACTAGGTCAGGAGACTTGGTGGTGGAATGAGGAGGTACAAGAGTGTATACAGAGGAAGAGGTTAGCTAAGAAGAAGTGGGACACTCAGAGGACTGAGGGAAATAGACACGAGTACTGGGAGATGCAGCGTAAGGTGAAATTAGAGGTAGCAAAGGCCAAACAAGGGGCTTATGATGACTTGTATGCTAGGCTGGACAGTAAGGAGGGAGAGGCTGATCTATACAGGTTGGCAAGACAGAGAGACGGAGATGGGAAGGACAAGTAGCAGGTTAGGGTGATTCAGGATAAGGATGGAAGTCAATTGACAGGTGCCAGTAGTGTGTTGGGAAGATAGAAAGAGTACTTTGAAGAGTTGATGAATGAGGAAAATGAGAGAGAACAAAGACTAGAAGAGGTGACTATTGTGGACCAGGAAGTAGCAAAGATTAGTCAGAATAAAGTGAGGAGGGTATTGAAGAGGATGAAGAGTGGGAAGGCACTCAGTCCCGATGATATACATGTGGAGGTATGGAAGTGTCTAGGAGAGGTGGCAGTAGAGTTTCTGACTAGGTTGTTCAACAATATCTTACATAGTGAGAAAATGCCTGAGGAATGGAGGAGAAATGTGCTGGTGCCCATTTTTAGGAACAAAGGAGATGTGCAGAATTGTGGCAACTACAGTGGAAAAAAGCTGATGAGCCATACAATGAAGTTATGGGAAAGAGTAGTGGAAGCTAGACTAAGGGCAGAAGTGAGCATTTGTGAGCAGCAGTATGGTTTCTTGCCAACGTATGAGGACTGTAAGACAGTGGTGAGGTATGCTGTACAGTAGGTGTGACAGAGGAGTTCAAGGTCCACCTTGAACTTCTCTGTCACACCTACTGGTGGGACTGCATCAGGGATCAGCTCTGAGCCCCTTCTTGTTCGCTATGGTGATGGACAGGTTGACAGACGAGGTTAGACAGGAATCTCCATGGACTATGATGTTTGCAGATGACATTATGATCTGCAGTGAGAGCAGGGAACAGGTGGAGGAGAAGCTAGAAAGGTGGAGGTTTGTCCTGGAAGGGAGAGGAATGAAGGTTAGCCGCAGTAAGACAGAGTACATGTGTGTGAATGAGAGGGACCCAAGTGGAAGAGTGAGGTTACAGGGAGAAGAGATCAAGAAGGTGGAGGATTTTATGTATTTAGGGTCAACAGTCCAGAGCAATAGAGAGCGGAAAAGAAGCGAAGAAGCTTGTACAGGCAGGATGGAACGGGTGGAAAAAAGTGTCAGGTGTGATGTGTGATAGAAGAGTTTTATCTAAAATGAAAGGAAAGGTGTATAAAACTGTGGTGAGACCAGCAATGTTGCTTGGCCTAGAAACAGTGTCACTGAGGAAAAGACAGGAGACTGAGCTGGAGGTAGCAGATGAAGATTCCGAGGTTCCCTTTGGGTGTGACCAGGATGGATAGGATCAGGAAGTACATCACATGTTAGAGGTTTTGGAGATAAAGTCAGAGAGGCCAGACTGAGATGGTTTGGACATGTCCAGAGGAGAGATAGTGAATATATTGGTAGAAGGATGCTGAGTTTTGAACTGCCAGGCAGGAGGCCTAGAGGAAGACCAAAGAGGAGGTTTGTGGATGTTGTGAAAGAGGACATGAAGGTAGTTGGTGTGAGAGAAGAGCAGGCAGAAGAAAGGGTTAGACGGAGGCAATTGATTCACTGTGGTGACCCCTGAAGGGAAAAGCCGAAAGGAAAAGAAGAAGAAGAAGGCCCCTTGATGAGCGGCAATTTCATCTGGGTTGTACCCCACCTCTTGCCCATAGCCAGTTGCAATCATCTCATCCACATAAAAATGGATTTATGGATCGATTTCCGAATATCAAATGGAAGAAACTGACAGAAGGAGTTCTTTTAGTACAGTATATTGATTGATAGGTCCTAGTCAACTATGTTATCATTTGAATCTATAACCAATACCTGGCTTAAAGAGATATCCATTTTAAGAGTGGAATTACTGTGCCTACCTATGGAGTACTTTGCCTTGAAGCCTTTGTGCGTGAAGCTGTTGTCAGTGCGAAATCTGAGCAGCATGGAGGAACCTGTGGAACGTTGGGTGGGGGGTCGGTTGTTGCCACATAGTCTTGAAATTAAGTCAGCATTGGAGGTTGAACCATCACGCAGCTCCAAGTAGTCGTACGCACAACTACAAAATATATAAAAACTTTTGAAGATTCCCCAAAGTATCACGTGAAAATAAGTGAAAGTGTTAGTCATCACCAGTTTTCTTTTGTGAAAGTTAAGCTTTCTTTTTAGATCTCCAAACTAGAGATTGTCCAACAGTGGTTAGCTATTACATTGGGATACACAAATAAAAATGCTCATGAATGAAGCAGTATTTCAGCCACCCTAATGTCATACCAATGGTTGAAGTCCATGTTCATCATATGTACTGTACATTTGCAGTTAAAAGGATGTTTGTTAAATACTGAACACTGACATCTGTGCACCATGTGTTCAACCTAAAGGGCTGTAATGACTAATTAACTATAAATATTGTTTTATTATCACTTTATTGTGAACCTCTAAGGAAGTGATGAAATGTGAATGATTAATGAATCACTGCAACTCTTGAGATGAAAACATGATATTCTGGGGTCATATATTGTCATACTTCCCTAAACCAGCCATGAGATACACTATTATTACACATTACTGGGAGTGAATGAATTTAAAAAGTGTTTCAGCTTCCTTGAAAATCCCCAAAACCGCCAATTTTACTACATCTACAAATATAATATGCATAATATGCTCATTCTTGAAAACTAGTCTAGAATTATATGTTCAGCAGTAAAGGGCCAAAACAAATGCAAAAATTTATCAAAGAGGAAGAAAGTCGTACCTGTTAACTGGCTCGATGTAAAATTCATCTTCAAAATCAATTTGGACAGCTTCTCCATTAGGCACAGTGATGACCCAGATACAATCGATATTCTGTGGGTAATTCTGAGGATAGTTAGGTGAAGTGATATACCCTGGAGGATCACTGTCAATCATCTCGATAAAGCCTCCACATGCTGCAGAGACAGAAGAAAGAATCCATTATAACACAGCAATGTGCAACATTGACCAGCCTTATGGTTAAGGCCTAAAGACTGATGGAGTGGAGAGTAGCAGCAACCTGGTGACACTCTGGGAGCAATTTCTTTTGGGTTAAGTGCCTTGCTCAAGGGCAGTTTACTAGTTCACAGGAGGTGAGCTGGACCCTCTCCAACTAACAGTCCACACTCCACACTGTGTTTCAAAATGATTTTGAACCAATTCCCAAGCCAAGTCCTTGTGGACTAAGCTAATGCTGCCCCAAAAATTACTACTGTGGCACACATTTGTCACCCCAAATCTATGCTGTAATCAAAGCTAAAGGTAGTCCAATGAAACATTATAATATGTAATTTTGTGGCTGGGTATTGCATGTCTATATGTCATACACATACAGTACATAAAAGCCCAAATTCTTTTAAAAAAAAGGTGTTTTTACCAAGACTGTGGGCTTCAAATGTAAGCTTAAATCCGCTGGCCTCATTTGTTGTGTCAGACACAAAGCGAACAAAGAGGTGATTGTCAGTAGTCTGGAGGACAGATGGTGGACTTGAACCACAGACACGTTCCCTTAGTGGTGGAGATGAACCATCAGGTCCGTTCCTGAGCTGTGGAGACAGCATAAAAAGAATATCAACAAAAGGGAAGTGAAGGGTACTCAATCAGTGAAGACTTCAAAGATAAAAGTTTAATTGCCAAAATAGTTTCATTTTCACTTTTCTCAGTCTTTAAACATACATTTAGAATATAATAAGAATGATAACAGACAGACCATAATCAAGCTGATTCTAAGTTTTAAATCTTTGGTTGTGGTTTCCGATCAAAAATTTTGTCCACATTACTAGTACTCATTTGTTGTTTACCTCTAGATAGTCTCCTGAGCATGGCGTTCCATAGCCTTGAATCTGAAAGGGGCTCTGAAAGTTCACTGAAATTCTGAAGCCAGGTGTTACCATCACATGCCAGCTACAGTCCAGACTAGGTGGGTAGTTCTGGGGATAGTGAGGACTTCTGACCACACCTCTATCTACATGCAAAAGGCCACCACAGCCTGAAAGCAAACAGGTATTTTGATTATTCTTATGATTGTTAGAGTGGTGTCAACTGTCGAGTTTGTCAGATTTTATAAGGAAAAAAAAAAGTCAGACGTGTCGCTCTTACCACCTTTCCTGGAATCGTCAATATCAATAAATTTCATGATGCAACAAACTGAGTTTGTTTCAAAATAAATAAATAAATAAAGTAAATAAAGTAATAAATAAACTTGTTTCACACTACTTCACAAATATTTTGTAAATCCGAGTTGCATAAAGTGTTTAAGAACTTATTCCTGGTGTATGACCTTTGGAGTACGATGCATTAAAGCCTCGTCCGTTAACACTGCTGTCTGAAGAAAAGTGAATGAACATGGCATCTCCTGTTGAATGGAAAGAGGTTCCTGGGGGTTCACGCCCACATACAGTAGCCAACACGGGTGACAGGCTGGTTGCACCTGAGAATGCATGAACGCAGAACAAAATCATAAAGTATCACAGAGAAAAATTGAGCCATTCAGAGGAGTAAGGTGAGTTACCAAACAATGCTGTGAAAAAGTAGATTTCTCCCTTGCCCTGACGTCTGTCAGCACCTAAGTTTTCTTGGAATTCTATTCTGTTTGAGACCTTTCTTGCAATAATATCTCCTAGTATTTTGGAGTCTTTTATACCTCCTTACACTCAATCAAGCTCATCACTGACTGCCTGTTGCCTGCTCCAAGTTGGATTTGTTTTCCTGTTGGGACTGATTACCTAGCATTTTAAACTCTGTTTTGAATTAAAACAAACTTCAACTTTGCATCCACCTCTTCTCTGCCCTCACTACAGATCACAATGTCATCTGCAAACATCATAGTCCACGGAGATTCCTGTCTAACCTCGTCTGTCAGCCTGTCCATCACCATAGCAAACAAGAAGGGGCTCAGAGCTGATCCCTGATGCAGTCCCACCTCCACTTGAACTCATCTGTCACACCTACAGCACACCTCATCACAGTCCTACAGTCCTCATACATGTCCTGCACCGCTCTAACATACAGTACTTCTCTGCCACTCCAGACTTCCTCATACAATTCCTTCCTCATACAATACAAAACATACAATTAAACACCTATAGCACCTGTGTGAAATAGTAATTGGCCCCTAAATCAATTCACTGGTTGTACCACCCATTGAAGAAACAAGTTCAATCAAAGACTTGCCATAACTGGCAATGATTCAAGTGGCTGTGGAGAAGATTTGACCCACTGTCTTTTGCAGAATTGTTTTTCTTCAGTCACATTGGTGGGTCTTCATTTCATTACATTTATGCTCCTTTTCTTTGAGCTATTAACAGGTAGACCTGCTGGAGTGCTTCCAATCATTGTTCTTCTGCATGACATAAGTACAATTGAACTGAAATGATCCTTAAGGATTTTCTGGTATATTCATGGTCACATCAATTATGGCAATTATGACTACCTCCAGGTCCTGAAGTAGCAAAGCAGCCCCAGAGCATCACAAGGCTACCAACATGTGTACATTTCATAATGATGTTATTATTATTGAATGTTGAGTTAGTTTTTTACCAGATGATGTGAGATGCACACCATAAAAAAGTCCAGTCTTGGATATGATCAAGATGTTTTTTTGGCAAATGTAACACAAGTGTTCTTTTTTTTGAACATCACATGTTCATTTCCTCCATATCAATTCAGCATCATTCTCCATCAACTTGTCATCATCTATGTACTGTATAACTTCTATGTCTGGATTGCATCACCTCTATATAAGCACTATATCTTGTTTGAATAACCTCTGTATCATGTAAGCATAATTTCTTAAAGACCTCTCCATAACTTGTACATCAATAAAGCATCACCTTCACAAAACGTCAGGATCACATCTCCCTTACCTCTGTACTCCTACATCACTCTTAGTTTAGCTCTACACAATCTTAGCATTACCTCTACATCAACTCTATATAGTGTCAGCATCAGCCTTATATAACCTCTAGGTCAACTAAGCATCATGTCTACATACATAACCTCAGCATAACCTCAGTTTCAACTCCACTTAACTTCAACTTTATTTTAACTACAGTACCAAAACATGACCTCCACATTACCTTTGTATCATGTCAGCATTACCTCTTCATCAACTCTATATCACCCTCACATGTTCTCCTTCCTCTATTATTATTATTATTGTTATTATTATTTCAACATAACCTTAGTATTCGAGCTGCATAGCCCCAGATCACCCCTATACATGAATCCAGCGTCATCCTTACATAATCTATGAATTTCATCAGCATCACTGTAACATGACCTTTCCATCACCTTGATATCGTCTATAAATCTCATCTCCATCACCTCAGCATCACTTGTATATCAACTCTCTATCACTTTTACTTCACATCAACATAGTAGTAGCAGTGCTTTACTGATCTCTTAAGGAGGTTCCGTCAGGGAAATTGATACATCTGTCTGTCCATCCGTCCGTCCGTCCATCCATCCATCCATCCACCCATTTATCTATCCACCCATTTATCTATCTGTTGTAAGTAATTTAATAAATGTTTTTCTTACAAAATATATTTTTAGAGTGACTATTGTTTTGTTTTTTTTCTCCATGAGTTTTCATGTCTCACCATCTCTTATAACCAAGCTGTCAAAGTAACACATAGGGTAGTCCTCTATGTCTACTGACAGGAGGTTCAACTCTACAATAGAGTCAGGCGAACGGATCAACCAGGTGCACTCCTGGTTATGGGGGTAGTTTTCAGGCCAGCCAGGAGAATAAAGGAAGTTGGGAGTCTCTCCTGTCATCACCAGTCCACCACATGCTCCTGTCACCCACAGAAACAGAAATGTTCAATCAATCAATCAATCAATCAATCAATCAATCAATCAATCAATCAATCAATCAATCAATCAAACAAACAAACAAACAAACAAACAAACAAACAAACAAACAAACAAACAATCAATCAATCAATCAATCAATCAATCAATCAGTTGACATAGGCTCCGCCATACAGAACAGAATGAAGCTGTTTCTGAGCCTGTTGGCCTGTATGTGGGGACACTGCCATTGAGAAGGCAGCAGGTAGAACAGCTTGTGGCTGAGGGGGTGTGGGGTTTTAGTAATTTCATTGGTCTTCCTACACTACTGGGTTTAGAGCGCCTTCATGGGGGAGCAGCAACATTCCGGAGCAACTTCAAAATCATACATCACCAAGGTGGCACCACAGATGACTGTCTCAGTACTCCGCTCCGCTGAAGACTATGGAGATGAGTGAAATGAGTGGCACCTCTCGGATTGAATTCATTTTAACAAAAGCTGGATGATGAAATGACTAGTTTTTATATAATGTCTGCATTACTTTCTCAAACGTCCAAATGCATATTCTCCCTCTCATGCATATGTTTTGATTAAAGGATTATGTTGCATGTTAGTAAAGTTGAGGATTTTGCAGCTTTGAAGGTGGGAATTCCATCTGTTCAAATTTTTGCTTGTCCTTGATACTGGAAATTGTGCTGACAGTAGCAGCTGAAATTATTCTATGAAGAGATTGAGCAAAGGAGTGGTGTGAGACTAGGAGCATTTCCAAGTTACCAGATTTACTGGTCATTGTGGCTTTTGGATTTCACCCAAAACTAGGAAACAAAAAAAAAAAGGTAAGTAATTGTAGGACAAAGTGCTTTGTCAGACCTGGTGTGATAGTTGGTGGTGGTCCAGACTCCTGGACAGCAGTCCATTCAACAAGGAAGCCTCGTCCTCCCACCACAGTGTCTGACTGGAATTGAAGGGTGACAGTGCTGGCAGAACTTCTGATGGGAGGAGGCAGCGTTAGGCCACAGAATGTGCCCATGGGATAGTCATGAACACTGGGGCCATCAAATATCTGTGGAGACACAAGGATGGAGGGCAGAATGAATGTGGTCGTGTCATGCTGATAGAAATCCTGTTGGGGTGTTATGTCCACCATTTTATAAACCAGTGAAGTGTACACCCCAATGGAAGTGAAAGAAACTTATAAGCTGAAGCCTACACATAGACTACGTACAGAACGATTAAGACTATGTACTATTTAAAATTGTTCTCAGTAAACTGGCAGGATGGGGTCTCTGCTCTGAAAACATCTGGCAGTCAATGAGTTACTGATTAGATCTAGAGATTGTAATAGTATACAACAGCACAATCTTGCAACTATATATCCAGCAGCATATTTGTGCTTAAACTCATTTGTTTGTGATCGTTGATGACACTTTTTTAAATGTTACTTATTCAGTTTATTTTTTCTTCTTTCTAGACATGTCATTACAACAGGTTTCACTTTCATCAGTGTTGGAACATCAGCAACAACATCCAAAAAGACAAAAAAGGGTTGACGGGTAGAAGCCATTGGTGGGGACGCCACCTGGCCACTTATTTGATAACATTCCTCTCTCAGTGTCAAACTGAAGAAAAATAGTGAGCCTGATATGATATATGAAGCAACATCATTTACAAGAGTTTCACAGGTTACATTGGAACATATATATTATATATGGTAGATTTCACAAGGTGTGTAAAATACAAAAAATCCTCACTATAACTCAGTAAATGCCTGCTGCACTGAAGCGCAATGTGAAACAACACAATACATTTCAGGATGCTTGGACACAATGTTACAAAAACTGTGAATGCCTTACCTTCAAGCTGTCATAGTAGCAGTTAGATAGGTCCTCTATGTCCATGTCCAAGAAACGAATGTTAACATAGCTGTCTCCTTCCACAGTTATGGTCCAGCGGTAGTTTGCAGAATTAGGGTATGTTCTGGGATAAAGCGGGGACGCCACCTGGCCAAAGATCCCCGTCAGATCATTGCCATACACTTAGAGACAGGAAGAAAGTCAAAGATAGATATGAGTAGGGTTTGCTAGATCAAATTCCTATCCAATCCAGCCCAACGAGGGCTAATAGAAAAGCACAATTTCCACCTTCCCAATGCCATCACATATTTCTATGTGACTGACTCAAATTCCATGCGATATGGGTGATTCCATCCCACCGGGGTTTGACAAGCATCCATCCATCCATCCATTTTCATCCGCTCATCCGGAGTTGGCTGTCGGGGGCAGCTTCGACAATAAACCCCAAACTTCCTTTTCTCTAGCCACATCCACCAGCTGTGACTGGGGGATCTCAAGGCATTCTCAAGCCAGTGTTGAGATATAATCCCTCCACCTGGTCCTGGGTCTGCCCCTAGCTCCCTCCCAGCTGAATGTGCCAGGAACATCTCCCTTGGGAGGCGCCCCGGAGGCATCTGAACCAGATGCCCAAACCACCTCAGCTGACTTATTTCCACGCAAAGGAGCAGTGGCTCTACTCTGAGCCCCTTGCGAATAGCAGTGCTTCCAACCCTATCTCTAAGGGAGACACCAACTACCTGCCTGACAAAACACATTTCTGTGATCTTGTTGTCTGTCCAAAGCTGTTTGAATCAATCGACATGACTTTAAGAAACTTTCTAGAGCCATCGTTCATGACTACAGGTGGGGGTAGGAACGAAGATTGAACGGTAAAAGGAGAACTTTGCCTCTCGGCTTAGCTCCCTCTTTCCCTCTTTGTTGCAACAGTGCGGTAAAGCGATTGCAATACAGCTCCTGCTGCCGAAATTCTCTATCCAATCTCATATTCCATTGTTCCCTCACTTGTGAACAGGACCACAAGATACTTTAACTCCTTCACTTGTGGAAGGACCTCATTTCCCACTCGGAGAAGGCAGTCCACCAGCTTCTTGCTAAGGACCATGGCCTCAGATTTGGAGGTGCTGATCCTCATCCCTGCTGCTTCACACTCGGCTGCAGACCGGACCAGTGAGGGTTGCAGGTCACGAGCCGATGATGTAAACAGGACCACATCATAAGCAAAAAGAACCAATACAATCTTCAGCCCACCAAACTGTAAACCCTCCTCACCACAACTACGCCTTGATATCCTGTCCATGAAAATCACAAACAGAATTTGTGACAATGTGCAGCCCTGGTGAAGGCCAACAGCCACACGGAACAAGTCCAACTTACTGCTGAGAACCCGAACCCAGCTCTCACTTTGGGTGTACAGGGATTTGATGGCCCTGATACCTCCCACAGTATATCACTTAGAAATGCTATGTTGGAGCTTGATACTTCATAACAGAATCACATACATCAGTGAAAGTCTTTCACTTAAAGGTCCCATAGTATGCAAAATAGTTTTTGGTGCCATACTATCCAGCAAAATTTAAAAAATGGTGAAGCGTGTTTGGTACCTCCTCCTAAGTGGGAACTACAGTTTGCAACACACACATGCACGCAAGCGTGCACACACACACGCACACACACGCACGCACGCGCACACACACACACACACAGGTAAAGCATGATACTGAGTACAGTAATACAGTGGTTATTGAGTTCCTTCAGGGACCAATCTGTAGCAGCATAGCTCACTTTGCCAAATCAGATCTGGTAGAATTGATGTTACACTTTGGTTGGTCTATGGTCTCAATTATTTTCTTAAGTTTTAATTTATTTGGCTTCATGCTGTTCGCTGCCAGCACTTTTAGATACAGTAAATACACCGGTCTGCAGTCACGGTGAAACCCAGCTCAACATTCATAGTTCCTCATCTTAGCTTTCGGGTGACTTGCTTTTGGCCTTCTTCAGACTAGTCGCCTATATCTGATTTTTAGCCCATCCAGAGTGATGTCGCATATCTCGTTTGTAGTCTGAACAGTCCCATTACACACGCAATCTGATTTTTGTGGAACGGATTGAAACCACATTTGGGAAGTTTTTTTTGTGTCAGATATGGACAGATGCATCTGCAGTCTGAACAGCTCCCAACACTCCGATTGGATATGGCCGACTGTTACGTCATATCCGCGACGCGAGAGCAAGGCGCCAAAGGAAGAGCATCGCGCATTACGGAGTGGTAAAAAATGGAAGAAGACATTGATCATGTCTGGTGTATGTGAGATTTTCTCCACCTGTACTAGACAGTGATATCGCCAATACGCTAAGGTAACAAAACTTCTCTTTGTCGTGGTAGTTGTTGTTGCCACCATCGCAATTATATGACCTTACATTCTAGAACAGCAAAAAACGCATGTTCCCTAGGGTCACGCGTGCCCCCATGGCATCGCACCCCACTATTTGAGAAGTACTGGTCTATGGCCAAGGGGGTGCCAAAAAAGGCTGAGCTACAGAGTATTGTTGTGGGGCTTGCTGTGTCTGCCAGTCTTTTGGTGGTGGCGCAGTCTCTAACAGCTCTTGTCAGTCCAGGTGTTGGGAATCGGGCTTAGTCATTTGTGCAGTCCCTGCAGTTGGAAAGGGAAAAAGCAAAGCTGGAGAGGGAGAGATTTCAGTTCGAGTTGGAAAAGGAGAAGCTGAAGGCTGCAGCAGTGTTAGAGAAGAAAAGGGTTGAAGTAGAATTGCTGAGGTTGGACGTGACAAATGTGGGCAAAAGTGGAACTACAGGCAGAAGGAAGAGGCAGGGGTACACTGTTGGGTTCCTTGGTGTCGAATGTCATCTGAAGTCCCCTGTTGTTGGCTAGGGATGTATAAAGATGTGCCTTGTTTACCAAGTGGGCCCTCAGTTTACAGCAATGGTCATCTGCTTTTTTATACTTTTTAATGCTTTTGACTTCATTGTTATTGTACTGTCTTTTTTGTCTGTAATGTGCAACTGTTATGTGTATTTATGTATTTATTGTGGGCATATGGTTTACCGATTTTCCCCTGGGATTAATAAAGTATACAGTTACTTGCGGTTAATGTGCTGCAGGACCACCCACAAAAAAAGAAAATCTGAGATATAGCCACCAAATATATATTTAATTATTTATGTATGGTTAAACGTTTATGAACCCTCTCCATAGTGATATTAAACCCCGTTAGAAGTTGCAGCAGTTCTTCTTCAGAACTGAAGAAGTCTCTTGGAAAGGAGACGAAACGTCTTCAAGAACTTTCTTAATGTCCAGTGGATTGACTTAAAAAGCTTTGGATCTCACCCATGTCACATTATAACTCTTTCTGATTGATACATCAACTTATAGTCGGGCTTCAGTCACACTAAAATGGGTTTAAAGTGCAGCATCATATCAATGTAAAAACTACTGATGACATACATCCCACTGGAAAGACTCCCTTCATCCACGGACACTCACAGTGAGAGAAGGTAGCTCTGAATCCTGCTCCACTTATGGAAGCATCTGAGACAAATTTGATCCACAGGACATGAGCAATCACAGATGTATAATTGGAGGGCAGTGAGCTTCCACAGAAACGACCAACCACAGTTCCGGTGGAGTTGCCTTCTCTGATTTCCAGGTAGTCATTTTGACAACTGGTGGATCCCTGCAGGTGGAAGGTACTGACAAACCCATAGAAGACTGTTACTGAGATTCAACAGAGAAGCATTCATTTAAAACCAAACAACATTGAGAGATTGATGGAATCAGTAGAGGTTTGCAACCCTCTGAAATAAGTTAGCATCTGTGAGTGTTAGTGTGTTAAATTTTAACTAACAGCTTCTGATGCATGTCAGAGGCTCTCAGCTGAACAAGGAATGGGTGTGATTAGCCATCAGAAACAAACACACCATCAAAAGCCAATAAATTAACTTTGATTTTGAATATGCCATCACTTCCATGTTTAAAATTACGAACATAAATGAAAGCTGGAGACGGTTCCCTGGTGAGCTTCTGATGGTCCACACACATTCCACATTAGATGGATATGCATCTGGATAGTTGGGACTATTGAATGCTCCACTCTCCATCACCAGATCTCCTCCACAGCCTGAAGACACAAATTAGAAATCAAACATATGTTTGTCCTGTAAATAAAAATTCAAGTATGTCCTGGTGTGTTTTACTTGAGGTGGATGCTGAGTAGGTGGCTCTGAAGCCCCTTCTGGAGACAGACTGGTCAGTCATGAAGTTGACCACCAAAGAGTTACTGAAGGATGTCACTGGATGAGGTAAGTCAGAGCCACAGTAGCGCCCTGACAACATTCAGAAGAATTTAAGGTTATAAAGAAGATATCTCTGTTAAACAAATGTATGAACAAAAACATAAACAAAGAAACACACATAGCATGTATACCTATGGAAGGTGCCTGGTAGTTGTCGCCATCCAGGATCTCTACAGCATCATGGGAGCAGCTGGAGGAGCTCATCTCTAACTCAAAGTCGGTGAATGACAGGGTCACGTGGTTGACTGCTCACACACAATATTAAACATTATAAGTATATTTTTTTCTATACATAACATCATGTGCACCCTGATTCCGCATATGTTTGGGGGACAATGCATAGAACTAACTCGAAGTATACATACTAAGCAGTTCATGCAACCAGATAAGGAGCACACAGTACACAGAGCCACCACTCCAATCATACAAAAATAGATTTGTTAATGTTTTATAAAATATCCAACAAACTGCACTGATCTAAGGGGAAGGGGACATTGTTTCACAGTTTAAAATTATAGGCATCATTGGTTCCTAACCACAAGCTGAACAACCTCTGCAGGCATGCAGTGATTTAAGGGTAGATAAATTGAGGTATGATTAACCTTGACAGCCATACAATGGCTAAAATAGGACTACTCTAAGGACTCAAAATCCCTTACGTGGATTATGTGGACTTATTCTTGCCTTTGAAGGACTCACCCCAGAATGTCCCTCTACAGCCCATAATTACCCTACACACCATTATTCTACAGTGCTATGAAGTGAGTGCCATTCCTTCAGCTGTGTTATATTTCTGGAATCAATCTGCACCTCAAAAGGTGGAAAAGTGTAACCATAGAAATGTTATCATGGTAACAACTGTGACTGCTATAAGCATTGGAATCTACCTTCATATAGTTTGCCATATAGTCCAGGGTTTAGTCCTTCATTGAAAATACGTACTAGTGAATGATCCTAAGTGTTTTTAGATGTAACACAAATAAAATTGAATTGGGGAGTAATGTACCAAACTAAGAGTCAAAAGACATAATTTTCTGGTATTTTAGACACACATTT
Organism: Antennarius maculatus; assembly: GCA_013358685.1. Taxonomy (NCBI): domain Eukaryota; kingdom Metazoa; phylum Chordata; class Actinopteri; order Lophiiformes; family Antennariidae; genus Antennarius; species Antennarius maculatus. Next base: position 15,370,451 of record CM023624.1, read on the forward strand.
ACAGGAACACCATTACATCTACATGTAATTATGTTATTTGTCCCAGTTCACAGTAATGTCTCTCTAATAGACAATAATGCCCTTTTTTGATAAATCCCATTTCAAATTAATGTCTAATTACATTAGGAAAGATTGTGTTACAATAAATGCGTGTTTCTGCAAAATGTGCACAAAACCTGTTTAAATTTTAAACTGAATTAACAAACAAAACTTTAATTCAGTGTTATGGTATGGCACAGTTTTACAAAGTTTGTCTACCCTGATTTTATTTCTTGGATCTTAATATCTTTTGTAGTATAGCCCAAAATATGATCAGTAAATGATCACATTGTTATTTGTTTTATGCAGCATCCCAGCTTTTATAGAAACCAGTTGTTCCACAATATTTTTCTTGTCTGACAGGTGATGTAGCTCACATGGTTCCTGTGCTCTGATGATCCAACTACAGTTCAGATTTGGTGGGTATGGTGCTGGGTACCGTGGTGATGCGATGGCCCCACCGTTATCATTGGTTACAATGGTGGACCCACATGCTGTTGAAAAAAGTACAAAGAAAACAAATGTACAACATCTGTGTTTCCTATATTCTATGTGACATCTCATTACAAGTGGTCACTCAAAACACATGTTGAGATATATTCAAGGCAGGTGTGGATCACTTGAATCAGAGACGACCTGTTGTAATCTGATCACACAAGACGTATAACAATATCGGGATTCTGCAGGTTCTATGTGGACTCAGTATTAATAGACTTGATATGACACCAACGGAAAGGAGATGAGAAACCTACCCTCAGAGAAGTGAGCACTGAACCCACGGTGGCTACGACTGGAGTCAGACCTGAAGCGAACATAGATGATGTTCTGGGTGGAGATAATGGATGGAGGAACACTGGTTCCACAAACACGGGCAAGAAGAGGAGAAGACATAGCTGGACCATCATAGATCTAAAGACAGACAGACCCATGATTTAAGTTAACCGCATCTCAGAAGGAGGACAGTGTGAGTCTAAACCCTAATTTTATCATTTATATTTTTCTTTACTCACAGGTTCTTGTGACAAATGATTCCACAGAATATACTACTTAAAGTCTTACATAAACAGTTGATGTTATAGAAACAATATACAGCATATGAAACATCTCCGGTCATCAATCATCTTGCAGCTTTTGCAGTTCTATTGAAGATGAAAATATTGTCTTGGCATTTTTGAAATACATGACTCACAGCCACGTAGTCCCAGGAGCAACTGATATGATTTTCAATATCCAGGTCAGAGAAGTTGAAGAAAACCCGGTGGTTGGGATCAACACTGATGACCCAGGAACAGTCCACGTTGTTTGGATAGCTACTGGGATACAAAGGAGAATGGATCTCCCCTGCTGGAGCTGTGACTGGCCCTCCACAACCTGCAGAGCGAGGACCACTGATTAAATATGTGTCCATGGTGGCTTTTACTTACATGTGTGGCTGCTAATGGTCAACCTCATGCTGCATTTATGATGTTAAAAACAGTGCAGAAACATTCTTATGGCAGAGGGAGTAGTGAAGGCACTGCTTCATGTGCTCTTTGACTGCAATACAAACAAAATGAGGTTGTCATAGTGAACATTGAGAAACAGTGAGAAAACAAGCAAACTGAAGGAGATCGAAGAGGAGATACTGGTTATGAAAAGGCTTCTATTTGTCACCTGTTGCCAGAGGTGGTGTTTAATATTTGACAGGGTTACTTGGAGTGATTAATCTTACGTTTAACTCAGTTCTCAGCTAGCTTTGGAGTTATGCTACATACTAAAATGACTGAGTGACTGATATGCTGAGCAGTCCCTCATTGACTGGCACATGAAATGCTGACAATAATGTTTACCTACCTCCCTGGACCTCAGCCCAGCTTGCATTGAAACCTCGGCCACTGACATAAGCATCAGATTTGAATCGCACTGTGAGCAGGTTGCCAGTGCTGGAGACTTGCATCTGACTAGATGTTGTGCTGCAGAGCTGGGCCAGCTGAGGGGACGTCAGGTCTGGGCCTCCATACACCTGTGCAGAAGACAAAATTTACAATTTGCAACAATCTTTCCGGAGTTCTTTACTGGCGTTGAGGCTGGGCGGGAAAAAACATCCACTGTTGATGGACGGCTGGTTGAAAAGTTTTTTCTATTTTCCAGAAATATTGCAACTTGAATTTCTTCTTCATCCCAAATGATTTCTGAACTATGTTAAGGTTTTACTTGTCTTGTGTTTTTTTCCTGCAAAGTTTTTTCACTTTTAAAATATAAACATATTTATTATTAATATAATTTATTATTATTTCTTGAATGCTTTATTGATCCCCAGAGAGGAAATTATTCTTTGCCTTCAACTTATCCATGATGAGCAGTTGGCTACCCTCATGCCACCCCGGGAATAGAGCGGAACCTTTCCAGCGTAATAAATGGGGATGTCGCCATTCACCAACTTTACCAGCCATATGACATTAAATATCATCAGGAAAAACAAAAAGAGGAAACCTACTCACCTCAGAAATTCTGGCCTAAATATAATGAAGTTCCATTTCTTGTACCAGCAGAGTGTTTTTAATCCGTTATGTATTGTACCCTATCACTAGTGATGAGGAGTGTTTTGGATAAAGGAGACAGATCAAAAGCTTACCTCAAGCACATCGTAATTGCAATCCTGGTGGAACTCCACATCAAACTCATGTATAGTGAGGGTAATGCTGCTTCCAGCTGCTGTTGTGATGTACCAGATACACTCCCTGTTTTCTGGATATCTGTCAGGATAGTCTGGGCTGTTGAAAGAGCCAGTGGGGCCAGAGAGCTCCCCACCACAACCTGCAGGGCACAGTTAGGGTGGCCTTAAGAGTTTAGAAGTTACGTCCTCAAAACAATTTTGCTTGTGATCAATGAGATTGTTTCCTTAGTTTTCATTTTTGGTATCTTGGTGTCGACCTGACTCCATCTGAGGCAATACTATGTAAAATGTGATCTGTCATAAAATACAATAAGACCTTAACATAGGAGGTCTTAACCCTGGTTCTAGCCATCTGAGTGATATCACTACATGGGCAAATCAGTCCAGATTCACTGTTTAAACTATTAGAAACAAAGAAGGATCCCTCCTTCACATAAAAGTAACTGATTAACTATAGCAACTTGTCTAATAATTTTCCAATCAACAGTGTCGCTGATGTATGAAAGCTGAAACGAAGTAGTTGCGACAGTGTATAGGAACATCTGTGCCCAGGTCAGATTTGAATGTGGTCGACAAAAACAGTGCTAGGGTTACATGGACTTAAGACTGAGAAACGGCTACTGGTTAACCAACCAAATGTAGTGGTGGACAAATAATAGATGAGTAGACATGGTCATGTTATCATACCACATAGACAGAAGTGCTTATAATCACCATATGTTTATGAAACATAACCTATGCAATTACGTAACTAAAACATAAAGAAGTACTATATATTTAAATGTGAGACATAGCTGTCTTGTTGACCCATCTTACCATTCTGGGACCACATCATTTGGAAGCCTGACCTAGACACGGAAGAGTCCGTTCTGAACACCACAGTCAGGCCTGAGCTTGTGGTGCTGTTGGCTGGGGGAGGGGTGTATCCACAAAATGTACCAATCAGAGGTGCTTGAGTGGTAAGGCCATTGTATAGCTAGGACAGTCAAATTCAGAGAAATTATATTAATGCAGAGATAACAGTCACAAAAATACTGTACATCCATGGTCGTCAAACATCAATGTTAGTCTATTGAAATTATGTGGAAGGATGTTTTGTAACTAGAAGGTCAGAATATAATTGATTGTATTTTTATTTTTATCCTTGTTGACTTTATTCAATAGAAGACTAAACTCAGCAGTAGATCAAACAGGGACAGTTTGATGTGGCAGGCCACATTTGGCTCCTTGGCCTTGAGTTTGACACATGTGATTTTAAAGATATAATTTTGACAAACGTGCAAAAAATAAGAAATCAAGAAGCTGAAAATTAATTTTCCACAGTACTGTACCTAAACTGATGAAAAAAACAGCTCTTAAACTTGTCATCAAAATGTATAAATATTAAAATTAAATTAGGTGCAGGAGTACCACAAACACTTGACTTAGGGACCAGAGGGTGGCCAATGTCAAGTCCGATGTCGATCAAAGTATGGATTGTGAACTGGTAGCTGGAGAATGTCAGTTCATCTCCTGAGCACTGATGAGGTGCCTTTTAGTAAGGCAGTGGAGCTGTCCTTCACCCCACCATCTGTCCCTTTCTGTGTGTGTGTGTGTGTGTGTGTGTGTGTGTGTGTGTGTATGTGTGTGCGTGCGTGCATGTGTGTGTGTGTATACCTTGATGTAGTCATAGACACAACTGCTGGAAGTGGCTTCCAGCTGGAAGGCAGTGAAGGTGTAGTTGACTGTGTTTCCACCGCTGGCCTGGATGGTCCAGCTACACAGGGAGTTGGCTGGGTAGTCGTTGGGAAAGTTCAGAGACTCCACCACTCCACTGTGTTGACCTGTGATGAGTATGTTCTCACATTCTGAAGGCAAACACAAGAAACAAGAATTTCATTCAAAATTAGATGATGACCAGTAGATCTTGAAGGATTGCAGCTGCCTCAGGAAGTAAAAACCCCTTTGATCGCTCTTATACAAAACCCCGTATGCGAGTCCCAGTCCAGATTACTGTCCAGCTGTACCCCAAATAACTGTAGTCGGTCACAACCTCGACGTGATTCCCCGAATAGTGACAGGGACAAATTGAAGGCAATCTTACTCAAGTTAATTATAGTGTTTTCCGATGTGTGTGTTCATGAACTGTCCCTGAACACATCAAGGTCAGCCTGTGCCCTGTCCAAGGAACACAAGTCATTTAAGATCCATGTAGAGCTTCTAAAGGTCACTAAAGGTCTTCTTCAGTGTTGTGGCATGGAGGTGGGCCAGTTACCTTGAAAGTAGTAGACTAATTGATGCTACAGTGCAGAAAGCTGAAATACCATCATCTCTGGCTTGCTTGGAGCACACCAGCATGATCTAGCACCAAATACAGCTAGCTAAGCATGTGAGTAGAAACCTGCATGTTGTATTCTTGGATTTAGCTAATGTCTTTGCTGTTAGTAATCAAAGGCCTCCATAACATAGTCTAACATGGGAGGCCTTTGTTTACTTCATAATCTTGGGTAATATTAACGGTCTAATTAAAGCATATTCTTACTTTCTTTCTTTCTTTTTATTGATCTCCTTGGGGAAATTGTTATTTTTCATTCATTGTTTAGCACATTATGAAACATGCATGTACTGTATGTGTGTACAGGCCCCTGAGACAAACACACACACAAGGGACCTGTAGGCATGCAGTGTAAAATAAGGAGAGGCAGAGAGATGGACAGCTCCAAATGTGTTGGCCCACTCTGGTCTTGAGCTGGCAACTTCCCGTCCCCAGTCCAAGACCTAGTGCACTGGGGTACTGCAGCCCCAATAATTTCTAAATATTCAACTGTTTTACAACAAAGAATGCAGGGCAACAGCTGAAGTTAGCCATTATGATGGGGTGTGCTATCTCCCCACTGATGTCAATGGATGCCATTATTAGGGCCTCAAATGGGTAGTGAGTGGAGAAAGGCTCCAGGGAGGGAGCCCCTAATAGGGATCCTCCCTATTAGGGGTTTTATGGATGACATAACAACCACGATGTCAACTGCTCCTTACATTAGCAGATTGCTGGAAAAGCTACAGTATGTAGCAATCCGCTATGAATGAAGGTGAAGCCAGGTAAATTTGACCCTTTAAAGCCAAGTGTATCATATTTGATACGCTTGGCTTTAAAGGGGTTCAGACATTTGTGTGTGTGTTTCCATACTAGAGGTATATGATGCCAGGAATCCTCCAGCGCTGATGCTGCCATCTGTACGAAGTTTGATGTACAGCTGGTTGCCAGAAGAGTTGATGGCGCTGGGCAGCTGATTACCACAAAGTCTAGCTATCTCCGGAGAACTGCTGCTGTTCCCATCATAGACCTATATGCACACAACATACAGCCTTACATGATGAAATAAAGTGAACAACATTAACACAATTATTGGTCAAGAAAACTTTGCTGAGAGCGCTGATTCACGACGGGAGACGATCACATACAAAGGCTTGTTTGTCTCTTTTTCAAAATATTTGGACAAAAATGCTTTGTTTAAAGAAAAACCCAAGTTCTACTCGAAATTCTACCAACATGTCAAAAAAACATTTAGAGTCTACATTAATGATCTGGAGTCACCACTGTTGAAATCAGTAAGATTCTTCTAAAGGCTTTGTAATCCATTATGGAATCTTAGTTTTAAGTCTGAATTCATTTACTATAAAACAACAACATCAACATCCATATTAATTGTGTTGCTGAAGCACCTATAAATACCCGAAGCAATCAATGTCACGAGTGTAAGATGAAATAGTCAGGGATTTAATTATCAGAGATGAAGTAATAGATTAAATAATCATAGTTGAACTAATCGATTGTAGAATTGTCAGGGATAAAATAATTATACATGAAAAAATCAGTCTGTCTCTTTTTATGGTTTGATTAAATAATCTTATCTGAAAAAAAACAGCTGAAAAACTCTGACTTGAAATAATTTGCAATAAAGCAATCAAAAATTAAACTATGGCATGGGATTATTTGAGGTGAAATAACATGGAATGAAATAATCCGAGAAAAAATAAGCGTGGAGGACATAACTAGTGATGAAACAATCCAATATTAAATAATGAGAAACAATCTGAAATTAAATAATTAAAGATCATATGAAGAGATAAAGTAATTAGCGATGAACCAATCACAGAGGAAATAATCTGAGATGAAACAATTAGACACTAAACAATAAAAAGGAAAGAATCAGAGACCAAAATAATATCAACAATGAAATGAAACAAAACAATGAGAGACAAAATAATGTCAAAATAATCAGAAGTTAAAAAAATGAGTGAAGACAATAACCTTAAATTACAGACTTTCTGTTACCCTCTCAGTGCCATGTTTCTTTAACGAACTTAGTTAGAAAAACTTATGGGTCAATGACCTGACCACCATCAATCTACAGTTATGTGCACGTATACTGTGATGACTGCGACCCGCCATAAGCGGAAAAAGAGGCAGACAGTGAATGAATGAATGAATGAATGAATGAATGAATGAATGAATGAATGAATGAATGAATGAATGAATGAATGAATGAATGAATGAATGAATGAATGAATGAATGAATGAATGAATGAATGAATGAATGAATGAATGAATGAATGAATGAATGAATGAATGAATGAATGAATGAATGAATGAATGAATGAATGAATGAATGCTGTGACGTATGGTACTCACAGCCAGGTAGTCAAAATGGCAGTTAGAGCTGGACTCTAAGTGAAACTCAGAGAAGGAGAGGAGCAGCTGGTTGCCCTGGCTGGTCTGGATGTTCCAGTAGCACTCAGCATTAGGGTGGTAGGGCAGGGGAAAGTTAGGGGAGGAAAAAGCCCCAGACGCAGTTGTCAATGTCCCTCCACAGCCTGGAAGACATATATGTATGTACAAGTGTAAAGATTTGGATATCAGGGAAAATACTTGTCCTCGTAATTTATTGAGACCAGTGACAATTACCAAATTAAAAACTAATACTCAGAACATTTTAGTTTACATGTGATGGGTGAAGAATATTCAGTTTTCACTTTCTGAACAAATTGAAAAAAACCTTCATCTTTTCCATGGTATTCAAATTTTTTTAGATACATGTATACAAATTATAAAAGGGAAAAAATAAAAATAAAAGAAGAGAGGAAAACAGTCCAAACAAAAAGTATCACAGATGGCAGTTTGTGTGAAACAACACATTTCTTCATTGCAAAATGAAAGAAGGTTTTAGAAGTAGTCAGAGAGTGGAGTGGCTGGGGAGCAGACTTGCAGCGTATGTGCAAACTGAACTTTTTGGCATCTGAGTAACGAATCATATCTGAATACTTACATTCAGCAAAATGTATTGGAGCTGGCAGTCTGCTTATCAGGCTGTGACAGATGCCATAACATTTTGTATACATTACGCTTGATGTGAATCAAATTAAAGATTTCTGGTGTCGACCACTCCATGCTCTTTGCTTTCACTGCGTAAACTGGCTATCACAAGAAATCTAACATAACAAATGTATACCACTCACCAGTCTGCGTGCCATCCCAGTGGGCAAAGAATCCAGGACGTGTGACGGTTGCATCAGAGTGGAATCTCACCCAAAGATAATTACTGTGAGATACCAGGACTGGTGGTCTCTGAGTGGCACAGAATTTTCCAATTAAAGGAGATGTCTCATAGCCGCCATCCCTGAAAAAGATGGGGGAAATCAAGATTGCCAGACGTCAAAAGTGTATTCAGTGTATACGCCATTTAGAAACCAAATTAGGGATATCTGGTTGAAGATATGTAACTTAATATTTTATTTGGAGTGAAGAAGAAAGAGAGAGAGAGAGAGAGAGAGAGAGAGAGAGAGAGAGAGAGAGAGAGAGGAGAGGGAGAGAGAGAGAGAGAGAGAGAGAGAGAGAGAGAGGGAGAGGGAGAGGGAGAGAGAGAGAGAGAGAGAGAGAGGGAGAGAGAGAGAGAGAGAGAGAGAGAGAGAGAGGGAGAGAGAGAGAGAGAGAGCAAGCGTGTGTGTGTGACAGAGAGAGTCCAAGGCATGTCTGGAAGATGAAGAGGTGTGGATGTTACAATGAAGCACACTTTAGTTCGCTCCAGGTCGTTTTGTTACACCTTAGCACCAAAGACAAACCATTACCTGATCTCCACAAAGTCAAAGTTGCAAGACGGAGGGGAGCCCTCTAGCTCAAAGGTGGTGAAGTTGAGTAAAATCTGCATGTTGACTGGCATCATGATGATGAAGATGCAGTCTCTGTGGTTAGGGTAGTAGTTAGGGTAGTTCGGTGAACTGAAAGACCCAGTAGGGGCAGTGAAGGTGCCACCACAATCTGGAAACAGAGAAAGGTTTCAACACAACTGTATAATATAAATGCATTTTAATTTCCCTGAAGATATATCATACATTATCTGGTTCACCTGTATTAAATACTCAGACAGACAGACAGACAGATTTGTCATTGGTTATTCTAGGGAAGTCATCAAACTCTTTGAATGTACTCATTTAACCCTTTGTCAATACTTTGTAAATGAACGTTTCCAACAAAAACACAACACAAAAAATATCATTGGACTGATATGTATATACTAATGAAGGGGCAATGGCGTATTCAGGTCTCATTTCATGACTGCATGCTATCAACTGAACTAATGGGAAGGTTATGCACCAAAAATGGGGTGACTACAAATTGGTGTATACTTATGGAACGAAAACTTGAGCAACAAAGCGAGGTCTGGTTTTTCTCTCCTTTTTCAATTGTATCTTGTATTTTATATTGTATGTCACATTTTTGTTATGAACCAAGCTACTGCTAATGTAGCAGTTTAACATTCGTCTCAAACATGTGCACTGAACATTAACCTATACCACTCAAAGTATTCCATACCTGTGGCGGCATCAATGGATATGTAGGTAGCAGAGAATCCCTCAGTCACTAAACTTGAATCAGAGACGAACAGCAGAGTCATTTGGTTGTCCGTACTTGTGATAGATGGAGGCACTGAACGCCCACAGTACCTGCACGGGAAGAACAACTAGAGTTCTTCATTTACCCACAATGACATGGAGAAGGCTTCTCCTGTAAAAAGTTGACTTTCAGATTTTTTAAATGGCTTTTTGTAAAGCTTTTGTGGTATTTTTAAAATGGTCTGTCATAAATAGTAGAAAGTCCTCTTTACAAATAGATGATAATTTTCATGAAACATTTAATGTTTTTTACATAAATGATAAATTGCTGTATCCTGGTCAAGTCAAACTAAATTAAAAGGCAGAAACAAACATATATTTTGAACAAAAAGTAAAAGAGGTGGATCTATAACAAATGAGTCTATTTAAGTCATTTTAAAAAAACATAATTGAAGTAAGCTGGACATGCACATGCTTAAAAATGCACAAACAGACACACATACATAGAGGATGTCAGATACCTGCCAATCTTGGTTCCAGTCTGTACAGTACCATTGTCATACACCTCGAGGTAGTCAAAGTTACAGTTAACATGGTACTCCAGGTCAAAGGAGTCAAACGACAGCCGCACCAGGTTGCCAGGATCAACACTGATATACCATGTGCAGTTTGCACCATGGGGGTAGTTATTGGGGTGGCCAGGGCTTGTGATAGTGCCTGTAGGACTAGTCAGGGTATCACCACAACCTGCTCAAACAAAGTAGGACAACCTGGTCACAATTAGAGATCATTATGATGAACCTGACACAGTTTAAAGTCTGGGGTCAAAACCAAAAAAAGTATCTAAAGTGTAAAATATAAAGTGTGGATTACATTGTGTTGGGAAATAGGGGTAAGTGGACACAAATTTAATATTAATATTTTATCAACACAAAGTGTTTGTGTTCATTGTGTTCACATATCTAGTTTGTGTTGAATGAGCATATGGAGTTTGTGTTGTTTTTGTAAATATTGGACATACTTGGTTTGTATTTAGGTTAAATCAAATTAAATACATTTAGCTGAATTGACTTACAATTAATAATCAAATTGAATCAAATCTAATTAACTGAAGGATTTACTATGGTGAAAACTAAAATTACTGTAAATAAATAAAGGCTGTCCCTACAACAGTTGGCTGCTGTCATTACAGCTAATATTGTTTATTGAGATGTACCACATGGGGCAGTCAGAGTCAGGCAACTTTTTGAATAATGAAACCAATCATAGTGAATAATAATATATACTAGTCTCACCCTCTAAGGCAAAGCCATATGCAGCCTCAAATCCATGGTTACTGACGGACGAGTCAGTCTTAAAGTGGATGAAAATGGATTTCTGCGTGGACTGAAGGGAGGGGGGAATAACACTGCCACAGAATGTCCCCAACAGTGGTGAGCTAGGCATGGAACCATCCCTGACCTGGAGGATGAAAAAAACAAGCATTATTAGCACATATTGATCATGCCCCCTCCATCAAAAATCAGTTCTGCTTAGGCCTATTTGAGCAATTGATTTGACTTGAGCAAGCAAGCTGCTTTTCTGGATAACCAGTTATGCTCAAGATCTACAAGGACTCATAACAGTTACAACCACCAGAGACATAAATGAATGAGGGCAAAGCAAACATGAGCACTTTGGTACAGCGATTAGCACTGTTGTCTCACAGTATGAAGCTCCTATAGCTGCATGCAGAGTATCTGATACTAACTCTTAAATATCTCTGATAATGGCAAAATGCTGGCATGGACTGATGAAAAAAAGGTGGGCCAGGCTTTGGCTGCGTTACAAAGGAAAGAAATGATGCGTTTAAGTGAGCTGGGAAGTGAGGTGTGAGAAGATGCAGTGACGCACTCATTGTCATGGTGATTTATTTGATCACAAGTCTAAAGCAGTGGTGCCCAATGTGTCAATTGGGCACCACTGTATGTTCTGCCTGTGTGGGTTCTCTCCAGGTTTTCCTGGTTCCTCCCACCTTCAAAACCATGGAGCTTAGGGGAACTGGCCACTCCAAATTGTCTAAAATATTGTCAAATATGTGTGACTGTGAGCGTGTGGGATTTTCTTGCTCAAAACAACCACTCGTTTTTGTTCAGTACTCTATCCAGACTGACAAAGAACCACAGTGCATAGGAACTTAGTATTGCAACAACTCTCCATAGTAATGATTTTATGAAATTTTTTCAACTACAAAGATCCTGCTCATGAGAGACAAAATTAATGGCATCCTGTCCTCTACCAACTCCAGCTGATCTTTACATCCCTTAAATCCACAGAGCTGACTCTTGAAGCTTTAGGTTCTACTGACATCTTTTCTCCCAGAGACCAGTCAGCTGATTTTGATAGTTTCCTCAACTAAACTTCAGGTAAACCATCCACCTGCCTGTTACACCAAATCCAACAAAGCTCATCAAAGAAGTTTTACCGTTACTTAGCTTCCACCAATTTAATATAACTAACCTGTCATTATCGAGAAGATACATACCATGGTTTAAACTATCAGTAATCAAGCCACTTCTTTAAAAACCTAACCTTGACCCTCCAGCTCTAAATAACTATAGACCCATATCAAATCTCCCATTTTTATCTAAGATCTTGGTGACAACAGTCACTAATCAACAATATGTGACTTCCTTAAATCCAACATTCTATTAGAGAATATCCAGTCAGGTTTTCGGGAACATCATAGTACGGAACGGTATGGTCAAAGTTAGCAATGACCTTCTAATCGTGTCAGACAGAGGACTTGTTTTTCTACTGCTTGTCTTGGATCTTAGTGCAGCATTTGATATAATGGATCATAATATTCTTTTGAAACAAATAGACAAAACGGTTGGTATTAAGGGATCGGCATTGATGTGGTTCAAGTCCTATCTAACTGACCATTACCAGTTTGTTAACGTTAATAATGACTCCTCCCAGTCCACTAAAGTTAGCTACTGAGTTCCTAAAGGCTCGGTTCTTGGACCAAAACTGTTTATCTTATACATGCTTCCTTTAGGTAATTTGATAAGGAAACACTTCGTCAACTTACATTGTTATGCTGATGATACGCAATTGTATCTATTGATTAAACCAGATGAAGTCAATCAAGTGGCCAAACTACAGAAGTTTATTAAAGAGATTAAAGATTGGATGACCAATAACCTTTTTGCATCTAAATTCTGGCAAAACTGAAGTCATTTTGCTCAGCCCAAAATCCGGTAGGGATGTAGTGTCTAGAGATGTAATCGCCTTGGATGTTGTCACTGTGAGAAATCTAGGTGCCATTTTTGATCAGGATCTGTTGTCTAACTCACACAAAAAACAGCTTTTGAGAACTGCCTTTTTTCCAACTGTATAACATTTTTAAAAGCAGACATTTTTTAAAACAGAATGATGCAGAGAAATTAATCTCAGGCTGCTTCCAAAAGTCACTGAAGACCTTTCAGTTAATCCAGAATACTGCAGGCAGTGTTCTAACCCGCAAAGACCACATTTCTCCTGTGTTAGCTTCTCTGCACTGACACCCCCTCACTTACAAAACCCTTCATGGCCAGGCACCTACCTATCTGAGGGGCCGTTTAATTCCGTACATCTAGTGCATTACACTCTCAACATACAGGCTCATTGATGGTTCCTAGAATCTCCAAAAGTAGGACAGGACATTGTTTGTCAGTAAATCTACTATTATAAATAAATGCAGTTTTAAAATATCTTTAAAAATTGGCCTTGCATCCATATGATTTTCTGCCTTTTATACTTGTTTACTTGTCATTTTTATGAGTAAAAATAAACAGTTCACCCCTGTGCTCTTCAGCTGGCCCACTTTTCACATTTTCAAACTCTGTCTGGTCCACCAGTCAACATGTTTACCTCAAGTTTTGTGGATGTTATCTCTCTATTCTGTTTGTAATTGTGCTGCTTCATCCACCTATCAGAAGGTTGGAGGTTTTACACTTCCTACAGTTAACTTGCCAGTGTATCCTCAAACAAGATACTCAACCTCAACTTGGTCTCTGAAGGGCTGCCTACTGCTCCTCGGGGATGAATTAAACGCAAACAAGATTTTTTCCTCTTGGGATCAATGAAGTATTTCAATCAGTTCTGTGTTATTATTGAGATTTCTTTTTTTTTTGCGAATGTATAAAAAAAACAGCATTTTGTGTTTAATTATTCTAAAAATTAATTCACACAATGTCCTATCTTGACAGAATGGTGTTTCTGCTTCATAAGAGTATAGAGCTCTGAGAAAGGCATACAAGCATTTCCTCTTTTTGAGCTCCCTTTAAAACATTTTGTTTTCATCCATTTACTTTCTCTAGGTTTATTTTTTAATTTGCAATAGTGTGCACTCTTCATTCAGTTTGAAATAAAACACAGCAGATTAAGTCACTTTTATTTTATGAATTATCTTGATATTCATTTACCTCAACATAGTCATATCGACAGGAACCTCCCTCAACATCAAATGACAGGAAGTTGAGGGTGACCACATAACCCTCTGGCTGGTTGATGACCCATGTACACTCTTTGTTGTGTGGATAGGCATTGGGGTGGTAGGGAGAACGTATCTGCCCAGTCCCAGAAAAAATACCTCCACAAGCTGGGGAGAGAGGGAGTAACAGGCTGGTCAGTGGCTTCAGGAATAGACTGATCTATTTTATAATGATTTACTCTATCATGTTACTCCATCATCATCAAGACAATTTTAAACCAAATTTACATACAAATGATACAAATTCCTGTTTTCACTTCGGAACTGCCGTGTTTTGTCACAACACTAGCCAGTAGTGTGGCTGGAACCTGACGCTAACTGAATCTAACTGCACCCAGGATGAGGGACTAGGAAAGATATGGAAATAGATGAGTATAATAATGTTTCCTTTCACTTTTAGGTTTTTCTGTGAATCTTTGTTAGTCTAGACAGTCAGAGACAGCTGGGGACTAACAGACTCTTATTGAAAACAAGATCGGCTCTAGTTAACTGGTTAGCATGTTAATTTTGTAAAATAGCCATGCAACAGAACACAGACATAAATTCAATACTGCCTCCTTCTTGAAAATACTCTTTGCTAACAAAATTGTGTATTTTATTAATATCGTAATTATCATTATTTGATGCATACTCTAATGTCATGACATGCATACAGTAAGTTCTGATAGCGTTATGAAATTCAGATTTTTTTAAATACTTTTTAGACATTATCAGCCAGCTTCAGTTTCTGCCACCACAACACTGTGAAACTGTGCTATAAACTGAGAATATTTTTTGTGTGTTCAGAGGCAGTATTGACCTCTGTACTATTTAATAATTATTCCTTGAGAGTGTATAATAAAATATGGTGGGTATTATTTTATGATTGAAATACTGTACAGAACATATAGAAAGTAAGATTGATGTCGTATTATATGTGTGTCAGTGCCTGACTCTCACCAACGGTATATACAGCCCTGAATCCAGCGTGACTGACAGAGCTGTCGGACTTGAAGCGAATCCACAGGAAGTTGGAAGAGGAGGCAATGGGAGATGGTAGGGTACTGCCACAGTACTTCCCTATCAGTGGATCTGTCTCCAATCTGCCATCACGAACCTGGAAAAAGTCATTGTTAAATTATGAATCAAAATTATGATGAAAAATGAAATACGTTTTTTTTAGTTATTTTAAATGTTACTATTACAAATATCAGAAATTCAATAACTTGACAGCTTTGTCTGACAACTTCAAAATATAGCAATACCATCAGGAGCAGGAGTCAAGAAAGGAAAGAAAATAATCAACTGGACTTGCTTAAGGTTGCTCGGAGACTTTTCACCTGTCATCCAAGAAGCTTCTTCAATTGTGAAGAACTGACCTCTTCTTTTGGTAGGATCACTACAACACTGCATAATTTTAATGTCTATTCAAAGATGCTTAACTGACAGAATGCCTGGCTTTCAGTAATACCAGAAAGCTGCCCAGTACAACCACAGAAAGACCTTCTGGCTGCTAGTCCAGATCTTGGAGTACCTTTTTGGACGGGTGGTAATGATAAATGGATAACTACAGCTTTTCTCTTTATCTCACCACATTTATGCTGCCAGTACAGGGACAAAAATAAGGAAATTAAATAGTAATTCCTCTTGCGTTTTGAATTTTGCTTTGAGGGTTAGGTGTTGGGATATCTGTTTTGGTCTTTCTTTTTCTTGTGCAGTCTGGGATTTTATTGAAACTTTTTCTTGCCCCTTGTTTTGTCTGCATTTGGGTCCTGCATTTTCATACAGACCTCACAAAATGTTCACTAACCTTGATCAAGAACCCCACTAGACGATAGAAGTCATATATATATACATACACACACATATATATGTGTATATACTGTGTGTGTATATATATATATATATATATATATATATATATATATATATATATATATATATATATATATATATATATATATATATATATATATATATATATATATGTTAAGAAATAAATGATGACATTGATGAGTCACAACCATGTCTTACCTCCACATAGTCAAAAGAACAGGTGCTGTGACTCTCTAGACTCATATGTGTGAAGTTCAAGGACACCGTCTCACCAACTGGTAATCGAATCAAATAAATACACTGGCGGTTGTGGTTGTAGTCATTTGGCCAGTTCGGGGAAATGATGATGCCTTCACTGTCAGTGAAGGTACCCCCACAACCAGGGTCACCTAAGACAAAACATACACCAGGTTACGTGTGCAGGTCCTTCAAGAGAAGGTCTTTGACTCTCTAGGTCAATGGTGTCAAACTCATTTTCACCGAGGGCCACATCAGCATAACAGTTGTCCTCAAAGGGCCAGATGCAATTAATAAATGTAAGTAAATGTAGCTTGATGTAATGTAACATAAAGTAGTATGAAAAAGTTTGAGTACCCCTGATAATTTTCCAGATTTTTCTTTGTATATAAATCACTGGTTGTTTGCATTAACAATTTCAGTTAAATTTATCATACAGCAGACAAACTGAGAAATATTCGAGAAGTGAAATGAAGTTTATAGGATTTACAGAAAGTGTGCAATAATTATTTAAACAAAAGTAGGCAGGGACATAAACTTGGGCACCCCAACACAAATTAAATCAGTGTTTATTAGAGCCTGTTTTTGCAGAAATAACAGCCGCCAAATGCTTTTGTAGCTTCAACTGAGAGTGTGGCTTTTGGTCTGTTATTTTTGACCATGAAGTGTTGTGTTCATCTGCTATATGATATATTTAATTGAAATTGTTGATCCAGTGATTTATAAAGGAAAATCTGGAAAATTATCAGGGGTGCCCAAACTTTTTCATACCACGGTAAATGTAACTATTCCTTAAAAACTGAATTTATGACTTGAATTTATGACAAACATTACAATTCCACAGAAAACATGTTTGCTTGCTGCTCTGTTACAACATAAACCCTTTTAATTTGTCGGGTTATGAAACCCACATAACTCCGTCAATCAAGGATCAAACTATGAAAGTGAAAGAAGACAAGTAACACCAAACACAAGTTAGGACATTTAAATTTGTTCACAATGTTTTCGTCAGAATTAAAATAGGCTTAATTACTGCATTGCGAGAAATGTAGTTTTTGGTTAAAGCACACTTTTGACCTATTATTTTTAGACACTCTGACATTTTATGCTCTCGCGGGCCACGTAAAATAATGTGGCAGGCCACATTTGGCCCCTGGGCCTTGAGTTTTACACATGTTCTCTAGGTATAGGAGATCAGGAGCCTGGTGCTGTTGGTCTCCACCATTCATTTCACTTTTTAACATTCGTTTCAATTTAGTTATGATTAACCCTTTTTATCAAAATGTTTCCTACTTGGTGACGTAGTGTATGTAATGTGGAAGCCGCGGTCAGAGATGGAGAAGTCAGAGTGAAAGTGAATCCATGCAGCTGGACCAGTGGTCTGTAGGGGGGGAGGTGTTCCACTACTGCAGTACTTTCCCAGAACTGGGTCTTCTGGCAAAACACCATCCCGGATCTATGATATTTGGAAATGTCACACAATTAGTAGGATAAAGACTGTAAAATCTGATCCTCTATAGGCTGGTTCTATTGACAGTGTTCTATTACAGGTGCTCTAAAACACACAACTGTCCCAGTGGAACAATTTCATGAAAGAGATTTTGAACACAGCAACAAGTACAACAAAATAGATCTTCTGATATGATTTTTCAAAATGTATTTAGTTCTCTGCTTTGCAGCGCAACCACGTCTTCCACCTTTGTAAATGTTTATAATAACTATGAGAGCCCATCTAAATGTATTGTGATTTTCAAAATTTACCTATTGCAGCCTCATCAATCAAATATTCCCATTATTGTTAGCTTTATTCTGTTCATATCACATCACCACATAGTTATGTGGAGCACGGGCATGGACCTTTGACTAAAAATACAAAAACTACATCTTGAACAACAACTTCAAATTATAAAAAAGTCAAAGCTGAGCTGTAGAGTGGAAGAAGGAAGGCTTGAGGAGTTTTGACTGGTACATGTGAGCATGGAGTGGCTAACTGATTTCAGTGTGCTTGAAAGATAATGTATGTGAATAATAGCTTCCATTCACATGTCTAGTATAGATTAAAAAAAATGTAATCACACTTTCTGCACCCTGGACAGGGTGAGCTGGTGGCAAATAAAGCACATCCCATATTTTTGTAGACTCCTAAAAAAATCCTTTTCCCACGCTAAAGTGTAAGTCAGGGTTAAAGATTTACAAAAACATAGGAATGAAACATTTGTAATTGCAAGTTTCCACTTTAGTATGGTTAGAATTGGCCATGAAACTCCTTGGCAAGGGTTAGTGAAACTAAATCAACCATTTCGTTAAAAGATATGATTTTTCAGTCATAAAATCTTATGTCCAATTTTTAAAAAAAATTGTTTTCAGGCATGCCTCAGAGGTTTGCAGTCATCACAAATTAAACAGAATTTGTTACCTCCAGGAAGTCATAATTGCAGTCCTCATGGTGCTCCAAACTGAGTGTTCCAAAAGCAAAAGTAATGAGCAAGCCAGGAGTCACTGTCACCATCCAGTAACAGTCTCTGTTGGGTGGGTACTGTCCGGGGTAACCAGGTGAATCAATGCTGCCGTAGAGAGCAGTCAACTCCTCTCCACACACTAAGATGAGAGGAGATGAAATATTACTGGTTTCTGTCACTTCTGAGCTTTTCCTTTGAGCTTGAAAGGATAATCAAACCTGTGCCCAGTGGCACAGGTTTCACAGGAAGGATCATGTTTCTGGGTTCGGCTTTGTGATAAGCTATTTCTATTTTAGAGGGAACACGTGCAAACATAGAGACATCATGCAAACTCAACAGATTTCACACACAGATCAGGTGCTACGAGATGCACTACAACTTGCATAGACGCTCGGCGTGGTTTGTTTTTTTAAATGTTCTTTTCTATCAATATTTTTAACAATCAGTACACAGTGACAGTATATATGCACGTGAATGTGCATATACAACAACTTTTCCAGTTTGGGATCAATCCAGTAAAACCAATCAATCAATCGACTGGTTTTGTCTGTCTGTCTGTCTGTCTGTCTGCCTGTCTCTCTATCTAATCAAGTTTTTATTACAGGTAGTCTTAAACCCACAAACTGGTTCTGAGAGGGTGTTTGCAAGTGATTCATGCAATTGTTTTGAATTTAGTGTGTTTGTTACTCCAAATGTTCATAAGTTGAATGTTCACATGTTGAGCACTACCACCTATTTTGTTTAGTTGTTCGGTACATTTTTGTAAGGAAAGTGAAAAGTTCTCTGCCCAGGCTCCCTCTCTTCATCTTCTTCACATAAAAACACACACATGCACACACACAAACACATGTAGAAAATACCTTAAGGACTGGTGCCATTTTCTTACATTTAAACCTCGCAGTCCTCTCCAAGACCACTTCTCGCATGAAGACACATGAGACGTCCTGCTCTATTTTAATAATTTCCTCAAATAGACCCTGCACTACCATTGGAGCCACTGCACACAGCTGTGAGTAAACAACAGGACACCCACCACTGCTGTTGCCATGGACTTCAATCGAGCAAATCTCACTTCAGATCTTCTCAAATTCCATCATTATATCAAATATCCAACCAGGGGAGAGAAGACTTTGGCCAATGCTTATATATTAATATGGATAATGACAACAAAGCAGGACCCTTGGACGGTCTGATCACCTCTCCTTCCTAATGTTGCCAGTTTCCAAATCATTCATACGCACGACTAAATAATCCGAAAACGCAAGCAGACTCTCTTTCAAGACTGCAAAGTTGCTACTGAAGGACTGCTTTGAATCTTAGACTTGACCGTCTTTTTCCAGGACAGCTCAGATCGGGACCAGTACATACTCATGGTACAGTTGGTATGGTATTGGAGA
Source organism: Antennarius maculatus (assembly GCA_013358685.1). Taxonomy (NCBI): domain Eukaryota; kingdom Metazoa; phylum Chordata; class Actinopteri; order Lophiiformes; family Antennariidae; genus Antennarius; species Antennarius maculatus. The sequence goes on from CM023624.1 coordinate 15,390,440, forward strand.
CTGTTACATCCACAAAAACAATCTGTGTTCTCCAACCAGCAACCCTGATTTAACAAGGTGGTGAACCTACTGAATACCAGAAATATGTCACACAGGGCCTACAATGTAGTCTACAGCCTTCCGAGAGCCAACCTGACGCATGGCAACTAGGTAGCTAAGAATGAATACAATTGTAAGAATGAGTAGAACTTTAACAACAACAATCTTAGACTCAAGATGTACAGTCAACTAGTGACTTAAAAATGTGCATCACCCTGTCCGCTAAAAACAACCATCTGTTTGCTGTGGACATTAACATGTTTTGTGTCTGCTTTAATAATGGCAACAGTATTATACATGTAAACAGATGGCATCTCAGAACTTGTTCTTGAGGCTTATGCAGACAAGCTTGCGGAGGTGTTCACACAAATTTTTAACTTCAGCCTGACATAATAGGTCACCCCAACATACCTCAGATCCACCACTACTATGTTAATCCCCAAGATGAAAACTGTAAGCAGCCTGAATGACTGCAGGCATTTTGCACTACCAGTGGCAAAACAGTGGAAAAACTCCCCACCTACAAGTTTCTGGGAGTTCGCAACACCTCTCCTGGACAACACTCTTTTTGCATGTCACCAGCAAGACCCAATGACTGTTTTCTGAGGAAGCTGAAGAAGGCTGAAATGCCTCTGTACCTCCTCATAAAAATGTACTCATGGACAGTGTGGAGCATCTTCACATACATGCATCATCGTGTGGCCTGTTTTTTCTACTTTAATTTACTGTATTGATCCCTATAAGAAAATTGTTAATACCTCGCCCTCACCTGCTTGCCTGTGGGTATGCAGGTGAGAGGGAGGTAGCTCCTTCATAGTGTGACCCCAATGAGCAGGTTATACAGGGGACGGCACCTTGCTCAAGAGTGCCTCGGCAGTGAGGGGAACCGAGAACCTCCCACTGCCAATTCACTCTCAAAAACTGTTTGCCCTCTGGCCCCCAGTCCAAGACTGGGGGCTGCTGTCACTTAAACTTGCTCTGGAGGGTTCAGTTGAGTTTTTCTGTCTGTTAAAACGCTTTGAAATGTCTGTTGACATGACTAAGTTTGTAAATAAAACTTGATTGATTGATGTGTGTGTGTGTGTGTGTGTGTGTGTGTGTGTGTGTGTGTGTGCGTGTGTCTGCTTTTTACATCTACCTTGATTTAGACTGAGAACATCAATAGTTTTTTTAAAAATGACCTCTTTCATTTGGATTCAAACTGATAACCTCTTTACTCATGTTCTCAAAATAACATTTTGAAGGACAATTTATCACTTTAAAGATTCCTTTATTAATATAAATAATTTTAAAAAGTAATCCAGCTATTTAGCCAAATGAAACTATATATCCTACCTGGATCTTGAGACTGCCAAGCAACTGTGAAGCCACCAGCATTTACAGAGTGGTCAGAGTGGAACCAGAAGTACAATGAATTGTGGGAGCTGTGGATCTCTTGTGGGGTATTTTGACCACAGTATTTTCCAATAATTAAATCAGAGGGGCTCTCCCCATCATGGATTTGAAGGAAGTCAAAGTTGCAGTTGATGCTGTCTTCCAGATGAAAGAAAGGGAAAGTAATCCGCAGAACCTACAGAAGAAAACAGAATTGATTTCTGTTATTTTACTGTTTGAAATGTTAATAGCCACTTTTATGAAAAATGCACTTCTCTTTCAACTTTTATTTTAATGTTAAAGAAAAAAAATGCACGCAACTCCTAAACTCCTCAACTCCAACAGCAAATCCCTAATAAGTGCATCCTAAGATGAACTGAAATCTTGTCTTAGGTCCCTTATAAAGTCTTTCTTTCATTTCTTTACTTTAGTCATGCCTGAACTTTTTTTACACGTCCACAGCCCAAGTGAACTTTTGCATCTTAGATCTAAGGTAGGAAACATTTTGTCATCACCACCAGGAATTTCTCCTGTGGTGTTTGCCTTGTGCTTCACCTGGATGCAGAAAGAGAGGCAGGAAATGGAGGCTGGAGGCCAGAAACCTACTCTAGATCTGGAAACTAAGGTAGTTCCAGTGAATTTCATAAAATTAGAATCAGAATCCCTTAGTAATCCTCCAAAGGGGAAATTGCTTTTTGCCACAGTCACTCCGCAGTAGATTGAAGTAAAAAAGTGAGACAGGAGTAGATGAATTAGAATTAAAAAGATCAGATAAATAGAATAAATAGACTAAATAGAATAAATAGAATTATATATAAACATACACAGTATACAGATACAGTAACTGCTTGTTCCTTTCACCTTCACTGCATGTTAAACTGAGGCATTGTACAGCCTGATGGCCACAGGCAAAAAAGATTTCCTATAGCGTTCAGTAGTATATTTACATCCTGCTGCTGAACATACTCCTTGGTCCATGAAAGAAGCGTGCCTTTCCAAAGGGACATTAGCTGTAACTTTTATTTTCACAGAGTTGGCTCAAATCTAGCAGCACACACATTTCGTTGCCAGTAAATGTCTGGGATTGTCATGTACATGATAATAAACTGTTGAATTAATAAAGCCCTGAAGGAGAACAGCTGACCTTGTTTGAGTCTGTGTGGATCTGCCAGTTGCAGTTCAGCAGGTGATCATAGTCTTCATGACCCGGGTTGTTGGGATAACTGAATGTACCAGCAGGGCCAGTCAGGTAACCACCACATTCTAGAACAAACAGACACACTTTCAGTGACACTTAATTAGAGATGACCTGTCACACATAGTGAAAGATTGGTCTCAACAGCACAATGGTCAGAAAAGATGTGACCCTTAGTCCCCTAAAAAGATCAATATATACAAAATGAAAAACAGAAATTTTCTAATAACTTAGACTATAGGCCAAATTCATCTTTCTTATGGTTTTGATAAAATTGGTAAATGTACTGTACTTATATAATACCTTTCTAGTCTTTCTAGTGATAAAACTATCAGATGACCGTTGATATGGATGCTTTGAAGCTTCAGTTTTGGACTGAGTGAATTCAAGGTAATCTATTTTAAAAGGAGCCGGTTTTCATCACTGGCTCTGCTGGAACAGAAGGAGGTCAGCCTGCAGAACTCATACATTTTACTGACACTTGAATTTCTCACAACTACGAAACCTTGTCTTGTCATTCTATGACACATAAATATGTGTGAATGTTTAGTGCTTGTTTTAATGTACAAGTTATTCTGTGGTGATACCTGTGGTGTTTGCACTAGTGATTTATGTGTCCCAGTTTTGTTTCTGTTCTGACATATTATTCTGGATGTCTTACAAATTGCACTTACAAATTACAAATTGAATTGAATTGAATTAAACTGAACTGAATTGAATTGAATGACATTAAATGAAAGTGAAGAAACTGCTCTTACCAACTAACCAACTCAGTCACTAATTTAGTGTTATTAAACACACACTGTGAGTTGTACATTGTATAATTTGCATGGGCTTCACTGGACTTTAGATCACTTACTTGTCAGAATAAGCTACAGAGATTTTTGCTGATTTCAGCACTGGACTATTGAACACTAAATATCCTGAATGCCTCAACAATCAGGTCATTTTAAAGACTTGTTGAGAGACGAGAAACACTTTTCACCAAAATCAGATTTTAGATCATTGGTGCCTTCTAGTATGTCTGTCATGAAGTACGAACCGTATGAAGTTAATATCTTGTACCAACACTCAGTAAGTTACAGCATCATACAGCTTGTCTGCTCTGCGTCCAGTGCCAATTATGACTTCCAAATCTAGCTGCTGTTAAAACATGTTTCAGCTGATTTCGTCAATTACATTTCCTCCAAAGACTTCACCCATCATTATCTCAGTGTCGCTATGTGTCCTTGCCCTGCCAATACCTTGTTGCTGTGTCTGGCAGAGAGGGCCGGTCCACTGGGATGTACAAGTACATGTGAATCCATTAATGTTATCCGTGCAGGTTCCTCCATTCTGACAAGGGTTGCTCAAACATTCGTTGATATTCTGGTCACAATTTTGTCCATGCCAACCAGAGTCGCAGTTGCAAATGTAGCCAGGAGATGAGGTGGTGGCCTGTGATAACAGTAGTCACCAATAAGACATGCATAGTAGAAAAATATTTAACATACTGCATATTGACTGAGGATGCAAAACACGTCATAGATCCAGATCTCAAAATTTGGTTTACCTCACCTCATTCCAATTTCATTCAAACCTATTGTTGAGGTACTGTTCCCTCAGATAGCACCTATGCAATAGCAACAGCAATTCATGCCACACATACAACACATACAGTATGCATACAGACCAGACAGTCAAACAGACTAACCAAACACTGCCCGTTGACACATGGGTTGTTGGTCTGACAGATGTTGCTGGTCTGGGTGCAACCAGTTGGTCCATAACCATTTCCTGTGTATCCTGGAGGGCAGGTGCATATCGGGAGGCTTGTACCTGGTAGATGTCCAAGAGGTTGGCAGACATGAGATTATCCGATCATGTAATGCAGTATCGAGTAAAGCATGCAAAATATATGCAATTCATGTGTTCCCAAATGAATGCCTAGAAATAATACTACATCTATTTCTTCAAAGGTCTCATAAATGTATTCATATGATCTATATAAAATAATATCGATAATGCATCTTATAGGAAACAGTTCACTCAACCGTGTCTGACAAATAAATTTTAACAATTAGTAGTGTGAGACTTGATTCACCTTCATGCAAATGACAAGTGTGTATACCCGTTAAGCCCGCTGACCTCAGTATGTTGGGTTCTGTACAGGGCTGTCTGATCAATATCAAAAACTGGGTGTGGTTTTGTCAGAAACATGATGACTTTTTAAAATGATGTATATGCAGGAGCTAATGTGCATTTATTCCCTTTCACCTTGATCACTTCAGCAGTCTTCCCACAGGTTACGTTACCTATTTTTGATCCTTTATGAAAAATAAAATAAAATTGGGAAACAATTTTTTACCTGGGTTGGAGGAGCAAGTAGCTGATGGGTAACAGCCTCCATTGTTAGTAGCACAGATATTGCTCTGGGTGCACGTTCTTCCGTCTCCTTCATAGCCTAAAAAAGAGACAACTGAAGTTAACTTCAGGGTGTGGTAGACACGTTAGACTACTGGTCTGTTGTTGTATTTAACCTTAATACAGAATATCTGCAGTTTGCTCATGCTTGATATAGCATCACCTGAAGTTGATGAATAGATGGACTTATGCTTGCCAAGTTAACATACCCATGAACTTTTCATTAATGTGTATAAAATGTGATAACCATTTCTTCACTACTGAACCATATATACAAACATTTCCTCTGTAACATTTTGTTACATTATGGGCATGCTGCATTGTGTACTGCCCCGGGGTCACAACCATACCATGGCAGAAAGGTGGACCCTGCATGACCTGCTTGAACTACTGTCTTGAAAGGAAAGTAGAAGCAGCACTCTTGACATAATTATATTTCAGTAATATATGACTTGCATTGACGGCGAATATCCATGCTGAGAAGCAAGGCGCATATCATATTTATAATAAATTTGTTTGCACATACGGATGAGGCATGATTGTAATCTGAGAATTTTGCGTGCTTTTTTCCCTACTTAATTACCACAGGAGGAGAAAGTCATTATTGGAAACCTTAAACCATCCACTGTAAAAAATGGGATATCCTGAAAGCATGGGAGTCCAAGCAGTGTGGAAGTTTTCAGGAGCAGCATCTGACCAATGCCTGATGACACCGAGTCATCCCCGTTTCAAAGCAAGGGTGTTGAACAGCTACAAGCTTCAGCTTTCTCAAATATCCCCTTATAGAATGTTCAGCACAGACAGGATGTTGGTAGACACAAAAACATGTGGTCGGGGGCAGAGGTCTCTTTTTTCTTCCCATTAAATTCATCCCTAAACCTAGGTTCCCTGAGCCTTTAGCATGCAGACCCTGATACTGAGATGTTGTTGGACAAGGTGTTTAAGGTCGGTGAGTGGTTCACCTCATTAGACCCAATGTTTCTCTCTCTCGGCTTTGATCTGAGAAGAGAAAGGAGTGTGTGGTGTTTTAGCACAACTATTCACTCTATTTTTTGCTTTTTTTATACATTTGTACATGCTTTTGTCTACCATATTTTAACTACGGTTACGTTTTGGGAGTTTGTGAGAGGGATAGACTAGAGTGTGGTTTATTCATGCTGTTTTATTGCTTTTTGTATGTGTATTCACATTTCAGTTAGTGGCAGCTACATCGCAGTTACACTCGTAGTTTGTGGGGCTTTTGCAGAGATTAGGAGGCAATATAGTATCCCTGAGATGGTCAACTGCAGCGGAAAAAACCTCCCCCACAGAGCAACTGTCAGTTGCTCTGTGGGGGAGGTGTGTTTAGCGGTGGAAGAGCAGGTCAGATACGACAGCGTTAAAGCAGCCTCCCGAATGAACAAACCGGTGGCGATTTTTCTCGATGAAGTTGAAAAGATGTACCAGGTAGTTGTGAGCGGGCTGGTGATTACCTTCAAACCCGTCCTCCCCATGGCTAACCCGGTTAAAAAGGTGATCATATTGAACGCCACTGCCCCCCCTGGATAGGGAGCAGTCGTGGCGTAGTCAGCTCCTGACTCCTGTTAATATGTTCCCGGTCAGCAGTACCACTCAGGCGTGTTACAACTTCTGGAGACAGGTTATGATGGTCCCTAATCGGATCAATGAAGAGCTGAACATCACGCTCACATTTAAAATTGATTACTGTGATTACAAGGTTTATGTCACCAGTGAGAACATGAAATGTTTCCGGTGCAGGGGGAGGGACATGTCATCCGCCTCTGTCTGGATGGAGAGGGTGAGCGCTGGCCATCGGCTGCCGTAGGGCAGGTGGCTGTGACTGCGGGGAGGCCAGCGGCCGAGGCAGCTATATTGCCGGCTGCTGGGGTTTCCGCAGAAATGGTGGTTCCAGCTTCTTACACAGCTGTGGTGGCCTCCGGTGCTGCAGCCCAGGCTCCGCGGCCACGGCATTGTGGTTTTCCAACTCTATTGCCTGCTGGGTCGCTGACTGCTGACCCAGGGTCGCGGAATAACACACAGGATACAGGTGACAGCGCAAAGGTTTAACAGCCGGTGGCCACAGCCTCATTGGTGGCTTCTAGTGCTGCAGTCCTGATTTCGCAATCACAGCCTTGTAAGGTTCCAACTCCATCCCCCGCTGAATTGTCAGCCATCAACCCAGAGCTCATGAATGTAGATTGACCCATAAATTGGGAGCTTCGCCTTACGACTCAGCTCCTTCTTCAACACGACAAACCTATACAGCGACCGCATCACTTTGGAAGCTGCACCGATCTGTCTGTCAATCTCATATTCCATCCTTCCCTCACACGTGAACAAGACCCCAAGATACTTGAGGCAAGGACTCTCCACAGACCTGGAGAAGGCACACCATCTTTTCCGGTCGAGAACCATGGCCTCGGATTTAAAGGTATCAATCCTCACCCACTCGCGTAACACTCAGCTGCAAATCATGCCAGTGCACGCTGAAGGTCGAGGTTTGATGAGGCCAACAGGACAACATTGTCTGCAAAAAGCAGAGACAAAATCCTTTGGTCCCCAAACTGGACTCCCTTCAGATCCTGGCTGCACCGAGAAATTCTGTCCATAAAGATTATGAACAGAACCGGTCATAAAGGGCAGCCCTGCTGAAGTCCAACATGCACCTAGAACAGGTCTGACTTACTGCCGGCAATGCAAACCAAGCTCCGGCTTTGGTCATACAGGAACTGGACAGCCCTCAGCACAGAGCCCTGAACCCCATACTCACGAAGCACTCCCCACAAGATACCATGAGGGAGACAGTCGAATGCCTTCTCTAGATCCACAAAACACATGTGGACTGGCTGGGCAAACTCCCATGAACCCTCGAGCACTCGATGGAGAGTGTAGAGCTGGTCCAGTGTTCCACGACCGGGACGAAAACCGCATTGTTGCTCCTGAATCTGCAGTTTGACTTTACGTCGAATCCTCCTCTCCAGTACCCTGGAATAGACTTTCACCAGGAGGCTGAGGAGTGTGATCCCCCTATAGTTGGAACACAACCTCCGGTCCCCCTTTTTGAAAAGAGGGACCACCGCCCCGGTTTGCCAATCCAGAGGTACTGTCCCCAACTGCCATGTAATGTTACAGAGACGTGTCAACTATGGCAGTCCCTGCCATGTCAGTCCCTTTGGTTTGATGGCCAAAGTAGAAAATTTCTTTTCTGACCTCAACGTGTTTCTTGATAGCATCTGTTTTTATTTAAAAAAATCAGAAGGAAGTGATCAACCATTTTTTTTTCGAGCAAAGAGGTTTTCAGATTGAGGAAACTTATTACAAAAGTAAAAAGTATGATTTTTTAAACGGGTGTTTTAATTATTTTGATTGTGAATGGAGCAGGGGACATGGAGACAATGAAGACATGAAGCACCTTGAGTGCAGAATCTTGTTTGAGCAAAGTAGGACTTCTTCTTTCTTCTTTTCCTTTTGGCTTTTCCCTTCAGGGGTCGCCACAGCGAATCAACCGCCTCCATCTAACCCTGTCCTTTGCATCCTCTTCTCTCACACCAACTACCTTCATGTCCTCTTTCACTACATCCATAAACCTCCTCTTTGGTCTTCCTCTAGGCCTCCTGCCTGGCAGTTCAAAACTCAGCATCCTTCTACCAATATATTCACTATCTCTCCTCTGGACATGTCCAAACCATCTCAGTCTGGCCTCTCTGACTTTATCTCCAAAACCTCTAACATGTGCTGTCCCTCTGATGTACTCATTCCTGATCCTATCCTTCCTGGTCACTCCCAGAGAGAACCTCAGCATCTTCATCTCTGCTACCTCCAGCTCTGCCTCCTGTCTTTTCCTCAGTGACACTGTCTCTAGGCCAAACAACATTGCTGGTCTCACCACAGTTTTGTACACCTTTCCTTTCATTTTAGCTGAAACTCTTCTATCACACATCACACCTGACACTTTCCTCCACCCATTCCATCCTGCCTGGACACGCTTCTTCACCTCTTTTCCCCACTCTCCATTGCTCTGGACTGTTGACCCCAAGTACTTAAAATCCTCCACCTTCTTGATCTCTTCTCCCTGTAACCTCACTCTTCCACTTGGGTCCCTCTCATTCACACACATGTACTCTGTCTTACTGCGGCTAACCTTCATTCCTCTCCTTTCCAGGGCAAACCTCCACCTCTCTAGCTTCTCCTCCACCTCGTCCCTACTCTCACTGCAGATCACAATGTCATCTGCAAACATCATAGTCCATGGAGATTCCTGTCTAACCTCGTCTGTCAGCCTGTCCATCACCATAGCGAACAAGAAGGGGCTCAGAGCTAATCCCTGATGCAGTCCCACCTCCACCTTGAACTCCTTTGTCACACCTACAGCACACCTCACCACTGTCTTACAGTCCTCATACATGTCCTGCACCGCTCTAACATACTTCTCTGACACTCCAGACTTCCTCATACAATACCACAGTTCCTCTCTGGGCACCCTGTCATAAGCTTTCTCCAGATCTACAAAAACACAATGCAGCTCCCTCTGGCCTTCTCTGTACTTCTCTATCAACATCCTCAAAGCAAATACTGCATCTGTAGTACTCTTTTTTGGCATGAAACCATACTGCTGCTCACAAATGCTCACTTCTGCCCTTAGTCTAGCTTCCACTACTCTTTCCCATAACTTCATTGTATGGCTCATCAGCTTTATTCCTCTGTAGTTGCCACAACTCTGCACATCTCCCTTGTTCTTAAAAATGGGCACCAGCACACTTCTCCTCCACTCCTCAGGCATCTTCTCACTATCTAAGATCCTGTTGAACAACCCAGTCAGAAACTCTACTGCCACCTCTCCTAGACACTTCCAAACCTCTACAGGTATATCATCAGGACCGACTGCCTTTCCACTCTTCATCCTCTTCAGTGCTCTCCTCACTTCATCCTGGCTAATCTTTGCTACATCCTGGTCCACAACAGTCACCTCTTCTAGTCTTTGTTCTCTCTCATTTTCCACGTTCATCAACTCCTCAAAGTACTCTTTCCATCTTCCCATCACACTGCTGGCACCTGTCAATAGACTTCCATCCCTATCCTTAATCACCCTAACCTGCTGCACGTCCTTCCCATCTCTATCTCTCTGTCTTGCCAGCCTGTATAGATCAGTCTCTCCCTCCTTACTGTCCAACCTAGCATACAAGTCATCATAAGCTTCTTGTTTGGCCTTTGCTACCTCTACCTTCACCTTACGCTGTATCTCCCTGTACTCCTGTCTACTCTCCTCAGTCCTCTCAGTGTCCCACTTCTTCTTAGCTAACCTCTTTCTTTGTATACACTCCTGTACCTCCTCATTCCACCACCAAGTCTCCTTATCTACTTTCCTTCCAGATGACACACCAAATACTCTCCTACCTGTCTCCCTGATCACATTAGCTGTAGTTGTCCAGTCATCTGGAAGCACCTCCTGACCACCCAGAGCCTGTCTTAACTCCTTCCTAAAGGTCATGCAACACTCTTCCTTTTTTAGCTTCCACCATTTCGTCTTCTGCTCTGTCTTTGTCCTCTTCATCTTCCTCACCACCAGAGTCATCCTACACACCACCATTCTATGCTGTTTGGCTACACTCTCGCCTACCACTACTTTGCAGTCACTGATCTCCTTCAGGTTACATCGTCTACACAAGATGTAGTCTACCTGTGTGCTCCTACCACCACTCTTAAAGGTCACCCTATGTTCCTGCCTCTTCTGGAAAAAAGTATTCACTACAGCCATTTCCATCCTTTTTGCAAAGTCAACTACCATCTGTCCTTCTGCGTTCCTCTCCTGGATACCAAACCTGCCCATCACTTCCTCATCACCTCTGTTACCTGCACCAACATGTCCATTGAAGTCTGCACCGATGACAACTCTCTCACTTCTAGGTATGCTCTGCATCACTTCATCAAAGTCCAACCAGAATTTCTCCTTCTCCTCCAGCTCACATCCTACCTGTGGGGCATACCCACTAACAACATTGAACATCACACCTTCTATTTCTAGCTTCAGACTCATCACTCTATCCGACACTCTTTTTACCTCCAGGACATTCCTAACAAACTCCTCCTTCAAGATAACTCCTACTCCATTTCTCTTCCTATCTACACCATGATAGAACAACTTGAACCCTGCTCCTAAACTTCTAGCCTTGCTACCTTTCCACCTGGTCTCCTGGACACACAGTATGTCTACCTTCCTCCTCTGCATCATGACGACCAACTCTCTACCTTTTCCTGTCATAGTTCCAACATTCAACGTCCCTACTCTTAGTCCTATACTCTTGGCGCTCCTCTTCTCTTTCTTCGTGCGAACGCACTTTCCTCCTCTCCTTCTTCGACCAACAGTAATCCAATTTCCACCGGCGCCCTGTAGGTCAACAGCGCCGATGGCGGTCGTTGTTAACCCGGGCCTCGACCAATCCGGTATGGAAGTCATATGTTTGATTCGCATCTTTGATTTGGCAAAAGTTTTACGCCGGATGCCCTTCCTGACGCAACCCTCTGTATTTATCCGGGCTTGGGACCGGCACAATAAGACACTGGCTTGTGCCCTCTTGCGGCTACATTGAGCAAAGTAGGACTAATAAATGAAATTAATCTATTGTTGTATGGATTCTACATGACCACTAGAATTAATTGTTACTCTGAACAATGCTGGGAAAGTATTTTTGATGCAACTATTGAATTTCAGGCAAATTTTGTCAGGTTGATTGTTTCAAAAGATTCTATGATAACACAGGATCTTGTTCATGTGCATAATAGACATTCAACAGTCATTTAATTGCAACAGTATTTGTAACAGGATACCTGGAGGGCAAGGACCACAGTGGAAGGAGCCCATGGTGTTCAAGCACTGAACCATAGGAGTGGTGGAACAGCCACCATTATTAGTAAGACATTCATCCACATCCTGACAGCTGTATCCATTTCCTTGCCAACCTGAATCATATTTAAAGTAATTAGACCAAATATGTGATTAATTCAGGTAATATATTATGAAATTCATTTTAACTACATTGTGGCTACCTAATGAAGCAACTTCCTTTCTTTTATTTTTTAACCAGGACTAGAATAGTAAAGAACATATACCCGGAAGAGAACAGAGAACATGCTCATTATCAGTCCTTGAGTATGATTCTAGTCGAATGACTGACTGTTTTTCTAAATTTTATGTTTACAATCATGTGCTAACACTCCATCTATGCTTATGTTCTATAGGTAGCAAAATCAGTAAGCTAATATTGGAAGAAGTATGTTGAAAGGATTACCTGCAGGACAGCTTCCACAGTAGAAGGATCCCTGGGTATTGTAGCAGGGAACAGGAGGGTTGGTGGAACAGGGTTTGTTAGGCAGGTTACACTCGTTCACATCAGCCACACAGGCAGGGTTCCCAGCTGAAGCCTCCCAGCCACTCTCACAGATGCACTGGAATTTAGGCTACATATGTAGGGAAACATTGTCACATTGTGAAAAGGTATACCCAATAGGCAATAATGATTCCCATAGTATTAGCAGAAAATGAGGATTCAGTTTACTGCAGGACCTGTTGGATTAGGATATCACTTAAGTGGACCTTGCCTGACAAAGCAAAGTAGCCTGAAAGATCTCACAAGGTCACAAATCATGCTGTGGTCAAAAGGAATTCAAGACCAGATGATTAACAAATTCATTGACAACCGTCCAGATAGGTTTTGAGTCTAGAACATGTGGTTGAGCACTTGGGTCATGAGCACATGGACAATGATCAAAAACACAGAAGCAAGTCAACATTTGAATAGCTAAAAACAAACCAAAACAATAAACAACCAAATCAAACACAACCAATTAAATAGGGTTTTGGAATGGCCGAGTTCAGAGTTGCAGTTCAACCATCCTCTAGTGTCCTGGATTGTTAACCACCTCACCGCCAGAAAACAATATGCATTGTATGCACAGAATGGTCAGCAACACTGGGGCCCCGAAAGGGGCTGTTCTCTCTTTTGTATTTACCCTTTACACCACAGACTTCAACTACCGCACAGTTACCTGTCACCTTCAGAAGTTTTCTGGTGGCACAGCCGTGGTTGGATGGATGGAAAGGGGATGAGACAGAGTACAGGACTGTTGTTGACAATCTTATCATGTGGAGTGCGAAAAACCAAGTCCACCTCAACATGGCAAAGAACAAGGAACTGGTCATAGACTTGAGGAGGATGGAGGATCAGGTAATGTTTGATTGCAGTTGTTGCTGCCAACGGTGGCCGCCAAGGGTGGCACAAAGACGGCACAAAGAGTTAGGTTTAGGGGGATATCAGCCTTTCAGTTTGGTGAGATAAGTCTAGAATAAACTTTTTATCTACATTGAATGGAATGGTCTTCTAAATTGTGCTAACTAAAATAGTCTTTTCCCTTAATCAATGTTCTTTTGACGACCTGAAATATTTAAGTGTGACAAACGAGCAGAAACAGAAGAAGGGAATAGAATAGAATAGAATAGAATAGAATAGAATAGAATAGAGTAGAAAGTATTTAATGTCATTATACAACAAAATTGTACTACTCTCTGTGCAAAAGGTTCAAGTATAAAGTAACTATAAATACGAAACAAGAAAAACAAAACAAATACAAAACACAGGTACAAAAACAAGCAATTATGAGAATATATTTACAATGAGCCCTCAGATTATACGAGGGCTCATAGAAGAAATCTATGAAGGAAAAAATACTTTTTCACAGCACTTCAAGCTGAATAGGCAAATGACCCAACATGAGCAATTCTCATAAATAGACTGGAAACAACAACAGAAGGTCAAAGTTTCACTAGTAGTTGACAGATCAGTCACTAAAATCTGTAAACCTTGATAAACCACCCTGAGCTTTGCCTGGACTAACTAGAAGAACACCTTACACTGAGTTCCCCACATAAGGCGACTGGAGTATATAGCACCTCATAAGGCCAACAGTACACCATTAACCCTCATCAAGAACTCAATTGAACTGTCGAAAGCAAACCTGGAGGCCAGATATGAGTGGTGTGAGATCCCTTTTGGGAAGGATGAAGCCACCCTAAACAAAAGTGATATCAAAATTGTGTTTCTACTCGAAATAGATCTAGAGATAGAGTCTAATGTATATTGGATGTGGTAAAAATGCACAGCATCAGACAAACTCACCTGCACTCAAGCAATAGATATGTGCTCTGTGTTTGAGGTTGTAACCAAAGCTGTGGGTTAAATGTTTTACGGAAGCAATCACTCTGATTGGTGACAGAAAGGAGGACAAAAGTTCCTTGGACTTTATTTTCCAGTTAAAAAATAAATTGGATTAAGTTTCTTTGGTCTGATGAGAAAAAAAAACAACTTTTTATCCATTTGACTAGATGTTATGTTTGGCAAACGCCGAACACTGCACGTTACCACAAATATACGATCTCCACCGGCAGAATCATGGTCTGAGGATGCTCCTGAGCAGCAGGCCTTGGAAGAAGGTAGAAGGCACAGAAATACCACCAAATTTTGTAGAATAGTCTTACTGAATCTGCACGAAAACACTGACTTGGGAAAAAATTTACTATCCACCAAGACAACGACCCTAACCCTATGTTTTGGAGTGACCAAGTCAAAGCCTAGATCTCAGCCAATTGAGAATTTGTAGCTGGACACTAAAAGAGCCATTCATGCCTAAATACTGGGCACCCTAACAGGACTTAGGAAGAAAGAATGAAGAAAAATTGCAGTGTCCAGATGTGCCAGCCTAATTGAGATATCCACAGAGACTCATTGCTGTAATCGTAGCCAAACGAACATCTTTCAAATATTAATACTGAAAATATATTGGATTTTCATTATAGGAATATGTTAAATTATGTTTTCAGTAGACCAATGAAGTGATTGGTTACCTGTCCAGGTACAACTCGGTCTGCATCAATACACATCCCATGTACACACAGATTCTGTCCAGTATTTCTGCAGTCATCATAACGTACAGTGCAGAGAGTCCCGGACCATTCTGGAGAGCAGCTACAACTGTAAAGAACCATAAGGTGGGCATAATGGTAGCAAAAAATACAAAGAATTTAAACAATATCCACAGACTAGCTGGCACATGAAGACTATGTGTATAGCTATGATTATAAGTATAAATAAGAGTATAAGTCTCTGACTCTGAGTCGTATGAGTATGAAGTCTGACTCTGACTATGAGTCCTAGTATGATTCAGAGTCTCAGTATGAATTTGAGTGTCAGTGTGAGTTTGAGTGTGAGTCTCACTCTGACTATTAGTCTGACTCTGAGTGATACCCAGAGTATAACCCTGACCCTGAATATGAATCCGAGGATGAATCTCACCCTCGAGTATGAGTATGATTCTGAAAATGTTCCTGAGTATGACTCTGAATATAAATCTGAATGTGAGTCCTAGTTTGACTCTGAGTCTGAGTCTGAGTCTAAGTTTGACCCTGAGAATGTATGATATGACCCTCTGACTGCGAATCACATGAGTCTGTGTATGAGGTCTCACCCTGACTCTTAGTTTGACTCTTGAGTGTGACTATGAGTCTCTGGCTCTGAGAATGAATCATATGAGTCTGAATATGAGGTCTGAGTCTGAATGTGAATATGAATCCCAGTATGACTCTGAGTTTGAGTAACAGCATGTGTCTCTGAGTGTGAGTCTGAGTGTGAGTGTGTGTCTGGGTATAAACATAATACTCACTACCTGTAAGGAGTTTATATTTTGCACTTTCATGTTCACAGTTTCGCTAAATTCGCTTGTTCTAAAGGTATTTTTTTGTTCCACCAGGATGTTCTTTCTTGGTTCAGTGGACCATAAGCTTTTAGCGATGCATCGATCACAGCATGGCTGTGGCTAAGATGGTAGAGTGGGTCGTCCAGTCATTTCAAGGTTGGTGGTTTGTATCCTGCTCCACCCCAATCATTCTCTGTTGTGAAGACACTTCACTCACCTTGCCCCCAGTGTCTCACAATGGAGACAACATTTAAAAGTAAAGCTTAACAAGAAAAAAATACACAAAAAAAAACTACAAAAAAACAAAAACAAAAAAAAACAAAGTCCGACATAACCTCCCTGGTGGATGTAACAACATTAATGTTAAACTTTAATATGATGGGAAGCCAAATACATACGTGAATGAGCCGAGGGTGTTGACACAGGTTGCTCCATTCTGACAACCCTGACTTGTTCCAGAATAAACTTGACATTCATTCACATCTGTTGCACAATTTGGACCCTGACAGAAAAGAACACAGAAAAAAACTTTAACAAAATGTTTTGGGTATTTTCATATATATTATTTTACAAAATGATCTCAAAGAACTGTAGCTGACATGAGTCTTGTATGAGTTTGAATCTAGAACTTTCAAAGGGCCTTCTTTCTTAATGTCTTCCATGGACAATCTTTGGCCATCAGGGATTGTTTCAGCTTTATTCTGCATCAAAATGTTGTTTTTATTGATTTTTTTATGCAAGGTTACTAACTCAAAATTCATATTAATAAAACCTGTGGACTTGAAGCCAAATTGTTCCAATAATATTTCGAGTAGAAGCACTCTGAGTTATGTATTGCATTCTGATTGTTGAGATTTAAGGAGTAGCTGTGCCCCTTTCATCAGCTGGCATCAATGATTGCTTATAATTAATAACGAACTCAAGCACATCTTCAAGTTGGAAAACAATGGACAACTCACATCCCAGTTGCTGAGACACACACAGTGATAGGAATTTAGTAAGTTCAGACATTTTCCTCCATTCTGACATGGATTGCTGCTGCAGGAATCTTTGTCAACTGCCTGTGTTAAAGAGAGATAAAAACAAAGGAGAGATCATAAGTGATGCAATGAGAGGTTGAGCCATTAAAACAAACTGGTTTTAAATGTCTTACCAATTCAAGTTCATTCACTTTACCCTCAAGTGTTAGAACCTAAAACACACAGAACATATTTTTTTCAAAGCTACATAAAGTACATTCAGAATATGACATACTATATGAGATATAAAAATATAAGATACTACCTCATATGAACATGTAATATTCTTAATGCAAAATAAATCACAAAAAATAAAGAAATGCAGAGACTATGTAAATTATTTTAGTTTGATGAATGAATGAGCAGTAAGACAGACCCGGAGGTTTAATACCCTACCTTGGTATTGAGCAGGTTTAGTTTGTTTGTGATCTCTGCAGGAACACCCCCTCCATGAGTTTTAATGTCATTAATGTCATCTTTGTTGGTTTTAACCTAAAATCGGGGAGTACATTTATGAACACATTACTATAGAAAATGCATATGCAAAAGTAAGCACTACTAAGAAATTAGTATACTGTCCAGTGGATTACGCTTGACCCCACAGCTTCTCCTGAATTTTTGAAAGACATTAGTAACCACAGCAGGATTTTGTGCTGCACTGGGAAGCTATAATACAAAATGAGCCAATCAGTTCAAGATGCCCCTTCCAGAGTGTAGGAAAGTCACAACTCCACAAGTCTTTCCATTCTCTACATGGAAATGCTTCAGGATAACTTCTTGATATGATCTGGTGCTATACAAATAAAACTAAATTGAATCCAATTTATGGTGCAGGATATAAGGAAACAAATATGCAAAAGTGTCAGCTGTTAAGTTCTGTGGTGAAGCAATAATAGCTATTTATACAACCAGACAGGACACAACTGAAGACAAAGCAGGTCAAGAGGCAGCTCCAGTTTTTTTTTTTTTTACTGCAGTCTCAGCTGCATAATAAATATAGAATTTAGTTTTTATAAAATGAAAATTTTTGAAAAGTAAAAAAAAATTAATGTCAGAAATCGTTGAATGTTCATATTATAGATCCTTTTATTCTGAATCAATACTTATCAATCATCACTTGATTCTATTTGAAGGTTTCTATCTTATGTGCAAAACACGTTTCTATTGTATTATTTATAGAATGCAGGAAGAAAATTTATTCCGACTGTCACTACTTTTTAAAGTGGGATTACCTGATTTTTTTGTCAATTGTCTTCACAATGAAACTTCATTCTTTCCTTCCCTACATTTGTAAGAACTTAATTTACACATATTACTTACTAATATCAATGAATGTTGCAATTTACCCCCCTTTAACAGCTGTGTCCTTCAACAGTAACACCTCAAGATACAAACTTGTCGACATACAAGTTTTGGAGATACGGGCTGTCCATAACATTCAAGCAGAAATCCGAAATGCGAGCTGCACTTTAGGATACCACTGCTGGTTGGTGGATGGATACAACATCAGCTGAGACCAGATCTCCTTCTTGTTGGCGGATGGATATAACATCAGCTGAGACTGGATCTCATTCTCATTTGTGAAGTACAGACATAGCTTGTGTGTTCTCCTGACTTTTGCATTTCTATTCATACTTCTATTGTTTATGTAACTTATATATCATTAATTATACAGAGGTAAAGTCTGCATTTCCATTGGTTGATTAAAAAAAAATGTTCTTTGTTCATAAGTTAAGGGTTTTGGGGCGTTTTTAAAAGGCTGGAATGGATTAAAACAATTTTAGTTATGAGTTGTTGACATTGGAGCTCCGTCATGGAACGTATTAAACTCAGATCTCAAGGTACTACTGTATTTAATTTCTCACCATTTTTTAAATTGCTGTTAAAGAGGCAACTGCAGTGACTTAAAAATTATTATTCATGGACTATTTGAATTGCTGTGACTGATCATATTATATTCTCTCCTTTAAAATCTTACCTGACTCAGTAGTTGGGTGAGGTCTTCATTGTTCACTTTAATGCCTCCTGAAGGTGTCTGGAAGCGGATCTCTTTATCATTTTCAGTTGTGAAGACCAGGTGACCGTTGTCTGACAGAATACGAGGTCTGCGGGGTCAAATTACCAACAACACATCAACAGACTTCTGTTCATATTGTGTATACTGAGCTCAGTCATATGATCGTAGTACAGATGTAAAATAGAATCGTACTACAAAAGCAGGCATTCTAATTTCATTTTATTCCGAAATTGTGATGTTTACGTACACATAGTTTTTACAGATTAAACAAAAATATGTGATTTTCTGGAACCTGTGATATTTTTTCACTATCAGATGCGACTCAGTGACTCTGCTAGAAAGGTGAACATGTATTCATTCATTCATCTTAAGTACTCGCTTGGGGTGTAAGGCGGGGTACACCCCAGGCATGATGCCACTGAACCATGGGGTGAACATGTATTGAATTTAAAATAAACCACTTGAAATTTGATTTTTTTCCCCCAAATCTTATTTGCAAATTTTGATAGAAAACTTTAAGTCAGTCTGGTTAAAAGTCAGTGTTAATTTAAAAACACAGAAAATTATTTCTGATCCATCAAAGCTGACTTACTGCTCATTGCTAGTGCTCCTCACTTTCTGGTGGGGGGCTGTGTCCCTGGTCTCTCCTAGCAGTCCCACCAGAAATACGGTTAGGATGAAGAAGAGCTGAGAGGAAAACCCCATCTCAGCCACAGAAGGAGATGCTTCTCAGACCCTCCAAACGGCTCAACTGGGGTTTCATGAGCTGCAGACCTGGTGCTCTCTACCAAGACTTTGCCCTGACAATACAACCATAAAGTCCTCAATTTACCAAAGCTGTTCTCCTTTATTATTTAGACAAAATGTCCCTCACATGACTTTAGGAGATGAGTAACCCAACTCCTGTGACTTTAGGTTTGCTTTATAAATTCCAAATGCAAGGTGACCATTGTGTCGAGCACATGTGCCACACTGGTGGCCCAGCTGAATCACAAATCTATTTTATTGAGAGAAAAGCAGTTATGTCTTCAAATTGACCTTTTCAGGCCAAAATATTACAAGAACAATAAATGTACTAATGACTATTTGACCTGCAGCATAGGCCGTGTCTTGAATTATGGCCCCTTTTGTGATTGAGTGTCATATCACTGGTGTAGAGGAAGATAAGTTTACCCTGAAAAGAATTGTTAATTTAGTTTTGGCTTGTTTTTGTGAAGGAAAAGAAAACAATATCAAACTTAATTATGGTAAAATCTCCACAGAAGTTTGTGGCTGATGTAAAAACAGTTTTGTGATGGTTGTGTAACAACCTTTTGAATTTTTTGAACCAAAATATGAATTTAATATCTAATAAGCTGTGAACTAGTCTGGTGTGATGGAACATGATGTGACATCCATGAAAATATGTGACTTTATGTTATGGTTTTTGGCCTTATTTATTACTAAATTAATGGTAAAATATTAGTGTTGGGGCTAGTTATTTGTTTGTCTTTATCCCGCTCACATATCGCCACCCATCATCTGTAGGTAATGTTGCTGCCTCTCAGCAGGAAGATGCTTGGTTCCATCTGCATCATGCATTTGCCATCTGCATTTCTTGGGATTGAGATTAAATCAGTAGTTCAGTATTTATGACTGTATTACAACCCACTGTTGTCTACAGTTGGAAACTTGTTGGTACAGAAATCACAATCTATAAGGACAAGAGGCGTGTGCTCCCATTGGACACTATAGTAGATAGGGATCCCAATCAGTGTCATACAATGTACAAAGAGCAATGTACATAACAATCTGACAATTATTAATGCAAATGACATCCTGTAACACACAGTTATTGATTCCCTAAAATCATGTGAAGCAGCAATAAAGTTTTACTAAGCTGTTTGTGTTTGTGGCTCAGACTCGTCTTCCTTCCCACGATTCTGCAGTGTGAAGTGTGAAGATAAAGCTAGCTCTGAAGTAGGGTAGCAGAAAATAAGTATCCAGAAACCTTTCGTGTGTGTGTGTGTGTGTGTGTGTGTGTATACACAAAGTCTGTTTCTTTGAGATGTAGAACAAATTTATCAAAGTAAAAAAAAAATGCTTGAAATACTTTAATTGTAATGTTTCTAGATTTACAGCTTCCTCAGAAACCCAGATGTTATATATAAGCACAGTAACAACTCAGCAGACATAGGGCGTGAGGCGGGGGACACTCTGGGCATGACCAGTGTACCGCGGAGCCACGCAAAAATGGACAACCACGCACACTCACTCCTACGGGCAATGTGGGACTGGCCAATCAATCTGAAGCACATGTTTTTGGAGGTGGGAGGAAGAGAGAACCCGGAGAGAACCCACGCAGACACGGGGAGAGCATGCAAGCTCCGCACAGAGCGGGACTTGAACCCAGACCTGCTGTGTTGTGAGGTGACAGCGCTACCCACTGCGCCACCGTGCCGCCCCTAATGGGATACAATGACACCAACAATGTGTTCTGTACGTCCGGTCTGCTCGGTAGTTTGGTGCTGTTTGCAGTCACTGGAGAAAATCCCGCTTCACAAAGATAGGAGGTTGGACATGGGAGCAGGGTTTTCAATGCTTTTTGGGCGATCTCAGGTTATTCTGCCTTGATTTTAATCCTGAACATTGGCACAGTTGTGGGCTCTTAATTTTGTGGTAACGGCTGGTAACTTGTCACGTGATCTAGACCTGTCCAGAGGCTTAGACGCATGCATTCATCACTCCGCACAGTAGTCACTTTACAAAATAAACCGTCTTTCGACTGTTAATAAAAAAAAAGGGAAATTCAAACGTTCTGTGCTCCCCGGTATTAATGACCCCCGGTCTGGTTGGGTACCCAGGTTGGCAGTGACGTGTGGTGAGGTTCATGGCTGGTGGGGCACTGATTTCATCATAATTAGATTTACAAACATGTGAACCTACAGTGAAGGTTCATATATAGCGACACATAGAGCGATAGCATTGCTGTCTCATTCACCATTTAATAACAGTAATAACAGTGAATGGGCTATATTTTTAAAGTCTCAGAGCAGAATTAATCACACTTACAAACTGTAGCACAAATAAGACCATTTGATTAAAAAGAAAACTTCTGTTGTTACCTATATGTGTGTTTATATGTTACGTTTACTTATAAATGAAGTCCATATGCAGCTCTTTCTGAACAAAAGCATCGAAAAATTTTTGAGTTGAGATATGTAATCCTCCATTTTTATAGTAAGGTAAGGCGAGTGGAAAACAAATGAATGGCTGCACTGGACTTGATGTCCATATGTTGTGGTTGGCTGTCACTTCTGCGGCAGAGGAAGAGGAATCATCGACCGAATCCCTGGGATCACCAGTGCCCCCTACCACAAGGCACTAGAACTGCATGCCTCACTTTGTGTCTTTTCCCAGTTTCATGACCGCTCAACAAGAAAGACATTACACTCACGCAGTTGTAGACAAAAACACTGCACATTATAGAAATTAACTAAATTATGGAAATTTAGTTCGTATATTAAAATGTTCAAACACATTTGCTAGGGACACATAGAGCGATAGCATTACGGTCCCACCGTTTAGCATACCAGCACAGCTGGCCAATCCATTGCACAATCCATGGTGAGGCTTGGCTGGCTGTGATAATTCAGCAATTTTGAGTAAAAATAATCTAAAATTGGTGACATTAAACAGAACATAACTTTGATACACATCACTGGATAAATATAACCATTTATTTCTTCCATTTTTCATTTTTTTTCTTTCATGACCGCACCTCACTGCCGGTTGGGTACCACTGGTCTACAGCACCGAGGAACAGCCCAGAGACAGTCTAGGAGATGTGAATAAATGAAACACGACATCCAAAAAAACATCAACTGTCGGACATCAACTGTTTGTGTTTTTTAATTCATTCATTTTCTCAACCCGGTTCATCTGCTTGCGCAGGTTGCGGGGAGCTGGAGCCTATTCCTTCTTGTTTTAGGGCGTGAGGCGGGGAAACTCCGTGCGCGATGCCAGTGCACATCGGAGCCACACACAGACAAACACACGCATTCTCATGATTAATTTGGGAACGGCCACTCAACCTGAAAGCGTGTTTTTGGATGTGGGAGGAAGCCAGAGAGCGACAGTGCTACCCACTGCACCACCTCTTGTTTTTTTAGGAACTTATAAATGTGTTCTTTGCTCAATGACCAACATATTAATATTGTAACGTGGATGAGATTTAACATGAAATGACGAAATCTGAAGCAGAGAATCTGATCAATGGAGGCCATTTACTGCTACACCATGTTAATCACAGTGCAGTGTGATGAAAACAGAAGTACAAGTCAGTCGTGGTGCTGCACAACCGCTAGTCAACAACATTGACAACAGTTAACAAAGCAAGCAAATAAACGTCCCACACACATAACCAGACAGCCCCCCCCCCCCTCACCCCCCCATTACACCCGCACGGCATGCTGGGAGGTCCTCGGGCACCATTCTCCAAGACACGCTACAATATTTATATCAGAGTTCAGCTACAGTGGAAGAATAATGTTCTTTTGATGACGTGTATGTTTTAATAAAGTTATCCTTGAAATGAGAGCAGACCTGCTGAATAGAAAGATTTCTGTTTTCCATCAATCATTAAACACTAAAGGTGAGGACTTTAAATTGAACAAATAACTGCATTCACTGTCGTGGCCACAGGGGGCGCTGCTGCCTGAACACATCGAGAAGGAAGTGAGAGGGTGACAGAGTTGTGTTCAAAATACAAGCAGAAGACTACAGCTATAGCAGAGTGGACGCCAGATCAGACTGTAAGGTGAACTCACACCAACTGAATTCTGAGGCTGTTGATGAATAAGTCAAAAGACGTAGAAAGACGTCGTTCAAAAAATGATAATACAGTATCATCAAAAAAAACCTCAACGTAATTGAGCCAAACTTCAGGGTAGATTTATATTTTCGAACAGCAGCACTTTATTCAAACATCACGAATGAACCAGGGTCCCTGCTGGTGGAGCATCGGTCACGGCTGGGAGAGCCTGGCTCTCAGCTGGGGAAGACCGAGTCAGTCCACTAGTCATATTTAATGTTCACTTTTCTTTAATAAAAAGTGTTTTAAACAGTCTATAAGAGTGTAGGAAAAGTTAATACAAATAAAAGGTGGTTTATTATCAGTATAGGGAAGGTTCATAAACGTTTAAAGTACCGTAAATAATACTTGCGGAATTTTGTTTTTTGAGGGTGGTCCTGGAACGCATTAACCGCGAGTAAAGAGGGATTACTGTATAGTTAATATACAGTGATATACATACCACCTGCAAAAACAAAATTTTGCAATATATCAATCATTTATTTTATTATTTATGGTAATTGAAACATTTATAACCATCCCCATACTGATATCAAACCACATTCTATCTGTATTACCTTTTCCCACACTCTTATAGACTGTTTAAAGCAATTTTGTGTGTCACAGAAGTGCGCTGCGTTTCGAGATTACCGAAACGCAGCGCACTTCCGGATGCCTTCAGCCAATAGAATGCGTGTACGGTATCACGTGACCACTAAAAATCTGGAAGCCACACGTGTTGATGTACGAATGCAAGAGGGATTACTGTGTATATATCACTTAGAAATATTGATTTTCTAGATGTGTAGAATGTCATCAAGTAGGTCTTGTCCACAGTTGTTTTCAGATTTTATGCAACCATCTACTAGGCCAACAGAAGTGACAACATAAGATTTAACATGGATGCTTAGAGTCAGTTACAGTGCTGTTTCCTTTATTATATTTGATGATTCAATACAAAGTAAAATGCAATATAATTACAAAATAATTTCTTGTTAAAAAATCAGGTCAAATATGAGCAAAATGTATTATTTTGTGGAACAATCTCTTTTATTGGAGGTTTCTAGTTCTGTTTATTTAATATCAACTATTTTATGCAGAACAACATACAAAGGAACAGCTTCAACCTCATCATTATGCTAACTCCATCTGAATGAATGACTACACACAATACAGTATATTTTTAAAGTGAGCGGGGTGAACAGCGATGTGGAGGAATATCGACACCCTTACAGCAGAAAGAACTGTCCTTCCACCAGAACCCTCATAATACCAAAGCAGCTCATCGTGTGGCACAGGCAAAAAAATAAACAGCTTTTTCAGGTTGAACAGAGTCATGGACTTAGCAGCTCCCTGAAGCAACTGGAAAAATATTTGCAGGTTCTGTAAGATCACAGTTGAAAAGCACACAATTCACCTGTTGCTCCTGAAGCGTAGATGAGGAGTATTCATGTGTTAGTGTTTGTTTACTTCCTCTCTACACCTCCACTCATAGATCTACTTGAGCTTTCCGCCTGTTGAAGCTGTTTGCTTTCTGTCCATTGCTTCGCCGTTCATCTCATGATGGATGTTCGGGCTCTTCTTCATAACTGCTGTTATGACTTTATTGAGAGCTAAAACTAAACTGACTTGACAAATGAAAGTTGTTGGAAGGCGCCTTATTACTAACGTTTGCATGTCTGATGAAGTACATGCTGCGTACCGTCTGCCTCCATCTGCACAGCTGAACTCTGCCATTAGCAGAATCAAGACCTCAAAAACTGCTGAAGGCTATAGGTTGTAAACCCAACACCCCTAAATAATGGCAGCTTAACCTCAACTATTACAGGGTTTAATTTAGAAATAATCCATTACAAATTTTCAGTTAGTCACATGGTCTTGTGATTAAAAAGTGCTTATATTTCACAATTTTCTATTAGATTTTCCATATACTTAAATAATTTTCTGTTTAAAATGACTTTTGCATTTCATCAAAGGTTACTCTAGGATGCTAAAAGAGGATTTTATTATCATTTGGTCTTAAAAAAGATCCGTGGCATAAACTTGATACCTGACCACAGTTTCAGAGTGTTGCTTGTTGTTATGGTTAAACCACAGCCAGCAATTCTTGAGACACTGGTGAAGGCTGCACAGCGACTGAGCCTCTCTAAACTGAGAGACAACACCTCATAACCCACTCTGTTGGCTAAAATGTTCCTACTGACCTTTAGAATACATTTTACTGGATTATTGGAAGCTTCTGCTTCTCTGGAAAACTCAACTTTGATCAAATCTTCATCGGCAGCCACAGCTACATTTGTGTGCTTTCACATCCAAGACAAATCCACAGCTGTACGTAGCTGTAGCAACAATAGCTAACCTGTCATGAGCCCAGATCTCATACAACTGATTAAAACAGTATAGCCTACTCCCACCTACAGTCAAACATCTTCTGAAAACAAAACCTTGAAACTGTCAAAATAAATTAGTGTTTTAGAATTACTATGAACTCATGATTCAAAAGTTGATAAAAAGTAGTATTAGACAAAAAGAAACAGCATGAAAAGGTACAGATGATTAAAACAATTGTTTGTAGTTGAGGCGCTGTCTTCTGTGTTGAGTGCAAAAAGTTGATGGACTGACTTCTTTAGAGTGCATCTGTGGAGACTTCAACAATCGATCAGGACCCAAACTCCACAGTCTCCTCTGTGATGGGCTTGAACTCATAGTTCCCTCGTCCGTCCATGTGCAGATAATACTTCATGTCATGAGATGAAACAGAATTAGTTAGAAGTGGGACATTGAACCTGCATTTATACCAAGACGTTTATAAATGCACACAAATGCATGGGACAGTTTGATGTAGCTTCTACCTCTTACAGAAAAGTGTTTAACAGGGTAAAACGAAGGACAGCACTTTAAACGTTTAATCATCACTGATTGATGTAGTCAGTGTGTTTCTAGCTCCTTCTGTCCATTGAGAGACGTTTAATGGATTAAACTCTAACTGTCATCCATTTGACTGAATGAAGTCATTCAGTCACATGCTGAAAAACTGAAGGAAGACTGACTGCAGTGGAGGAACTCTGATGATTGGAAGTTCTCAGAAGAGATGGCCTTCAGGACTTACTTCGTGATGCTTCCACAGCGACTTCCTGTGTGACACCGTGAACAAGGTGATGCCCACCTGTGGAAAAAGGAAGACAAACAGGACTAGAATCCATACAGGAATACTGATAATGAAGCCATGATGATGACTAATATAACAGCTACGTTAATGAACCGATATCTGACTCCATATCACATCATATGGATATCCTTTGACTTTTATAAGTTGTAAAGCTGCTGAAGTGATTCCCTAAGTCAAACTGTTCTTTTCATACAATAGATGCTAATAGCTCATTCACAACAGCACTGCTGCCGCCTCCAGGGCATCACTTCATCACTACACTAGTGTGGAAGTATGATATTGATAAAGGAGCTCTGCCAGATCATCCTCCATCGACTGCAGTCAAAGACTTAATGACTACAGATCCTTCATTATCACACCTCAAATTAAGAAGAAGCTGGTTAACTGCAGGTAAAAACATGACTGGAGCTTCTACAGTTCGATCAACCTTGAAGAACTACCTACAGAGCAGTACGTCATGAGTTTGTGAAATTGTCTGGAAAACAAATCCGCTGCTCGTGAATGTGGCTAAGGCCAGGGAGATGGTGACTGGCTTCAAGCGGAACAGGCCAACCTCACAACCACTGTGAGCTGGGGGAATGCCTTAATGCTTGAGGATTACAAACACTGTTGACACCTCAACAACAAAGTGAACTGGGGGCTAAACACTGAGGCTGTATACAAGTAAGAAATACTTATATTTATATTCCCAATCATTATTTTAACTGTCTCTGCGTGCTTTTGACACCCTGTTGCTCAAAAGAAATTTCTCTGCTCGGGATCAGTAAAATATGTCTTAAGACTAAGTTTAGTCACTGACAGACGGACGGACAGACAGGTGGAAAGACAACTGCAGACATATTCATCCATTAATTCATCGTCAAACGCCCACTTCTTCCGCCGTCACGGCCTATCCCAGCTGACTGGGGACGCGAGGCGACGTACACTCCGGACGCAATGCCAGTGTAACGCAGTATAGATAGACAAATATAACAGTAGACCGATAGACAGACAGACAGAAAGGGACAAACAGACATGTAGCTGGACAGACACATGAATAGACAGACAGATACAGCTGTAGACTGATAGACAAACAAGTGATTAGACAGAACAGGACAGACAAAACAGGCAAATGGAGGATAGATTTTTAGGTATCTGCAGGTACACAGGTAACTAATAACAAGAGGAGACTCTGCTGTCTCCAGCAAAAAGACGTGAAGACAAGGACCTGTCATTCTTTAGAATACCTTATGGGAAGGTATCGCGCTAAAAATGCTAACGTGCTAGCCCGTCAATGGGATTGTCCATGTTATGTGAGCATTGAGCTAACCGCCATTTATTACTATTGGATTGTGTGGAAGTAATAACAACTCTAGTTGTTATTACTTCCACAGTGAATTATTTGAAAGTGGCATCTTTTTGCTGTTCTGTTGACACAACTGTTCACCGCGCAGGTAACCATGATACTTTTGGTGTTAATCGCGTCTAGAATTGCATTGTTTCTTATGGCTGCTAAGCTATGTTTGGTGAGTGACGTATGACGCCCACGTGACCACTGAATGCGGAAGCTGCTGCAGCACAGATTTTAAGCTTTTCTGACCAAACGGATGATGCTACACACATAAAATTTATTTTTTCTTCTATTTTTCATAATAATGAATAACATATATGTCACTTAACATTAACTTTACTGTCCCTTTAACTTCAGAGCAGAAACAAAGAACAAGGTCCTTCCTTCAAGTTAGATCTAGTTTAATGTTGTGTGTGTGTGTGTGTGTGTGTGTGTGTGTGTGTGTGTGTGTGTGTGTGTGTGTGTGTGTGTGTGTGTGTGTGTGTGTGTGTGTGCGTGTGTGGTCTCATTTGTTACTGCTGCACCACAGGCATTAGCAGCAAGCAGTGAACATACCAGTTATTGATTGCTGACTGATTAAAGCTGTACACTTGAAAACACATCCAGAGCTAAATTCATTGCTACACTGTACTGTATCTCAAAGGTGCACTATGTGTGTGTGTGTGTGTGTGTGTGTGTGTGTGGTGTGTGTGTCATACCGTCCTGCAATGGCTGTAGATGTAATCCTCCACATCTACACTCACTGCGCTGGTGCACTCATCCAGAATGGCGAACTGGGGCTTGTGGTAGAACAGTCTTGCCATCTACATGCATAATAGATACCAAGAAGTGAGTTCAGTCAGCGCTGGTAAAATCAGAACCAGAATCAGGAGTGGGAACATACTCTGCAGGTCAGCATGTCTAGGCATGGAAACATAATTGTAAAGCCTATGAATTCCAAATGTCTATTGAAAGAATTATAAAGAACATTTATTTTTTGTTCCTGGTTCTTTCCCAAACTTGATGGACAGTTACAGTATATTCATGTGGCATGTGACAGGCCCAACTTATGACCAGAAGACTAACACCCCACGGTCAAGCTGGAGCTAGGAGATGTTTGTCTGTAGCAAGAGCTTACAATGTTGACCACATTTCTGGTATCATGCATTCCCAAGAAATACCAGACCATTTTATAGAGGAACTTGATGCCTTCTGTTGATCATTGCAAAACAATGATCACAAGCACATCTCCAAGTTAACCAAAGCCGTTGAGAAAAATATCTCGTAACATCCTGGAGTAGCCTTCTCAAGCACTACATCTAAATCTGAACATCTTTGACTTTTAAAAACGGGTAGTTGCACCAAAGATGTCATGAAATATTATAGTTAGGGGCCTTTGCACATGAAGAACATTAAAAAATTTCAATCGAGAGGAGTAAAATGTTGTCAGCAGTCAGATTAAATTACTTGTAGTTGTAAAAGCTAAAGGATGCACCACAATTTACTGAAGCTGGGGTTTGATTTATACTGCAAGTACAAATAATGGTAACATTTTCATTTTATCATCAAAGTTAAGCCAACTTCTGTAATCAAAATAATTCATAAAATGAGGTTTGTTGTCATGTATTGT
Organism: Antennarius maculatus; assembly: GCA_013358685.1. NCBI lineage: Eukaryota > Metazoa > Chordata > Actinopteri > Lophiiformes > Antennariidae > Antennarius > Antennarius maculatus. The sequence goes on from CM023624.1 coordinate 15,420,169, forward strand.
CATCTTCTTTCATCCACTACCCTAAAATATCCCCAAGGCGTGCATAAACCCAAATCTTCCTCTCATCCAATCAGAGCATTTGAAGGAGAGGACCATAATTTGCTCATGCACATGCTATTGAGTTGGCATTACAGGAACTACCTTAAACTAGCCAAGGTCATACGTATCAGATCAATATCATTTTCCAGATGTTTCCACTCTTCCATACCGAACAATGTTAATCATTGCTATTTTTCAGGGTTCTGTGTTTGGATCAGTATTGCTCACCCCTTCTAAGTTCCTTCTAGGTGCTATCACAAAACCAGTGACGTGCGGTGAGGTTCACAGCGGTGAGGCACCAACACTGAAGTTAGTTCTACGAGTTCAACAGTGTTGTATTTGCCAGTAAATTAGCAACCTGACATTAAAAAGTGGTTACAAATCATTTAGGACACACAACGAGCAGCTGAGCATGACCTCTGATGGGACTACCAATCGCTAAAAACAAAACAAAGTAGACAAACATTGGAGCTTAAATATCTGCTTCAAACTTCAGATCAGGCAATAACCCGCCCCTTTTAAACTGCGTGGTTAATGAATTTAACCAGTTTTTAATATCAGGCTGCTAATTTAATGGCAAACACACCACTCTGTCTGGCTCATAGAACTGACTTCGTCAGTGCTTCACTGCCGTGAACCTCACCGCACGTCACTGCACAAAACACATTGCATCCAAAAAGACGACCACCTGTTAAATGAAGCCACATTTATTCACAACACTAAGTGGTCCACTTAGTTTTCAGACTTGGCATGACTGCATAGCTTGTGCCTCACATGGCCCTAAAAACTGATCACCAAGTGAAGCAGCACTGCTCTTTTGACTGTGTGCGTGAGAGTGACTGTCACTCAACAGAAAACTAGGTCAAGGTCAAATTTCAACTTTTGTACACTCTGATAAGACAGAAAGACGAGGAAGAAGGCTAGTGTGAGTAAGACCATGTCGGTCAGAATGTAGTTCAGTGCACTAGCTTTGATCTTTGACCTATGCAAATAGGTCAGGGCAAAATTTTTAATTCAAGGGTGTCGCGGGATGTTGCATTCTGTGACTGCATTGGTTCTTGTAAGTAAAGCTGTTGAAACAGATTGAATCAGTCCTTACAGCCATCCTCTGTTTCTCTCCCCCACTGAGGACATCCATCCAATCCTGAACAGAGTCCCAGTTGCCCTCCCTTTCCAAAATGTGACCAAGCTGAACATTGTCGAGGTATTCCTTTAACACCTAGAAACAAAAAACAGCAAAAGAAGGTATATCATTAGAACACACACATGCACTGGAATGTAGTGGTGTGTGTGTGAGTACCTGATCAGAGATGCCTTTCCTTTTCTGTTCATCATGGGTGTCAGGGTAAATGACTTGGTCCCTCAAAGAACCAAGAGTCATGTAGGGTCTCTGGAAAAACAGGAGGTTTGCATGCATTAGTTATACGCGAACCATCTTTTTATTGAGTTGTTAATTGTAATGTACATTGCCAGGAACATTTCTTTTAAATTGCAGTAAAGTAAGCAAAGGTACCCATCCAAACTTGAATAGACTTCCCAAATTCAGTACCAATTTATCTCTTTTTAGTACTTTACAAATCTGTAAAAACAAAAATGTCATAATACAAAATCTATACACATACATACATATCCACACATACATATTTTGACTAAAACATTACAACCTACGAACACAATTAGTTCCAAGAGGTTGTTCATAGATGTAAGTCGTTATTTATTTGAGATCATTTATTTGATTTAAATGTCATTACCTCTCTAAATACTAAATACGATATTCCCTGAGACTGTCCAGAAACAATTACAGGACATAAAAACAGCACATAATGAAATAAAATCCTGTAGTACTATAATGTAACTAACAGCTCTACCTCTGCTGACTTAACTTTTTCCTGGGGGGTGTAGAGGCTAAGCCAAGCTTTAATCCACTGAGGTATTCCACCACACTGACGTGAATGACGCGATGATGCACTTCCTGGTCATGAAAAGTCAGACACGCCCCTTTATATTTGATTACTCTTTAAGTTTGTCAGTTAACTCCACCAATAGTTAACATCAACTAACTAAACATTCAGAGTTCAGCGGTAGCGACAGTTAATGCTTCTAGGCAGAAACCTGACCCGAAAAAATTGGTTCCTACATCATATGGCTTATGAGTTTTCTTACAGGTAGTCTATAGTCTACATTGCTGCTCTAACTTTCAACCTGACCTGAATTTTCTTCCGTCTCCATGTTGTTGAACGTTCCCATGAACATAAATACATTGCGAGTTTGTTCCCTGCTCAGAATTTGGTAGAGATGTGAAGAAAGGAAGAACATAACGCTGCAGATGATGCACCAACAGAAAGACAAAAAGACCACATGAAGTCTGACATCAGAGCAAACTGTTCACTTAGTCTGATATTTGATGAGTCATTCTAACATGACATGAAATCTTAATCTATGGGGTGTTCATGTTACACTGCTCAGCGGCAGTTGTGACAGAAAGAACTACAGTAGTTGAACATGGCGGCGCGCGGTTGTTTGCATCTACGAATGTTTGTAAGTCAGATATTTGTATCTTGAGGACTATATGTATACACATACACACATTTTTACCTGTGGAACATAGAAGAGCTTTCCTCTCTCAGGTTTTGTCAAGTGTCCACCAAAAAGAGGCCACAACTTAAAAAAAGAAAAAAAAAAAAGACAATGATGTAAACCAAATTAACTGTGCTTTTCATTTAGCCACTGGTCAATGGAAGGTTCCTCACCTCTCCAAGCACTCTGAACAGAGAGCTCTTCCCACAGCCGTTTGGTCCACACACAAGGACATTGGTGCCAGACCTTACCTTCAAAGAAATAATGACTCTTGGAATAATTTATGCTGGGGAATCAGAATATCATGTATAAAGTGTACCCATGCGATAAAAACAAAACCTGTTCCAATTAATTCAGTCAATCACATTTACATGGTATGGCTGACAAATGACATTAAAAGCTTTACTTCAAACGTAAGGTTCCTGATCAACACATCTCCATTAGGTGTTGCTAGAGGCGTATGGTCAAATCTGCAAAACAAGTAAAATGTTGCCTCAAATCTGAGCTCATAACACAAATGCCCAAAACATAGAAGCATATCCAAGTTAAAAATAATAGACTTACTTGATCAAGTTATCCCTATTAATAATCTGACCATTTCCAGGCACTAGTAACAGTTTGTCTGCAGGGTCTGATTCTAAGGTGAATGGAATAAATCAAGAATCACTGAAAGTGTTTGATGCCACAAGTTGTGAAGGAATCAGTTATAAGGTGTATGTACCCTTGTCCTGCTGCGAGACCATTGTGCGTTCATATTTTCCAGCATTCAGCTCTTTCAGGACATTCATCAGCTCAGTGATTCGAGCAGTAAATCTAAAGGAGATAGGAATGTACAAAATTATATGATATACAGCATATGTGTATACATATGTGTACGTGTGTGTGTGTATATGTGTGTATATACTGTATATACACACATACTGTATGTATATGTGGAAATATACACACACGTATATACACATATATACATATATATAATGTATACATACAGTATACACACACACACACGCTTACATATGCAGTACATATATAGACAAATATATATATATGTTTTTACATATATAAAAATATAAAAGAAGAAGCTCGGAAGATGAATAAATAAAAACAACAATAAAAACATATCATATTAATGGCCAAATTCAGCTGAGAATCACTGGTCTACTGTGTTTTATCGAATTTAAAGTCCATAAATGTCTCCCGGGAGATTTTGGAGAAAATCTTCCAAAAGGACATGGACTCTGTCTACAGTGCCAAATGCACCAGTACTTGTTTTAATGATCATGGCATTACTCTACATGACTTTTCAGTAAATTCACCTGACTTGAATTGTCAAAAAAAAGAAATGAAGATGAAACACACCAGATTCAACAATGTAGATGATCACCTGTGGTCATGCAATGCTGCACTAATGCAGGAATTAATGCAAAAAGAGACCAGGTCAAGTGTTCAGTGCATAAATGAACAAACCTTTCAGAAATCTGTTTCCATATTCCACATTTTTTGAGGTACTGAATTTTTAATTTTAACTATCAAACCAAGGCTTAAAATCCAAAAGCTGTTGAGTCGATCCACTGGACGTTAAGAAAGTTCTTGAAGACGTTTCGTCTCTCATCCAAGGGACTTCTTCAGTTCAGAGAGTGGCTGATAAAGTCCCAGCTTATAAACCCTGTGGGGTGTGGTCAGTGCTATTCACATTCCAAAGACCATCACCAAAACCCATCTAGCTCCTCAACGATTGTTGATGGGGGTCCAAAGGGGGTCGTTAAGATGTGAGTTACACCTTTGTATGCTAATGAGGGTCATTAGCATGAGACACATCACCTGGGTCAATCTGCTGTGACAATCTTTTTGGGAGTTTCGAAAGGACATGATTATAAATGGGAGAAAGGTGATGTCGCAGACCACCCCCTCTATTCAGAGATGTCTTCTCCACTTTGACGTGGATGGCCTCTTTCACTCCTCTCTCAAACCATTTATCTTCCCCGTCCCAAGACCTGAACATCAGTGTCCTGAAATGAGTGTCCCTTTTCCTTGAGGTGAAGGAAGACTGCCGAGTCCTGTCCTGATGTGTTGGCTCTTCTGTGTTGAGCCATGCGTCTGTGTAGTGGTTGCTTGGTTTCCCCTTTGTAGACATCTGAGCATTCCTCGCTGCATTTTACTGCATACACCAGATTGCTCTTCTGACTGTGTGGTGTGGGGTCTTTTGGGTGGACCAGTCTTTGTCGGAGGGTGTTGCCCAACTTGAAATACACAGGGACCTTGTGTTTGTTAAAGATTCTCCTCAGCTTTTCAGACACTCCAGACACATACGGGATCACTATACCATTGCGCTTGGTCTCTTCCGCCCTCACTGGGTTGTTCTCCTTTCTGGATCTTGTGTGATCCAGAAAGGAGAGCAAGCGCAATGGTATATGAGAGACGAAACGTCTTCAAGAACTTGCTTAACGTCCAGACTTAACAGCTTTTGGATAACCATGATCTGGAAGACTGAGAACCTACACAGACATCAAGGCTTAAAATATTTCACTCTTAGGATAGTACTACTGAAATAACTTCATTTCATTATAATTTATAAATAGTAAAAATTTCAATTGTTTTCTAATTTACTGTTATGCCCTTATGTGTTTTTTGTGTCTTAGATATAAAAAGAACACTTATGCAATACAATATTCACCCATATAGATTTAACCAAACTTGTCTTAAATTAGGTGAAAAATCCAGAGAAATTAAATGAGAACCTCAGCCTACTCACTACCATCATGATTTTGAGACTCTGGATGAACAGAACTAGGACTAACAATGGCCACAACCTAGGATTTTCTTTGTTGCAAACCTCAATGACACTCACCCTGAGAGGCGGGTCATTTCTCGGCCAGCCAGTACAATCCTGCCCAGGGCCTGGGACATTCTCAGGAGCATCCTCCCACTCTGATAGTAGTCCTATGGGTCAAACAGGTCCAGCAACATTATTTAGGCATCACAACACCAAAACCAGTAAGTATTTCCCAAACAAGAGTTTATGTCATATGTATGTTTCCACCAGGTAACCCTGGGTGTTTCTTCGTCACATATACTGTATCTTCATAATATGTTGGATAAAAAAACTGACATTGTGACATTTTTTTCTCTGGATTTTCTTTTTTTGGTACAGTGCTGTTAAAATTTATTTTTTCCACCCCAAATGACAGTCATGGTACCCCTGATGGCACGTAGCACAAAGGAGGACTTCATTCTCTCTGTGGAGGCACTTTTGCTAACAGTGGTAGACAGCAGTCTATCTACCACTATGATCACCATATTCCATCACAAGATACAACGAAGGAACCAGGGGAGGGTTGATATGTCATTGTAGTTTGAGTTTGCCATTTCTGTATGTTGAAGGTATGTGTGGAAGACAAATCCTTTTAAAGCCTTTTAAAGATTTAACAAATTTTCTCGTGCCTTCTTGTTCTGTGTGTGTGTTTACTTTTCTTACCTCTAGCAGCTCAGAGTGTGAGCTGTGCAAGTGTCGCGGGTGCAATGGGTTCAGGAATGGCCGGCTAACCACAAGGTAACCCACAACTGTTGCTATGTCTGCAGAGAAATATGAAAACAAAGGGATCAGAAAACAAGTGCTCTTAATACATGTCAAACTAAAGTTTAAAAATTATAATACAATTATAATACAGTGTCATGACATATTATTACCTATTAAAATGGTGGAGACTACATTGACTGCTGTTTTATGCTAAACATCATTTTTGTAATGTATTCCAATCCATAGTGGTAGACGAGAGTGTTGCCAAACAGCATAGGATGGTGGTGTGTAGGATGACTCTGGTGGTGAGGAATATGAAGAGGACAAAGGCAGAGCAGAAGACGAAATGGTGGAAGCTGAAAAAGGAAGTGTTGCGTGATTTTCAGGAAGGAGTTAAGACAGGCTCTGGATGGTCAGGAGGTGCTTCCAGATGACTGGACAACTACAGCTAATGTGATCAGGGAGACATGTAGGAGAGTACTTGGTGTGTCATCTGGAAGGAAAATAGATAAGGAGACTTGGTGGTGGAATGAGGAGGTACAGGAGTGTATACAGAGAAAGAGGTTAGCTAAGAAGAAGTGGGACACTGAGAGGACTGAGGAGAGTAGACAGGAGTACAGGGGGATGCAGCGTAAGGTGAAGGTAGAGGTAGCAAAGGCCAAACAAGGGTCTTATGATGACTTGCATGCTAGGTTGGACAGTAAGGAGGGAGAGACTGATCTATACAGGTTGGCAAGATAGAGAGACAGACATGGGAAGGACGTGCAGCAAGTTAGGGTGATTAAGGATAGGGATGGAAGTCTATTGACAGGTGCCAGTAGTGTGATGGGAAGATGGAAAGAGTACTTTGAAGAGTTGATGAACATGGAAAATGAGAGAGATCAAAGACTAGAAGAGGTATCTTGTGGACCAGGAAGTAGCAAAGATTAGCCAGGATGAAGTGAGGAGGGCACTGAAGAGAATGAAGAGTGGAAAGACACTCGGTCATAATGATATACCTGTAGAGGTTTGGAAGTGTCTATGAGAGTTGGCAGGAGAGTTTCTGACTGGGTTGTTCAACAGGATCTTAGATAGTGAGAAGATGCCTGAGGAGTGGAGGAGAGGTGTGCTGGTGCCCATTTTTAAGAGCAAGGGAGATGTGCAGAGTTGTGGCAACTACAGAGGAATAAAGCTGATGAGCCATACAATGAAGTTATAGGAAAGAGTAGTTGAAGCTAGACAAAGGGCAGAAGTGAGCATCTGTGAGCAGCAGTATGGTTTCATGCCAAAAAAAAGAGTACTACAGATGGAGTATTTGCTTTGAGGATGTTGATGGAGAAGTACAGAGAAGGCCGGAGGGAGCTGTATTGTGTTTTTGTAGATCTGGAGAAAGCTTATGACAGAGTACCCAGAGAGGAACTGTGGTATTGTATGAGGATGTCTGGAGTGGCAGAGAAGTATGATAGAGCGGTGCAGGACATGTATGAGGACTGTAAGACAGTGGTGAGGTGTGCTGTAGGTGTGACAGAAGAGTTCAAGGTGGAGGTGGGACTGCATCAGGGAACAGCTCTGAGCCCCTTCTTGTTCGCTATGGTGATGGACAGGCTGACAGACGAGGTCAGACAGGAATCTCCATGGACTATGATGTTTGCAGATGACATTGTGATCTGTAGTGAGAGCAGGGAAGAGGTGGAGGAGAAGCTAGAAAGGTGGAGGTTTGTCCTGGAAAGGAGAGGAATGAAGGTTAGCCGCAGTAAGACAGAGTACATGTGTGTGAATGAGAGGGACCCAAGTGGAAGAGTGTGGTTACAGGGAGAAGAGATCAAGAAGGTGGAGGATTTTAAGTACTTAGGGTCAACAGTCCAGAGCAATGGAGAGTGGGGAAAAGAGGTGAAGTGTTTACAGGCAGGATGGAATGGGTGGACAAAGGTGTCAGGTGTGATGTGTGATAGAAGAGTTTCAGCTAAAATGAAAGGAAAGGTGTACAAAACTGTGGTGAGACCAGCAATGTTGTTTGGTCTAGAGACAGTGTCACTGAGGAAAAGACAGGAGACAGAGCTGGAGGTAGCAGAGATGAAGATGCTGAGGTTCTCTCTGGGAATGACCAGGAAGGATAGGATCAGGAATGAGTACATCAGAGGGACAGCACATGTTAGAGGTTTTGGAGATAAAGTCAGAGAGGCCAGACTGAGATGGTTTGGACATGTCCAGAGGAGAGATAGTGAATATATTGGTAGAAGGATGCTGAGTTTTGAACAGCCAGGCAGGAGGCCTAGAGGAAGACCAAAGAGGAGGTTTATGGATGTAGTGAAAGAGGACATGAAGGTAGTTGGTGTGAGAGAATTCAAAAGACAGGATTACATGGAGGCAATTGATTCGCTGTGGCGACCCCTTAAGGGAAAAGCCGAAAGGAAAAGAAGTGCCAATGTGCTACTAATGCTTTTCACTAACACATAACTGAACTATAACCCTACCCAATATTTCTGAGTCACTCACTCATACATCTGAACGAAGTCAGAGCACAACTATGTCTGAACAACAGAACTGCATTGCTCCTTTACTGACTGGTGTAACGTACAAGTGAGTGGAATAAATAAGCAAGGAATAAATGATCCATACATATGGCCATATATGTGTTGTTATTGTAGTGCTACATTCTCATGGGCACTGTCATAACAGCCGGAAAACAGTCCCAGGGGAAAAACTGGATTATTTCTGGGCATACACAGTGCAACACTTCTGTTGGTTGACCAAACTGAATGATATGACCTTAGTATGAATTATTTGATGGAGCTGCTTACCCTTCATACAGCAGTGTAAATAAATGCTTGATACAAGATTGAAATATTTGTTTAGAAATGTGTTATTTACTTACATTTGGCAACTATACTGTCAACAAATCCCATGGAGAAACGGAAGAAGATGAAATTATGTAAGTGGTCCACCTGAAACACAAAACGGTGCATCCACATCACCAATATGGGATGATGTCCTAATCTTGCACAAAACTTTGCAAGATTTTATGCATTTGTTCCTTTCAAAAGTAACATGGTGTTTCTGTGTACAACACATTGCTTTCTCCTTTAATGTTAACAATGTACATAATTTTGTCTAAGATGTTTTCAGTTCCAGGAAAAGGATGAAAAGTAACTCTTACTGCCTTTCAGCGATTGGCTAAGAGCTGAAGGATTTTAATTTTGAATTTGGATGACAACCCAACATTACTGCAGTAAAACTGTTAACACCTTCTGAAAATCACCTTTATCATTTCCAGTGGTTCAATATTGGACCCTACTGCAGTGATAAATATAAAAATATAAGTGGTCATTTAATCCAAAGAATCAAATAGCATGTAGACATAATGTTGATGTTTGATCGTTAGTCTTATCTGCTTATCTTTATTATCAGGACACACTAATGTGTTTCTAAAGACTGCATCAATTGCTGCAGAGATGTCCACAGCTCTCTGTCAGGACAGGTCTGCAGGACTTGATCACAGGGTCTCCACTTCAGACTGAGACAAGGGGTAAATGACTACTGTGAAAAACACACTGCAGGAACAAATCAAAAGTATGTTTCACTTGACGTCAGGGTCGACAAATTACAGGTTGAGTAATGTGTCAGATGTTTAGTGGTCATACTGCATAACAAAGAGCTGCTGCCATTGGACAAGGATCTGTTCATTAGGGAGGAGGAAAGAGGGGAAGAAAAAACAAGACGAAAACAGCTAAATTAAGAGCAGTTTGTCCCCACTGTCATGGTGCTATCCCCTTTTGACAGCTATTAACTGTCATTTTTGCTAGCATTGCTTTGCTCTTTCCATTTTTTTGAGCAGTATGTTCTGATGTTTGTATTTCAATATTTACTGTTTTAGACTTTATCAAAGTGAATGCCACATACTCCTGCAGACTATTTCCTATGGTTGATGACCGGTTCCGACTGGATTCATGTCAGTTTTTTTAAGTCAGTTGTGTTTGTCTGCTTCCAGTTAGAACTACATTTCCAAAACAGCTGAAAATAAAAAATATATTTGAAAATCACTGTAAATAGCACAAAGAAAAAACTGAAACTGAATTCATAGTTTTTGTAAATTGTCTGCTTATTAATAATTTTTTGCACCAACACTTTTCTGGAGTTGGTAGAACCACTACTGTCACTTTAGAATTTTTCCATTCTTTCCTGATAGAGGATTTCAGCTGCTCCACAGTTCAGGACCTTCTTTGTCATATTACTGGCAACAAATTCAAAATCAGCATTTACTTCTCATTACTTGAAATCATTTGTTGTCTTTGCATTATTTTAAATCAAGTATGGGATTCATTGTTTTGCATATCATCACACTATGGTTGTTTTTACAATTCATGTAGCATTTGTTTAGTTTTTTGGAAGTTGTAGAAAAATTAAAATGATATCCAGTACAAGTGTGGTTACAGGAGCTACACAACTCTCTATAGATCATTCCTCAAGGTCTCTCGAGGTGTTCTCATCTTGTGGTACACATTCCTAAACTGTTACCTACCAGTTTCTTGAACGTAGCATGGATGGTCTGTTTTTCTCTAATATTCCCATTGTAGAAGGCTATCTCCTCACTGCAGAGTAAGAAAAATACCAATGTAAAAATAATACAATTAAAAATAATAACTGTCTGAGCGCTATTGTGAAAGGAGATTCTTAAAGACGCTTGCGATACTGTCGAGCCACCAGGTAGCGCTCTGCTTCGGACAGATTGCTCATCGATTAAAACTAACCAATAACAGTCCCCTAGCCATTGACTGTACATTAGCTTTACCCATTTGCACTATAATATATTCTTCGCGAGAAAACAGTAATTTGAATGTAATCTAATCTCATCTACTAGAAAAAGCACTCTGAATGAGATTATAGTTGCTTACCTATTGGTGATGAGGCGAGAATTCACAAAGCGGTACTCTCCCTCATATCGCTGCTCGGTGACAGTCATCTTGCCTATGGGTCGCCTCAGTCTGGTAAGAAACAGACCTGAGATCAGCAGGTAGGCCATCATGATAGCGGGGCCCTAGGGAGGGAAGTGAAGGTGGGTACAGTGAGTTCAACGTCAGGGATATCCATCTGTCCATTTAGAAAGCACAAATGGTTGTGAATGAAATTAACCAATTACTTGTTCCAGATTAAAATGGAGATTCAGTATTCTTTAAATTCTTTTAGCAGTACATAGACTTACCTGAGCACCAATGGCACTTGTCAGCTTGAAGATGTAAAGACCAATGTCCAACAGAGGCTGCAGGACAGACAACACAGTCATTTAAATTAAACGCTCCAACATTTTCAGAATTTGTTTTTTGGTATTAGTGTACATTTTGTCAGTCTTCGTTTTTTAATTAGTCTAGGTCCAAAGTCAAATATTCTTAGTTTTATTTTAGTTATTACAGTTTAAAACTTAAATTCTGAACTACTGGTTTTAGTGAAATTGCTGATCTACTGGGATTTTCAGTCACAGGGTATACGGACCATAAATCTATAAAAAGACAATATCCAGTAAATTCCTCAGTGATACAGAGGACCAGACTGGTGACTGAAGTAACCGATCATTACGACTCAGGTATAAAGGAGAACATCTCTGAATGAACATCATGTTGAACTTTGAAGCTGCTGAACTAAGAATAGGAAGGTGAACTGTGGCTGCACTTCAGACAGGTTTACTATGATGGGACAAGAATGCAAAAATGTTGATGAGTTGGTTTCTGCTATCATATTCAGATGGCAGGTCAGAATTTGGCATCAAAAACTTGACTATGAAAAAAAACTCCCCACATGGGATGTTTGCATTGTTCTTCATGTTTGTCATCGTCTTGTTTGCAAAAAAATTAAATACAATTTTGTCAGCACAAGATTAAATATAAATGTTGAATACATTGTATATTTAATAGAAAATTTAAAAACAAAAATTCTGTCTGGATTTGACCCTGTCATGGTTTAATTCTAACCATTGGTGGTGAATGTTCTTCCATCCATCTCTACTTGCTCTGAGGCCGCTATCCCTTTGGGAAAGTGCCCCTATCTGGATGCTCTGGGGTTGAGATGGGGGTCAAAACCCTTCATCATCGGGGTGAGAGACACTATGTGGACATTCAGATGAGTGACAGTCTTCCTCATAGGCTGATGGACTCTAGTGGAGGATGGACAGGTAGGCTGGGGAGATGGTCTGGGACAGAAACATGCCAAACCCAGCTAGCTGGTCCACGCAATCCATTCCTAAGGGTTAACAGCCAGCAATTTGGAGCTCACCAACACAAGGATGAGGTTGTTCTGGACTGCTGGATATCTCACCTCAAACAAGACATGCAGCCATTTTACAAGTGAGACATCACTTGATACAACCCCTGGCTGATCCTTGAAGTAGAAACTTCGTCACCAGACCTAAAGATTGTGCTCATTTAAAGAGCTGTTACATCTCGCTGGTCATCCAAGGCTTTTGTTTTGGATACAGACAGAAACTAAATGGTACCTCTCCGCTGTCGGTTCACACTCTAACATTTCTTGCCCCACATGGGTCTTGAACGGACCACCCTCCAGTCCTCAGCCCAAGACTTAGTGGACTGAGCTACTGCCACCCCTAATTCCACTCAGTCTTGAATTACTCAGCCAATCATCAATATCCATCCGTCCATCTTCCGTTTATCTGGAGTCGGGTGGCGGGGGCAGCAGCGTCAACAGGGAAGCTGCTTTCCCTGGCCACAGGGAAACCCTGTGCTCTGTTACAAGGTGCACTCATGAGCAAGCTTGTGTTCGAATATGGTGTTAGATCACTGATTTTTGAAAGTCGGGACAAAACATGTCCCATGTAGAGAAGTATTTATGACAAAAATGAAGAATTTAATAATCATTTACGTACAAAGTTAAAATGAAAGGAATTGTGAATACTGATGTTATGTTTTAGCAGATAATTACTTTTTGGGGAACATTTGTTTAAATCTATGACCAGTGGTTAGACGGCCAATGTTATTTCTCTTGACCTCAACAAGAGAAAGATAAGGGTTATAAAAAATAAAATATTTTCCATACAAATTTGCCTTTCAAAGTTGTGTCCTCCTCTTCTGTCAACTTCAGATTTTTTCATAAACCTCATTAAACCTCATTGTTAATCCTGTGAAACAAATATCACTGCAGCCTCTGTGCAGAAATTGGGCACTTGCAAGATGTTATGAAGGCTATGAAAGTGTAAGGAAAAGAACGCTAAGTAAACAAGGACACTGTTTGGCGGGGGGACTACATAAGACTCTCTATTCTATATCATCATATGAAGTCTGTTAACCAAGATGAATCTGCTGAGCTGGTTACTTAACGCGATCGACAGAATTTTTTCCACCAGACCTGTCGGAACTGGTGAGCGCCATTGTCCAGATGAGACTTTTTTGGCTGGCTACATGCTGGACAGCAGGGATACTTTCAGAACTATGTGTTTGGCCCCACTGGATGTGGAGGACGTCGAGGATGTGTACATCTTCACCACAATGACAATCGGGATAACAGCACTGGGTTTTGGTGTTTTCATGCTGCACCGCAAGCTGAGAAAAATGGGATTACAACAGGCCAAAGTACAAGAGGATTCCGACCGAGCAGCAGAGGCAACGGCCAGGGTGTATAAGGAGGCTATGGCTATCATGATGAATGAAGCCATAGCCAGGATGAGTGACCGGCATGAGGAGTCCAATGCTCGGCTCAAGGAGGATATCACCCAAAAGCTGGAGAAGCTGGAGAAATGTGGAAAACGTTTGGATGTGAAGGCCACAAACCGTGATGCTGACGCCAGTGATTAGGAGTGTGGAAGGCACAGAAAGCAACAACAACTCAGCCACACAAAGCAAGTCTCTCCAACGGCGATTAATAATAAATTTGACACGACCCTTGACAGGAATAACAAAATGGACACTAACAAAATTCGGACTCTTCTCAAGATCTGATAAAGAGGTGTGCAAGGACGCATGCCGGATCAAAACAACAATGTACCAGAATAAAATAATTGAAATTGATTTGTGACATGCAAAGTATGTATTGGTTGACAATGTGCTGTAATGACAGAGATGTTGTTGACGGGAACCTCACAAGCCAATGGCTTCTACCCTTTTTTTTCTTGTCAGATGATGTTGCTGATGTCTCAACACTGATGAGAGTAAAACCTGTTATAATAACATGTCTGGAAAGAAGAAAATAAAATAAATAAATCAATCAGGCAATAGCAGGGTCAGCTATATCCCTGAGGACCCTTTTTATTCTCCTGGCTGTGGTGAATACATCAATGCCACACATGGTGTGGTATGTTGGACATTTTTTGATATTTTAGATGAACAATGTTAATTTTCCTGTGGTCACAGCTGGAGCATGTCAAAACCATCTCTCCATTATAACACTTCCTATTAAACCACAGTGGATTCAATTATCTGAGATTATGGAGACAGCTATCAATAGCCAAAAAACTACTAATTGCTGATTGCAGCGGTTTTTACTGGAGAATGAAAAAATATGAAAAAAAGAGAATGAAAAAAATATTTTGTCAACTCCATCGGAGTCGACTTCGTCAGGTTTTATATCGGAGTTGAGAAATCCACTAATGAAGGCTTAATATGCTAATATTGTGATATTTTTGAACACAGTGAAGGAATAGAATGATATTTTAGGGTTTTATCTGCACATTAATGTAATAGATGTGTCTTATCTCCCACTAATTCTGCGCAAGTCATTGTGTAGTGTTTTCAACATGTGGTTGTAGATACACACACTACACGTTAAAGATTTTATATCAATCAATCAGTCAATCAATCATGTTAAGAAAATGGATATCTGATTACACTCCAATAATCAAATACATTTTTCATGACTTTTGCATTAAAGGAACCCATGTCTAGAGAAAACTTGTATGCTGAGGGGCAAAGGAAAATAGAGAAGTGAGAAATTAAACAGTGACCCAGTGAATAAACATGCCATGCAAGCAGAAGAAAGAGATGGAAGAGGAGAGTTCAAGACAAGTATTACAGATAGGCAAGGTGGGAGACAAGGCATAGAGCAATACGAGAAAGTACTGAAGATAGGCACAGAAAAGGTCCAGACAGACAGTAAAACAAGTAAAAGGCATTCATGAGAAATACAAATTTTGAAAGAGAAGCTTAAGAATGTAAAAAGCAACAGAAAAAACTGAGAAAAACAATATTGTGTGCAAAAAAAGGGTACAAATAAAACATCACTGGACTCTCCAGCCACAGAAACAAAGAAGATGCTATCAGGAAGCATCATAAGGAATCCAAACATCAAAAAAACTCTTCTATATTACAACATCAGATGAGAGCTGCCAAAGCAGTGGCAGATGATGGGACTGGGCTAAGTGTGGAAGGGTTCTTGCCCTATGGCCCAGCTTGACATTCTGGTAGACTTTAGTGGAACTCCAGAACACTGCTTTTAAATTCACAGGAAGCCCCCTGCTGTGACATACCACCCCCCCCATCAGAGAGCATTCACTACTGACTGCTAATGCTGAGAGGAGATAGACCAACAATAGGATCTGGCATGTGACTTCAGTGAGCTCAACGTGGTGACGTAACGACTGTGTTGGCAAATCATGGATTGTGGTGGGCAGGCATCACGAAGCCAGAGATGAATGTTAGCAGGCTAATTGGAGAAAGAAAGCTAACTAATGGTGATATTGGGAAAGAAGCTAACGTTAAAGGAAAAGGCACCTGTCAAAAGAGCAAGTGGAAAAGAAATTTTAGAAGTACTGTATGAAGTTACTTAAAGACCATTTTCGTCAGATTCTCGAGGAGCATTTTGGATAATACATCGATTGTCCCATTGTAGGACAATCCTTTCCTCTCTTTCAGTTGGACTTATACTCAGAATTCTTTGCCGTTTTCTGTCTCAATCCTGCTGTTCAGACTCTCTGCTCAAAAACATGAACATTTTGGGAACAGTTATGACACTAAAATTATGTTAACAGGGAAGTCCATGTTCAGTTATTTCTTCTAACATTGCTGATCCCTTACGCCATATTATTCACGTGATTCCTTCGGGCAGATGCGCCACGATTCGTTGAGCACTGTGATTGGTTGAGTGCTTGACTGACAGGGTAGTGGTTGGAGTTGGTGACACTGTGAGAACTATTCAAGTGAGCTTATTCAAATATATAGGTGGGGAGATAGACACAGTGAACACAAACAACATACACACCATGGTGAGGTTACAAAAAACTGGTGCAAATGATACTGGCCGGTAAAATTTCCAAGATAAGGAGACAGGGCATACTGTACTAAAACATAGCTGGTAATGAAACTATCAACTTGCTCTAGCAGTTATGTGACAGTAAGGCAACGGATTTCCTGTAATCAGAGGACACTCACACCTGTGATCAATGTATTGATATATTCAGTATTACTGGGGTATGCTAGCCATGTTACGCTCTGCACTGCACTCATGGTGCTTACTTTCCCGTTACTATAGAAACACGAGACCCCGGAACTTCAGTATTGTTAACCTATTTTTCACAAAAGTCCTTTGACCTGTCAATGCTGTGTGGATCTGCAGTGTGACACTGTGTGTGAAATAAGAGGGTGTGTTTCCTATTAAGAAGAATGACAGCTACTAACCCTAAACTTTACTAACATCACTGAACTAACGGTCAGCTAGAATGTTACCTTGCTGAGGTTGGAGTAAAGGTCCACCACACTGTTGCAGAACTTTTCAACATCCTGTGTCAACAGCTGGTCTGCATTGGCTATCCGGTTGTCCAGGTTTCCCATTTTGTAATAGGTGAAGCCTCTGCAGTGAGAACAGGGGTACGACCCAGAAAAGACAGGAAACTCACCAGTAAACAGAGAGAACTACACAGGTCTATGTCATGAACAGGTAAAACACATCAAGACAAGGTTTATAAAATGACGGCTCATTCCCATCTGTTAATTGGATCAGCTATTATTTTTCATATCTGCTATACTGTGCATTATGTTTCAAGTTGAGCACTGTTGGCCCTATTGAAAAGTGAACCCAGGTCGATAAATTAATTCCACAGTTTATTACCAAGGCAGGAAGTAGATTAAATTGTCATTCACAGGGGATTTGTCAGACTTCAGCGTCTTTTATGAAAACTGCTCATTTAGTCAACCAATCAGAAAACAGCTACTTATGAGGAGCTTGAGCAACAGAGAGTTGGGTAATTCAGTTTGACAACAATCTCTAGTGACACTGAACCTGTTAGTCCTACTGCACTACGTACCGCAGGTACTGGTCATACAGGTTCTTGGTGAGCCTCTCACGGAACCTCAGCTTCAGTTCGTTCAGACCCAGCTTCAGGAAGTTGTTCACCAGTGCGATCTGGAAAGACCAAGCCACACAAAACACATCTGTCAACACAACAAGTGACAAAGTTTCACACTCCTGAATGTATTGATGCTCGATAAGTAGTGTACTAATTACAGTATTTTGAGTGATACGTCTATAACTTAATACACACCACTGATTGTCATACACTATTTTTAGCCACATTGTTGCACTGTAGTTGTAGTTGCAGAAATAGTCACAAAAGCATCCATGCGGCTTCATCTACCAATGAAACTAGTCAAACAAACTCCTCGTGTTTGAGTATCATTTTTTAAATCATTAGTGGACAGTTGCTTCAAAAATGACAGTTTGAAAAGATTTTCTTTTCCGTCTCTTCTTTAATCCTCAAACTCAAATTATGTGAATCTTGTCCAAAAATATCTGATCAGTTTGGATTATTTCTGACAGTAAGAAGGACATTGTTTGAACAAAAAGAATCATGGCTAGAAGATGAGATTAAAGTGACATTAAAGTGTAACTAAACATCCGTTTCATTTGGTAGAACAACAACCCACCCTAAATGGCAATGGAGAAGTATCAGAAAAGGGGCCACAAACCCAGCGCTTCTTTTTTCTCTACGCAGACATGATTTGTTGGTAGATGTTAAACTTTTGTGATACAAAACCAAAACCATTGCAGATTTAGATTTTGACACCAGAGGTGAATGGAAAGAGAAACAACAACACTGATCAGGGGCTTCAGTGGTATCAGGGCATTTCAATGGTATTAAGTTAGTCACTTATTTCAAATGGGGCTTTCACCACGAATAGTTTTTGGATACCGCTACAGTGCGCCCTTGCGCATCAATGATTACAACTCCACCTCATCGCAGATTTTTAGTAGGCAGTCACGTCAAACCGTACGGGCATTCTATTGGGTGACGGCATCCGGAAGTGCACTCCGTCCCGTCAGTCTCGGACTTCCGTGAGACACAAAAGTGCTTGAAACAGTCGATAAAAGTGTGGGAAAAGGTAATACAGATAGAAGGTGGTTTAATATCAGTATGGGGAGGGTTCACAAACGTCTAAATAGATCGCGGTCTCGATCTCGGATTCCTCAATCGCGTGTGGGTCCTGGAATGCATTAACTGCAAAGAAAGAGGGCACACTGTATAGTAAAACACTTCTACTAAAATATTAACAAAGAACAGTGACCTCTTGTGTGACTTTGTAATCTGAGACTTTTACGTGAAAGTCTGAAACCCGAGTCTGATCTGTCTGATGTCACATGGACTGATTATAAAGATGCAGATTACACACGTTATTCTGACAAACCTGCTTGGCTTGTGTCCATAACGACTCAACAATGCTAACAAAATGTGTGTGATGACAGGAAGTTACAGCATAAACGTACTTACAACAGGCATGAATTTGATAAAGTTGAAGAGGAAGATCTTGAAATCTTTCATCGAACGACCAATAATTGCACTGCAAACCAAAATATGCACAAGATGAGCAAAGATTTCCAGAGTCCAAGATTCAGTAACTGACACATAATTTCACTTTCCTGTGGAACAAATGTGCTTTGACACATTGCAAAAGCAAAGGTCAGGTTCTGCTTGATATACCAGTGAGTTCAGAAATTGTCCTTTTATTTATATGTCCTCCAAATATTTCCTGTTTTTCATGTCATACAGAGACATTGTGAAAAAAAAATGTTAAACTGCTGTGGAAACCCACACAATGTCTTGAGAGAACATTATCACTGAACTTTGTCAACTTGATTTCTGAGATAGGTTATTGATTGTAGACACAAGGTGTGCAAAAACAACACCCACCTAGAGCACAGCATTTTAATAAACAAAGTGTCAAAAAAAATCTCTAAAATATAATTGTGGAACGAGGATTACTCCTGGGGCCACTAAGTGTTGCCATGACATCTTGACATTGTCTTTTAGGCATCTTCAGGCCAAGAATCCTGCATGAATATTGTCCAAATTGGCTGACATGTCATTGACTGCGAACAAAGTCAGGTCTCAAAACATTCGGCTGCGCTACCATATGAATGCACTAACAATGCACTAAAAATTGATGTCACTATGAAGACTTAAGACCTCACTGAAAATGATCCGATTTATGCTCGAGTATCTGTAAATGAACACTGAATTAAAAATGGTCAATTCGAGACATGAGAACTAAAGTTTGTAGGGTTACTCGAAGACTTTTTTTTTTTTTAACTTAATATTTAATTCAAAGTCTCACCTTTCAATCATGGTGCCGTTCTGGATCATCCATACGTCGCAATAGGTCCTGGCAACCAACATGGCAGCAATGAAGAGGAGCCACCCGGTCTATGGTGAAGGCAGCAACAAATAATATGAGAACAGTATACAGTGGTCCTAAACAAGCCATAAAACACTGCAGATCATAACACGCTTCATCACACTGCCCTTCACAATCCTCACATCGACAGATGTGAGTGGAAGCCACGGAGCTGTGGCCTCAGCTGGAGAATCAGTGTTTCTGTGGTGTGGATGAAAATACCCTCTGCATTTTCAACACAGTAGTAAATATTTATATCATAGTAGCTGCAATACAAGGTTCACAGCATTCATCCACCAAGCAGTGTCAATCCTGAAATACATCATCAAATTTAATGCACTTGTTTTCAATGTTCGATAATTTAAAACACATGAAATATGTGTAACTGAGGTATTATTAAAAAGATCAAGATTACAAATAGAGCTTCAATAGGTCATTCAAGACTTTAAAACAACACAACACATTATGGACAGCATTAACTTAGTTGGCATATCAGACCATTTACTCATATACTATAGATATACAGGTGCAAACAAACTGCAGGTTGTTACTTGAATGGTTACCTCAAAACAATAACCATTCAACTTTCTGTCTCACAACCTGAAGTTTGTACACACTTGTATATCTATACTATATGAGTAAATGGTTTGATATGAAGCCTAAGTTGATTCATGGGTAAAAACCGACTCCTCTTTAACAAGATATTTGTTTGATGGCAAAAGGTCACTATGTGCACAAGTAAGGAAGGCCCCGCCTTCACACTCTGATCTGTGCACTGAAAGAAAAAGCAAATAGTGGTAGAAAACAAGGAGCTGGGAGACCACAGGCATCAGTATATGGAATCTACGCCAGTTAAAAGGAATACTGTATTATTTAGGGAATGTGCTAGTAAAAGACCACACTTCAAATTATCTGTCCAGGTAAAACTTACAAAAAAAATTGTAAACACAATAAAAAACAGCAGTGCTATCAGTGTTTTATCAGTGCTAATTGGGCTAGCCCCTTGTAATGATGCAAAGGCGTTCCCAGCAGCCTCAGGATGGGTCAACCTTTAATTGTTGTTTGGTTAATTTATGTAGTAAACTGACTTTGGCTTCATTATCATTGTTTGCTCTATGAATCTGTGTCATGTTGTACCTCCATACTGAAAAACTGAGGAACCAAGATCCGCATAATCCGAAGAATTCGGAGAAGGAAAACCTTGTCCACTGCTGCCCGGTCTTTCTTGACATTTTTCTGTGTGAAAGCAAATGACAAAGTTAAGGTGTGATTAAACAACATTTAACCATTTTAGAGTTTCTTTATAAGATACACTTCCCAAAACACATACCTCAGTGTTCACTAGTGTCTCTGAGCCACCTTTTCTGCTTCAAAGAAAGAAAACAAGATGAATAGTAATTTCCACACAAATAAACGTCGTACAAATATTAGATTTTAATTTTAAGATTAATATGATATTTGATTAATAAAATATAACTTGATGTTAGTTTACATGAGCAGGAAAATTAAGAATATTTTTTGAGTTGGGCTGGGCAATGATTTACCCAGGTGACTCATCTCTGGATCATCTGGAAAAACGTGATAAAATGTTAGAACTGGTTCCGTAAATGGCAATTATCCATTGAACATTTACCAAATTAGACCCGAGCTGTGATTTAGACATCATTATGTGAACATTACCACCTACCTGCTCAGAACAAAACAAGAGAACAGTCAGACAAACCAGAGACGAGGGATCTCTATTTCTACCAATCACATTCTTCTAACATCACACGTTTTAGTTAGTCAAACCTGTAAAGTAACACACCCAGTCTAAATATGGCGCTGTGAAAATGGATTGGCCTTCTTCTCTTTCTGCTTGTTTCTCATATGTAAATGTTTGAGATCATTGATGTTTGTCTAGGTTAACAGTTATCCAGGTCATGCTGATCCAAAGATGTTTAAATCAATCCACTGGACTTCAAGAATGTTTCTTGAAGCCATTTTGCCCTCATCCAAGAGGCTTCTTCAGTTCTGTTGGTGGCTGCCGTTGTCCCAGCTCATTACAATCGTGCGTCGATGTCACAAAATGTGCGTCAAAGACGCAAAGATGCACGCTAATGAGAACTCAATGGGGGGGCACCGTGAAAGAGCTGCCCGCCACTCTACCTCTTGTCTGCATGCTTATAGGCAGATGATAGACGCACCCTGTGTGTGTGTGTATGTCATGGGCCTGTACACATATTTACTATGCAAATAATGTACACATATATAAAAATAATTTCCCCTCCGGTATTAAGTTTAAAAAGAATAAAAGACAAAAAATAACCTAAACCACCGAGACAATGACTCCAGTTGTCAGCCTTGACAATTCCCAGCAGATTAAATATCTAACTTCTCACCAGTTACAGCGGTATGAAGAAGTTTGGGCACCCCTGATCATTTTCAAGATTTTCCTGTAAAAATCATTGGTTGTTCAGATTAGCAATTTCAGTTAAATACATCATATAGCTGACAAACACAGTGATGTTTGAGAAGTGAAATGAAGTTAAGAGGATTAACAAAGTGTGCAATAATTACTTAAACAAAAGTAGAAAAATTACATCAATATTTAGTAGATCCTCCTTTTGCTGAAATAACAGCCTCTAAAAGCTATAGTTTCCAATGAGGGTCTGGATTCTAGTTGAAGGTTTTTTCCTGACCATTGTTCTTTACAAAACATCTCCAGTTAGGTTTGATGGTTTCCAAGCATGGACAGCCCGTTTTAAATCATACCACAGATTTTCAATAAATTCAGGTCTGGGGACTGAGATGGCATGAACACCTTAGTAGAGTTTGAGCAGTGTTTAGGGTCTTTGTTGTGTTGAAGTATCCAGCCCTTGAGCAACTTCAACTTTGTCACTGATTCTTGAACCTTGTTTGCTAGAATCTGCTGATACTGACTGGAATCCATGCGACCTTTCAACTTTAACAAGATTGCCAGTACCTGCATTGGACACATAGCCCATCAGCATGATGGAAGCGCCACCAAATTTTACTGTGGGTAACAAGTGTTTGTCTTGGAATGCTGTGTTGTTATTCCACCATGCATACCACCCCTTGTTACGTCCAAATAACTCAATTTCACATTCATCAGTCCAGAGCACCTGACTCGAAAATAATGCTGGCTTGTCCAAATGTGCTTTAGCAGACCTCAAGCGACTCTGTGGCATGTGCCACAAAAGGCTTCCGCTGCATCTCCTCATGCAAAGTGCGTTGAATAGTTGAACGATGCATATTGACACCATCTGCAGCAAGATCATGTTGTAGGTCTTTGGAGCTGGTCTGTGGGTTGAGTTTGACCGTTCTCACCATCCTATGCCTCTGCTTATCAGAGATTTTTCTTAACCTGCCAATCCGGGCCTTAACTACCACTGTGCCTGTGGTTTTCTGTTTCCTCAATATGAGCCTCACAGTGGAAACTGACAGCTTAAATCTCTGAGCTAGCTTTCTGTATCCTTCCCCTAAACCATGATGTTGAACAATCTTTGTTTTCGGGTCACTTGAGAGTTGTTTTGAGGCTCCCATGTTGCCACTCTTCAGAGAAGATGGAAAAAGGAGAACAACTTGCAACTGGCCACCGGAAATAATCTTTCTCAAGATTGGCTTCACCTGTGTATGTGAGGTCAAGGGTCATAGAGCTTATGAAACAAACTTTGTGTTCCAATAATTATTGCTAAAAGTACTCATATAAAACAACAAGGGTGTCCAAATTTATGCACCTGCCTACTTTTGTTTAAGCAATTATTGCACATGTTTTGTTAATCCTATAAACTTCATTTCACTTCTCAAACATCGCTGCTATATGATGTATTTAACTGAAATTGTTGATCCGAACAACCAATGATTTATAAAGGAAAATCTTGAAAATAATCAGGGGTGCCCAAACTTTTTCATACGACTGTATTTATAACTGAAGAAGATCTTGCATGAGACCCAGTAGTAAGCTTTATTCTTTAATGATTACAATGTATTAAGGCTGTAAAACCCCTCACTACACACTTTATACACTTTTCTCAGACGCACATCAACATGTTCACACCGTTCTCTCTTTAAACACTCTCAAAGTTCAAACCTCAGTAGAAACATAAGTCCAGTATTATAGAATAAAACCAAAAATCAAAGCCCATTTTAGGAATTTGTGTTAGAAATAAAAATATAAATGGTTGCCAATATAAATTTGGCAAACTGAACACATTCTGGACTGTACAGACACACAGCACGGAGGAGTTTCATTGACAATGGTCTCCAGCCAATCAGGACGCAGAACACAATGTGCTGTAAAAATATAAAAGGCAAAGTTGCACTAAAAAAATCTGTGAACCTGCAAAATCTAAGCAGCGTTACAGTGAGGAACCACTGTACAATGCAAATACAATTTTGGGGAGATTTTGCTGTTTATTTTGCCCAGTTATTTCTATATTAAATATATGTACACATATAAATTAGATTACTTTACTCAAATGTCTTACAATCTTAGACCATTCTGCATTTACTTTGCTTATTGTTGTTTAACATTAAAGGTTGTTTGATGACCTGACACATTTAAATAGATATTTCCTCTAAATCCTGATCAGGTGTTGACAGTGACCTTGGATTTAAATACTTTAGTTACAGCCATGTCATTTTAAGGTTCTCTTGAAACCTATGAAATGATTTCTTGCAGCATTGACCTCATTTGGGATCTTAGTTATCCTTTCAATGGTGATGAGTATGAGTATTAATACTGAATTTAAAGGCAGCTGATAAGATAAGCAATATATTAAAGAGAATGTTCTGTTACCTCCCAGCCAGGGAGCAGATAATGAACTGTAAGAGGAAAACTGTGACATGAGACGTAGATAGAACACGGACGTGGAGGTAAACTAGTGCAGGTCAAAGGTGGTCGTTCAAACATCAAGTCATAAAGTCATGAAGTCAACCTACTGCCGGTCCAGGAGTCTGAGCAGCTCGCATCAGTCAGGCCACAAAAGCCAGAAAAGCTGCTCAGGACACGGCAGGACCGTCCAGCGGTTACCGTCACCTTCCCGGTGGGGCTGGCAGGTGCTAACTAGCATCCGGCTAACGGTACCAGCTCGTTTCCTGTCCGCTCTGCCTCCACCCGGCTACTCACCCGTCCCTTCTGGGCCTCTGTCTCCGAAGCTTCAGCAGGTACAGAACCAGCAGAACGCCCCCAGCTATGGACGAGTGCTTCACGGTCAGGTATTTACTGAACGCCGCCATGACTCCTTTGCGCTTCAGTTCACCGAAGGAGTGCTGGGAGCTTCCTACCGGTTCCTTCTTTTTCTGCGAGTTATATTAATGTTGTGACATTACTGCCCCCTGCTGGGCCGGAGGGACTCCATCATCCAATCATCTGGTAAACGAGACGCCTGCACTCGTTTGTCCTCCTAGACTTAATTAATTTTCTAGAATCAAATATTACCTGTTAAAAATTGTAGTGATCAGAGCATTTGACAGTCACTGTGCCACACTGTGGTTTCAAACTGTCCTTTCAGTCCCAATAGGCACACTCCTTCATCAGTTCTTTTAGTGAACGTAAGTTATTTAGTGACCTTTAGTACCAAGAGCATGGTCACATTGACACTCAAACAAGAAGCTGATCTCACGGTTTCTGGACAACAATGTTAAGATCATATTAAACAATACCCATATCAGAAGTTAACCAACATTTCCATCTGTTCTATAACTGTGCAATGTCAACACTATCTGCCTTTTTCAAAGGACAGACAGGGTTCCTTGACTTCTATCATCCTTGTCCAAAGTGTTCCCTGGTTTGACACCAGTAAAAGAAAAGGAAAATGTTTTTATTGTAGTTCTTGCTTTCTTTGGTATAAATGCTGTGTTTCTTCTCAATTGATAGTTGGACTGAAGTGTTCTAGTTTATTTTGTGGTAAATAGTTGTTGGCCGCTTATACATAATTTGAAAAGTCCTATAGCTTACGACGTCATGTATCTTAAGAAATTTGGAGTTAATAAATAATAGATTTGTGTGTGCTCTATAATGGGCATTGTGAAGAATTCTTACAGCTTTTTTCTGTAGTAAGAATAAAGGCTGTAAACTACTTTTATATTTGTTTCCCCACACCTCAGCGCAGTAGTCCAGACAGGGCTAATGCACAATACATTTTATACATTTTTAAAAAAACTTTTATATACTTGATTAATCCCCAGAGGAAAATTAGTGGCACACTTTAGTTAGACAAATAACATGCAGGCCCTGAACACACAAACACACACAAGGGGCCTGTATGCATGCAGGGGGAGATAGAGTGGCAGACAGCTCCATTATGGTGCGCCCCTCATGAGCAGCTTATAAAGGAGACAGCGCCTTGCTCAAGGGCGCCTCAGCAATGCTCTCATCAGAGTGTGAGCTGACACCTCCCACACTCCAAAGTGACTGGGCGGGAGCGGGAATTGAATCGCCGATCTTGTGACCATTGGACAACCCGCTACTACTGAGCCACTGTTATTAAAATTAACAGTTTAAGTTTTTATATTGTACTATTGGCTTAATTCAATCCTTGCGTACGGCTTCTACCGTATGTTGTTATTACTTTTGGAATGCATAAATGTCATGCTGGGATGCACAATTTTTTAAAGCACATCCCAGGAATGCACTTCTTTCTTGAGGTAAAATGAACTCTGTAATAATATTTCATGTCCAAGGAGCCTGACTCTCGTGTTCTGACCAGGACCAGCACCAGGGACCATATTTCTCCTGCGTTGGCTTCTCTGTACTGGGTACCAATGAAAACTGGGATAGATTTTAAAATACTCCTCCTCAACTATTCATCTTGTGACCATCTAAGCTGTTGCTATGGGCAGGGAATATTACCAGTAAACAGAACAGGTGTACACTTCTAGTCTTTCAGTGTCGCATATCTCCCCTCCCTCCTCTTCCTAAGTTATTGTTTCCACACAGATTTCCCCAGAGTTACTCACAGCAGAGTCAAATCACGGTCTGACTTACACTCCTTTATTTTTCTCAAGCTGCATTCAAGACCAAAGTGATTATTTAATTTTCAATGGACCACATTGTATTGCTGCTGATGTGTGTTAGTCCTGTGGTACGAAGTTATAGCTCAGGACAAGTTACGGATAGCTGTGAAAACTTGCAACCCCACCACTCTGGACTAAGCCCACAGACAGGGCCCACACCTTTTCAGATCACCACAGATCACAGCAGTTATGGACTTGGAGAGAAGGTGAAAGGTAGGCAGCAGTCTTTTTGTACAGTCAAATCATAAGGGAGTTAAAAATATACACCACTTAGATGTAACTTCATAACCACTGTTGTTCCAGTATTCTTACCATCATTTGTAATTGTCTTGTAATAGTTTTGAGCTTGGCTTTTATTGTTTTGTTTAATAACATAACATTTCTTCTTGGATGTTAGAAGTCTGCAGTGGATAGTACCTCTGTGAGGTTTAGTTAAAGTTGCGCGTTTGAAGGTTATACCTTGAAGCAAATCTCTTTTCTTGTTTAGATATTAAAAGAGACCAGAGACACACATCATGAGCCTGCAGTAAAATCCAGTATATGATCTATTTAGGAGGTGATAAAGTAGGACACATCTATTATAATGAGACATGGTAATGACTTTAATTCATGAGCAGCTGTCTTAAATGCCCTTCATCTTCATCCAGTAGGGTTCTATTGTAAATGTTTTTCCCGAGTGGTGTGTATAGCTCTGACAGGAGAGGGTTTACAGAAAAGATGTAAAGTTTGATATTTTTTTCAGTGTCAAGGTCAAGGGCGTGACTAACACAGTGAAGGGGTTTATGTACACCATGACAGCAGCCAATAGACACTTATAATACAATGAGGGCTGTTCGTTTCTTTGTCTACATGAATATTATTGGTCATCCAGCAATCACAGGATTTGTGGTTCAATTCCTGCTCCCGCCCAGCCACCTCGGAGTGTGAACTGACAGTGAGACGTGTCAGCTCACATCCTGAGTGCTGCCAAGGCGCCCTTGAGCAAGGAGCCATCCACTTTATGACTTGCTCATCAGGGCGTGCCACAGAGCAACTGCCCACCACTCTACGCCCCCCCCCCCCCACTGCATGCCTACAGGCCCCTTGCATGTGTTAAAGGCCTGTACCCAAATATATACTATATATATATATATATATACAAATATATATATATATATATACTTGGTATATATATATGGCAAGTACAGCAAGTACAGTTTCTGCTAGACATCAGCAAAAAAGTTAAAAAAAAACATATCCTGAACTCATCTCTAGAATGTGAACTTTGGAGCCAAGGGTCAGTTTGCTGGACTGCCACACCCCTGTCCCTGACCTCTGTCCACCAAGAAGAAAGGAGGCAATGCAGATGCTTGTCTGGAGGCAGCAGGTTGAGCAGAGAAACCCAGGCGCACATATCCCCAGCTATTTCCACCAGCTCCACTGGGAGACCCCAAGGCATCAATCATTCATTCAGTCATTCAGTCATTCAGTCAGTCAGTCAGTCAGGAACATCTTAACAGGTCCAGCTCCACTAGTCTTGCATCCATCCATTCATCCATCCATTCACCCATCCCTCATCCATCCATCCATCCATCCCTCCATCCATACCTAATTTAAAGGGCAGAGTTAAAAAACACAGGTAATCTGCCGGAACAGGAAAACACGTCCAATAGTGAGCAGGCAAATGGGCAGAACCTGAAGACTGATGAGAGAACAGATACGGGACGAACTAGCAACATGAGTGATGGAGATAAACTTGATTGGTATTTGTTTAGGTTCTATGGAGCATTCAGGTTCTTCACAGGAGGAATGGCTCATACCATAGATGGATCATTCTACTCTTGTCAAGCTGTTTTCTGTGGTGGTGTTAGTTGGGACAATTAGTAAAACGTTGTCGGCATCTGCCATGATAACTGATTAGATCATGTGAATCAGTTAGATGAGTTGGAGAAGGAAAGCTGTCTGTGCAGGTCTGCAGTTGGCACCTGAGTCATGTCACGTTACATTATTGATAGTTTAACTCTATGCAACTTGTCACTTTCAAAGAGACTTTGTTATTTTAATTTTTACAAATGTCATCTTAATTTGTGTGATATTGTGCCTCAGTGTAACCTATTAAAAATAATTGACGTGATTTCCCAAATATAAGCATACTGTTCATTTTCATTAACAGTTTAGTGCATACACACAGATGAGATTATTTTCTCTTTCCAGTGCACCTCCTGGCACCCCCTTCCAAACCATTTATTGGTTTCCTGTTACAGGCCAGAGCAGTAGGGACTTGGTCTCTTTTGGGCTCCTTTATCCTGACAGGTGCGGCCGCTCAGCACCTCCCCTGCAGCCAAAGACCTGTGAGTTCCCCTGGAGCAGGCTTTGTGTGTGAACTGTTGTTAACCGTTTCACTGATGACTGAACTACTTACGCGTGAAACATAATTTCATATCTTTGATGTCCTTCAGATACTTGATTAATAACATCATATAAGACTTACTAGTTGAAAGTAAAATGCCCATCAAGCGGTGCTTTCCTACTACTACATTGAATTTTTAAGAACACAGTAACACTACACCTTACACCTATGCTATTCAATGTGAAACTTAATCTCGTGTGTGACACAGTGGTGTTGGAATTCACTTTTACTTGTTGAGTCTGTGTGTGTATATGGTGGTGGGTGGGTGGGTCGGGGGGATCAGATTCCAAAGTCTGATGCCAGTGAAAAGAATCTTTTGGTGACGACTAAATTTTAAGAAGTAGCAGTGATGTGGCATTAAACAGGAGAAGTTCTGTCAGAACTGTACAGTTCTCAGATACCTGGACAGCATGTTTGTTGATTCCAGAAATAACACAAGATAAATGATGTCAGATTTATTCTCTCAACATGCAGGCTTACTGGTGGTTCCTAGAATCTACAAAAATAGGACTGGGGCTAGAGCCTTTAGCTATCAAACCCCTCCGCTGTGGAACCACCTCACTCCCTCAGTTCAGGAGGCAGACTCCCTCTCATTATTTTGGACGAGACTTAAAACATTTCTTATTCATAAAATTTACAATTAAGGCGGATTAGGCTCCAAAGTTCTTTTTCTGATAGTCCTACTCTGCTGGAGACTCAACATCAAGACACACTGAGCTCCTCTATCCTCCGTCTTCTCCCTGACCCTCTCTGTTACTCCTCCTCCTCCTCTCTCTCTCTCTCCTAATCTTCATTCACACATTACTAACTCAACTTCTTCCCTGGAGTCTCTGTGCTCTCCATCCTCACAGGCTTTCTAGGTACACCCCTCATCCGCCTATCCGCTGTCGACCTGCTCTTCTAATCCCACCACTATATGTGCCACCATACAGTCATCCATCCATCCATCCATCCATCCATCCATCCATTTTCTTTCGCTTTTGTCCGCCGCAGCGGGTCACGGGGAGCTGGAGCCATCCCAGTTGGCATAGGGCGTGAGGCGGAGGAACACTCCGGGCACGACGCCAGTGCGCCACGGAGCCACACACAAAGACGGACAACCACACACACACACATGCTCACTCCTACGGGCAATTTGGGACGGGCCAAATAACCTGAAGCACATGTTTTTGGAGGTGGGAGGAAGCCAGAGAACCCAGAGAGAACCCACGCAGACACGGGGAGAACATGCAAACTCCGCACAGAGAGGGATTCAAACCCGGACTGGCCGTGTTGTGTGGCGACAGCACTACCCACTGTGCCACCGTGTCGCCCCATACAGTCATCCATGCAGCTGTAATTGTGCTTTGAATTAACCAACCAGAATACGGGGAACATTTATAGCAGACAACAACCCAGGAGTCGCTGAACGCAGCCTGACTTTCTTGTCCCCACTTCAGCGCCTGTATCAAATCTCCTAACCATAACCGTAAAGACACTGACTCTATCTGGCCTATCTGCCATTCTCTGTCTCTGTCTCTCTCTTTCTCTTACCCTGTCCTTATCTTCATTGTATTTCTTTTCCATCCAATCGGTCAAGGCGGATGGCCACCCAAAAGTGTCTGGGTTCTGCCCAGAGTTTCTTCCTCAATGGGGGAGTTTTTCCCCGTCGCTGTTGCTGGTGGGTTCTGTTGGGTTTCTCTGTCTGTTAAAGCTCTTTGACGTATAGCGCTTAATCTTTTGACGTGATTAAGCACTATTTAAATAAAACTTGATTGTTTAATACATATACAATGGATATAAAAAGTCTACACACCCCTGTTCAAATGCTAGGTTTTTGTGATGTAAGAAAACTGAATCAAGACAAATGATTTGCACAACTTTTTCCACCTTTAATGTAACCTTTAAGCTGTACAAGGCAATTGAAAAACAAAACAAAATCTTTCAGGTAGGTGAAGTAAAAATAAACAACTGAGATTATGTGGTTGCATCAGTTTTAGGCAGTGACGTTAACTTTAAAATCAAATAACAAAATAAACAGGTAGAAACGCTGCTAGATTTGTACACTCCATATTAACATAGAAAATAGAGGAAATGCACGTGACAGTTTACCAAAGGTTGCTTATCCTTTGAGCAGCGTATCAAAAAATCAGTTTTTCTGTGTGTCTGTGTCTGTGTGTTTGTGTATGTCTGCATGTGGGCTTGCTTGTGTATGTCCACAGAATTCGTCTGTATCCCACAGATCAGCAGCCATTAAAACCTCTGTTGAAGTGATGTGGAAATTAGAAGCCATAGCAGATGCCAAACCCATTCAATTCCAGTAAGGATGAATTATAAAACATTATTCTGATCTGAATTATTTGTTACATCCATTCTTTTCTGTCTCCATGCTGAACTAGGTTTGTAAGTCAGATATAATTGATCATCACAACAATCATATGTTTCTTTTTTGATATATTAAGTATGCCAGCACAGTGATGAACACAGATACACAGGTCCGAGGCAACAACATGACCTGAAGCAAATTAGCAAAAGCGCTTTTATCCAGTGCAAAGATTTTTAAATAATGCATACACATGTACAAAGAGCAAAAGGTGAGGAACATAACTGTACAGAAAGACATATTCTGTGGCAATCAGACAGGAAATGAAATGACAAAAGGTCCTGAAAGGGCAGGACGGCAGGAGTTTGCATTCAGGGAGAAACTAAAGTCATGTCCACATGTAGGCAGGTATTTCCAGTAACAAAAAATATTTTCTATAGGTATGCCTATCATCCATACTACAAGCATATTTCCGTCAAAAAAATTCCAGCCAAAGTGAGGATTTTTGAAAATGCCGGTAACACATCTGTGCATGGACAGCTGTAACAGGAGTTTTACATTTTGATACACTTGCCTGCGATGAAAACTGCTGTGATGTAATATGTGTGTGTGACCCATGTTTGCATTTAGAAATATCATGGATGTCTTCAAAACCATGTTGGTGGTAACAATTGTCCAGGCAGTATTTGTCAAATTGTGTTTTGGTTTTTGGTTTACCTGCAGTGCCACCTTTGTGCAGAATTACAGGACATTCTGGGTCAATGTGACGAGTCGCACCTTGGCCTTCACTAATGACAGTAGTGGCCCTCCCACCACATCAATCAAACTAACAACCAGTGACCCAACTGTTCCAAGTAAAACTGCATTACATCATCCTGCATCACCTGCTGTAAGTAATAATATTGGACCAAAAATGGTCGCGGGGTGCTGGAGCCTCTCCCAGCGGACTGAGGGCATAAGGCAGGGGACACTCCGGGTGCAATGTAGGTGCACCGCTGAGCCACATATTGACAACAAAACATGCACGCACACACTCACACCTACAGGCAAATTGAAGCCGGCCAATTCACCTGAAGTTAATGTTTCTGGAGGTGGGAGAAAGCTGGAAAACCCGGAGAGAACCCACACAGACACGGGGAGAACATGCAAACTCCACACAGAGCAGGAACCGAACCGGGAACCGTCTTGCTGTGCGGCAACTGCGCTACCCACTGCGCCACTGTGCCACCCTAAAATGAAAATTTGGATTGAAAACAAAAGAGTGATTGCAGAAGTTCCAGCTTTAATTGAAGAGTTAATGTGAATAATAAATGGGGGATGTAATATTTTTCGGATTCAAACGTAATCTGAAATTTCTCAGTCTGAGCGCGACTGTGATTCTTGAAGCGAGCACCAGTATGAACTTGTTGTCCGAGCTCTCTATCTTTTCATTTTCCTGTAGATAAGTATTTCCAGAGGTGACTGTGGTCTGACCAAGGTGTGCTTCAGTCAACCTCCCAACTGTGACCCTGCAGCCAACGCAGATTGTTACTTCATGTCAGCACAGGTGTTTCCCAGAAATGAAGGAGTTCACTTTGAGATGACAGGAACTTCCAACGGATACATCGCCTTTGGATTCTCAGACGATCAGGCCATGGTGATAAATCACCCTGTCTGTCTGTCTGTCTGTCTGGCTGTCTGTGTGTCTGTCTGTCTGTCCATCCATCCGTCCGTCCGTCTGCCCGTCAGTTTAAAGTTCAGTTTTTTTTTTATTCTATCACTTTCATAAATTTTTGAGGTTAACTTGACTCTTTGGATTTTCTTACAGTACTAAGTGGACCAATGTCAAAACAAAATTCCATGAAAGTAACTGGAAACAGTCATGCTTTCAGAAAATGAAAAAAAATGCAGCGTAACCCAAATCTTTTTACTCTGTCTTCCCTCAGGGAAATGATGACATTTATATATGTGGAGTAGGCAGTCATGGCCTGGTGCAGGTACAGCATGCCTTCTCAACAGGGAGAACTCCTCCACAAGCTCTTCCTCTGGTAGTGAAATTATTTTGAGACCACCGATTTATATGTGAACAGATATAAATATATGTGGACAGAATATTAACTTTAAACATCATATGATGAAATGTTTGATGTCCAAGGTGGGGATTCACCATTATGTTGAAATTGTTGGATTGATTTCTAACTATACCAGGGTAACATTTCTGATGTGAAAACATCAGTACAGGACAAGGTGATCAGCTGTTCCTTTACCTCCAGCAATAGTATTTCTACTAAGAGGACCACTGGGCTTGATGAAGCTTACCATCTCCTGTTTGCCCACGGACCCAGCAGCAATGGTAAATAAA
The DNA here is from genome assembly GCA_013358685.1 of Antennarius maculatus. Classification (NCBI taxonomy): domain Eukaryota; kingdom Metazoa; phylum Chordata; class Actinopteri; order Lophiiformes; family Antennariidae; genus Antennarius; species Antennarius maculatus. Next base: position 15,453,934 of record CM023624.1, read on the forward strand.
ATAATTTTGTAATGATTTTAATTTGAGGCTGATATCTATGATCAATTTGAAAGCTTTACTCTCTAGACTTCTGTTTTATCTCCCTCTCTTCCAGGAAAGATACAGTACCACACAGCTACTTTCACTAGCACTTCCAAGGTAGACATCTCCAGACCCCAGCTGGTCAGAACAGCAAGACTACCTCATATCATCAAAGCACATGGTAAGTCTGAACAGAGGTGTGCCTAGAATAGTGTCAGTTGAAACCTACAGTATAATGCTGTCCAGTATCTGTGTGTGTGGCATTCAATCGTAGGCTTTCTGGTCATCAAGCGAGGCAGTGTACAGGTTGATTTGCCTTTTTTTGTTGTATCTATGGACTGCTCGGTCCACCTGCTCTTCTGGTTTTACAACCAATTCCTTTCTGCACTCTGCTCATGTATTGAGCCATATGCCTACTCATTTTATCCATCACAATTTCTGACAGAAGGTTCCATGTTGTGCAGAGATAGGTTATATGCTGATAGTTGGATGGGATGGATTCCATCTGGGGTTCTTCATTATAAAGGCTGTCTTGCCTTAAGTATGCCAACCTGGTTGGGTCCCATCTCTTAGTAACTGGTTCATCTGTGGTGCTAGGTGCTCTTTACCATGCACAGAGGCTTCACCTCAAGTCTAACACGCAGAGACAGTGCACTATATGCAAGAGAACTTGTGTGCATCAAGGCCATGTTCCAGGATGAAACATTGGAAGTCCAAGTATACATCATAACATGGCCGCCAAGAATGAGCTGGTAAGGGAATGTCTCTGGCAATCCAATTAAAGTGCAGATGAGGAGCAGGCAACCTAGAGAGGTAAGCCTCTACATGGCTGTACCACTGCCAAGTTGAAGAAATAACAAACATCCACAAATCCTACGAGTGTCTGGAAAACGCTGGTCTTACAGACAGCATGGAGGCGCTAATCATGGTAGCACAAGAACAGGCCCTAAGTACAGGAACCAAAGAGGCCGGGATCCACCAGTGTAGATCAGATCCAAGTTGCAGTCTGTGCCAATATGCATGTAGTTGCAGAGTGAAAAATTCTAACTGAATCGGTGTGTATGGAAATTCACAACCAAATGGCTGGAGTAGTGTACAGGAACATCTATACCCATAATGGAATCTTCTTTTCCTTTCGGCTCTTCCCTTCAGGGGTCACCACAGCGTATCAATCGCCTCCATTTAACCCTGTCTTCTGCATCCTCTTCTCTCACACCAACTACCTTCATGTCCTCTTTCACTACATCCATAAACCTCCTCTTTGGTCTTCCCCTGTCTTAAAATCCTCCACCTTCTTGATCTCTTCTCCCTGTAACCTCACTCTTCCACTTGGGTCCCTCTCATTCACACACATGTATTCTGTCTTACTGCGGCTAACCTTCATTCCTCTCCTTTCCAGGACAAATCTCCACCTCTCTAACTTCTCCTCCACCTGTTCCCTGCTCTCACTACAGATCACAATGTCATCTGCAAATTTCATAGTCCATGGAGATTCCTGTCTAACCCCGTCTGTCAGCCTGTCCATCATCATAGCGAACAAGAAGGGGCTCAGAGCTGATCCCTGATGCAGTCCCACCTCCACCTTGAACACTGTCACACCTACAGCACACCTCACCACTGTCTTACAGTCCTCATACATGTCCTGCACTGTTCTAACATACTTCTCTGCCACTCCAGACTTCCTTATACCACAGTTCCTCTCTGGGCACCCTGTCATAAGCTTCCTCCAGATCTACAAAAACACAATGCAGCTCCGTTTGTTCTTCTCTGTACTTCTCTATCAACATCCTCAAAGCAAATACTGCATCTGTAGTACTCTTTTTTGGCATGAAACCATACTGTTGCTGACAACTGCTCACTTCTGTCCTTATTCTAGCTTCCACTACTCTTTCCCATAACTTCATTATATGGCTTATTAGCTTTATTCCTCTGTAGTTGCCACAACTCAGCACGTCTCCCTTGTTCTTAAAAATGGGCACCAGCACACTTCTCCTCCATTCCTCGGGCATCTTCTCACTATCTAAGATCCTGTTGAACAACCCAGTCAGAAACTCTACTGCCACCTCTCCTAGACACTTCCAAACCTCTACAGGTATATCAGCAGGACCGAGTGTCTTTCCAATCTTCATCCTCTTCAATGCCCTCCTCACTTCATCCTGACTAATCTGTGCTACTTCCTGGTCTACAGCAGTCACCTCTTCTAGTCTTTGTTCTCTCTCATTTTCCACATTCTTCAGCTCTCCAAAGTACTCTTTCCATCTTCCCATCACACTACTGGCACCTGTCAATAGACTTCCATCCCTATCCTCAATCACCCTAACCTGCAGCACGTCCTTCCCATCTCTATCTCTCTGTCTTGCCAACCTGCATCGATCAGACTACCCATAATGGAATTACCCATAATGGAATGGAATTACCCAAATCTTGGTGGGCCATAACAGAAATAGGGGCCAAGGTTCTGTGGAACTTCAGCTTCCAAATTGGTTATTGGGATATAGTAGTGATAGACAAGGAGAAAAAGAGGGTAGTGGTGATAGATGTGTTATGAAAAATAAGGAACATCAAAAGTTTACAATTAAGGTTGAAATAGCAGCTGGTTTGGAACAGATTTGGAAAGACTACCACATGGTCCATGTGGAAATGGGAGCACTCGGGGCAGCGACCCCCAAACTGAGAGACTGACTCCAACAGATACCAGGAACAGCATCCAAAGCCTCAGTCCAATAATGCACAGTCCTAGGAAGAGCAGGAGGCCTAGAGGAAGACCAAAGAGGAGGTTTATGGATGTAGTGAAAGAGGACGTGAACGTAATTGGTGTGAGAGAATAGGATGTAGAACACAGGGTTAGATGGAGGCAACTAATTTGCTGTGGCAATCAGTAAAGCCGAAAGATGTCTGTGTAGGTTCTCAGTCATCCAGGTCATGGTTATCCAAAAGCTTTTGAGTCGATCCAGTGGATCGACTCAACAGCTTTTGGATAGTAAAGCCAAAGTAAACGAAGAACGTTAGGTCGGCTTTGTGGCATGTGCCTTGCGGCCGCTGTTGCCCGGGGCTCTGGGGTTGGTGGGCGGTGGTCGGTTTACTTTGCTGGGCGCTGGGGTGTGGAATGGCGTCGCCTTCGGTTCCCCGATGGACCTGGGTTATAGGCGGGGCTCGGCGGGGGGGCGCCTGTGGGCGGGTTGGCTGCGGCGGGCCTCTGATAGGGCCTGGCATGGGCTGCCTGGGACGGCCAGCGGTGTGCAGCCTTGGCCGCCTTTCCTCTGTGGGCGGTGGCGCGGGGGGGGCTTGCGGCCCGTTGGGGATCTCTGCCATATCTGGAGGGTTGGTGTGGCCCCTATCTCTGGTCTGTCCACGCTTGCAGAAGGCATGATAGGCATGTAGAGTTGCAAGACCCTATACTCGGACTGGGGGGGCTATGTAGGGGGGTGGGTCACATGTCGCCCAGTCACTATGGCTGAGCCCTGGGGCTGCAGGGGGCATTCCTGTCTCATGGGATTGGGGAGGTGGGCGGGATGTGGGCGTGGCAGTTGGGGATGGGGGGCTGGGGGGTGTGGTGGGGTGGGGGGTGGTGGGGCGCCTCCTTGCCCCGTGTCCCTTAGGCCGGTCTCGTGTGCCCTGGCAGTGGCGGCTGTTGTCTTCTTTTGGTCCCTTGGTCTACGTGGTTCTCGGTGCCCCCGATGGCTCTTCGGGTGATGGCTTCTGGATGCTCCTGGCTGCCGGGGTTGGGAGTGCTCGGCTAGCGTGGCCCTGTTGGGTTCTGGTAGCCTATCTGGATGTTGGTTTCATCACACATGCATGTTGGGTCAGGGCTTACCAGCTCCTGTCGAGTCCAGTTATTGAGAACCATTGGGTCCAGTCAGAATGTGATGAGTCTCACTTCAGTCATCACAATCTTATGCCCTCTATCTTCCTCCTACACTGGTTTCCTCTTGTGGTCTATTCTATACTATCAGGACCTCCACTAATCTGATGTTTTATAACATTGGTGTTGAGGTATCAGTTCTAAGATAGGATAAAACAGCCTAAACCTTTTTCCATTCCAACAGCACTGCCTGCCTATCCACTAACTTTGTTTGTATTCTCTCTCCCCCTTAACTTTTGCTTTCCCCCTTAACTCACAGGGGTGCAGCACTTCCCTCTCTGGCTCACAATAGGAAATTCTAATAAAGACTGACAATTTAGTTCCAATTTAGGGCGGCACGGTGAAACAGTGGGTAGTGCTGTCGCCTCACAACACAGCGGACCCGGGTTGGAGTCCCTCTCTGTGCGGAGTTCGCATGCTCTCCCCGTGTCTGCATGGGTTCTCTCCGGGTTCTCCGGCTTCCTCCCACCTCCAAAAGCATGCCCTTCAGGTTGATTGGCTGGTCCCAAATTGCCCGTAGGAATGAATGAGTGTGTGTTTGCGTGGTTGTATGTCTTTGTGTGTGGCTCCGCGGTGCACTGGCATCGTGCCCTGAGTGTCCCCCACCTCACGCCCCATGCTGCTGAGATAGGCTCCAGCTCCCCGTGACCCGCTGCGGCGGATATAGCAGTGGTGATATGAAAATGAAATTTAGTTCACAGAGAGGACTGGTGACGGTCACATGCATGCATTAAAACATATAAAGGATTTTGCTGCAAGCATTGATCTCATAAAAGGTTGACCCCCTTTTATGGGGTTAAACTATGAAAATACATGCAGACAAGAAAAAAAAAAAAAAAAAGAACGTAAACGAAGAAGAAGGAAGAGCTAAAGTATAACACAGAGCCCAAACTGGTAGATGATCCAAGCTTGAGCGTGACACAGATGCCACCCTACGAGGATGCAAGGGATGTTTTTTTTTTTTGTTATATTTTTATGAGCTCCAGTTTGTATAGATTTTGTGTACATTGATAATGCAACGCCATGCATCTGACTGTATACATTTGGTTTTTCAAGGACAATAATATCAAATTTGTGATATAGAAGTCTCAGAACCTTGAAATGCTAAGGATATCAAATATGACACACTCAGTTTTAAAGGGCTCGGTTTACTGAGGTAAAGCAGGCCATTTGGAATTATCTGTGAGGCTTGTACTGTATATCAACTCCTCATTTGTCTACAAATGATTGGTTTATCCTGCGTGCAAGTAAGGCAGTTCTTTCTTGTTTGTATCTGCTTTAGACATTGTGTGATGCAGTTCATTTGAAAATAACTTTTGATTATGAAAATATATAAGTTAGATGAAAGTTATTACAATATAATGTACAGTATAATGCTGAAATGTCTGGTACATCTCCCCACCTATATATTTGAATAAGCTCACTTGAAAGTGTCACGCTGTAACACTGTCACCAACTCTACCCACTACCTATCAATCAAGCGCCCAACCAATCAATTTTCATGTTTTTCAGCAGAGAGCCCAAACAGCAGGAACGAGACAGAAAAAACAAATTCTGAGTGAAACTCCGACTGAAAAAGAGGACAGGATTGCGTCACAAAAAGAGAATTACTGCTTAGCCAGAGCCAATGAACGTGGGGTATACAAAAAGTATGTCTGTTTACACAATGACTGCTTCGGCCAAAAAGGAAACTTACGTTTATGATGTCCGTCCGTGTGCAAACAGCAAAGGGTGAAAATTTTTCCAAATGCTGTCGTACCATCGTCAAAAAAATGGGGAAAACTCCAATGAAAAGGATGAAATCAAAACTTTGCTTTGCACGTTTTGTAAGTTTCCTTCCAGCCTTGCTCATGTATGCAATCAACAACCAATCTATGGCCAAAACAACAAGGAAACATCATCAGACCATCCAGTTATGTTTCTGCTGCAGACACTTGAGTTTATTAATGCTCCTCCGATGAAGACGAGCTGAATCCCTACTGTGATCTCTTTCTAAACGGACGGTTTTGAAAAGTGTCTCCACCAGATTACAGACTCAATAGAAGTCAGGATGGCATCGGAACCGTAATGGACGTCCTGCTGGTTTTGGTTCCTGGTGTCTACCGCTCGCAACAGGATGTTTCTAACTCTGGAAAGTTACATCAAAAACTTCAACATTTATTGTTCTAATAAAATGTAAAAATCACTGTTCAGGTAGTAATCTAGAAGGAATATGCGCTAGCATGCATGACATCACCGTGTCTCACGTTGTGCTGCAGCAAAAGATCGGCTAGCATCAGTTGGCTATTGTTTAGCTGGAACTCTCCACGTTAGCAGTGTAGCGTTAGCTCCATAGAACAAGGTAGCTACTTATTCTTTTCATGTTTGGTATGAAGTCTGATATTATTGTTTTATCGTGGAACTTCCATGGGTTCCCGCTAGAATAAATGTAATATAAATACAAAAAGTACATGGGCGGTCAGTGCTGCAGTGGGTAGAGCTGTTGCCGCACAGCAAGGTGGTTTCAGGTTCGAGTCCCGCTCTGTGTGGAGTTTGCATGTCTGTGTGGTTTCTCTCCGGGTTCTCCTGCTTCCTCCCACAAAAACTATTTGCTACAGGTTAATTGGCCGGTCCCAAATTGCCTGAAGGTGTGAGTGTGTGTGTGCATGTTTATCTGTCTCTGTGTGGCTCCACGGTGCACTGGCGTTGTGCCCAGAGTGTCCCCCGCCTCATACCCTCAGCCAGCTGGGATAGGCTTCAGCTCCCCATGACCTGCTACAGTGGATGAAGAGGTTCAGAACATGGATGGATGGGTGGACATCATTCATTCATATAATAAACATTCCAGTATTAACTTATGTTGCAGGAGCGCTAATGCTGATAACCTGGATGACTTCAGGAACTCTGGGAATGATGGTTGCCCGATATATGAAAGGAATAGCCACAAGACAGAGCCTGTGGGGCAAAGCCATATGGTTTCTGGTGAGACTTTATAGATACAACAATGAACAACATAATTGTTAACGTGCAGAATAGACACATGAACATAAACATGCCAGTGAAATACACTAAATGTCTGTGATTCAATAAAATCAAAGATTTAGTTAGTTAAATCGAACACAAACTAGAAAATCAAGGAATGTCATCTCTTTAAACTGAAGAAAGTGATGTTAATTTGTCTTTTTGTCTTTTCTGTTCTTTGTATACTTTGCACCCCATATATTTCCTAATTGACCAGTTGGGGATAAATAAATTAAATATCTTTTGACTTCCTGTAATAAACTATACCATCAATATCCTGTACAAGCAGGTAAACTGGTTCATCAGAATTTATGTCAATCAAGAAAGAGTTTTTTCTCCATCAGTATAACGTAAAAATCCCAGCTGCTAAATAATTATCAAATATAATTTACAGTTTAATTGAAAGACAAATTTTTCACTGCACTGCTAATCAGAGTGAAATCAGAATATCCCTATCAGATAGCTCTTTGATGTGCTTTTCATGTCTGAGAACACTGCGTTCTTGCATATTGTGTTCGTAGTAAATTATTCAGAAAATTTTGACATAAGTCTTCATCCAGTATGTATTCGACTTGTACAGTGTTACATTGTCCTATTTTGGGTTCCTTTAGGTCCATGTTGCAGTGAGTGGCGTGACAGTAGCAGCCACAGTAATTGGATTTATCCTTGCCTTCTCCCATGTCAAGGCCTGGTCTGGGGTCAGTACACTGACACGGCTGGAATTAATAGCCTGGTTGTGCATGTCCAATCTTTAGACCTCCTTCTGCTGCTGGGCGATTTGTGCTTGGAACTCCTTAGTTTGCATTTGAACCAGCTGGTAAATGAGATGGAACATGTGGCCCGTCAGGCTCTTTGTGCATTATTTGTGCAAATGCAGGGCCAATTTGGTTGTTATTAAATGGATAATTACTTCTTATGAATCATTAGCAATTTAGCAATTTACAATATTATCAACTTTCACCATTAATACAGAGACCCACCCTGGAAACAAATAAGTAACAGCTACAATCAATCTCAGTCACTGGTGAAGTCAAAGCATGAACACTGACAACTTCACTTAGTCTTTATAACAGCAATTATGAACAATCTTCTTCTTCAAAAATCAGAAAAATCTTCTTCTTCTTCAGAAGAAGGATATACAAATAATTTCCCTTTGGGGATTAATAAAGTTGATTTCATCTTAATCTTAAAAGGTGTTCCTAAACCAATCCTCTGCAAATACTTTTCAATGTGACATTTTGTGACTGTAACTGTTGTGTTACTGTGCTGTTTGTAGGGAGCTCATCCTGTGTTAGGCTGCTTGGTTATGATCCTCTCCATCCTGCAGCTCATGTTGGGTCTGATGCGTTGTGGGCCACAACATCCACAGTAGGTACCCCCACTGAGTGAGTGTGATTCATTTGGTCCTCATAGATTGCAACATCCCGCGACACCCCTGAAAGGAGAAGGTGTCCTGATTTCTAAATAAGTGGAAAAAAAATTCTCCATGTGAGATCAATAAAGTACATTTCTTCTTCTTTCTTCATTAAATGAATTAACAAAGAGAAACAATTTTTCAGCAGCGCATTATTTGAAATAATTTCTGTTTTCTTTAACAGGAGGTTTGTGTTCAATTGGTCTCATGCTTTAAATGGAATGACAATAAAAGCTTTATCTGGTAAGTTATAGTATTCCATTGTGCATTGTTAAAGGCTATACAAATATAACTTAGTAATCCTAACAACACCAACCAGCCCCCCTACATATTAATAAACCTGTCTTTATACGACATCTCACAGTGGCAGCCATATTTACTGGCCTCAAGTTGATTGACAGCACTCCTGACCAATGGTTGATGAAAGTGATGGGTGGTTCCTTTGGCTGGGAGGCCATATTCTTTATTTCCTTGGATTTCCACTTAAAATGGAAAATTAACAATGAAGGTAAACATTTTCAAACCCTCATGGTTAACATTTTTTAATGACTTAATGATTTGATTATAGTACATTAGAGAAAGTAATATACAGGTATACCTTGGCTTACGTCATTTTGAGTTATTTCGCTTCGGTTTTCAAAAAAGACACCAGTAAAATTCATGTTTCGTCACTTTACTTGACTTTACATTTGTCCGCCACAACTATTGGATTCTTAAAATCACTAGAAAACTGTTAAAAACACACAATATCATATTACTGGACAAGAAATAAGAATAAAAACTTTTGCCCAAGGTTCTTGTTTAAAATCTGTGCATTGTTCCAATATAATAAGCGTCACTCATAATTCACATAATTGTTGTGAATTCTGTTGCCTCAAAGCAAAGCGGTTTCGGGTTCGAGTCCTTTCTGTGTGGTGTTTGAATGTTCTCCCCCTGTCTGGGTTGGGTCTCTCCATGTTCTTTAGCTTCCTCCCACCTCCAGAAACATGCACTTTACGTGAATTTGTCTGTCCCAAATTGTTCGTAGATGTGAGTGTGTGTGTGTTGCTTTTCATGTGGCTCTACGGTGTTCCGGCGTCCTGACTGCAGTGTAACCTGCCTCTCGCCCACTAATCGACTGGAATAGGCTCCAGCAACCCCTTGACCCACAAAAACGGAAACAGTGGTTAAGAAGATAAATGAATGAATGAATGAATTTTATTTATTTAAATCTTAAAATAGATTTGTATTAATCAAATATCATTGAAAATGTAATCATAAATAAAGTACAGTACAGAATTGGGAATGGTTATTTTTTGTTTAGCCCGGAGACTAGTTAATTTGACTTTTGTCATTTTTTTGAGTTACGTAGTGTCTCCTGGATCCAATTTAGGACATACTGTACGTTGAGGTATACCTGTATATATGCAGTGTGTGTGTAATATATATATAATTTGCGATGTGGTGAAGCGTCGTGAATGAGCGAGGGTGCACTGTATATATATATATATATATATATATATATATATATATATATATATATATATATATATATACAGTTACATGTAGCTGCAAGAGGGCACAAGCCAGTGTCTTATTGTGCCGGTCCCAAGCCCGGATAAATACAGAGGGCTGCGTCAGGAAGGGCATCCGGCGTAAAACTTTTGCCAAATCAAAGATGCGAATCAAACCTATGACTTCCATACTGGATCGGTCAAGGCCTGGGTTAACAACGACCGCCATCGGCGCTGTTGACCTACAGGGCGCCGGTGGAAATTGGATTACTGTTGGTCGAAGAAGGAGAGGAGAAAAGTGCGTTCGCACGAAGAAAGAGAAGAGGAGCGCCAAGAGTATAGGACTGAGAGTAGGGACGTTGAATGTTGGAACTATGACAGGAAAAGGTAGAGAGTTGGTCGACATGATGCAGAGGAGGAAGGTAGACATACTGTGTGTCCAGGAGACCAGGTGGAAAGGTAGCAAGGCTAGAAGTTTAGGAGCAGGGTTCAAGTTGTTCTATCATGGTGTAGATGGGAAGAGAAATGGAGTAGGAGTTATCTTGAAGGAGGAGTTTGTTAGGAATGTCCTGAAGGTAAAAAGAGTGTCGGATAGAGTGATGAGTCTGAAGCTAGAAATTGAAGGTGTGATGTTCAATGTTGTTAGTGGGTATGCTCCACAGGTAGGATGTGAGCTGGAGGAGAAGGAGGAATTCTGGTTGGACATTGATGAAGTGATGCAGAGCATACCTAGAAGAGAGAGAGTTGTCATTGGTGCAGACTTCAATGGACATGTTGGTGCAGGTAACAGAGGTGATGAGGAAGTGATGGGCAGGTTTGGTATCCAGGAGAGGAACACAGAAGGACAGATGGTAGTTGACTTTGCAAAAAGGATGGAAATGGTTGTCGTGAATACTTTCTTCCAGAAGAGGCAGGAACATAGGGTGACCTATAAGAGTGGCCTATACATCTTGTGTAGACGATGTAACCTGAAGGAGATCAGTGACTGCAAAGTAGTGGTAGGCGAGAGTGTAGCCAAACAGCATAGGATGGTGGTGTGTAGGATGACTCTGGTGGTGAGGAAGATGAAGAGGGCAAAGGCAGAGCAGAGGACGAAATGGTGGAAGCTAAAAAAGGAAGGGTATTGCATGACCTTTAGGAAGGAGTTAAGACGGGCTCTGGGTGGTCAGGAGGTGCTTCCAGATGACTGGACAACTACAGCTAATGTGATCAGGGAGACAGGTAGGAGAGTACTTGGTGTGTCATCTGGAAGGAAAGTAGATAAGGAGACTTGGTGGTGGAATGAGGAGGTACAGGAGTGTATACAGACAAAGAAGTTAGCTAAGAAGAAGTGGGACACTGAGAGGACTGAGGAGAGTAGACAGGAGTACAGGGGGATGCAGCGTAAGATGAAGGTAGAGGTAACAAAGGCCAAACAAGAAGCTTATGATTACTTGTATGCTCGATTGGACAGTAAGGAGGGAGAGACTGATCTATACAGGTTGGCAAGACAGAGAGATAGAGATGGGAAGGACGTGCAGCAGGTTAGTGTGATTTAGGATAGGGATGGAAGTCTATTGACAGGTGCCAGCAGTGTGATGGGAAGATGGAAAGAGTACTTTGAAGAGTTGATGAACGTGGAAAATGAGAGAGAACAAAGACTAGAAGAGGTGACTGTTGTGGACCAGGATGTAGCAAAGATTAGTCAGGATGAACTGAGGAGAGCACTGAAGAGGATGAAAAGTGGAAAGGCAGTCGGCCCTGATGATATACCTGTAGAGGTTTGGAAGTGTCTAGGAGAGGTGGCAGTAGAGTTTCTGACTGGGTTGTTCAACAGGATCTTAGATAGTGAGAAGATGCCTGAGGAGTGGAGGAGAAGTGTGCTGGTGCCCATTTTTAAGAACAAGGGAGATGTGCAGAGTTGTGGCAACTACAGAGGAATAAAGCTGATGAGCCATACAATGAAGTTATGGGAAAGAGGAGTGGAAGCTAGATTAAGGGCAGAAGTGAGCATTTGTGAGCAGCAGTATGGTTTCATGCCAAAAAAGAGTACTACAGATGCAGTATTTGCTTTGAGGATGTTGATAGAGAAGTACAGAGAAGGCCAGACGGTGCTGCATTGTGTTTTTATAGATCTGGAGAAAGCTTATGACAGGGTGCCCAGAGAGGAACTGTGGTATTGTATGAGGAAGTCTGGAGTGGCAGAGAAGTATGTTAGAGCGGTGCAGGACATGTATGAGGACTGAAAGACAGTGGTGAGGTGTGCTGTAGGTGTGACAGACGAGTTCAAGGTGGAGGTGGGACTGCATCAGGGATCAGCTCTGAGCCCCTTCTTGTTCGCTGTGGTGATGGACAGGCTGACAGACGAGGTCAGACAGGAATCTCCATGGACTATGATGTTTGCAGATGACATTGTGATCTGCAGTGAGAGTAGGGAACAGGTGGAGGAGAAGCTAGAGAGGTGGAGGTTTGTCCTGGAAAGGAGAGGGATGAAGGTTAGCTGCAGTAAGACAGAGTACATGTGTGTGAATGAGAGGGACCCAAGTGGAAGAGTGAGGTTACAGGGAGAAGAGATCAAGAAGGTGGAGGATTTTAAGTACTTAGGATCAACAGTCCAGAACAATGGAGAGTGGGGAAAAGAGGTGAAGAAACGTGTGCAGGCAGGATGGAACGGGTGGAGAAAAGTGTCAGGTGTGATGTGTGATAGAAGAGTTTCAGCTAAAATGAAAGGAAAGGTGTACAAAACTGTGGTGAGACCAGCGATGTTGTTTGGTCTAGAGACAGTGTCACTGAGGAAAAGACAGGAGGCAGAGCTGGAGGTAGCAGAGATGAAGATGCTGAGGTTCTCTTTGGGAGTGACCAGGATGGATAGGATCAGGAATGAGTACATCAGAGGGACAGCACATGTTAGAGGTTTTGTAGATAAAGTCAGAGAGGCCAGACTGAGATGGTTTGGACATGTCCAGAGGAGAGATAGTGAATATATTGGCAGAAGGATGCTGAGTTTTGAACTGCCAGGCAGGAGGCCTAGAGGAAGACCAAAGAGGAGGTTTATGGATGTAGTGAAAGAGGACATGAAGGTAGTTGGTGTGAGAGAAGAGGATGCAAAGGACAGGGTTAGATGGAGGCAATTGATTCGCTGTGGCGACCCCTGAAAGGAAAAGTCGAAAGGAAAAGAAGAAGATACAGTTACATACAGGGGTCATATATATACATGTAACCCATGTATATATATATACAGGGGTTATGTATATATATATGTATGTATGTATATATATACAGTATATATATATATATATATATATATATATATATATATATATATATATATATACACTGTATATATATACATACATACACTCACATACAGGGGTAATATATATACATGTAACCCCTATATATATATATACAGGGGTTACATATATATGTATATATATATGTATATATATATATATAGTGCACCCTCGCGCATTCGCGAATAAATGCTCCACCTCTTCGCAAATTTTTGGTCGACAGTCACGTGATATTGTACATGCATTCTATTGGTTGATGGTATCCAGAAGTGCACGCCGTTCTGTCAGTCTCTGACTTTTGTGAGACACAAAAGTGCTTTAAACAGTCTATCAGAGTGTGGGAAAAGGTAATACAGATAGAAGGTGGTTTAATATCAGCAATGGAAGGGTTCATAAACGTTTAAATTACCATAATAAGATAAATAGATTGTAACCTCGATTGCGGATTCCTTAATCGTGTGTGTTTCCTGGAACGTATTATTAACCGCAAAGAACGAGGGCGCGCTGTATATACATATATGTATATTTGTGAGTGTGTGTGTGCACATTGTTTGTCATGTTGAGAATGTTTTTGTCATGTGGTACTTGCGGCAGATTTGATATTAATCTTTTCTTTGGATTTCAGATAATCTGGGATCAAAAATGGTGAGACAAGAAATGCTAATGCTATTAAAATAAAATTCCAATACCTTGCACTGATCCCTAAAGTAAATGTTTTTTCAGACAACGATCACCATCTTGCTGTTTGTACTGTTCTTCGTGGGAAACATAACCTTCCTGGTGGCACTGTTGGTTGGGATTGCCAATTCATAAGAAGAGGCACAATATAGCAAATATAGCAAATTAAAATAAATAAAAATAATAACTTCTGTGTTCTCCTTTTCTCCTTTTATATATTCTTTTAAATGAAATTCAGTAATTTAATGCTACTGGATAATGTTGCATTTTTTTCAGTGCATAACTGAATTTAATTTTTGGTGTGTAAACATAATAGTTAATTCCCATTTATAATAGTGAAGCTTGTCTTTCAAGTATAATATGAAAGCTGAACAGTTCTATAGTGTAATCTTCTTTTCCTTTCGGCTTTTCCCTTCAGGGGTTGCCACAGCCAATCGGTTGCTTCCATCTAACCCTGTCTTCTGCATCCTCTTCTCTCACACCAACTACCTTCATGTCCTCTTTCACTACATCCATAAACCACCTCTTTGGTCTTCCTCTAGGCCTCCTGCCTGGCAGTTCAAAACTCAGCATCCTTCTACCAATATATTTATTATCTCTCCTCTGGACATGTCCAAACCATCTCAGTCTGGCCTCTCTGACTTTAACTCCAAAACTCCTAGCAGGTGCTGTCGCTCTGTACTCATTCCTAATCCTATCCATCCTGGTCACTCCCAGAGAGAACCTCAGCATCTTCATCTCTGCTACCTCCAGCTCTGTCTCCTGTCTTTTCCTCAGTGACACTGTCTGTAGACCAAACAACATTGCTGGTCTCACCACAGTTTTGTACACCTTTCCTTTCATTTTAGCTGAAACTCTTTCTATCACACATCACACCTGACACTTTTCTACACCCGTTCCATCCTGCCTGGACACGCTTCTTCACCTCTTTTCCACACTCTCCATTGCTCTGGACTGTTGACCCTAAGTACTTAAAATCCCCAACCTTATTGATCTCTTCTCCCTGTAACCTCACTCTGCCACTTGGGTCCCTCTCATTCACACACATGTACTCTGTCTTACTGTGGCAACCTTCATTCCTCTCCTTTCCAGGACAAACCTCCACCTCTCTAGCTTCTCCTCCACCTGTTCCCTGCTCTCACTACAGATCACAATGTCATCTGCAAACATCATAGTCCATGGAGATTCCTGTGTAACCCCGTCTGTCAGCCTGTCCATCACCACAGCGAACAAGGAGGGGCTCAGAGCTGATCCCTGATGCAGTCCCATGTCCACCTTGAACTCCTCTGTCACACCTACAGCACACCTCACCACTGTCTTACTGTACTCATACATGTCCTGCACCACTCTAACATACTTCTCTGCCACTCCAGACTTCCTCATACAATACCACAGTTCCTGTCTGGGCACCCTGTCAAAAGCTTTCTCCAGATCTATAAAAACACAATGCAGCTCCATCTGGCCTTCTCTGTACTTCTCTATCAACATCCTCAAAGCAAATACTGCATCTGTAGTACTCTTTTTTGGCATGAAACCATACTGCTGCTCACGAATGCTCATTTCTGCCCTTAATCTAGATTCAACTACTTTTTCCCTTAACTTCATTGTATGGCTCATCAGCTTTATTCCTCTGTAGTTGCCACAACTCTGCACATCTCCCTTGTTCTTAAAAATGGGCACCAACCCACTTCTCCATTCCTCAGGCATCTTCTCAGCATCTAAGATCCTGTTGAACAACCCAGTCAGAAACTCTACTGCCACCTCTCCTAGACACTTCCATACCTCAACAGGTGTATCATCAGGACCAACTGCCTTTCCTTTCTTCATCCTCTTCAATGCCCTCCTCACTTCATCCTGACTAATCTTTGCTACTTCATGGTCAACAACAGCCACCTCTTCTAGTCTTTGTTCTCTCTGATTTTCCTCATTCATCAACTCTTCATAGTACTCTTTCCATATTCCCATCACACTACTGGCACCTGTCAATAGACTTCCATCCTGTCCTTAATCACCTTAACCCGCTGCACATCCTTCCCATCTCTGTCTCTCTGTCTTGACAACCTGTATACATCAGTCTCTCCCTACTTACTGTCCAACTTAGCATACAAGTCATCATAAGCCCCTTGTTTGGCCTTTGCTACCTCTACCTTCACCTTATGCTGCATCTCCCTGTACTACTGTCTACTCTCCTCAGTCCTCTCAGTGTCCCACTTCTTCTTAGCTAACTTCTTTGATCAGATTAGCTGTAGTTGTCCAGTCATCTGGAAGCACCTCCTGACCACCCAGATCCTGTCTTAACTCCTTCCTAAAACTCATGCAGCACTCCTCCTTTTTCAGCTTTCACCATTTTGTCCTCTCCTCTGCCTTTGCCCTCTTCATCTTCCCCACCACCACAGTCATCCTACACACCACCATCCTACGCTGTTTGGCTACACTCTCGCATACCACTACTTTGCAGTCACTGATCTCCTTCAGATTACATCGTCTACACAAGATGTCGTCTACCTGTGTGCCCCTACCTCTACTCTTATAGGTCACCCTATGTTCCTGCCTCTCCTGGAAGAAAGTTTTCAATATAGCCATTTCCATCCTTTTTGCAAAGTCAACCACCATCTGTCCTGCATTCCTCTCCTGGATACCAAACCTACCCATCACCTCCTCATCACCTCTATTTCCCGCACCAGCATGTCCATTGAAGTCTGCACCAATGACAACTCTCTCACTTCTAGGTATGATCTGCATCACTTCATCAAAGTCCAACCAGAATTTCTTCTTCTCCCCCAGCTCACATCCTACCTGTGGAGCATACCCACTAACAACATTGAACATCACACCTTCAATTTCTAGCTTCAGACTCACCACTCTATCTGACACTTTTTTTACCTTCAGGACATTCCTAACAAACTCCTCCTTCAAGATAACTCCTATTCCATTTTTCTTCCTATCTACACCATGATAGAACAACTTGAACCCTGCTCCTAAACTTCTAGCCTTGCTACCTTTCCACCTGGTCTCCTGGAGACACAGTATGTCTACCTTCCTCCACATCATGTCAACCAACTCTCTACCTTTTCCTGTCATAGTTCCAACATTCAACGTACCTACTCTCAGTCCTATACTCTTAGTGTTCCTCTTCTCTCTCTTTCTTCTCTAATTCTTCTTGTAGTATTAATATACTGTGGACTTGAAGTCATGTGATCATTATAAGTGTAATCTATATCCAAAGTGTAAAATGTATCCCTCTGAATCAACAATAAAACAACTGTGAACCAAGAAATGTGATATGATCAAGATTAATTTCTTTTTTTTTAACCAATTTATACATACATAAATCATGATAACATTAAATAATTTGAAGACAGGACAAAACACAATGATGACCTAAGAGGCCTATGATGAGGTGTATCCCACACTCAGTCGTAGCCACCTGGAATAGGCTGAACAGAAACAGGAGCACAGGAGGAGAACAGGAGGCCCTATGGTGTTATGGTGAAGAACCACCTCTTACAGTCCATCTTCCTGTTTCAAACATGCCCAGAACACTTTCAATGTTCATCCACCAGACTCTTGTCCTTCCAACGTTCTTTGGGTTATCAACCACCACTGTTCCCCGAACATGAAAACAAAGCCAGCATCCCCTCAGACGAGGTCTTCATCTGAAGTTGTCGGTGCACCTGGAAACAGGATAGGTCCTACATCCTGCGCATCTCTGAACGCTACCAGCGGTCTGTCAACAACCGCTGCACACTGTACCCCTTGAAAATGTGTTTGTTTCCCATTGAACAAATTTTACTGTAATGGCCAAATTTCTGTTGACAGTAATGTTTCCTCACACAATGACTTTAATTAAATTATTTTTAGGTTTCCATGAGAGGAGATGCAAATAAATTGTGCAGATGAATATCAATATTGATCAAACAAATTTTATTCTTTTACTTGTTCATTCAGCTTCTTGATGAGACAATTGTAAATGTCAGAGCCAGTGTCTTCTCAATCCATTGACCTGCTTTGTGGGTCATGGTTACACTGTAGCTTATCCCAGCTGAGTACAGGTGGGTGTTGGGGTACACCTTGGATGTGTTGCCAGCGCATCACAGAGCCACACATAGACAAACAACCACTTATGATTAACTCACACCTATGGACGATTTGGAGTTATCAGTTCATTTAAATTGAATGGTTTTGGAGGTGGGAGGAAGCCGGAGAAGCCGAAGAGAACCCACATAGATATCAATCAGCCTTTATTTTAAAGTGCTTAATCACATCAACAGACATTCCAAAGCGCTTTAACAGGCAGAAAAACCCAACAGAACCCTCCACAGCGAGCATAAGCTACAGCAGTGGTGAAAAACTCCCTCATTGAGGAAGAAACTCCAGGCAGGACCCAGACTCTGAAGGCCGGTCATCTGTCTTGACTGCTTGGCTGGAAAAGAGATACAATGGAGATAAGGACAGGGTAAGAGAAAGAGAGAGAGACAGAGAGAGTGGCAGATAGGCCAGATAGAGTCATTGTCTTTATGGTCAGAGTTAGGAGATTTGACCCAAAACTCTGTAAGATATGTGGAGAATATACAAAACTCTTCATGGAATCAAGTCCGCAACTTTCTTACTATGAGGCAACAGCAATACCCATTGTACCGCCATGCCACCCTCAAATTTTATTTATATGTCCCAAATTTACAAATGACAAATGACAATTGCCTCTAAGGGCTTTATAATCTGCACAGATTACACCCTGTACCCATAGACCCTTGAATTGTATTTGTTGGTAAATATTGCAACCTCAGCTGGGAAGAGGGTTGACTTACAGGTCCTCACGTCATTTTAAATGGACTGGTGTGGCCACATTTGATAGAATTTTTTTACTTTATCCAGTAGTATAAGCATCTGTATTTGTGTGTGTGTGTGTGTGTGTGTGTGTGTGTGTGTGTGTGTGTGTGTGTGTGTGTGTGTGTGTGTGTGTGTGTGTTTACTTCCTTTGCACTCCCTCATTCTGTCTACATGTGACCTGAGTTTGCAGAGAAGATGCAAATCATAAGCGACTGGAGGAACCTCCACGGATGACCAATAGAAATCCTCGGTTTGTTTGGTCTTGACTGCCTGCTTCTCCACTGACTTGATGTTGTCTCCTGTCTTGAGTGATTCAGTGGCACATGGTGGTGAGTACAATATCTGTATGAGCACTTTTTAGTCTTTAGTGAGAGCTTAAATGTGGAGTAGAAATGTAATATCTTACAAAAGGGATTCTTACAAAAGACAGCATCTTCAGTAGCTGCTGTGTATCATATGTCTTGCTATGATTAATGATTAGTTGAGGAGTGACATATTTTCATGTAGCCTTTCCATAACAATTTAGTTTAAAATTAAGTGAAAGCAAATCTTAGTAAAAGTCGTCACCCTGACGACTGCATCTGTGCAAAGCAGACAGCTTTATCTAACTTAAACATCTTGCCTTGCCCCGCTGTGACGTCAGCCCAGTCAAACTGAATGCAAATTGTGGTTGAGAAAACTCTCTGCCAACTCCTCCCTCCTATCATCATGTCAGACAGCCCTGCTTGGCTATTTGTCACTCTGGCTGAGACTATCTTTGTCCACTGAGTTAAATTTGTAAGATAATCTTATATAAAATCTTATATAAAATCCCACAAAGTAATCAGACTGTTTTTGTTAAGGGCAGATTATGTTAATTAGCTGTTGGACCACATTTTGCCTGTATGCGGCTGAGGTGCTGAGTGTCCTCAATGTCCTCTCTATCCAGTGTGCTAGCCCAGAGGATAAGGAGATGATAGTTGTTGTGTTTTTCCTCCAGTTTCAGTTAATACCCCCCCCCACACACACACACACACATACACACACAGACACACATCTAATTCTAAACTCAGAGACCTCTGTTAGTGCTCACACCACCAAGCACCACTCTGGATCTCTGCAGCAAAAACCACAACACCAGCTGTCAAAGATGTTTATTGTCCAGGTATCTGGAACAGACTTACAAACCATACTGTACATGATTTATAGCCAACATGGTGACACTTACTGTATTCTAGCTCTGCATTTTTTTAGATTTGTATTAATTCCAAGAACACGATGAAGGTTGGCACCAAGAAGATTGAAACCTGTGATATTCAAATGCATCCAATCAGATCTGATCTGAAACTGCCAACGAACTTTACCTCTTGGGTTCTACTTCGATTTTATCCATGTATTCAGTGCAAGACATCTGCTGGAACACCTTGCTTCTTGGCCCAAGGTTGAAATGTAGTATTACGTCTCCACCATACATTGTCATTACATAGCTATAAATATTCCAATAGCCAGTTCCCAAACTCACACCCACTGCATCCTTACACACACAAACCTCTGCATTGTTACGTATAACTCTGCAATCTTATGTACATATACATCAACATTGTTATACATGTACCTTTGCATTGTTATACATGTACCTCTGCATTCTCATATACTGTAAATATGTCTTCATACCATTATGCATTAATTTGTACCACTGTATTCATACACGGATGTGTTCCTCTGCCTCATTACATACTGTATGTTTATGCACCTTTGCATACTTACATACAGTAGGTTTTCCTCTGAATTCCTGACATACATCATATGCACCTCTGAATCCTAACATAATGTATTTGCACCTTTAGATTTGAACATATGTGTACCTCTTCATCTTACATATATTGTACAATTTAATTTTAAATATGTGTACCTTGGATGTTTTTATCTCCCTCAGAAGAACACATCATTAGCCAAGATATGTTGACAACCTGAAAGCTTGTCATTTTTGTCGTGTAACATTTGGATCAAAAATTCAACTCTCATGAAGCCACACAGATGCTCACGGTATTGTTGGCATTTCTTTGCTGAAAATATTAACAGTTTGTGGAAGGATGAGCACGAGGTCTTCATCACTGAAAACGTCTCTAGGTCAACCAACACCATATCACTTATCAGGGAGAACATGTTGAAACATATGTGCCTCCTTCATGAGGTGACATAACAGCTTAGTCCATGAAGCTGTCAAAATATTACATCAGAAGTCCCTCTCTTCGGACGCCCAACTCAAAGAAAAATGCACCAATACTGTATGGCAGTAGAGTGAAAGAAAGCTGCCTCTAGTGTTGACACTAGTTCAGCATCAAATGGAGTTCTATAATAACAGAGAGGTAGAGGTGCCTGCCAAAGCCCAAACACCCTCTGGAAGAAAAAGGAAAGAAGAGAATGAGGAGAGCCAGAGCCAGAGAGACAGAAATACTTTCCTAATATAGCTTGTGAAGTCTCAACACAAGATTAGGACAGGATGTTCTGATGTTTGACCATCAGAGAGTGGAGATAGTTCAGTGCTTTGCCTTCTGCCAATCCTGTTTCATATTTTCTTCTGTTTCTGTCATTTATTGTTCCATGTCCTGTTTCCTGGCCTCTAAATAACTTGAGATTTCTTGCTGCAGGATCTATATATTGGAACCACTTGGTGAGGACCATCTAGAATTCTGCCTGGTAAGAACACCTCTCTGTTTGTTTTACGTCAGAGCAAAGCGAGGGAGAACTAGATCTAATTACCTATCATCATCATCATTTATAATAATAATACCATACACAAAAATATTTTTGTTGTACAATTAGGTACCACTTATGTTACAATTGTGAACATGATTTGCATTTTCTTTGACCAGAGCTGACATGCATTCTAAATGAAGAGTTCAGATATTTCTCAGTGTGGAATTTAATATTTCACACTGAGTGATAAAAGTGACTTGAAACAGATGTCACTTTAGTTGTGAGTAATACATTCTAAATTCTAAATCAGTTATTGTTGAAAGTCTGCTGAAAATCTGATGATATTTAACATCGTATTAGGGATTAACAAGTTGAGGCTGGAGAAGTTTTATGCCCAACCTCAAATCCTCTTTTAACCCTACTTGTCATTTTTAACCCCCTTGGGTTTTTGACTTGTCCATTGGTCTGCCAGATTGGGAGGGTGTATATGATGACCACTGAGAACAATTATACATGTTGTATGTGTGTTTGCCTGAATTCGCTCATATGCTGCCATTAGCTGCCATCTGTCACACGGTAACATTAACATTCTGCTACTTTGTGCTAACATCACAAGTGGATAATCTTACATGTGGGTTGTTAATATGGAATATAGCCAGCTGTCCACCACATTGTCAGTAGAATTTGTCCCTGCGGTTTGGCAGGCAGCACCATGACTTCATTCACCATTGTGAAAAAACAGAGTAAGAAAGGATAGTGCTTGAAATGGTTTAATGGGAGAAAACTCGTCATGTCATCAGCAGATGAATTATGCTAAGGTTCAGATAATTATCACCATTTGGCACACTAAAGCAGTTACGTCTCACAGCAGAACTACTCTTCCTTATCCACACCCACTTTAGCAGAATTTTTAGTTTAGGTGATTGTAATGTAGACAATCTATTAGACAAAATTTCTGATTGATCTGAATGATTTATTTATTTTAAATCACATTAAATAGTATCATAGCCACATTTTATACCTTATAATAACTCAATCTGTCAGCTACTGTACCTGCAGTTGAGGATGCAGACCCATCTGAACACTTTTGTGTCTTTTTTCTTTTACTTGGTTGACACAACATGTATTCCAGACTGACCACCTTCATTCCAGGGCACCTTAGTGGTTGCCGATTTTATTTATACTAAATCTGGCATTACTGCAGACTTTTATGTTTGTCTTGATTATAAATTTGGAAAAGAAGACAGCCTATCCAACACCTCTGAGAAACTGTCAAACAGTGGAAGAGGTGGTTCTTGCATATTCTCTTCATGTCTGCATTAGTTCTGCCAAAGCCTCCTTTGGTGGGTTTCTTTCAAGTTAAATAACCAAAATAAAATAACACTAAATAACATTCATCTGAAGCAAATCTGTTCTGGTTTTGGTTTACATTGTGAGAAAGGTTAGAGCTTGGACAGGAACAGAAGACAGCAGGGAGACGATGTTTAGAGTCCTGGTGAAGCCATGTAGACTTGATTATAACCTCCTTACAATAACAGAAGCACCATCATTTTGAGAAGACCTGATGAGCTCAGGCAGACTGGGCAGAGCGGATAAATAAGCTATAATTGTTCCTGTTGTGATTGGGCTCCACAGTGCACTGGCATCATACTTGGAGTGGCCCCCGCCTCTCGCCCGAAGGTCGGCTGGGATAGGCTCCAGTGATCCCCGTGAACTGCAACAAGCAGAACAAGCAGTAGAAAGTGAGTGAGTGAATGAGTGAGTAATGATCCAGAGTGTGAACTGGCAGAGGGAGGTGTGAGTTCACCTCCCGAGCGCTGCCAAAGTGCCCTGCTCAAGGGCACCCCTACATGGAAAGCACCCCCTACAAGCTGCTCTTTGGGGCACACCTACAAGTCGCTGCATGCCACTCTGCTTCCCCATCACTTGCATGCCTATAGGCATGTGTGTGTGTGGTGTGTGTATATACACTACCACACACACACACACACACACACACACACACACACACACACACACACACACACACACACACAAACACAGATATAGTCAGGTCCATTAATATTGGGACATCAACACTATTTTCACATCTTTGGCCTTGTACACCACCACAATGGATTTGAAGTGACACAAACAATATGTGCTTTAAGTGCAGACTTCCAGCTTTAATTTGAGGGTATTTGCATCCAAATCAGGTGAACGGTGTAAGAATTACAACAGTTTCTACATCTGACTCCCACTTTTTGAGGGACCAAAAATAATTGGACAAACTAAACATTCATAAATCAAACTTAAACTTTTTTAATATTTGGTAGCAAATCCTTTGCAGTCAATAACAGGCTGAAGTCTGGAATGCAGAGACATGACCAGACGCTGGGTTTCATTCTGCCAGGCCTCCAATGCAACTGTTTTCAGTTCCTTCTTGTTTTGGGGGCATTTTCCCTTCAGTTTTCTCTTCAGCAAGTAAAATGCATGCTCAATTGGACTCAGGTCAGGTGATTGACACCAAACGTTCATGAACCCTCCCCATACTGATATTAGATCTACTTCTGTCTGTATTGCCTTTTCCAACACTCTAATAGATTGTTTAATGCACTTTTTAAGTATATACGGTCATCTGATTATTGTATGTTACTGTATGTCTTTTCCTTGGATTAGACTGTGATAACAGGTCTGTGCAGATAGTTAGACAAAATGACTTGTTCACATTTACTAGGCAAATAAGATCCACCTCCCCCATTTGCTAGTAACACAGTTTGCATAGAAGGCAAAAGGACCAGAGTGAAAGCTATTACAATGTTTGACAGCTATGCAGAAAACATGAATGAACTAACAAGGGAAAGTAAAAGTATTAAAGATCAAGGACAACAAGTTAGATTGGGTTCTGTTAAACAACACAAGGAGCAGGATGTGAGTATTGCATGTTATTCACTATGTGCATACACTTTGTCTTTCTTGTCCAATTCACCCATTTGCAGAAAGAAAGAAATATATAGAAATACAAATGCAGGCTCAGTTTTTCTGATAATAGGTTGGGAACAATATAGAACTGCAAGGATTGTTATTCTCTGAATATGATGATGCTAGTCAAAACTAGAGAAATTCAATCAGTTATCTCGCAGTTGAACACCAGGTTTCATCAAATCCAATCTAGACTATTGGAACTCACTTTTAACAGGCTGCCCCAAAAAGTCACTGAAGACATTTCAACTAATCCAGAATGCTACTGCTCTGACCAGGACCAGTACCAGACACCATATTTCTTCTGTGTTAGCTTCTCTGCACTGACTCCCTGAAAGCTGGGATTGATTTTAAAATACTCCTCCTCACTTACAAAGCCCTTCTTGGCCAGGCACCGATCTATCTAAAGGAACTTAGTTCCATATAATCCAGCTAGAGCACCGCACTCCCAACATGCAGGCTTACTTGTGGTTCCTAGAATCCAAAAGTAGGACAGAAGATACACTGTATACCTGATTGAGTAAGTGGAACTCAAAAATTTTAAGGGAATCATTTGCTTTTAAGTTATTAAACTAATTTTCAAGTTATTACAAATATTCAGAACTTAAACTTTGAAGTTATATGTACTATGTATCAACAATCTGAACTTAAAATAATTGAGTTTTTAACTTATGCATATGTAGCTGTTACATGTACTATGTATCAATTTTCTGAACTTGAAAAAGTATTTAAATATTCCAGTGACATACCATAAATCAATATTATGAACTTTAAAAGTTCAGTTTTTGTACTTATATTATTCAGATACATGCACAATGAATATTAATGATCAGATCTTAAAAAGTAGTACTTTGCACTCCTATACTTAAGTTACATGTGACTAAAAAAATATAAGCACAAGGTACCAGTTCTGTTGACTGCCAGACACTTTCAGAGCGGACAGCTCCCCAGTGCCAGAGATTTTGAGCATTTTCACTGAATTTTGAAGGCCCACCAAATATTTATTTTTTAGGCTACATAAACATTCCACATATCACCCAAAACTTTAGACTGTCTTCTTTCATCAGAAAAAAAAAGTTTGTTTCTAGCATCTTTGTGTGTTTAGTTATTGCCCGTAGAACACAGGGTGGTTTCAACAAAAACGGCTGATTTTGACCAGAAAACGGAGATAATGACGTTTTACTGCAGAGAAGCAAATTCAAGCAAAACTTCAACGTCAAACTTCTGAAAATACTTTTACTTATTGAAACAATGAAAACAACATTAGAAAAAATATTTTTTGATGAACAAATGATTTTATAACAATTTTGAAAATTAGACAAAACATACATTTTTTGTACATTCATTTCACTCTCAAGTGTCAGAACTATTTACAGGTGAGTGTATGTATGGGTGAGTGTGTGGGTGTGAGTGTACTCAATAATATTTTTTTTGAGTGTGATAAGCAGTGAAGCATTCTCCTGCATGCAGGGGAATACGACAGGCCTTGCACCACATCCTGGTCTCACTCCTTCCACCCCTTCTAACACACACCCGACATTTTCTTGAGGGATGTGCCTTCTGTGTGGTGGCCCTCAAATGTTCCAGCGTTTGCCTGGACATCAGGCCATCGAGTCTGTCGTCTGGGTCTCGGTTTCTGAATGATCTTCCTTGCAGCACGTCCTGGACCTCCATCTCCTCAGCCTCCTCGCCCTCCTCATGTGACACGTGCCCCTTTTCAGTCCAGGACCTTGCAACTAGGGATGAGCGAGTACACCACTATCTGTATCTGTATCTGTTAAACCAACTAGATTATCTGTATCCGTATCTGTATTCGGAATGGGCGGGGCTTAACCCAGAAGTGTGTGTGGTTTGACCGGAAATGGGTGGGGCTTAAATCACCACATTGTTTTAAGTCTAAAATTGATATGGATTGATCACAAGTTGCTGTATTTTTGCTTATTTTAAAACTATTTACAGAACAGCCTCAAAATTGAAATTCAGATAAATGTTTTTGATCACAAAAGTAAGAGAACTATTTACAGAACTAGTTTTTTGTGGAACTGAGTCAGAACATGAATATTCTTAAATCTATGAATGAATATTTACCGAAGAGCCTCAGAATTGAGATTCAACGCTTTTGATCACAATAGTAAAGGAACTATATATAGAACGAGTAAACACAAAGTGCATTAATGAAGTGCATGCAATAAAAAAGTAATTAACTACAAAGTATGCATGAACAAGAATTGTCATACTCAACAAAACTTTTAAATTTTTTTTCTTCTTTTTCATTTAAATTTTTTTCTAGTACTTTTTTTTTCAATTATTTATTTTTAGTACCTAATGCTATTGCCATTTTTTTTTTCACATAAAGTTAAACAATATTGATTATGGTGTGTGTGTGTGTGTGTATGTGTGTGTGTGTGTGTGTGCACGCGCTATATCTCAGTTAAAATATTAAGTATAGACATTTTTAATTTGAACAGAGTTTAAAACAGATTAAAAAAAAGACTTTAACCACCGAGGCGGTGGTTAAATGCACACGTACGTTCAACAAAAAAAAAACAACAAGAAAGTTCACCACATAACCAAACACCAAAATAGTGGCAAGCTGAAGAAAATCTACAGGTAATAGGGACATGAGCAGTGAAGCCACGAACAGAGAGATCAGTAACTGCGTGTACCGGAGACAGAGAGTGGGACAGGGAAACTCCACTCTAACTGCAGTCTGTAGGGAGGGGCGGGACGTATGTGTGACTGGCCAATCACAGAGCGTGACAACAGTCCGGCTGATTTTCCTTCAGTCCGATCACGAGTATTAACGGGCTTTATTCGTACTCGTACTCGTCAAAATGCATTATCCGTACCGGATACTCGTATGAAACGAGTATCCGGCTCAACCCTACTTGCAACACACTTCATGAACTCCAGGTGCGTTTTGTTGATTCCTGGGTTCCTGGACCTGAACAACACATAGGCGTTGTACACACAAATCTGGAACAAATAGGTGACAAACTTTTTTGTCCAGTTTTGAGTTTTCCTGATGAAGGGGTAGTAATAGAGGAGTAATACATTCATAGATGGGGAACAACTTATGCGAGATGGAGGGCCGACACATTTTTTTGACATCATGCAACAATGTAGCAAAAAAGTTACCTTTGCTCCTCAGATCCTCCGTGGGCTCCCGTGGATCTGGGGAGGACTCCCTGCTGTTTTCTGACGGCAGCCAGTCAGATGAAGAATCCGGGTTCGGTTCTGAATCAGAAGTGACGTCGGAAAGAAGCGGCGGAGAAGTTTCCGCACCGGCGCTCTCACGCGGGAAGCCGCCGAAGTGCGGGGGAGCCCCGCTACAACCCGGGACATTTTCCTCGCCTCCGCTCCGGTTTTCAACCACTTTGGGTGCATCTCCTGCACCCACCCACTCCTTACTGCTCACTCTCTTGCTCGTAGAAGCTACACTGCGTGTATAGTAACTATTTACTTGAGACATAGTGCGTACATTTAAACTTCAAAACAAGTAATGACCACAACATAAAAGCTGTATTGCAAAGTACCCTGTCCTCTTTTTTTACATGGCTCAGTATATCCATAAATGTCATGACCGAATTCCATCTCATCATGAGAAGAATGTGAATAGTCAAAACAAATGGCAAATGTCTTCACAAAGCTACAATAAAACAGTGAAAGTTTTTTTCCCATGGTTGAATACATCCGTGAAAATCATTTTAAACATCTTCAACATCAACTTACAAATGAAGTGTAAACTTATACACAGTTCAAGCAAATTAATTTCTATTTGAAATCAAATTAGTGCAGATTTGTGTCAACTCTTCACAAAATTAGTATTACAAAACAGTGCAATGCACTTAATGAGAAATAAGACATCATGAGAAACGTATTCCTTTCCATGAGCAGATGGTAACTGGTCTGGAATTTCAAACTACAACTTAAACATAAATGCAAGTGAAATGATTAGTCACTAAACTTAAAGTGTAAGTGAAATGATTGGTCACATGTTTGGTAAAAACTACACAGTGTGAGATAATTCAAAAAGCATATGTATCTGCTGATCAGAGTTCTTAGCCATTAAGCAGCTTGTTGAATGGTATGAAGTGTGAACCTTACTAAACAACAAAATCAGAATTCTTAAGCAAGGCATTCTTGAGGGATATAAGTTCGGGTACCAGTGCTCCATCCCTCCGTCCATCCATTTTCTAAACCCAATTCATGCACCCTCATGGCTCACAGAGAACTGGAGCCTATCCCAGCCGACTGGGGGCGTGAGGCAGGGGATACTCCGGGCGCGACCAGCCAGCCAGTGTTCCAGAATCCAATTCCAGCAAAACTTTCCAAATTAATTCAAAGGTGTTGGACAGTGCCTTTAGATAATCAAGATGCAGCTCAAACATCAGTCCGAACCCAACATTAACAGCATGGGTAAATCTGGGAAGGGAGATCTCCTCTACACTTTCGATGTAAACTGTGAGCTCCCTCGGGTTGTTGTACATTGCATGCTTGATATTGTCCCCAACTGCAGCATCATTGGGTAAGTGAGCTCTGGATCAACGTGCTCCTCCTGAACAAAGAAATGTCGAGTATACATTACATATGAGATTAAATTCCTTGTAGTGGTCTCTGTTTCTGAAAATGGCCTCTGCAAGACAAGGGTCATGTCAGACCTGTAACCACTGAGGACCAGCTTTTCTATTATGATGGCTAGAGTCAGTGTAAAGCTGCTTAACAACCCCCAGTTCTTGTTAAAATATGAATACACAGCAGGCTTGTACTAGTGTTCAGAGCCCATCATTGCATCTAAAATAACATGGGCACTAACAACATTTACAATGTTAATTAGGTGTGATAATGATGAAGCCTCACCGTGCAGATTTAGAACATGGAAGAGAAATCCTCTCACTGGAACACAGGAAGGGCACGGAGCACCGTGGTACACTTGACTTTGAATTCCTTTGAAGAGGGTTTAGTTTGACTTTTTCAAAGGTCGTCGAATGATCACAGGATTGGCGGTTTGATTTCCGCTCCCATCCAGCCATCAGGAGTGTGAGCTGACAGTGCTGACAGTGGGAGGTGTCAGCTCACCTCCTGAGCACTGCCGAGGCACCCTTGAGTGAGGCGCCCTTGAGCAAGTCGTCATCCCCTTTATAAGTTGCTCATTAGGGTGCACCACAAAGGAGCTGCTCACCACTCACCCCCCTTTCCTGCACGCCCACAGGGACCCTTGTGTGTGAGTGTGTTACAAGGCATATCCACACTATATATGTATGGGATTTTTTCGGGGGCGGCACAGTGGCGCAGTGGGTAGCACTGTCGCTACACAGCAAGGCGGTTCCGGGTTTGAGTCCCACTCTGTGCAGAGTTTGCTGTGCGGCGACAGTGCTACCCACTGCGCCACCGTGCCGCCCCATTAAAATAATAATTATGTCAAGAATCTTATATGATTCGTTTTGGAGTGTACCTGGAATTTTTTACAATATAATGTCTGTTCTGGGTGAATCTGGGCACTGTAAAAAAATATAGACATTAGTCAATTCAATAATGGAACTCAAGGTAAAACTTTGGAATAATCATATGAACCCTTTATGCAAATTCAGGTGCAGCAAGTCAAGTACAGTACTGAACAGGCAGAACAACTTCAGCTCAGCCACTTCGGATCACTCTGCATCACTCGGGTTAGATGCTTTCTTCCATACCATCATACTCCACATGAAACCAGTTCTTGGTAAACTGTAGTGACTCACATTCTGTTCTATGGACTTTTGGTGCTGTTAGAGTAATGGACATACTCAACCTGTGGAATGATGACCCAGAGGAGCTTCTCCTGGACCTGGGCTTTGGCACTGATGAACATGAACTCTCTGGACGCATCCCAGTTCGATTCATCAACCACCCATCTCAGGCAAGGGGAATAGACCTCCAAGTGTTTTTGGAGTCCCAGAGGAATTGCTTTGACCTTGAGAATCCACATGTCAGCAGTAAGTCTAATATTTACCACTGCAATATACTGTATTATATACATGTACTACAAACAAACCCAAAAAACCCAAAAGGTTTTTCTCAGTGCTAGCTCGAATGATGACAGTTTTCAACTCTTATTTTACAACACAAACTTGTTCATACGTTTTTGACTTGTTGTCAGATCAACTACATGACTCTCATTTCCAGTCTCATCCAAACCGGCTGAGAGACAATATGTCATTTCAGGCACACTTAAGGAGTAGATATGTCCGAGGCCATTAAATTGTAATATGATGAAGAAAACAAAAGTTCAACACCAATTACCTGTAATTTTATATATATATATATATATATATATATATATATATATATATATATATATATATATATATATATATATATATATTCTTTTTTTTTTAATTTTATATACTGATTTGATCCCTGAAGGGAAATTAAGAAAGCACACTCTAGTTAATAGTTCGAATGCATGCATATGTTATTAATTACGTTTCTAATTACGTTCCTCTTCTTGACAGCCCCTGTTTTGGTCAGCGTCTGTGCTGAAGTTCCTCATTTTCAGGTTTAAATAGTAAACTGAAGAGTAAAAGTGAAAGTGAAAAGTGAAAGTCACCATGAACTCACACTGAAGGTCATGTAGTTACACTGCAGTTAATAAATTTCCATTATATTACAAATATGTATATAACAATCAAGTAAATCTATGGCCACTTATTTCTCAGCAAGGTAACATTTTAGTGTTATCTTGGTGAGAAAAGAATAATTTTTAGAGAAAATGTGTCAGAAATAAACTTGTATGCATTTCAATTTGATGTGGGACTTGAGGTTAAGTATGTTGTCTGGCTGCAGAGTTGTGGCTGCTTGTGAATTTGGTTGGGTCAGTACTGCCGTTTCAATATGATCAATGATAATCAGTTGCAAAAATTCACGTTTATCACAAAATCAATCAATCAATCAATCAATCAATCAATCAATCAATCAATCTTTATTTGTATAGTGCTACAGAGCTCTAAAATATTAATGGATTTTGCCTTCTCTCCCCTGTCCCCTTAGGTTGTTTTAGACAGCTTGAGGTTTTCCAGCAAGTAACTACGGCATTCACCTCCTTGATGGGGTCTTCCTGTTCCCCTGTCAATATACCCCAAGGGAAAGACCTGCTTCCTAATTCCCCGGAGAGGAGGAAGCATATTGGAATGCTGTTCAGAGGAGCATCAAAGAAGTCAGTTATCCAAATTCACCACAAAATCCCAAACCCAACCATGCCTGCTCTTACCTCTACTAGCTGTGCTGCATCTGATTCACTGCCACCTTTGCCCAGGCTTGAAGAGATAGTCAAACCTACAGGAGATGGCCTACAGGAGATGGTCTGTCTGAGTGGTCTAAATGGAGCCTCTGACCAAAAAGCTGATCCAGATCCTAACTCCCAGTCTCACATGGATACGTTTGCCATCACAGAAGAAGCAGTCAGACCTTGTCCCATGAGCAAAGGTCACCCCATCATAGCCAACAAGGAAAGGATCGTCACAATAGATAAGGCAAGTCTCGCATCATCATAAAAATTACATGATTTTCAGAATTTTATCATTGTCCCTAGACTTAGCTTGCACCAAAGAATATATGTACAAGGATATCCATAAACTACATATTAACTGACATAAATCAGAGCCTACAAAATCCAGGCTAAACAGTCTCAACAAATTTGTTTTCACAACTTTTTGATGGCGTATTCCCAAAATATACGTGAGGACTGGCATGTAAAACATGTGGGTGTGTGTTACTGCATGGTTAGTAGTTAGACCTGTATTTTTGTATCTGTTTTATCCTTTTGATTGCAGGCTCTGGAAGACCTTTCAAAGCGGAGCAGTAAGAATCCTGGATCTCTTTCGGTTCTTTTCTCATCATCGTCATGTACTAGTGACGTCAAATCTCCTGTTCACCTGTCCTGTTCACCGGAATATTTATTGGTCTGTGACCCTTTGCCACCTCCTGCCACATCATGTATCCAGAAATCAGACCCTCTGAATTCAAAGATTGAGAGCCCACCAGCTCATGATCAGTCTTCACCTCCTTCATTGCCTGCACTTGCATGTGACCAACTTCCTGTTTGCTCTTCCTACCCACAGAATATAACTTGCTTCCAACTTCTATCTCAAACATCTCCTACAATGTTTTCTAACCCTAACCCTAACCCTACACCATGCCCTATTCAAACTGCGTCATTGATTCCTCACAAGACAGAAACTGAGGATGAAAATATGTCATCACATTCATCTCCACACCCCTCTACTTTCCATGACTCTGAAGGCACATCTTCAACTTTCCTTCCTCTTGCTTCATGTCTTTCTCCCTCTCCTGATTTGGATTATCCAATTTTTTCATCCACTGTGATGTTTTCTACACAGTCTGAATCATCTACTGGGAGTTCAGGTAACTCACAGAGAGAAAAGACTGAGGTGGTTTTGCAAGGACACTCCTTTCCTGCACATGGAAGCTTAATACTTACACATACCTCTACCCCTTATTTACCTGCATATACCACTACGAATGGACTATCATCTGTTGTATTCCCTTCAAAATTTGAATCCACTTCACAGTGTCCAGAGAACAATCAAAATCATCCTCTTTCTGATTCTTTATCAGGATTGCATGATCTGGATAGTCTTAAAAAGGTAAAATTGACTTCAAACTTAGCTGAGCAGTCCATCTCCCAACATGATGGAGCACATTTTCTTGATAAATCAAAGCCTTTCACAGCCTCTAATGTTCAAGATAATATTGACAATATTGACGAACTCTTGTCGAAAGACACCCGTCAGATCAATCCCAAAGGAGAGGTTAAGGGTGAAAAACATGGTTGCACTGTTCAAACCAAAGAGGGTCATGTTTACAGCTCACATGAAAATAACTCTACCACTTTGTCAGAAAGTTCTAGATTACTCATTGAAGCAGTATATAACCAAACAGACGAGGAGCCACAGGCCACCATGTGTACTTTCCATGAGCATCCAGTTGAAGCCACAGAGTTAAGAAAATTCTGTCAAATGAAAGCAAACATTCCAAAAAGTGAATCATTTTTAATTTTACGTAATGATGTTCCAGGGGCCCAGATCATAACTGAAAATAAATGTGAGGACAGAAATTTAATAGATCTCATTGAAATTGAGAGCTTAGATAAGGTGTTTCACACATCAGTGGATGGCTCAGAGGGTGAATACGGAGATGTAGATGCCTTTTTCCAGCAGATTGATACTGAAAGACTTGTTTATTGGGCTGAACCTATTGAAGTCTCTGATCCCACCCCTGTACTTGAAAACAATTCTGAAGCATCAAATAGTTCCCTGGAGAATTCTTTGTTGAATGTACGTCCAACTGATGTTAGTGTTTCAACAGACAAATTTTTTTCTTTTCCTGTATCATATTCAACAACAATAGGCACCAATCAGAATGAATCCTCTGAGAAGACCTCTTGCTTGACTCGAGCCCCGTCCCTATCTCCCTCTACAACACCAGACCACAAGCCAGCGAGCTGCTCTGTTTCTGTCCAGATGTCTTCATCACTATCATCTCATATTGTTCACAGAAAGGATATTCCTTTTGTGACTGACTCAAAATGCACACTTCTCTCTAGTATTCTCCCGTTGGACACTTCAACACCTTTCCGTGCTGTGCAGTCTTGGGCAGACCTTCAGCTTCTTCAACATTACAATCTCACCAAGAAGTTTTCACATAATACTTCTCATACATGGCAACACGGAGTAACTGCATCCACAAGCGCATCAGACATGTCACAAACACCCACACTTGCCTTTTCTTCATATCCATCTATCCTTCTGCGGTCTAATGAGTGGCAGTCACATGACAGTTTCTATGGGGTGGTCAGAAATAGCCATGCTGTGGATGAAGGCTCTATAGATGAAAGACTGGCAGCTGATGAGGAGGTGGACCGGAATGTCAATGAAGATCAGGAGAAGCTTTGGGAGAGCAGCCAAACAGCCAACCTGGCATGTACTTGTGACCACAGTGACCATCATTGTGCCTGTTCTGTAAGTAATACACTTTATTTTATTTATGTATTTATTTATTTAGAGTTTTAACTATCTATCGATCGATCGATCGATCGATCGATCTATCTATCTATCTATCTATCTATCTATCTATCTATCTATCTATCTATCTATCTATCTATCTATCTATCTATCTATCTATCTATCTATCTATCTATCTATCTATCTATCTATCTATCTATCTATCTATGTCTGTCTGTATGTCAATTGGTTGGTCTGTCTGTCTTTCTGTCTGTCTGTGGCAGTACAGGGTTAGTAAATATTACAGGGATTCGATTTAGTAAGCTTGGAGGACTGACAACACTACCCAGGGAGCCTAAGAATCTGATTTGAAGTAAATGGAGAAGACATAGGCACATCATACAACACAAGAGCAAAAGACATAATTGAGCATTAAACAAACCTTATATCAAATTATTAGGTTGACAGTCATAATCCTAAAAGCAGAAAATATAGAGGCAGCCCAATAGGGCAACTTGGGCGCAACCTCCGGTGGACTCACCACCCGCAGAGGGAACCGTACGTAGACTGTCCACTTTTCTGGTGAGAGGCCGCAAGATGGTGTGGACTTGCTTGTAGCCCCACAGCTCAGCCATATGTTGGAGTTTACCCCAGTGAATGAGAAGGTTGTGTCACTGTGCCTTTGGGTTGAGGACAGGTGCCTAACTGTTATTTCGGCCTATGAGCTGAATGTCAGAGCAGAATCCAGCTCACCACCAAACTGGTGGTGAGCTGGTGTACCACAAGTGGTCATCTAGGCAAAAGCTTGGGTCAGGGAGGGTTCAGGGATTTTGGCAAACCGTCCGGCACCTCAGGAGGGGAAAACGGTGGACCACCAACACTCTTGGTGGTGCACCAAGTGGATGCGTGGCGCTGCTGACCTCGTCTGAGGATATTGTCGCGCGGTGGAAGGAATACTTTTGAGTTTCTCCTCAATCCCACTACCATGTTGTCCATTGAGGAAGCAGAGGTCAAGGTCTAAGAGGTGGATTCGTCCATCACCTGAGATGAAGTCACCGAGGTGGTTGCCAACTTCCTCATGGCAGGGCACTGGAGGTGGATGAGATTTGCTCTGAGTACCTCAAGTCTCTGGATGTGCAAGAGTTGTCTTGGTTGACATGTTAGATTGCAAGAGCAGTCGGGGACAGTACGTCTGGATTGGCAGACCAGGGCGGTGGTCCCCTTTTCAAGAAAGGGGACTTGAGGATATGCTACAACTACATGGGGATCACACCCCTCAGCCTCCTGGGAACGGTCTATTTCGAACCACTGGAGAGTAAGATTGGACCGACAGTCAAACCTTGGATTCAAGAGGGGCAATGTGGTTTCATCCCAGTCGCAGAACACTGAATAAGCTCTACATTCTCCATTGAGTGCCCAAGGATCTGTGGCAATTTTCCCAACTAGTCCATATGTGCTTTGTAGATCTGGAGATGGCATTAGACTGCATCCCTCGTGGTATCTTGTAGGGAATACTCCAGGAGTATGGGGTTCAAGGCCCCTTGTTGAGGGCTGTCTGACTAATGCCAAAGCTTGGTTTACATTGCCGGCAGAAAGTCAGACCTGTTCCCGGTGCATGTTGGACATTGGCAGGATTTTCCTTTATCATTGGTTCTGTTCATAACCTTCATGGAGAGAATTTCTAGGCATAGCCAGGGTCCGGAGGGAGTCCGGTTTGGGGACCAAAGGATTTCTTCTCTGCTTCTTGCAGATGATGTTTTTATGTTGACCTCATCAAATCTGGACCATCAGCTTGCACTGGGGTGGTTTGGTGCTGAGTGTAATCTCAGTAAGATGAGGATCAGCACCCCCAAATCCGAGGCCATGGTTCTCAATCAGAAAAAGGTGGTCTACCTTCTCCAAGTTGGTGGGGAGTCTTTGTCCCAAGTTCTGGTCACTTGGGGTCTTGTTCACGAGTGAGGAAAGGACAGAACATGAGATCGACAGATGGATCGGTGCAGCAGCTGCAGTGGAGACACTATGGCCTGGGAACACCTCAGCACCCCCTCCCTCGTAAAGAGTTAAATGAGGTATTTGGTGAGATGGAAATATAGCTATCCCCGCTGACATTTTTGCCTTTGCCTTTGGCTCTGGGTAAGCAGTCAAGAATGGATGGATGGATGGATGGATGGATGGATGGATAGATATATTAAGAATGATCTAAAAATACAAAAGCAAACTCTTGATAACAATTGCTAAAGTATATTTTGAGTTTTAATTTTGGCCCACTTCCTGTCTGCTAACACTTAAAAAATAACCCTTGATGACTCCAATCGGCAATGAAGACGTATTGACTTCTGTTGTGAACAGCTGTCATGTTTAAATACAGTGAAAGCGCTTCATACAATCCTCTTCCACATAACACAGTGAACATGCGAAATCCTGGATAACGCCTAATATTTTATAGGTTTTACATTTTGTGACATATTGTTGAATGATATGATATGATCATTTTCATTTTTCAAAGAGATGAAATCAGAAGGTACAGCGTTTCACCAAACATAAAAGGGATCACTGAGAGCAGTTAATAACTATGTTTGCTTTTTATTATTTGTTGTCACCCAGGTTATTAAGATGGAAGCCATTCAAAGCCAGGATCATATTAACATATGAGTATCTAATTTGCATGTAGAGCCTGTGGAAGTGCTACCATTAATGCTTGTGTTTTCTCTCTTTCTTTTAATGTAAGTCATTACCATTCATAGATATAACCTCAAATAACTATGTTGCACATAAGAAGCAGATGAACAACAACTGGTGATTTACTTTTACTGAATTGTTGAAAATATACAATTAATGCTTTGGATTCTAGCATTTCTTTCGGGTGGCAGTAGCTCTGTCCTCTAGGCCTTGGGCTGAGGACCAGAGGGTGGCCGGTTCAAGGCCCATGGGAGCCAGTAATTGTCAGAGTATGAACTTGCAGTGGAGAGGTGGCAATTCACTTCCTGAGCCCTGCCGAGGTGCCGTTAAGCTAGGTACCATCCCCTTTTCAGGTTGTTCATTGGGGCACACCATGAAAGAGCTGCCTGCTACTCTACCTCTTATATGCATGCTTACAGGCCCTGTGTGTGTGTGTGTGTGTGTGTGTGTGTGTGTGTGTATGTGTGTGTGTGTGTGCGTGTGTGGTCAAGAGCCTGTACAGTTATTTACATATGCATCTTTGTGTTGAACTAAATGTTCTGTGGCATCATGATACAGTAATGTGATCACTGAATATGACAGCAAACGGATATACAGTAATAGGTTAACATAGGTCAAAACTAAATAAAATACATTATTCCCTAGCTTATTTATGCTTCAAGATGTGTGGATTTACTACATTTTTTTAATATACTGTATTGATCCCCTAGCGGAAATTAAGAGCACACTCTAGTGTCAGTCACACATGCATATATATATGCAGCTCACACTCTGGCTGGCTGGGCAGGAGCGGGAATCAAACCGCCAGTCTTGGGAGCATTGGACGACCCGCTCTACCACTTACCCACTGTCACCCCAATTCTTTTTGTTGTTTATTACATCACAAATTTTTAAAATTTTATACATGTTATACAGTATATTGTCCTCAATGAGATGCAACTTACATCTCATTGAGCAAGTGCCTTCCATGAGCTGTAGTCATATGTGACTGTATGCGCATGCTATTGGTTGACAGCGTCCTTGTATGCACTGTGTTCCGAGACTCCTGCAAACACTCCTGCAAACACTTTTGTGTTTAAAATACAAAAGCCCTTTAAACAGTCGATAAGAGTGTGGGAAAAGGTAATGCAGATATAAGGTGGTTTAATATCAGTATGGGGAGGGTTCATAAACATTTAAATGATATGTAAATAATAAAATAAATATTTGTTCGCTATTTCACACATTTTTGTTTTTTGCGGGTGGTCCTGTAATGCATTAACCGCGAGTAACGAGGGATTACTGTAGCTATTGTAAAATATTATATAATATTATTAACCTGGCGATATCAAATGCATCAAATTTTATGCAAGAATTTCTGAGACCAATTGCATCACCCTATAACAGTGCTTCTCAATTATTTTCTGTTACACCCCCCTACTCTCCCCTGAAACTTTTAATATAATTTGTCTACAAAATAGTTAATAGTTCACCTCTTTATAACATTGTATCTTTAACATTGAAGAAAACAAAAAATTCTAGTTCTAACCCTAACCCTAAACATTTTGACCAACTTATTGCATTTGATACTGAAAAATAGAATTACAGTATTTCCACATATAAGGCGCACCAGATTATAAGGCGCACACAATAAAAAATAAATAAAATTTATTTGATAAACTGCAGCGGCTGTAGTTAGGCAATCCGTCAACTAGATAGACTGCAATCATGCAATCATGACTGCTCAGGCAGTCATGATTGCATTCATGACTTCCTGACTACCTTTGAATGGCCCCTATTGTTATGTCAATAAGCCATTCTGAGCCTCATCAAGGAAACTTGATCACTTAATCACTTTGCCATCTTAGAAAGAAGTCAACACGCATATTAAAAAACCTGACATTAAAAACTGGTTAAATTTATTACGAGTGCAGTCAGTGTGAACAGAGCGGATTATTTCCTGATCTGAAGTTCGAAGCCTTGTGAGGGTGCTCCTCTGGTGGCGGAATGCGGCATGACTGGCGGCCAGACTGCAATCTTTTTTTTTCAGCTATCGTGTTTTTAACCAATATTAATATGAATATTAATCCATATATAAGATGCACCAGACTATAAGGAGCACTACGGGTTTATGAGAAAATTTTAGGCTTTTAGGTGCGCCTTACAGTGCGGAAAATATGGTAAATAAAATCAATATATAATAACAAATTCAGTTCCACAACATTAACTCAGGAACACAATATATAACACACTTTAACCAACAAAACAAAAATGAACAAAACAATTTGTGCTGATTTTTTCTTTCTTGATCAAAATGAGGAACTCAGGATTAATGGCTACAATGTGCTGGTTTGGGCACAGGTGTTCAAAGCGAGGTTTGAAGCATGATATTAAACTCTCAGCTCCTGCTCAATGTTTCAGCTCGTCTATTATGGTGTGGGATTTTTTTTCACTGAGCAGTTTGGTGCACTACCATATATGATGCTAACAGAGCTCGCTGGTTTACTGAAGTCGCATTCACAAAGGGGATGATTGTTGGCAATATTTGGCACGTTTTCGCTGAAAAATCTCCAGTGGCTTATCATTGTGATTGGAGTGTAATGTCTCTAAGTGACGCCTTTATTTATTTGGCTTCATCTGTACGCTGCCAGCATTTTTAGACACAGTAAACACACTGGTCTGTAGTCACAGTGAAACCCAGAACTTCAGAGGCTTCTTCATAGTTCCTCGTTTTGGTTTTCGGGTGATTTGCTTTTTGTCTCATTCTCTTCGTGTTTCTCCGCCTTTCTTTTCATCCCTGTTAAAAAAATGTCATGTTGTCTCTTGAGGGTTTGTTTATGGAACTTCATATTGCCTAACCTTGCACCATATATATATACTCCATGTGCCCACCTGATAATGTGAGTGCCACTGCTATTGTAGTGGATGTGCAATTACACTTTATTCTGGTTCGGCAAAAAAAGCATGTTCCCCAGGGTCACATGCACCCCCCATGGCTTTGCCCCACTATTTGAGAAGTGCAGCCATATGGTTAAATTTCCGCTCAAAACCCTCTGGTATCCTATCTGATACGTATCTTCCACCCCCTGGTGAATATTTTCAGCTTGACGGCATCCCTTACTTCAGGTGTCCACCACCGGGTTCGGGAGTTACCACCGCGACAGGCACCGGAGACCTTGCGACCACAGGTCATGTTCTTCACCTCCAATCAACAATGGAGGTGAAGAACATGGTCCACTCTGACTGAATGTCCTCAGCCTCCTGTGGGATCTGGGAGAAGCTCTCCCAGAGGTGGGAGTTGAAGACCTCACTAACAGAGGGTTCTGCTGGACGATCCCAGCAGACTCTCAAAACATGTTTGGGCCTGCTGAGTTTGTCCGGTCCCCTGTTCTGCCAGTGGATCCAGCTCACCACCAGGTGATGATTGGTTGACACCGCTCATCACCCGAGTGTCCAACAAACGCGGTCCGAGGTCTGATGACATGACAACAAAGTCGATCATCGACCTCTGGCTAGAGTGTCCTGGTGCCATGTGTACTTATGGACATCCCTTGGGTTGAACAAGGTCTTCGTTATGGACAAACTCTGACTAGCACAGAAGTCCAATAACAGAACACCACTCGTGTTCAGATCAGAGAGGCCGTTTATCCCAATCACCCCTTTCAAGGTCTCACTGTCATTGCCCACGTGAGCATTGAAGTCCCCAAGGAGAACAATGGAGTCCCCAGTCGGAGCACTATTTAGTACCCCTCCCAGGGACTCCAAGAAGGCCGGGTATTCCGCACTCTTGTTTGGTCAATAGGCCGAAACAACAGTGAGGCGCAGGGACGCGACACTCTCGTTCACCGGGGTGGACTCCGACATTTGATGGCTGAGCTGTGAGGGTATAAGCAAACCCACACTAGCCCCCCGCCTCTCACCTTGGACAACACCAGAAAAGTGGAAAGTCCAGCCCCTCTCAAGGATTTGGGTTCCAGAGCCCAAACTGTGGGTGGACGTGAGCCCGACTAAATCTAGATGGTACCTCTCACCCTCCCTCACAAGCTCTGGCTTCTTTCCCCCCAGTGAGGTGACATTCCATGTCCCTAGAGCTAGACTCTGTCTGGGGATTGGGTCGTCAAGCCCCATGCTGACGCCTACCACCCAATCCACACTACACCCGTCCCCTATGGTTTCCTCGAGGAGCCTATCGCAGCTAAATGAGGGGGTGAGGCAGGTGAAAATCCAGGCGTGACGCCAGTGCACTGCAGATCCACACAGAGACAGACAAACACACATGCACACACACTCACACCTAGTGTCAATTTGAACTCTAGTTACAATTGTGAAAGAAGTAAGATATAATGGGTCTTTTTTATAACAACAAATTCTCGTTGTTATAAAATTGTTTCATTTCAATTTCCAATGTTTTCAATGTTGCTGTCAATGTTAATAATAATAATAATAATAATAATAATAATAATAATAATAATCTTACACATGCATTTACTTTGACCATTTTCACAGAACTCTACGGGTTATTTGGAGGAGATGATTTTGTGTCTGCAGCATTTTAGCTCTGTGTTCACCAGAATGGAGGAGCAGCTCTCTCAAGACCAGACTGCTGTTTACAGCACTCTTTCTGACCAGGACAGGTTGGTTCTGTCCGGATGTATGGATGTATGGATGAATGTATGTATGTATGTATGGATGGATGGATGGATGGATGGATGATGGAACGAATCAGTCATTCATTCAAAGTTGTAATTATTGATTAATAAAACTGTCAGCTCCATCCGTCCACATGGAATTATTACATCAGTTGAAATCTGGTGACCTCTCACATTAAAGTCAGCTTTTAATTAGAGTTAATTGCATTTTCACAGGAAGCCAATCAACCAATTCACCCCCTCCATTCCAATCAATGTTCATATGTGTTAATTACATTTTTTTTTTTGGACCAACATTAGCAAGTGCAGTAATTTTATTTCATACTTAAACAACCTCTGTATATTTACAGCGGTCCCTGGCTATAATGGGGTTCAAATTATGTAGATTTTTTTAGAAATTTTCTTTTTTTTTTTTTACAATGCATTGTGTTCTGCAACGTGTATGTTTAAACAAGAATGAAATGTGCGAAAATGTTAATGCCTATCTGAGAAAAGTGTATAAAATGTATAGTGAAGGAATTTACAGCCTTAAAAACATCTATAATAATTGTAAAATATAAAGCTGATTACTTTACAGATTTTGCAAATTGCAGGTCAGTTTTGGAACTGAACTCCCTTGATTGATTGATGAGGGACCGCTGTAAATCCAA
The DNA here is from genome assembly GCA_013358685.1 of Antennarius maculatus. Classification (NCBI taxonomy): domain Eukaryota; kingdom Metazoa; phylum Chordata; class Actinopteri; order Lophiiformes; family Antennariidae; genus Antennarius; species Antennarius maculatus. Next base: position 15,496,099 of record CM023624.1, read on the forward strand.
ATACAGGGCAATGCCAAAACAAAAAGTTCGAATAGAGACATTTTAATGAGAAACACAGAAAAACCTCTTCTTCTTCTGCATTCTGTGTCTGTGGTTTCACCACCCCTTTGAGCTGTTTCTCTGAACAGCATCCTTGTACTTGGTTTCCTATATTTCAGCTAAAGTGAGAATGTTTGTCATGTCACGTGTTGCATGTTGCATTGGAATGTGATGAATGTGATGATGAATGATTTTTATTCATCTCATCTTTTTACAAAAAATGACAACAAACTTAAAATTTTCTTTCTGCCAATATAATTCAAAAAATTTGTAAAGTTTTCAGTTTCTGTGTAAATGACATAGGGTTCTGTTTGTGTGTGTGTGTGTGTGCGTGTGTGCGTGCATGTGTGCGTGTGTGTGTGTGTGTACATGTGGGTTTAGGGAGAAGCTTTGGGATATAGAAGAGCTGAGGCAAGCAGTGAAACAAGAGGCTGAAGTGTTGAAAATGCAACTGACAGGACTTGCCTACCTTTATGATGATAGCTTGAAAATGGTAATATACATTCGCCAATGCACATTCATAAAATTTAATACAACTATCCTTGTTTGATTTTATATGAGGGACACAATGGTATTGTACCACATGTCAAGAAGGTTGTAATATATGATGTGGAATTTGCTTTTATCGCCGTGGCTCCACGAGTTCCTTATATTCCAGGGTGTGAGATGTTGTTTGCTTTCCTACGTTGGCCCTATGGTGATATATACACTTGTTGGTGTACCTTGTCTTCTGTCCAATGTCAGCAGGGAAAGTCTTTAGGCAACTACAGAAATGGACCTCAAGGAAAACAGAATAACAAATTCTCAGTCAAAACCTTTCAGCCTTTTAAAATATAAGAAGAATAGACACAATTTATTTTTGTTTTAAAATCATATTTTAAATGACATAAAATATTTTTATGAGTGGTGGAAGTAACAAAAATATATGACAAAATTTGCGGTCATGAAAATACATGTGAATTTAAGAAATGGCATAATGGTAATAAGTCACATGAAATAAGGAATGATGTGGTATACTGTGAATCAATTTGCTGTACATATTGGCTTTTATGTAATTTTAACATTTAAACGTATAATTTTGTAATTTTTGTGACTTCTACCTGGAAAAGACGCAAACAGGAATGTTGACTCCCTAAGACCCTCAACTCATGATGATGGTGGAAACACACTGCTTCAGAGTCCAACCGAATCTGGTAGGTTTTATTACACAAATATTTTGTCTTAGTGTCAATGCTTGTTCAGATGATCTTTACTGTGCAACAGATATCTGTAGCTCACCAGCTCATCGGTTAAAAATAATTATAAGCCATCAAAACCACTCATTAGCCAGCATTGCTGTACATCTGGCTTCTCAGAAGACTATATTGTATAAATTATTGTGAAATAAATCTGTAAATAACTGGGCTCATAAAACCGTTATTCTGTTGTTTACAGCATTGAATGATGCCTGTAGAAACCTACCACCTCACACCCCGCCATGCATTTCTGGAGCTCTGGACAGGTTAATGCCTAAGGCAACAGCACTTATAATTGCCTTGATTCAAGATATTTTTATTGGACACTGTACACTGTAAAATTTTAAAATATTTTGTTATTAGTATTTATTTTTTCATTGTGCTGCATGTAATTTTTGCTTTTTTAAAAATAAACCAGTTTTCTGAAAAGACGTCTGTGTCAATATGCCTGATGTATGGACATAAAATGAGTAATTACAATTTCTTGGAATGCAATTTCTCAATTGGTGCTTAAAAAATTCAGTACTTTATTGATAAATTCCTTTTTTCCTTAAAGAAAGACATCACAGCAATTATACTGTTATAACTATACTATATTCTATGCACTGACTATGTCTGGACAGGAGGTTGATCCAACGTCAAAATGAAACATATGCCAAACCATTTGTAATAAACCGTCAATGTAGGTTTACCAGAAGTAGCATTTTTAAAGTTATGTTCGTCATTGTTGTTGGAAAATACCCATATGTCCATGGTGGCATAAAGTCAGGAAGTAACAAAACGTGATTAAAGGAGATCAAATTTCAATTCACTTTGCACTTAATGTGGCATCACATTCTATTGTTTTGGTCTCCTTTTACAATTAATTTGTCAAATTAAGTAAATTTCTTTTTCAAAAGTGCATTGTCGTTACATCCTATTTTACCACTTAGTTTTTGTTACTTCCACCTTTGAGGACATCCCGTGTTTCCATTGGTCATTTTTAGCCGTGAATGATAAATGACTCAAATCAGCTTAACATTCAACAAGTCACTCAGTTTTTGCCATTTCTGACCCTCTTAACTTTTCTGTTCTGCTTATATTAAGTAGGGTAATTTGTGTTAATATATGCTTTCTAATTATAATTCTTTGTTTTTGTGTAGAGGATGCATAGACTGTTGGAGGAGCAGTCTCTGCTCTGCTCTGAACTCAGCCTTTCTACCTGGAACAATGCCCGCATCCCTGAGCTCCGGCCCTGCTAGAACAATAGTCGCTCAGTGTTCTCTGCTGTCCTGGATGTCACCAGTCAATGTGGAAACTTGCCACTTGCCTCTGTCTGCAATGCAAGGAATGTCAATTCCATCAGACAGTCATCTCTTGGACTAGAAGGGATGGTCTGTGTTCTTGCTGTGGCTGACAAGCTGGACATTGTCAAGGGAGGAAAACCCTCATATTACGATCTGTAGAAAGCAGGTAGAAAAATAGCACTGAATGTTGGATCTAAAAGAAAGGAAAATATTGAATGACCCAGACCCTAGTAGGGACCAACAAAAGGATGCTTACCTAAAAAGAAAAAGCATGAGTTTGTTGATGACAAGTGTCTTTTGAGAAATATAGCAGAGTGGGAGAAAAGCTCTTAGGTTTAGTGTTAGGATCAGGGGTTATTTTACTTATTGAGGGAAATCCATTTACAATTAGCCTCTACATTGAATGGCCTTCTCTGTAGAAAGCCACCAATAGCAACAGCACTAAGGAATGTTGAAGGGTCTCTCAGTGATGGGTGCTGAGCGCAATGATTCTGATTTTTATTTTCTTTGGATCATCCAAGATACTAAAGCTGCTGTACATGGTACAGCAGTTAACACCAAAATTCCCTGATTATTTAATTACTTTACATCCAACAGAAACCATAAAATCATGCTGTGCTGTTATTTCAGATGTTCTTGCAACACTATATCTAAATGTTTGTAGAACAGCTGTTAAAGTTTACGTTGTCAAGCGAATATTTCTTTGGTCATCTTAAATTTGACACACTTTGCTTTTACTCCTCCATCCTATATATGGTTCCAAACTAAACATGACATTCCTCTTTGCTGTCATATCAAGCACACCATGACCAAAGCTGCAAAACTCACCTCAGCTTCTCTGAAATCAAAAAAGTACATTTCTTTCTTCTTCTTTTAATGTCAAACTGCCATCCTTCAGTATTGTGGCCTGCTTTTCCAAGATTGTCCATTTTGGCCACTTGCCCAAAGCTCTCATCATGTTGAGAGACTGCTAATCTTCATTTCCACTTTTGAGGGGCCCCCAGGTTACCAATCACCACTGTTCCCAGCCCGAGAGGAAAATATAGCTGTGCCAAGAATTTATGCGACTTTGCTGCTGAATCTGTGGGCAGACTCAAGCAACTCTGAGAAGAACTGTGGAAGGATAAACACATTGCTGACTATTATCAGAGACCACCTCCCAAATATAAACCATGTCAAAACATGGTCTTCCATGTATCTTAACTGAAAACAGTATTTTCTAGCAATTACGCCCATTGCGTCTTATGTTATGAAAAGCAAGAACCAATGTTTAGGCTTGTACAAGCAGTAACAGTCAAACATAGACAACAAAGACCATTGACCAAATGGGTGGAAATGAACTGTTAGTGTGTTAATTTAAAAAAGTAGACAGACAAAACCGCTCAATATGAGATAAATGGAGACTCACTGATATATCTACTGACCCTGTTTCTTGTCTCAGTCCTATTTAATGCATTTTGTTTAAAATCTTTGTTCTATTTTAGGAACCGCTGCTCCTTATTTAAGTTTTCTTATTTTAATTGATTATTCCTCAGATCCCAAATTAATCTCTTAATTGGGGACCAGCTGTCCTCCAAGAGGTCAATTTTATCAGTGAGTTGCAACTAAGGACAAACTTAAGCTTTATGCAAGGAGACTGACCTATCTTCTAAATGGCATGTCACCCAAAAGTCTATCCTGTCAACTCTGAGAAAGTACTGTACACAACAGAATGTCCCCTTACTAGGATCTTGGTAAAGTGCTAGGATAGACTTCAGTGGTTGGGGCAATAAATCACAAGGATCTGTTCATTTCATTTACTAGAATAATTTATTAAAGCATGAAATACATTTCTTTTATTCAAACCCAAAATCTTAATAAAAAAAATGAATAAAAAAAAAATCAATATCGAAATTTCACTTTAATTACATACTGTATACTTTAGTGGGTCATGGGGCTTGCTGGAGCGTATAGTGAGCTTACAGGCGTAAGGCGAAGCGATGCTCCAATGCATTGATGTACTTTTTAAATTACAATCAATTTATTCAAGTGGGACATTTGGGAAGAAAATTTGCAAATACAAAATCAGGCATAGGATATCAAATTCTGTCCAATTCTTTTTAATCATCACCATGTTTAATCATAATTCATACAAATTTGTTTAAAATGGTAAAAATAAATTAAATTCATTCCCTTAAATTCAATTCAGGAGCTGCACCCATGAATGAGGAATTGGAGCCAGAGTGAGCATTTGGTTCATCCAAAGCAATCAACTAATCTTCTTTTTTGTAGGCATGAGTTTGACATCTCCCAGAGTTGTCCAAATCATTGTTCAGCTGCTATGCTCGGTCAGGCAATTTCACAAAAAAATCAGTGTTTGCTGTTAAATATTCCCTTTATGAGGCGCTAATCTTATGAATGCTGTCTCAGAAATTCTTCCTCTGAAAGAGAATTGGTTGATCTTGCAAAAATATCCTTCCAAGATGCGATGTTCTTCAAAGAAAATGATTAGTCATTTTTTTTTGTTTTTAAAGTAGTCACTCCGATGTATAAGTTGCACCAGCCCAAACAATGCATAAAATGAAGAAGAAGAAAAAAATTTTTCGTGCTATTGAACTACAAGTCACAGATTTTGGTGGAAATTTATTATGGCAATCATTGTAAAAACATTGTTTACCAATGATTATTTGTGTTAGCTTTTTTTTTGCTGCAAAGCAAAACCTTTTATCGATAAAAACGTACATGGGATTCTGTGAAACTGTTATGTTTATCATGGAGGATTAGATTATTTTTCTTATTCATTCAAATCATATATATGATTTTAATTTGCTTATGTCACAACTCCTGTCAGGACCCACAGCAGTGTTGTTCTGTCATTAACATATCCTGTCTTTCCTGAATGCAGTCAACTCATTCCTGTTTCCTCAACCCCCATGGCTTATACGCATCCATTTGTTCCCTGCCAGACTTGTTTCACTTACCAACATTCCTGTTGTACATGATTATCGTGTTCTGGATTCTGCCTGTTTGCCTGCTCTCTATTTAATGTGTTTACCTGTTCTTTTGAGTACCCTGGTTTTGGAATGAAACTCTGGATTGGATTTACCTCTGCTGTCGTGCTTTTGGGGTTTGCATGTCTTCTGCATGACAACTTTTTAGTGTTAAGATTGAGAAATTTCAAACCTTCCGACATACCTATTTTAGTTTATATCTACTGCCTTAATTGGTTATCAAAAATACCAAATTATTACATGATTAGCATTGATAAATGTACACATCAAAAACAGCAATATGTGAACAACAAGTTTAATTAAAAAAAAATTACATAAATAAAATAAAATTAATTAGTCCTTTTGTCAAATCTTGAAGCACAGGAGTTCCACCGTATGTTACAGACACAATGAACAGGATTTTCATCCCTACTGAGATACAAGTGGTTTCATTTTGTGTGAAAGATATTGAGTACTTTTTTCAGTTTTTTGACACCAACATTCAGAAAATAATCCTCTGATATTTTTTACCAAACAAAAAACAATGTAATTTTTCTATTTGAGCAGTCCAACCAAATATTACTCTGGAGCCATTTTGTTTGATAGGCATATTTTTCTGAAACAATCTGATTTCGTGGATACTGAGACAGTTGAAGTGGTTAGTACTTGTGTCTTTGTTCCCTGAATCAAAAGAAGCATCTTCAGCTCCTGCCTTGGTGGTCTGAATGTTGATCACTGTGTGTCTTCTTCACCTGCCTCACTGCTCTGCTTTTGCTCAACTCACAAGCTGTTCTCTTACTCCTTCTACTGTGGAAACAAAAAGAAAGGATATATTGTTTTAATGACCGTAGGAGCTTAGTTTCATGATGAAAAACTGAAATGCACCAGTGAGAAAGTGTCAGATGGACTTCATGTCCCCATATTCCAGCTTGAATCATTATTAATGTTAGCTTTCTGAGTAGCAAGGGCCGAAATCAGTTTAATAAAAAAACATTTGCAACAGACTCAACCTCCAGATATATAAAAAATCAGACATTACATAAAACACAAAAAGAAATCCATGATTAAAATTCATGATGATGAAAATAACAACAATTATATTATATACATGTGTAAACATACATCTGACACGACACAAAAAGTAAGGAAATTTGTGTTTGGTAGATCATTTCTTTGTTGTAACAATACTTCTTGGAAATAAATCTTATATTGTTGGAAACCCTGTTTGTTCTCCTTTCAAGTGGTACCACACTTGCTTAAGTTCTTCTTGTCCATTGTGAGTTCCGTTGTCTAAAAGGCAGTGAATATGTCATACTGCAGAGAAGGTTTTTTGACAATAGCTTCAAAGAAGATGAGGACATACTTCAGAACAGGATGTGCCAATGATGAGAGGGCAATTCATCATTTCGACATCAAAAGGCCCGTTTCATTTGAGAACATCAGAGAGGATGGAGTTGAATCCGCAATAGACTGCTGCTCACTCAATTCCGTTGTGTTGTTTTTTTTAAAATCTGCATTCACCTCAAGTTCAAATGTTTTGTACATTTGGAGCACCATGTGGCCTCACATTATTTTCTAACAGATTTTCTTGTCCTAACAGCAGATTCTTCCCAGTCCTGTCCACTATAATTATCTGTTGAGGTTTGACTCAGTATGACACCTCTTCTTCAGGATTTTGTAGGAAACAGAAATCCAGCAGGGAATTCACAAACACACAGAGAACATCTTACTTCAAAGAGAACAGTCTGAGGTTCAAGATGGATTTGAACCTATGACTTTCCTGCTGATGGGCAGCAGTGGAAATGGATTGGCTTGAAGGGGCATAAAAGGCCAAATGATTTTACAACTGTCAGAGTCACACTCTGAGTGCTGCTCTCCGTACTGGAGAACTAATTCATCACACGAGTCCCCAATGCCTCATGAATGAGCAACTCTCATTGTACCAGGAGGAAGTCCCCCGACAGTTATCAATGATATTATCCTGTGTCTGTCACTGCAAATGTAGCCGCAAGAGGGCACAAGCCAGTGTCTTATTGTGCCGGTCCCAAGCCCGGATAAATACAGAGGGTTGCGTCAGGAAGGGCATCCGGCGTAAAACTTTTGCCAATTCATCCCCTGTGATCACCAATCACATTTTCTAGTGAATTTAGGCTGGTCAAGAAAATACAGATATAGAACTATTATCTTAGAAATAGATTATATATATGTATATATATATATACACACACACACACACACATACTAGCGGGAACCCGTGGAAATTCCACAATAAAACAATACTATCAGACTTCATACCAAACACATGAAAACAAATGTATTGGTAGTATAAACCAAGCGCACCCATCACAGAGTTCTCCCACCAGCAGGCAGCGCATCCCAGTCTGACCCAGAACTGGCGTCAGCGTCTTTGGCGAGGAGCGTGAATGAATGAATGACTAAAATAAACATCCTACTGTCAAGCATGTTTATCAACGCGTCTTCGATGTGGAGCTGTTATACGTTAGAAAATAGCCTGTTTTAACTCAATAGACGGGTCACACACATTACAGTCACAGTGGTTTTTTGTCGCATGGGGATGCCCCTCCAGATAGAAAAACTTTAGGTTACAGCTTCCACACGACAATGTTTTCAAAAAACTTCACTTTGTCCAGCGTTTTTGTCCCGGATGTCTTTGTTGTCGTGTGGACAAAAGGAGTAACCTTAACAAATCCCTTACGCCATAATGTTCACGTGATTCCTTCTGGCAGATGCGCCGTGATTGGTTGGGCGCTTGATTGACAAGTAGTTGGTGGAGTATTAAAGCGTGACAGCATGAGGTTTTCACATATATACATATACATATATACAGTATATATACATACAGTATATAAATGGAGATTACTGCCAAGGAGGAATGTCGTCCCTCATCTTTTTCCAACTGAATGTTTTCAGTCTTTCCACTACAGAGTATGACTTTTTCACAAACACTTGCAGCTGAGCAGCAGGTAAATTAATGTCACAACAGGAAGAGTCTGCATCTGATCCTTATGGACTAAAAAGATTAAGCCGTCATCATATTTATGTTCATCTATTACTGTTTAACTGTATTTTTCATCACAATATTGTGAGTTATCTGTCAGGCCATTGTGGTGCCTTCAGTTAAAGTCACTCATAGTTTTTCTCAAGTGTTCAACAACTCCACCCCCATCAACAATCGCTGAGGAGCCAGACGGGTTTCAATGACGGTCGTTGGAATGTGAATAGCACTGACCAAACCCCACAGGGTTAATGAGCTGGGACAAGACCATCCACCTTTAGAACTGAATATGCCTCTTGGATGAGAGACGAAAGGTCTTCGAGAACTTTCTTAAAGTCCAGTGAATTGATTTAAACAGCTTTGGATAACCATGACCTGGATAACTGAGAACCTACACAGACATCGTGGTACAGAAGAAAATCCAGACCTCCACCCCTTCACCCAGTAACCCAGGACACCTGGCAAATTCAACCAAATCCTCCATGTCTGACAGGTCCGTCACGAAATCATCTGAACGTCAAGCGTCACTCCTCTCTGCCACCAATGTCAGTCACTATCTGATTGTTTTTCTGTAGTCACTCCTGAGTGAAATACCATGTTACATTCAGTCTACTGGGATATGCAAGGGTCCATCTTTGGTGAAAGTTTCATTCAAATCTATGTATTAGTGTTTTGGTGTAAACCTAGTGACAATTAATCAAATAAACTAATGCTGTCTCCAAACCTCTAGGACAGAGGTAATTAAGCAGGAGGGAGGAGTCTGTGGCAGATAATAGATGCAGAGGGGATGGATTGCTCCACCTCCAGGGATCATAAACCACAGTCGCACTGCTTCAAGCTTTCACTGTGATACCGCTGACAGAAAGGTAGGAACAGCCTTTATCCTCTGTTTGCTTTTTCTCTTTTGGCACCAAAACTTTTACAGTTATTGTATTGTAAAGTATTTTGACCATTTTTAACCACTTTTTTTTATACAATGCAAGATTGTATTGATGGATGGACGGACGGATGGAGAGACAGACGGATATTTTTCCTCTCGGTGGAGCACAGATGCAATCTCAGACACAGCTCTGAAGTGCTTTACCCTTTGTTTTGATCAAATGATCGAATGAATAATTAATGCTGAACCCATGTGTGGTTGTTCGTGTGTCATGTGATCTGTTTAGAAAGCCCAGTGGGCCTCAGAGATGATAACTGGCTGTATGAGGTCAACCCTGGAGCCTGAACATCAACCAATGACACAGGAAAACACAGACTGTAAGCAGAGATGTGTTCCTTTGTTTCAAATGATCATTTATGCATATTTGTGGCGTTTTATCAAATTTGGCTGCAACCAATAATTATCTGCTCTTTTTCTCATGCTAATAAGATAACTAATGAATGTAATGTATTCACTATGTTTCATAACCTGCATTTTACACAGACCTAAGGAAAGATGTATGATGACTTCATATTGCATCTAATTAGGCTATATATTCATTGTGAACTAATATCCAGTGATATTAATTTCCCAACACTTTTTTGGTACATATTTTTCATCTTTAAAAGTAATGAATTTGAAATATATCTTTTCTCCTTATGTCTATGTTCATGCTTCACCAAACTGCCAGTCAATCTCATGCTCAATTTAATCATGAAGGAAGCTGTAAACTTCATGTTGGATATTTCCTTCACCGGGGGAAGCAACACACACACAATCCCAAGGAAACAGTGCAGATAAGATCTCAGATGTGGATGTGCTGAGTGATAACTCATCTGTTCACTTTCTTCTGAAATAACTGTTCTGCCCCAGCGGCTCAAATCTGTTAGAATCAGCATAAATAATCATTTAGTTCTGACCTCATCCTGAAAATCATCAGTTTGTAAGAAGCCTGGCACAAACCCAGGGGTGGGAAGATATATAGTTACATATAAAAAAAAAACCCCAAAAAACAAAAAACAGTTCAATAGTTGTTTTCATTCATATCGGAAAGTGAAACCCATATATTATATAGACTCATTTCACAGAGTGACATATTTCACGTCTGTTTTTTGAAATTTAAATGACTGTGACGATATCGTAGAAAAGTTTAATATTGGAAAGTCATGGTGGCACACCTTAAGTAGCTAACTAACACCTGCAAAGGTTTCATGAGCCTTTAAATAGTTTCTTAGTTAGGATCAGTGGGCTACACAGCCAATATTGCTGACTCAACAGATGTTCAGAAGACAGTCATTGACACCCTCACACAGAGGTAAGGTCATTCCTGAAGAAGCTGTTTGTACATACTGCAGGTATCCAGTTACTGGATACCTGCAGCAAAAACAGTACCAAGAAGGTGTGGTTCCTTGAGTCTCTGGATGTTCAGGAGTGGCAGAAAACTCACACCACTGGTGGATAGAAAGGCAGGTATGGGACAAGAGCACTGAGCAGCAGCTGCTGAACAGCAGCTGAGTTGACTTGGTGAGGGAGCAGAAACAGGCAGGACAGGAGTGGACTGTGACAGGCAGGTGTCAATGTGTCCCAGCTATTACTCATATCTACAGTGCCTGGCGAAAGTATTGGCACCCCAAGAACTTTTTGACATTTTGCCACATTTCAGGCTTCAAAATTAAAGATAACAAATTGAAAATATTTTTCAAGAATCAACGACATGTGAGACACAATCGTGAAGTGGAACCAAATTTGTTCAACATTTTATATTGTGTTTACACATAAAAAACTGAAAAATAGGACGTTCAAAAGTATTTGCCCCCTGTTCTCTCAGCTTAGCTAACCGACTCCAGAAGTTCCCTGATGACTTCTGAATGATCCAATGTTGACCTCAATGACTAACAATGACAAACAGAGTGTACCTATGTGTCATTTGGTCTCAGTTTAAATGCACCTGCTCTACCAAGGCCTGGCCGTCCCTCTAAACTTTCAGCCCAAACAAGGAGGAAACTAAGCAGAGAAGCAAAAAAGAGGCCCATGATCACACTGGATGACCTGCAGACATACACAGCTGAGGTGGGACAATCTGTCCATAAGACAACTATTAGTCATACTCTGCATAAATCTGGCCTTTATGGAAGAGTGGCAAGAAGAAAGCCATTTCTGAAAGAAAACCGTAAAAAGGCCCATTTGGAGTTTGAAAGAAGCCACATGGAGACACAGATGACATGTGGAAAAAGGTGCTCTGGTCAGATGAGACCAAAATTTAACTTTTTGGGCTGAATGCGAAATGTTACGTTTGGCGGGCGTAAGAGTAACACTGCACATCACCCTGAAAACACCATCTCCACTGTCAAACATGGCGGCGGCAGCATCGTGCTCTGGGGTTGCTTTTCTTCAGCAGGGACTGGGAAGATCGTTAGAGTTGATGGGAAGATGGATGGAGCCAAATACAGGGCGATTCTGGCAGAAAATCTGTTGGAGTCTGCAAAAGACCTGAGGATGGGGCGAAGGTTCACCTTCCAACAGGACAACAATCCCAAACATAAAGCCAAATCTACAATGGAATGGTTAAAAACTAACCATATAAAGGTGTTAAAATGGCCAAGCCAAAGTCCGGACCTCAATCCAATAGAGCATATGTGGAAAGATCTGAAAATTGCTGTGTCGAAACGATCTCCATCAAACCTTAAGGAACTGGAGCTGTTTGGTACGAGGAATTGGCAAATATTTGTCTCAAGATGTGCAAAACTTATAGAAACAAACCCAAAAAGACTTGCGGCTGTGATCGCAGCAAATGGAGTTTGTAAAAAGAATTAACTCAAAGGGGGCCAATACTTTTGCACATCCTACTTTTCAGTTTTTAATTAGTAATCCCAATATAAAATGTTGAATAAATTTGGTTCCACTTCACGATTGTGTCTCACATGTTGTTGATTCTAAAAAAATATTTTCAGTTTGTTATCTTTAAGTTTGAAGCCTGAAATGTGGCAAAATGTCAAAAAGTTCTTGGGGGGGCCAATACTTTCGCAAGGCACTGTATGTCTATGGAGTTGGTTTCTCAGTGTAGAATTTTACTTGGCTGTATGACAGACCAAGACCTGCTGCAGAGCATGGATGTGAAGCCAGAGACAAAGGATGATGAAGAGAAAGAGAAGGGTGTAGTCAATCCAGAGGAAGACATGCTGAAGAAACCTCGCAGAAAAGACACACCCATTCTTAAATGTCATCCAAATGTGCCAGGTCAGTGTACACAAATACACACACAGGAGGGGGGGGAGTCCACCCCACCTGCTCTTAATCTTTGGGATAGACAGATGAACTTAGAGTTGATTTTCTTCTTTCAGACATTTCAGACAGTACAGACTCTACTGGACAAATGCAGAGTTCACTATCATTTGAACTGCTGAACTCCAATCACAGCATCCGTTAGGTAGTGTGGGTTTATCCAGAGTTGTATGCTTCTGTTAGTAAGTCTAAGAGAGAGTAGCCCATTGCCTTCAGCATCAGAGGACACTTAAGATCAAACAGGAACATCAGACCTTGTCAGAAGGCCATTAGCAAACAAGTCGCATGTTGGACATTTCCTTGAATGATCAGTTTTGTTCAGGCTGATACAACCATACAGACGAAGAATGTGTGAACAACACATCATATGGTATTTATTTGAACCGAAACATGACAAACTGGGGCGGCATTGGCTCAGCGGTAGAGCAGACGTCTTGAAGACAGATTGCCCAGCCAACGGTGGTTTGAGTCCCGCTCCAGCCAGGACATCCTCCAGAGTGCGAGCTGACGATGGAAGGTGTCAGCTCACCTCCCAGCCAGTGCCGAGGCGCCCTTGAGCGAGGCGCCCTTGAGCAAGACGCCGTCTCTCCTATAAGCTGCTTGCTTAGGGCACGATCCCTCATGCGCAACCTGTCACTCTGCCGCCCCCTACTGTTTGATGTTACTAATTGCATGCCTACATATATGTAGCTATATGTAGCTATCTATTACATACTGTAATAGATAGCACTATACTGCATGTAGAGTGGAGTGAGAAAGACATTTTCCCCGTAGGGAACAATGAAGTGGGCTGTCTTCTTCTCAAAAAAAAATAAAAAAATGAGGCGCTACAATCTGCACGTCCTTGTGAGAGCAGATGGACAGGTTCCAGCAGACAAAAGACTAGTACCGGAGAGACGATACTTTATTCTGGCAGGGACGACGACCAACACACACCATGAAGGAGTAGCCATCATATTAAGAAAGGGAACAGAGAAATGCCTGCTTGAGTGGAAACCTGTCACTAGTAGGCTGATGAAAGTCATGTTGAGAGGGAAATACATCAACACCAACATCATTCAGTGCTATGCCCCCACTAATGACAGCAATGAAGAACCAAAAGATGTCTTCTATGAACAACTACAAGCTGAGTTACAAGGATCACCTTGGCATGACATGAAAATTGTAATGGTTGGGAAAGGTTGGGAACAAGCACACCAACTATGAAAGAGCAATGGGGAGAGAAGGATGTAGAACCATGAATGAGAACGGAAAATGGCTGCTGGAGCTTTGTTACACCTACGACCTTGTCATTGGAGGAACTCTCTTCTCACACTGTGACATACACAAAGATGGTGTTCCCAAAATGGAAGAAACAAGAATCAGATCGACCACTTGGTGGAAACGGTTACCTGGAGATGTTCACTCCTAGATATCCGAGTAAGGAGGGGAGCTGATGTCAGCAGTGATCACCATCTGGTGACAGCAGTACTAAAACTCAAGCTCAGGAGAAAAGGACAAAGAGAAGTAGGACGTCAGCTTTTTGATGTAGGGAGACTGAATACTCCCAAAGTCAAGAATACCTTTGTCCTAAAATTGAAGAAGAGGTTCCAAATATTGTAAAGCACTGTAGACGGCAACTCACAACCAGAGGAAAAGAAAGTCAATAACATGTGGAAACATATCACTACTCTGAAAGTAGTAGAGCCTGTCTTGGAACCAGAAAAATAAAAAGGAATGACATGGCATGATTACAGCTGACACCTGGTGGGCCATTGAACACAGGAGAGGCCTAAAGAAAAAGTTATTTTTCTCAGTGGCTCAGTGGTAGAGCGTGTCGTCCAATGTTCTGAGATCGGCAGTTTGATTCCTGCTCCTGCACAAAAAAACACCCGGAGGTGAGCCGACAGTGAAAGATGTCAGCTCACCTCAGGAGCACTGCCGAGGCACTCTTGAGCAAAGCGCCGTCTCCCTTACCAGTTGCTCATTTGGGGCACACCAAGCAGGAGCTGCTTGCCACTCTTACCTCCCTCTGCATGCGTACAGGTCCCCTGTGTGTGTTTGTTTGTTCAGGGCCTGTACACACTAACACATGCATGTGATTTGATTTGACTAACGAATGTGCCACTAATTTTCCTTCCGGGATTAATCGAGTCTATAAATTTTTTTTAATTTTTTTTTATTAGAAAGCAAGTCTGAGAGGCTACAGGAAAGATACAAAGTGCAGTACAAAGAAACAGACAATCAAGTAAAGAGGATGGTTAGAGCTGACAAGAGGGCTTACATGACAGACCTTGTAAAACAGGCAAATTTTTTTATTTTTCATTTTCAAAATCACTTTTATTCACAAAACCCAAAATACAAGATAGTCACGTTGACACAAAATCCAAGAGTTTCACGCAAACAGGAACTCACATTTCAAAAACAAATAATGTGTAGGAATGTAAGAAAAATATCAAATCAACCACTGACTGGTTCTTCACTCAACACGGAGCATTAGACACCTTTGACACACCATAGGGTTGTAAAAGTGTTAGCTCTGAAATAGTTAAAATAGATTCTGACTCTTGCTTAATGTAGCCGCAAGAGGGCACAAGCCAGTGTCTTATTGTGCCGGTCCCAAGCCCGGATAAATACAGAGGGTTGCGTCAGGAAGGGCATCCGGCGTAAAACTTTTGCCAAATCAAAGATGCGATTCTGATTCAGATTCTGACTCTTGCTTGACACATAGTGTACCACATTTTGCACTGTGGTACACTATGTGTGTACCAGAGTGCAAAATGGCTTCTGCACTGTGGTGAAGAACCTTCAGACGAACCTTTGTCCTTTTTCTTCCTACTTAAATAAATTGCCATCTTTGCTTGGCCCAGAAGAAAGAGTAGAATCTGCCAAACCTTTGATTTTTCCGTTTCAAACCAATAATGTACACCTGCCTGTCGAAAACATTACCAAATCAGAGAAATATTCTCTCTAAAAACAGGTACAGATTGTCAAGTCTCTGACAGTCTAGGAAGCAGAGAAAACAGTTTCTTTGCAAGAACAGAACGGACAGTTTTCTGACATATTTGGATTCAAACTTGAAACAAGACTGTTGACAGCCACAGCGCTGTGTAAAATCCTCCACTGGAGATACCCAACCTTTTTTGTTAACGGTGGTATGTGCAAAGACTCCAATGAAGGGCGCACATCAGGCGCCAGACCAAGGTGAACCCTCCACGGTGTGTCAACCCAATCTTTACGTTTATTATTGTTTAAAATCTTTGACTTTGCATAAAGGATAGAAATGGCTATAGTGAATGCTTTCTTCCAGAAGAGGCAGGAACATGAGGTGACCTATAAGAGTGGAGGTTTGAGCACAAAGGTGGACGACATCTTGTGTAGACGGCGTGATCTGAAGGGGATCAGTGACTGCAAACTAGTGGTAGGTGAGAGTGTAGCCAAACAGCATAGGATGGTGGTGTGTAGGATGACTTTGGTGGTGAGGAAGATGAAGAGGGCAAAGGCAGAGCAGCTCCTCAACAGGCTTTCGATGAGCCTCACTGAGGTCACATGCAGGCAGAAAAAGGAGAACAGCAGGGAACCTTATACAAGATTACTAACTCAATATGAGGAAAGTATCGTTGGAACACCAGTGTGCCAGTCACAGACAAACAGGGATGACTCCTTACTTCCGAAGCAGAAATATAAACCCATTGGGCAAAACGCTTCAATGAAATCTTCAACAGACCACCGCCAACACTAGAGACTGATATACAGGGAGCAGAAGCTGATCTTGATGTAAATATTGAACCACCAAGGATGGAAGAAATAATCTCCATCAAATCCCTCAAGAATAGTAAAGCTCCTGCGCTGAACAGTTTAAATGCAGAGCTGTTTCAAAGCAGACCGAGAGCTGGCAGCTAAAGTTCTCAAACCACTCTTCACAGTTATACAGGAGGGAAAGAAGGTACTGGATGACTGGAAAAAGGACATGATTGTGAAAGTCCTTAAGAAAGGTTCCCTTAGCAACTGCAACAAGTGGCGTGGCATCACCCTTTGACTATTTCCAGTAAAATCCTTGCCAAAATCATCATACAGAGAATATCAGAGTGCTTTGTCTGTACTTTGTGACAGACAAAGCACTCAGAGAAGAACAAGTAGGGTTCCGAAAGGGTAGAGGATGTGTTGATCATATATTTACTCTACGTAACATTATAGAGCAGTACAGAGGCAACTGTAGTGGCAGAGGAAACTGTATATAAACTTTGTCAATTTTGAGAAGGCCTTTGACAGTATTCATAGAGACAGATTATGGAGAATACTATGTGTGTACAGGATCCCCAATCAAATTGTCCATATCATAAAAGGTTTGTATACCAACTTCAAATGTCAAATTGGAAGCAACAAGTATAGTTGCCTCACCCCAGTTGAAACAGGGTTGAGGCAAGGTTGCATCATGTTAGCACTACTCATAGAATGGGTGATACTTAGTCATAGAATGGGTGATTAGAACCACCGAAGTCAAACCAAGGGACATCAAATGGAATCTCTTCTCGCATTTGGAAGACCTTGACTTTGCTGATGCCTTGGCATTGCTTTCTCATACACACCAACACATGCAAGAGAAAACCTGTCGTCTGATCAACTTTGCAAAACAAGTAGGTCTGAAAATAACCTGAAGAAGACAGAGCTGATGATGCTGAATATCCAAACTTCCTCACCAATTCAATTAGATGATATAAACCTAGACTCTTTGTCTGACTGTTTGTCTGGGGATTGGGTCGTCGAGCCCCATGCTGACGATTGCCACCCAATCCACACTGCACCCATCCCCTATGGTTTCCTTGGCGGGTGGTGAATCCACCGGAGGTTGAGCCCACGTCGTCCTTTCGGGCTGAGCCCAGCCGGGCCCCGTGGGCAGAGGCCCGGCCACCAGGCGCTCGCATACTATACCTCGAGCGGAGCCAGCTGAGGTGGCTCAGGCATCTGTTCCGGATGCCTCCTGGACGCCTCCCTGGGGAGGTGTTCTGGGCATGTCCTACCGGGAGGAGACCTCGAGGAAGACCTAGGATACACTGGAGGGACTATGTCTTTCAGCTGGCCTGGGAATGCCTCGGGCTCCTCCCGGAGGAGATGGAGGAGGTGTCTGGGGAGAGAAAAGTATGGGCATCCCTGCTGAGACTGTTTCCCCCGCGACCCGGCCCCGGATAAGCAGTTGATGATGGATGGATGGATGGATATAAATCTTTTCAAATATTTAGACAGTGTTGTCAGCCATGACGGTGGCGCAGACTGTGAAATACCAAGCCGACTTAGCAAGGCCAGAAACTCCCTACACAGACTTAACATCATCTGGAAGTGGGCCCAGTGCAGCACAAACACCAAGCTGAGATTCTACCAGCGCTGTGTCCTGTCTACCCTGCTATATGGTTCTGAGTGTTGGCAGACTACAGAATCTGATCTCCAGACACTGTCAACCTTTCACACCAAAAGCCTACGGAGAAGCAAGCGGACATCATGGAAAATACAATCTCTAATCAACACCTTCTTAGTATGTGCAAACACTAATATCTAATCCTAAGTGGACAGCCACACTCTTTGACCCACTTGATAGGATGGGGCAGGTCTGCGTCTACAGTCAGCCAGTCATTTTATCCGCACAGCTGCTCTCAAAAGAGGCTGGCGGGCTATAGTCCAAGTGCGTCGGCAGCGTCTTATGAAGGCCTCCGCTGATGGCACCACTACTGCCTCCTGGCTAGAAAACATCGGGGGCTGATACCCCAGACAACACTTTGGTAAATAAACTAACATGGGGATTTGTTTCTAACCTTGTTCTATTTATTTTGTCACACTTCAATTTGGACCCACAGGGCAACTGTTCACTCAGCAATTGAAGGAAATAAAAGACAGGTTGTACATAATTGTCTTTCTATGTCCTTTTGTGAGCATCAAACACAACAATGTATTTTTCATGACATGAAAACTCCTGTTTTCCTTCTTTTTAGGAGTAAAGCTGCTCAAGGCAGAGAAGCCAATGGTCCACTTCGAGTATGGTGAACAGGATGTGAAGGATTAAATCTGTTATTCCACCTTTTTTGTTCATTAATAGTCATGTCTCATCGCAGTCTCATTAAATGTCCAAACATTTTATTCTCACATTTCCTCTGCTGCTCCTGCCCCGTCACTCTGATTACACACACAGGTTAATGGACTGGGATCATAGTGGTAGAAAATTCAAGTAAACTTTGCAAACAGTAGCAGCACAAATGTCTTTGCTAATAATAAAACAAAATTGAAAAAAAAACCCATAGTTATTTCTGATTAAAGGTGATGGACCATTGTAATATGCACGATAGAAAAATGGCTATTAATGTGTTTCACCCTCTCATCACATACAGGTTTGGACAAGAATCATAGTTTTGAATGGAGGTTGTGTATGGGTGTTGGTTTTGTTTATCCGGGTTGGGTGGGGAGCTTTTAATACATCTACCCTGTGGCAGCGCATATCATTTGTACTACGTATTTAGAATAGATAATATTGGTAATGTTGAACATGTTAAAATGTCATTTCATTTATTTTGGAGACCTAATATTTTTGAGCCCCTGCAAAACATCAGTATTCGTATTTGTAAATGTATTGTCTTAATCTTTTTATGGATGTGTTGTCTATATGTATTCTACTGGTACTCAGTTGCCTTGAACCCATTCACAAATCTAATTTCACGTAAAATAAAAGAAAACGAATCCTGTATTTTTGTTCATCCCCGTATCTTTGAAACTAGAAGGCAGACAGCTGCACCCCCAGGGGTCCAGTTGTCTCTTTGAGCCTTAAGGGATGAGAGAGCCGGGCTATGAGTTAGCCGTGCTGGATGTAGCACGGCTAACATTGGCTTTGCTATAGTACTATACCAGGGGTCACCAACACGGTGCTGGCGGGCACTAGGTCGCCCGCAAGGACCACATTAGTTGCCCGCAGGCTGTTCTAATAACAGAACTTATACGTCACTACTCACTACGACTCAAATTTTATTTCATTTTGTGGCTATTCTTTTTAAATCCCATTGCATTTATAACAATTTAAAAATGACAATATCTTAAAAATCTGTTAATTATACACAAACTTTAGACAAGTTTAGGTCACCTCTGGCCTACTCTAGTTCAAAGGTCATTATTGTGTACATGACAAAAACCAATGCTAGTGGAGCATATAAGCTAGCAGGCGCAGCGTGGTTGGACGGTGATTGCAGTTTCTGACCCCAAAACATGGTGGAAAAAAAAAACAGAAATCGTATTACTTTCACAATGTATGGGAGGAAGAGGTTTTTTTTACAACAGTGTCTCATTTGCTGGGTGAGTGTGGCGACGCCAAAGCAGCACAATGTGGAGAGACCCTTCATAAAAGAGAAGTTTTCAAAGAAGCAATGATGATAATTGCTAAAACTGTACTTAAAGATGAGTAAAATGGAACCGATCTGATCTCCACTCTCTCTGACATCCAACTGGGGACATCTACGATGGCTAGACGAGTGTCCATTATGTCTGGTAATTTGGGACCGGGATCTGGCGAAGTGCCGGTGGTTTAGCATCCAGTGCGACGACTCTTTGGACAGCAGCAGTACAGCGAAGCTGTTGTATTTTTTCTGGATGGTATTTGAAGATTTCTCCAAGAGAAGAACTCCTGACACTACTTTCCTTGAAGACTACGAGGGGAGTTGACATCCATAACACGGTGAAGGAGTTTTTCGCGCAGAATAAATAAACCATTGGAAAAGCTGGTAGCGGTGACTACAGACGGGGCTCCTGCCGACAAACAGGTTTCATTGCTGGCTGTAAAGCTGACCCAGACATTCCAAAATTTCTGCATTACCACTGCATCATTCACCAGTAGGCTTTATGCGCAAAAGTGATTGACTTTGAGCACATGATGACTCCTGCTGTGAAAATCATCAACAACATCCACTCTAAAGTAAAACAGCACAGGATTTTCAAGGTGCTTTTGGAGGAGATGTCAGCTGAATATGGTGACCTGCTGCTACATACAGAAATCCAATGGCTAAACAGAGGACGAGTTCTACATTGTTTCTTCTCACTTTCGTTGGAAATTAAAGAGTTCATGCAGTCCAAAGGTGAAGACGTCTCACTGCTAGAGGACACAGAGTGGACACTTGACCTTACGGGGAAACTAAAGCACTTGAACTGCGAGCTGCAAGGCAAAAGTAAGACTGCTGTTGATATGATAAGTGCTTTAAATGCATTTGAAGCCAAGTTGAACATTTTCTATGTAGATTTACAGAGAAAAAAAGTCCTGCACTTTCCACTGCACTGTGTAGTCAGTGATGAGAGACAATGCTTCTGCGTCTGAGACATTTAACAAAGTGGCAAAAAAGTACTGTGAAGTCATAAACACACTTAGGCAAGAGTTTGAGAATAGGTTTTGTGACCTTGATCAGCTTGAGCCATGTGTGTCATTCATTTCTAATCCTTTCACGAATGTGGAGACAACACGCTTTGCTGAGGAACTAAGTACAACGTTCACCTTGGATGCTGGACAGGTGGAGATTGAAATCGTAACATTGCAAAATGACCTCCACCTCAAAACCTACCAGACTGCACCAAACTTTTAGCTCAGTCTGTTAACACAGAGAAATACAGTGGAGTATGCACTGCAGCTATGAAGGTTGCCAGCCTGTTTGGTTCAGCTTATCTTTGTGAATCAGCGTTTTCTAACATGAACTTCATCAAGAGCGAACACAGAACACGTCTCACTGATGCACATCTGAAAGTAAAAGCAAATGTGGCCTATCCTACATCACAGAGCTTCAGAGACTGTAAATACATTTAAAGCCTAAAAAATACAGAAAGTAAGACCAATGGGAGGACCGGGGAGACTCAGCTTCCCAGGCAGCTACGTTAATAAAGTTAATAAAGTCCTTCACCCAAACCATCTAAAAACCACAGGGGTTCCCTCTCCTCCCCTGTAGAGTCACCAAAAGTGTGGAAGCTAGAGCTCATCCAGAGACGTTTTCTTTTGTCCCCCTTTTCTCTTTCTTCTCTGTCTTTGTCCTATTTTTCCTCTTTCCTTCCTTGGCTTTTCATATGCCCCAGCATCCCAGCTGCAACTCCACCATGTGCGCACAGAGCACTTTGACTTACAGTAGCTCAGAGCAAACTGACAGTTCATCTGTCCCATTCAGCCACATCGCTATAACGACCACTCACTCTGCATAGCCAGAGCCAGCAACCCACCCAGCTCGCATGAGCCACATCACAGGCGTGGACACACATGAACTAGCCCAACCTCTTGCTCTCACACACGGACCTCTGACCAGCCGGATTTACTGTAAAGGTCACACATGATAATGATAACAATGGAATACTACAGTACTAAGAACACATGCCAGTCATTCTCAAGATTGGACATAAGATCAATCAGTTGTCCAAACAAAAAATAATAATTTAGTGTTTCCTTTAGTCTTTGTAAAGCTTGTCCTGTATCTCAACATTCACCCAAAGCAACACTAAAATACTCACATGCTTGACATCACATGTCTAATATTCTGTGACTCAACCCGATTTAAAATGTTTTCATTATTGGGCTTAATCTTCCTTCACTTTAACTCTACGTATGCCTACATAGGTTAACACTGTGAGGTGTTGTTTGGTCAACACAAAGTAAAGGGGGAGAAATCATCAACGGACAAAGAACTGCTAACATAAATACTAATTTCCATGTGGTTACATCATTGCACTGATCTCATACTTATACTTCCCTTTCTGTGACGTAGGGAAATCCGCTGTAGTCTTCTGGCTTTTCCCCTTGCATCAGTTGGCCATAGCCCAGTGACCTTTGACCTGTGGAGCTGGTAGGAGCTGACACAGTAGGTAGGTTTCTTGTAATAATGGATCAGAGGGCAGTCAGCCTGACAGCCTGCAGAGTAGTTTGAAATCGAATCAGATCTCTAAACAGTGTGTCTGTGTGTCAGAATAAATCATATTTTACATACTTGGGGCAGCCGTTAAAAAAATAAATAAAAATATATTACTAGTATTTTCAGAATTCATGCATATATACATCTTACACATCCCGATAACATAAAATCTGCAGACACTTAGTAAATTAAAAATAGAAGCTGGTAAAGAATGCCTCAGGTAAACTGAATGTATCTATTTAATGTAGTTTCAAGTAAACAAGTAAATGTTTTCACAGTAGCGTACCAGTTGTTGTAGTGCATACCATTCTGAAGGTGTTGTGCCCCCGTGTGGCTGTCAGGCAAGGATCCTACAACCCCTTCTGACTGTTGCTCATCCTTCTGCCTCCTGGTTTCCATCTCCTCCACCGTTTCCATCCCTGTTCTCAGTTCTGCCTGTTCACCGTTTGTTCCATCAGCTGATGTCTTGGATTCAATCTTTTTTTCAGTTTCACTGTTTTCCTCGTCACCTTCCCCTGTTTCAGTCTCAGCAGTTTTCTTCTGGTCTGCCTCAAACGTGCGCATACACACACACACACACACAATAATAGTAATAATAATATCAATCACATGACTTTCTCCTACTCATTGGCAGAATTAAAAATAAATTTAGACTGAAACATACAGTGATCTATTATGTACATCATGTGTGGATGTATCAGCAACAGATTCTTCATCTTCTTTTTTCTGGACAATTGTTCCACAGTTCAGCAAAACTAAATGTATTATAGTTTATTGAAATTGTAATAAATTTGATATTCTACTGAATTTCCATACATTTTAACATGAGTGTTTCAACAGATTAACACTAACAAACAGTACAGGAAATAGCTGGTTGTCTATCAACTAATTAATCTCACTAACTTTACAATGTTTGTGTTAAAACTAAAATAATCATTCAGCGCAAAGTCTACAATCATCGGTTTTAGCTTCCTCCTCTTTTCTCAAGAAGTCATTTTGGATACCTTCAGCTGCCTTGGCCTTCCATGCCTCCTTGTTGTGATGGATCTCTTGGTTCCACGTTGACTTAAAGCACTTGAAATCCACTGTGGTCAAAGAACAGGTTCCCTCTGAACTGGTGCTCTTGATACTGGAATGCTTCCCATCACTCCCATTAATACTGTTGTCACTGTGGACAGTGAAGACATCAATTATACTTTTCTGACTCACTACGAAAAGCAGAAGAGTATGGTTACAGTTGTACTCTTCTGTATCCCATCCATTCACTCACCACAATTAGATGAGGGAGTGATGACTATATTCCTAAATACAACGTACGTTCTGCTTTGACTCTTAGTCAGATTAGGATGGTACAGCAAGTTACTTTAACCCGCAGGTGGATAGTGAAATGGGTAAGGCTGAAAAACAGACAGGGAAACTGATTCAGGACTGCAATGGAAAGAGTTTGCAACTTAAATTTAAGATTGACCACCTTAGCCACAAAGCAAAAAGTTAACCATCATTTCCATCTTTTCAACATCTGTGAGGATAATGACATACATGGTTAGTGGCCACTTGGTGCTAAATTATAGTTCAACCTGCAAGATTTTTGGCTTACTGGGCTACATGCATTAGTCAATGATTGCCAGGTATTTGGTAAGTACTTACTGTAGTTCATGTACCTGATCAGAGTCCTTAACCTTCGAGTTTTACCAGCTTCGCAGACTTCATTTACTGGCCTTTCTTTCACTGTTAGTATTGGGTATTATGTCAAGAACTAAGGGGGCTTTATCATATCCATAAAGGCGCTAATAAGTATAGCCTGCTCTTAACTATCATGGCACCACATGGAAATTTAAGTCTGGCAAGGAGAACAAAGCTGTGTAGCAAGGAAATTAGACTTCACTTGCTGCTGGTATTCTAAATAAATCACTTAATGTGCAGAGGAAAGTGTGGGATGGATTGAACATAGGTGGCTAGGTCATAGAAGACAACAGAAAGATTCCCTCTTTCCTAACAGTTTAGATTTAGTGCCAAACAATGGTATGTCTTAGGCATCCAGAAAATGCTGAGATGCCTCTTTTTCTGACTAATCTATCAACAAAGCTGTTTCTCAAAAAAGGTGAATATCCTCTTAGCTAAATATAAGACTGAAGAAAATCTTATCTACATTGAACTGACAGTGAAGATGGAATTGTTGGTCTCTCCTCCCAGCTGGATGTGGTGGGAGGAGACCTCCCTAGGGAGGTGGCCCTGGTAGCATCTGTACCAGATGCCCAAACCATCTCAACTGACATTTTTTTTTTGAAGGAGCAGCGAGTCTACTCTCACAAATTGCAGTGTTTCTCACCATATCTCTAAGGGAGACACCAGCTACCTGCCTGAGAAAACCCAGGCATGATTGAAAGAACAAGACCTGCGATCTTGTTCTTTCAATCATAACCCATCGCTCATGACCATAGTTGAGGATAAAACCAAAGATTCAACGGTAGATGGAGAGATAGCCTCTTGGCTTGGCTCCTCTTTGTTGTGACAGTGTGATTAAGGGAATACCGCTCCTGCTGTCCCCAAAGCCAGCTTCTGCCACCCAGGTCTGGTCCGTCGTGAACCCATGTCTTCACTGCCATACATATAGCAGTGCACCCAAACCCATCGGTCTGCCCTGCAGGTGTTGGGTCCCCAGGGGTGGAGAAAATCCACATTGCCTCTTCTGGCTCCAGGCCCGGTGGCAGACCCGGCCATCAAGTGCTCACTGATGGGCTCTCCATCCAGGCCTGGCTCCAGACGTGGCCCCAGGCTACCACCTGACGGGGTCACTTTTTTCAATCCTTGATTTGTCATAGGGTTTTCTGAACCATTTTTTTATGGGTCTTCCCCTGAGATCTGTTTGCCTTCACTTTAAGAAATGATTCAAGGACCTAGTAAATGTGGCAGTAATATATAGGTATGTATGCTCAATAAAAATTCTGAATATCATCATGATGAGTATTTGATTTGACTACATCAAAATGAATTAGTAAAACTCCAACAGGAATATTTGTGTGAAATAGACACATGTAAATTAAGTTTACTTACATAAAATAATTATTTGACTCACAGATTACATTGTTTAAATATTTTTAATAATAAGTGTATGTTTCACCAACATTTCTGAGAATATATTAACAAATGTCAGTTAGTTTTAATAAATGCAATTATTAAACAAGTTAACTCAATTTTATTGGAGACTTAACTAACAACTTAAAAACATCAAGTAAAGAAAAAGGAACCGATTTCGCCTTTTTAGGATTTTGGGGCACTGGTCACTCTGGAGTCGGGTCACCATGCAGGTGGATGTTCGTCTCGTCTCGTTCGTCTCGGCTGGATTTTGAATTTTTGGGGTAAGTCTTTAATAATTGGTATGTGTAGTTTACTTTCATCATGGCGTAAGCCCAATTTATTCAAATGATTTTGTACTCAAATAGTTACAGATATGGGCTTAACTAGTGCGGTTGGTTAAGCTATCCATGTCAGGATGTGCTAGCTTGTTAATGCGACTGATACTGACCTATTTTGGCCATTTTTGGTACTTTTGATATTTGATATAGAAGAGAGAGAGGATAGCTTCATGTTACCTGCATGAACTGATGAAGTCACTCGGATAAGACCCAAAGTGTCTTCAAACACATTGTCTGTTTAAATTTTCAGTCTTCCTTTTGAAAAAAAAGGGCTGAATGATATGATCAATTGCAATAATTTACCAACTGCTTCATTAAATTTTGTTTCATTTTGAGATTGTAGTCATATATGTTATAATTTTTGAAGTGAAAGGATCAAAATCTGTACTGAGAGTGACTACTGTCAGCTGTTTAAATAAATGTTCTCCTTAACAGAGTGAAATTCCCATTGAGAAGAAAACTGCTACACTGACGTGTCACCTGTGGCTTACCTGTATTCTTTGTGAAATCATAATACAAACTATTTACTTTATTATTTATGGTAATTTAAGTGTTTATGAACCCTCCCCATACTGACATTAAACCTTATATCTGTATTACCTTTTCCCACACTCTGATAGACTGTTTAAAGCACCTTTAAGTGTTTGTTTAATACATGGAAGTGTGCTGCGTTCTGTGAGTCTTGGTACGCAGCACACTTTGGATGCTGTCAGCCAATAGAATGTGTGTACGGTATCGTGACTGCCTACTAAAAATCTGCGATGAGGTGAAGCCAGCCAACTTGAAGCCTGAATGCGCAAGGGATTACTGTATGTGCGAGATAAAAATTTCCCCACTGTGGGACAATAAAGGATTATTATCTTATCTTATTAAAATAATACATCTTAGAACATAATATTTGTATAGCTGATTTATGTAGTTTGGTAATTAATTTTATTCTGGTGACAGCCTACTTGCCCTAACCACTTTACAATGTCTACAGACTTCTGATGATCCAGCAATCAATGTGGAAGAAGAGCTGGCAGCAGATATGAGGGCTCTGTACCTTGTGCGAATTCAAAATGGACAAGTCAGGGATGTTGGTATGGACATTGAGGGTTCCATCACACTCAACCACCTTGGAGATCTCAGCAGAGCCTGCTGCTACTTGCTTGGGCTAACTTATGCCTTGGACCTTAAATACCCCAAAATTCTAAAGTACACTTTTGAGGTATTTCAGAAGATGCTTCTTGAAGTGGATGCTGGAAACCTGTCAACAAAGGTGCAAAGACCGAAAAACAATGTGATGATATACAGTAGTTGTCTGTTGGGTAGATGAGCACTGATAAAACTCATCCCCAACTGATGTTTTTTTTTACACATTTACATTTTGCATTAATGTCCTTTATTTTATTAAAAATTCATGTGAGGCATGAGGCTTCAAATTTTTTAATTTAGAGTTTAAGTTTTCACCAGAAGTGACTTAAATGCTGTGCTTCTAAAGGAGAAAGTAGTAGCTGCAACTGTGAGAAATGTAAATTTAAAAAAGCACAGGAGTTGTATGGTCACATCTAAACATGAAGCCACATATGCTGGAGATGATGTTCGCCTTCATGTTCCAAACTATTATAGGCCTGGCTACTAGTCATCAATATGTTTAGTGTGAGTACTACATCTTGCAATAATATGAATCTTTTTTTTTTTCATGGCCGTTTGGCAAGAGGCATTTTAGTTCAGAAGCATTTGATCTTTGGTATCCTGAATTCCCTGCCCTGTAACAGCTTTGAATGTGCTGCTGTAGATTATGGAAAAAATGTTTAAAAATAAAGTTTTCATGCTTTGTGAGCTCTTGGTCATACTGGTTTATAGTATACAATATTTTCCATTAAAAATTAAGATAAAAAAATCGGTTTGTACAACACATTCTTTTAGGAAGCCATTAACAAATATCTGCTACAAATGTTTTCAATTATATTTACTCAGTTTGTTTGGTGCTTTCTACTCAGGTTTTCCATATGGTCAAAAAAGCATTTCAGTTACATTTACTCAATTCATGTGGTAATTGAACCAAATCAATTCATTCAGACGTACTTGAAAATATTACTTAGATTTACTCATTACTCAGGTTTTGTTTTAACAGATTTGAAAGCTTTGATATCTACTCAATATTTGTAAGTGTAAAAATGTTTCACTGATTGAATTAATTAACATGCAGTATTATTTTTTTGAGTGTTGGGTGACCCTACCAGGAGCACAAGACTCCTGACAACAAAGCTCTTAGGAGCCTTATGGCACACAAACCTCTCCATCACAATAAGGTGATGGTTCCTCGGAGAGATTGATTAGTTTATTTCTACAAAATTAAACAATTGGATAATTCCATTTTTTTTTTCCAGAGGTTGTAAGAGAGACCTCTTAAAAAACAGAAAAGTATATGATTATGTTTTGTGTAATAATGTAGCTTCATAATGTATGACGTTGCATCAACATTAACCTGCAAATCCTGCAATACAGACGTGGACAAACTACGGCCTGTGGGCCACATCCACCCAACAACAACATTTTACCAAACTTCACATCCCCAGAGATGCAGCCATCAAGTTCTGTCATTTCTCGCAAAACCATGTTGCCTGACGGAGAGTTTATTAAGGAGTGTTTATTGGACTGTTGTGCTGACAAGCTTGGAAAAAAAAAGGTGCATTTAAGAACACCTGCAGAGGCATGCTCAGAGGATTCTAGTTCTCTTTGGATCTACCTCTCTCTCAAATAAGTTCAGCAAATCCACCACTCAGCTGTCCTTCGAATTGCCACTTCAGACATTATCCCAGATTTTAATGCCCGTGTTCAAGCCCAGAACAGACTGGACAAGCTACAGTTTGTTGTCTTTGTAGAGATTAAAAAGTTAAAAAGAAATTGCCTTGATTCATTGGCTTTTTTTTACATGTACACCACAATTTCTCATAGACCAATATAAATATTTGTTTATTTAGTGTTTTATTCTTCTAATTATTGGTACCAGCTGTTCAAAAATATTAGCAGAAAATAAAGCAGAATTAAGTTCAACTTATCATTTGTGTGGCCTTCTGACACATTTCGAGTTTCTCCTGCAGCCCCTTGTAAGAATTAATTGCCCACCCCTGCTGTAATAATTAATGTACCATGGTCAGGTGAGACTTTTTTTCAAGATGATTTTATAATAAAGGAGTTCTGTGTCACCTGGAACGTTTGAAGTCATCTTGTCCAGGGGAAGACGCCTCCTTAATCAGCGGTGTCACTATCTTCTCTATCATGTCTGTCAGCACAGTGAATGTTGGCTCCACAATAAAGTCAATGAAACCTGCAGGAAACGGTAAACATGGTAAATCAATGAACGGACAGTGCAATTCTGCTTACTCTTGTTCATCAGTAGCATGAGATCGCTGGCCTGTGTTCTATTAATAAGGTAATCATTACCATATGGCGGTCTGGCAGAAAAAAAAAGATAAACTGTGGTAAGTTCATGCAAAGCTCCTCACAGTCATGAGTCATGATGTACATGACATTTACACTAGGTCTACATACCCTCATAAAATTCTTATATGTAAATATTTTACATACAGTAATCCTTCGCTTTTTCGCGCTTCAAGATGCCTGGCTTCAACTCATCTCGGATTTTTAGTAGGTAGGCACAGGATTGCATCCGGAAGTGCGCTGCGTTCCAAACCCAACAAACACAGCGCACTTATGTGAAACACAAATGTGCTTTAATCAGTCTATAAGAGTGTGGTTTAATATCAGTATGGGGAGGGCTCATACACATTTAAATTACCATAAATAATAAAATTAATAGTTTGTCACTATATCGCGGGATTTCATTTTTCACGGGTGGTCTTGGACCAAATTAACCTCGAGAAATAAGCGATTTATGTATAACTATTCACAATTTTTTTTACTGAAGTCATACTTTGGATGAAGTTGCAATTCGTCTATTTTTTTGGAGCTAAGGCACCAGGCTCTGATTCTGGACCAGTATCCATTTGCTGATCCACTCTTGTTCTTTCAGTCACTTCGAGACAAATTATAAAATGACAGAAAAATATAATTTCATTTTGATGACACATCTCGGGTCTAATAGTTTCTGTTTGTTTTCTTTCTGCTAACATATCATGTCATTTCAGATTCTACCTTCATTTGCAGTAAGCTCATTCTAGTCACCTGACCTCTCTCCACACACCTGCATCCACTCCCCAATCTGCCTCTACCCTTCAAACTACCCTGCCTTCTGCTCCCTGCCAGATTGTTCACCCTGACTCTCCAGCCTTTGATTCCTGCCCGTTGCTGCCTGTTGCTCTAAATCTGTGATTTACCCAGCCCGTTTTCCGGACCCTGCCTTTTGTCAACCCCTCTTTGGATTTGTCTGCCTGGTTTTTGGACTGCCTTCTTATGTATGATCCCGTCTGGTGTTTGGACTCTGCCTACTAGTCTGTCGTTTGGTTTATTCATCTGCTCGTTGGACTGATTACCCGTTACCTGACCCCTGCCTGAATAATTAAACCTGTTCTGAGACTTTACTTGTCCGCTACTCTGTCGTGCTTTTGGGTTCCCCTTGCCAGTCGTGTTCGACCCCTTGACATTTGATCAGTTTAACTGTATTGCCATTGGCTTTTAGTAATAGATGGATGGATAAATACTTCTCCCTCAAATGGATTTGTGGCATTCGTTGTATGTTGCACCATGGTGAAAACCAAGTATTTACACCAGTTATATACTGTATGTGTACCTTACCAATCTGTGACTGGGCCACCATGGTAGATTTTCGGTCACATAGAGGTGAAAAGGATAGACCCAGCTCTGCTTCTTTATCACCCTGAAATTTAAGTCACAGCACAAGTTTCTGTTAATATAGGTGCATTTTAGCATCTATACACACACACACACACACACACACACACACACACACACACACACACACACACACACACACACACACACACACACAGTCTATCCAGGATGTGATTTGTTGGTATGAGTAATCTCCCCTCTGGTTTCTACATCTCTACCTCTGCTAAATGAATTTCATCCTTGAAGGCAAGCTTCTATATTGTTCTTTTTTTAATTCATGTCTTTCAGCTGCCAGATGTCCAAGTACACTGTATTTGAAACTTCTTGCCTCAAACTGATCCGTGGTCCTCAATATCTTTGATTGAATATTGATAAAATCACAACCCCAAAACGCTAAATGTTAATGACCGTGGCTCTGAGCTCCCTCAATCACCCCCCTCGCCCTCGGGTTAACCTGTGTTTGGTTTACATGAGCCACGTGAACGCACAGCCTAGCGCTGAATTGATCGCCATAGTCTGGAAATTAACTTTTAATAACTTCGTTACTACGTATGTTCCTGTTATTTTTCTCGTGTTTTTCTCCTGTTAGTAACAGTTGATTTCTCTGCACTCTGTAAGCGTGGAGCCGCTTCTCAGTCTGCTGAACCTGACTCCGTGACTCATTGAATAAACACAACATGGGCTGATCCAACTGAGACCACCGGTAAACATCACAAAGAATTTTAAACACACAGTGTTTGCAAATGGGACAAAAATCAGTGGAGACAAGAACAGATGTTCACGGACAGGATGTAACTAACACTGTTTCCCGACAGTCATCACGGACAATGAGAGATTGCTTGCAACAACACCAGAGAGTTGAGCTAACACAGTTACCAAGAGGTAAGACAAAACGTATTGTATTAGTAGTTAAGTATATTTAACTGTTGGCTGTTGGGCGCTGTCCTTATTTTATCTCCATCCACTAACCTACATCACAGTGATGAGGAGGACGAATATTCATAAGCAACTGTAAATAAGAAAAAACGTGCTTGCTCACTCTCTCTCTGTTTGTGTGTGTGTGTGTGTGTTCTGATTTTACATGTCCACTGTGATGCTGAGAATCCGCCTGAGGTGGACACACACACACACACACACACACACACACACACACACACCCACACACACACACACACACACACACACACACACACACACACACACACACACCTGACCAAAGCAGATCTAACTAGAAAGCCAAATTCTAGCTGACTTTAACAGCTTGTGAGGAACTTTCAGTGTAGCTCTGAGCCAGGTCTTTTTTTTTAAATTTTGTGTACTATAGTGGTACCCAGTGTCAGATTAAAAGCACACTCTAGTATCGCCAAACACATGCATATATATTAGTATGTACAGGCCCCTATAACACACACAAATACACACAAGGTTGGCTGTAAGCATGCAATGGGAGGTACAGTGGCAGGCAGCTCCTACTTAGTTACTGTTACAAATCCGAGCGTTTTTGCTGTGGATATTTCATTTCTTAAAATATCTATTGATGCTGGAAGCGTTTGTTTCCCAGATTTTAGGATTTGGTAGGGTTAGGGAGGACCACTGTGTAAATGTAGAGGCCTAAAAAATGTGTTTTTCATAATAGGACTCCTTTAATCCACTGAGGTATTCCACCACACTGATGTGAATGACACGCTGATGTGCTTCCTGGTCATGAAAAGCCCGACACAACACTTTGTTTGATTACTCTTTTATTTCCATTAAGTTTCTCAGTTAATTCGATCAATACTTAACATCAATTAGCAAGACATTCACCAGTCAAAAGACTTAATGCTTCCAGGCAGAACCCTAACCATGTATGTATATATATATAATATATATAATATATACAGTATGTATATATATATTATATATACTGTATATATATACATATATGTGTGTGTGTATGTATATATATATGTATATGTACATATACAGACTGATTAATCTGACACAGATAGTCATTTTATATGTATATACAGTATATTTTATTTATGTGTGTGTGTATGTCTATATATATATATTACACATACACATATCCAGACTATCTGACACAGGTAGTCTTTATTTATATAGACTACCTGTGTCAGGGTTAGGACCCAAATGGTTTAACTTGTGCTGCGAGTTTCAACAGCGATAAAAGGCGATCACACTCCTTCAGAATTGGAGACAGTTTGAAGAGATTTAGAGATAGTTTGGATAGAATTAGAAATCGTTTGGAGAGAGGTACAGATAGTGTGGAGAGAGTTTTGAGGTTTAGGAGAGTCAGGAAAGAATGGAACCAGCCAAAAAGATGAGGTTGTCCCCCATGTGAGAACATTTTGATCTCATTACTCCCAACAAGGTACGTCAAGTAATATTCCTACAGAAGTTGTCTTCCATAATTAATATTTGTTGCACAATGTAATTTATCTTCAGCTGTCTTTGCTTTTGTTCAAGGTGAAGTGTAAGCTGTGTGCCAGGGAGCTGGGGTATAACAGCCACACCTCATCCATGCTTAGGCTACAGAGCTATGCATGAGAATAAGGACAACACTGAATGTAGACCGAGACCAGGTGAGCCATCAAAAATGCCATTATATAACAATATTGTACAACTGTAATAAGTTAGTGTGTGATATTAATATTTGTGCTTTGTTTTTTGATATCTTTCATCGGGTTAAAAATGGTGCTTTTCTAAATAAAACCAGAAAAAATGTGGACAGACAGGAACCTGATGGAGTTAGGCTCAAACTTGACTCCATCAGTCATAGGACAGCAATACTTCTTCACAACTATGTACAAGCCAATGACTTCTACCCGTTAACCCTTTTTTTTTTCTTTTCGGATGTTATTGATGATGTTTGAACACTGATGAAATTGAAATATGTTGTAATAACATGTCTGGAAAGAAGAAAAATAAACTGAATGTAGTACTCTGAAAGTATATGCCTTTTCTTTAGGCCCTGAAAGCCATGGTGGAGGCTACATATGAGAAAATGAAGGAGAAAGCTAAGGCCAGCAATGAGATGGCAGCAGCTGTGAGTCAGGCATCAAATATGTGGACCTAGATTAACACCGAGGCTTTTCTCACTGTCACCTGCCATTTCATTGATGACTCCACCATGTTAAATACATTTGTTTTGGGAGTGAAACATTTCCCCAAAGCGCACACTGCAGAAAATATTGTACAAGTGAAAGACTCCCTCATCCCCCCGTCATGAGGGACGGGGGGATAGGAGAAAAAGCTGCATGCCGTGTAAAGACGGGGCTGCCAATAAGACAGCTTGTGCAAAGGAGCAACGGCTCAAACATTCTATATGTGTAGTCCACACCCTCAAATTGGTAGTAAAGAAGGCCCTTGACAAGACTCCCTGAGCTCAGTAACATCCGAGCCAAGTCCAGGAAAATAGCGGGTTATTTCAGAAGCAGTACCACTGCAAAGGTACGTCTGTGGCATAAGTATAGTTTCTTTAATGCTACACTTGTTTATAGTCCTGCTGTCTTGACAATTTAATGAATTCTTTAATTGTAATTTTTGAGGAGAGGCTTGCAGTCACGCAGGAACAACTGGTGAAGCCACTGGCACAGCCCATATAATATGCTGCAAAAGATTAGTGCTGCTTTAGCAAGTCTGACATCTGACATCTTACCTCTTTCATCAGAGGAATATGGAATAATTTCTGATTGTCTGACTGTGTTAGAACCACTTAATGATGCAACCACTGACCTCTCTCTGGAAAAAAAGGGTGTCTAGCTCAGAGGTCATACCTTTGCTGAACATGATGGAATGAAATAGAAAAACTACCATCCACTGGGTCTTCCCTGACCAAGAAGTTGTGAATGCTCTTGAGAGAGAGGCTGGATAGAATTCAACCGATGAGTATTATGTGCCTTGCAACACTTTTGGACCCAAGGTTTCAAAAAAATCATGTTTCTCAGCCCTGGAAGGGCAATTGAAGCAGAAAAACGACTGAAAGCGGAATGTGCTTCCATCATAAGGGCCGGCACCACCTCCTCTTTCCTCACGACCACCACAGCCATCAACTTCACAAACTGTCAAGGCTGTTCCCCAAGGTATTGTTCTTATTCCATTTCATTTTCATTTGTATGAACTGTTAAACTCACAAAAAACTTATTTTCTTAGATAACAACCTGTGGCATCGTCTGGCTGACAGTGTCAGGCAGACGTAAACACAAAATGTGACAGCAGACGCAAATATTGAGGTCCAACGCTACATGATGGAGCCCAATACTGGAAGGCTGAAGGACCCCCTTCAATACTGGGAGTGACAAAAATATGTCTATCCTAATTTGAATAAATTAGTAGTGGCATTCTTGTGTACACTTGCCTCATCTGTGCTCTGTGAGTGTGTGTTTTCAAAGCAGAGGAAATATTATCTAAAAGAAAAAAAATTGCCTGAAACCTACCACAGTGGAGAAACTGCTTCTAAATGAAAATCAGTGATACCTCAATGTTACAGAAGCCCAATCATTGTCCCAACCCCAACCACCCTCCCCTCATTGTACATGTTTATTTTATTTTTCATCATGTCCAAATAATCCCTTTCCATACTGCCCGTGTGTGTGTGTGTGTGTGTGTATATATATATATATATATGTGTATATATATGTATATATACTGTATATAAATAATGCATAACTACATGAATGACATTTGTTTGTAGCTGATTTGTTTATATTTTCAGAGCGTTATTCTGTGCAAAACGTTTTGGAGCTACTTGATGGAGATAACTCAGATTTGGACTTGTCTGACAATGACGATCACATCCTGGATGAAAATTACCAACCATCACCACAGGAGCAAAGCAGCAGTGAGGGTCAGGGTGACAGTAGTGATGATGAGGACCTCATTCCTGAGCCCATTGAGCACAGCAGAGGATGTAAACGCCTCCGTAGTGCACATAATGGTTAGCCAAGACACAGTAGATATGTTTATTTTATGTAGTTAGGGCCTCAGGGCTAATTGTAAGCAACATGCTTATTTACAACACTTGTTCACAGGTTCATTGACAGGGACAAAGAGTACAGGTTCAGGTACAGGTTCATCCCGCACTCCCAGACGTCAATGTCAAACCGACACAATTGAGATTGATAGCTCAGAAGATCACTCTGATGAGCCAACACCAGGACCAAGCCAAACCAAAGAGAAAGGGAAAGTCCAAACAACGTAATTGTTATTATTTTGGTATGCCTTGAGGATAAATCCTCAAATTTTATATAAATGTCCACTCAAATTCAAGAATTTCACACAATTCAATTGCTTAAATGGGTAAAATGTAACTTACTGCAATGAATGCTAATTTTATTCTGATTCTGTTTGTGCAGGACATGGAATACGCTGGAGGGCTACTCCACTGATGCCAAACCTCACAGAGTATCCGCAGCAGGACGAAACTGATCTAGACAGACATGGCTAGACCCCACAAGACTATTTTGAACAGTACATAGATAGAGATAATGAAAAAGATTTCAGAATTCACTAATGCTATGTCACTGTCTAAAAGTGTAGATCCACTCTTAGACATATCGATGAAGTTTACTACATTTTGGGTGCCTGTATTTTGATGTCCTGCATCCGATACCCAACCATTAGGATGTATTGGTCCAAATCCTTGAGAATCACTGCCATCACTGACAGATTCACGCATGCCAGATTCTTCAAACTGAGAGGAGCAATAAAAGTGGTTACTGATAATGATGTGCCAAAGGATCTGGGAAACGAAGCAGTGGCCCAAAAAATGGACCCAATCTTTAATTATACCCATCCCCAAGAAAGGGAATTCGAGACAATGCCAAAATTATCGGACCATCAGCCTGATATGTCGTGAGCAAAGTGTTGCTGTGGATCATCCTAAACAGATTGAGGAGTAAGGCAGAGAAAGTTATTTCAGAGGGACAAGCGGGATTCAGACCAAGAAGAAGCACCACCGAGCAAATCTTTAACATCAGACTACTAATTGAGAGGCACCTTCAGCATCAACACAAATTATATCACAACTTTATTGACT